>CM075961.1:163820568-164410568 GCA_038048745.1 Coluber constrictor foxii | reverse complement strand
AACTGGTATAGGATATGTACTCAAGGGTGGGTTCTACTTACCTCTACTACTACCGATATGTAACAGGAGCATGCGTGCACGCTCGCTCTGCTCGTGCACATACTTCTGGCATGCAGAGATCATCAATTATGATGTCCGGGCAGATGGGCGGAGCCTCACCGAATAGGACCAGGAGCAATCCCCCACTGATGGTACCTGACTCACATATTAGTAATAATAGTAGTAATTGTGAGAGGGATCTTGGAGTCCTAGTGGACAACCATTTAAATATGAGCCAGCCGTGTGCAGCAGCTGCCAAAAAAGCCAACACAGTCCTAGGCTGCATTAACAGAGGGATAGAATCAAGATCATGTGAACACCACTTTAAATTGCCTTGGTAAGGCCACACTTGGGATACTGCATCCAGTTTTGGTCACCGTAATGTTAAAAATATGTTGAGTCTCTGGAAAGAGTGCAGAGAAGAGCAACTAGGATGATTAAGGGCCTGGAGGCTAAAAGATATGAAGAATGGTTGCAGGAATTGGGTGTGTCTAGTCTAATGAAAAGAAGGACGAGAGCAGGGTTCCAATATCTCAGGGGCTGCCCCAAAGAAGAGGGAGTCAAGCTATTCTCCAAAGCACCTGAAAGCAGGACAGGAAGCAATGGGTGGAAACGAATCAAGGAGAGAAGCAGCCTAGAACTAAGAAGAAATTTCCTGACAAAACAATTAATCAGTGGAACAACTTGCCTCCAGAAGTTGTGAGATTTTTAAGAAGAGATTGCACAACCATTTTTCTAAAATGGTATAGGGTTTCCTGGCTGAGCAGACACTTGGAATAGGAGACCTCTAAGGTCTCTGCCAACTCTATTGTTCTGTTATTCTGAAGTCTGCACATCTTAAACCTGCCCAGGTTAAGAAACTCTGCTTCAGACGGAACCCTTTAAAATGCACCTTTAATTGGGTGCCTAGAGCATACACCAATGGAAGCCAATATTTTTTTTTTCTGCTCAATATGAAATTCGGAGTCATCATTCTTTGGAGTAAATGTAGCTCTTTGAGGGCAGTTGAAGAAGCCAATGATACTCCACGTGATCCTCCAAGGATGCAACTGTTAATAAAAATGTTTTGGCAATCTGCCTTCATTGCTTGCATGGCAGGTACTCGTGGGACAAATATTTGTGCAGGCTGTTTCTCTGAGAAAAGTGAAAAAGCATGGTTGGCAGAAGAAGGCCCTTGTGGCTTAACTGCCCTCCCCCCAGACGTAATGAGGCTTCATAACAACTTTGATAGAACAAGTGCAATATGTCAGGTCAAATGGAGCTCCGAACGGTAATTTTACAGCCATCTATCTTTAGCAAAACTAAAGAGGCCCAGTGCTCTTTCCACACTTAGGAGCAAAAGATCTAGTCCAGATGCCTTGCAGAGCTCCCTGGCTTATGTCCAGATGGCTGACAGACCTCTAAAATAGCAAAAACAAAGCAAAAGGAAAAAAACTCTGCTTCTCTCCTCCTCCTCCTCCTCCTCCTCTCCTCCTCCTTCTCCTCCCTCCCTCCTCCTCCTTCTTCCCCTGCTTTTCCTTCTCCTTCACCTCCTCCCTTCCCCTCCCTCTCCCTCTTCTTCTTTCCCTGCTTTTCTCTTCTTCCTCCTTCTCCTCCTCTTCCTTCTTCTCCTGTTTCTCCTCCCTTCTTCCTCTTCTTCTTCTCCTCCTCCTTCTTCACCTGCTTCTCCTCCCTCCCTCCTTCTCCTCCTTCCCCTGCTTCTTCTTCTCTTTCACCTCCTCCCTTCCTCTCCCTCCCTCTCTTCTTCTTTCCCTGCTTCTCTCCTCCTCTTCCTTTTCTCCTCCTCCTTCTCCTTTTTCTCTTCCCTTCTTCTTCCTCTTCTTCTTCTCCTCCTCCTTCTTCACCTGCTTCTCCTCCCTCCCTCCTCCTTTTTCTTCCCCTGCTTCTTCTTCTCTTTCACCTCCTCCCTTCCTCTCCCTCCCTCTCTTCTCCTTTCCCTGCTTCTCCTCCTCTTCCTCTTCTCCTCCTCCTTCTTCTCCTTCTTCTCCTCCCTTCTTCCTCTTCTCCTCCTCCTCCTCCTTCTTCTCCTCCCTTCTTCCTCTTCTTCTTCTTCTTCTCCTCCTCCTCCTTCTTCTCCTGCTTCTCCTCCCTTCTTCCTCCTCTTCTTCTCCTCCTTCTCCTCCTCCTCCTTCTTCTCCTGCTTCTCCTCCCTTCTTCCTCCTCTTCTCCTCCTCCTCCTCTTTCTTCTTCTCTTCTCCTCCCTTCTTCCTCCTCTTCTTCTCCTCCTCCTCCTTCCCCTGCTTCTCCTTCTCCTTCACCTCCTCCCTTCCTCCCCCTCCCCTTCTTCTTCTTTCCCTGCTTTTCTCTTCCTCCTCCTTCTCCTCTTCATGTCCAAGGTCACCTTGACATATTAATACAAGATTTATTGACTTTTTTAATTTCACTACTGACTTCCATTTTGTGATACCAGTTTACAGTGACAAACAATACATTATTAAACCATTAAACTCCTTATTAACAGGGGATATTAAGAAGTCTTCAAATACTTTAAGAGAAGTCCCAGAAAAGAGGGAATGAGTCTGTTCCCCATAGCTGCCAAGGTAAGACAGGAATTGATAGGGGGTGGGGATCTAAACTCAACATCAGAAAGAATGCCCAGCGGTAGGGCATTCTCTGTGGGTGCTCCCACCCTCTGGAATCAATTGCCTACCGAGCTCTGGACGGCTCCTGATCTCCGCTCCTTTTGTCGGGAGCTGAAAACTTGGCTGTTCAAGCAAATAGGCTGACTCTGATTCTGGGTTTATTATTTATCATTAATTAGTTATTTGATTTAAAGTGCAATTTTATTGTACATGTTTCTTAACTTGTGTTCACCGCCCTGAGTCCTTCGGGAGAAGGGCGGCATATAAATACATGTAATAAATAAAAAAATAATAAATTTCCCAGGTGTTCTATCTGTAGAGGTTTTCAGACTAAGTCTGGCATTTGTCTTGGATGGTTTGAGGATTCCTGTCTGGATATGGGGCTAGACTAGAGGACCTTCGAAGTTCCTTCCAACAGTGTGATTCAAAGTCAGTGTTTGTCAAACCTGCCAACTTTAAGATGTGTGGACTTCAACTCCCAGAATCCCACAGCCAGCCATTCTGGGGAGAACTGTTGACCTCTTATTGGATGCTGCGTTTGGTCATGTGATGTGTGGATGGGGCAAGAAATGAGCTAATCTGACATTCCGCATCACTATATGTAATTTTTCTTCAATTTTTCTTCTGACAGTCTGCATAATACAACGTATTTTGTTCCTATATGGGAAGTCCTTGACTTTCAACTGCAACAGTCACCAGAATTTCTGTTGCTAGGTAAAGTGGTTGTTAAGTGAGTCACACCTAGCCTTTGCAACCATGTATATCACCGTATTACAACAAGCTTTAATTTTAATATACAGGTAGCCCTGAATTTATGACCACAATGGAGCCCAAAATTTCTGTTGCTGAGGCATAAGTGAGGTTAAGTGAGTTTTACCCCATTTTACGATCTTTCCTGCCACAGTTTAATATACAAAATATACAAATATACATGCTTTTGTATATAAATATACAAAAGTATGACGGCTATTGCTTAATGCATTGTAAGCTGCCCTGAGTCTCCAGAGAAGGGCAGCATATAAATCAATTTTTTTTTAAAAACGGTTGTTAAGTGAATCACTGCAGTTAGTTAACCTGGTTGTTAAGTGAATCTGGCTTCTCCACTGACTTTGGTTGCCAGAAGGTCACAAAAGGGGATCACGTGACTTTGGGACACCGCAACGATCATATAAGTATGAACCAGTTGCCCAGCATCTGAATTTTGATCACATGATCATGGGGATATTACAATGTTTGTAACTATGAAAAATGGTCATAAGTCACTTTTTTTCAGTGCTGGTATTGGATGGTCACTAAGTGAACTGTAACTAACTAGACATTTTTTGCCACAGATGTACAGAGAAGCCCTGCGGTTGTTAAGTGGATCATGTGGTTGTTAAGGGAATCCAACTTCCCGCATGGATTTTTCCTGTCGGAAGCAGGCTAGGAAAGTTGCCAGGTGCTTAGAAGAGCTTGGGATGTTCATGTGACATGCCAGTTGCCAGGGGCCCAAATTTTCATCATGTGACCTCGAGGGAGGCTACAATAGTCGTAAGTACAAAGACTGTAAGTCACTTTCTTCAGTGACGTCACAACTTTGTAGAGTCACTAAATTAAGAGCTGTAAGTCGAGGACTGCCTACAGCTGTCCAGTAAATATAAATTGATCATGGGAACATTTGTCATGTTATCAGTGTAATAATTCAAACAAAGCTAGGTTGAATCTCACAGCCCCTGTGCAAAAAGATCCACCGAAGATTTGATTTTTTTTTCAATCAGAATAAAGCTGGAAAGGACCTTGGAGGTCCTCTAGTCTGACCCCATGCTCAATCAGGAGACCCTATGCCATTTCAGATAGGTGACTGTCCAGCCTCTTCTTGAAAACTTCCCGTTTTAAGATGGAGCACCCACAACTTCTGGAAGCAACTTCTGTTCCACTGGTTAATTGTCCTCACTGTTAGGAAGTTTCTCCTCAGTTCCAGATTGTTTCTCTCCTTGATTAGTTTTCATCCATTGTTCCTCCTCCTGCCTTCAGGAGCTTTGGAGAATAGCTTGACTCCCTCTTCTTTGTGGCAGCCACCCAAATACTGGAATACTTCTATCATGTCACCCCCTCGTCCTTCTTTTCTCTAGACTGGCCAATTCCTGCAATCATTCTTCATATGTTTTCATATTTCTTCCACCCGTTTCTTTAACATGATTCAAAACTATTCCCTGAAATGCCAATCCAAGCACTGGAACAATAAATAAATACAGATGCAGGAAAATGCTGATTCAGAAGTGGAGATAGCTGTCTAACCTCTCCTTTTATCAGGGTGATTTTTAGGACACTCTCTATCGGGGTGATCCCTTTCAATACATTGATTTTGTGCCTGAGCCTTTTCCCTATACTTGATCAGAGCAGACTTTGCTCTGATCAAGATAATACAGTCTTCTCCAGCCTATCTCAAAGAATTCTTCCCCAAACGTCGTTCCTTCTGTCGATTGACAGCCCGTAGCAATTTACCTGTTTTATAGATTTATGTTGCAGCATCAAAGTCCATTTAGAGTGATCATGTTTTTTTTCTCTCGTTGTTGTTTTTGGTATCTACCAGATTTACTTAAGTGAAATTCTGAAGATTGCTACAGGCTAAGATTTATTTTAAGAAGTGCAAAAGCTGGAAAGGGAGTTGTGGTTGTCAGTTGAGGAGTCTAGTTTTTCAGGCTGAGACATTTCCTGCGAAAACACGGAAATCCCTTTTGAAAAAGAGCAATATTGTTGTTGGAGTGACTGCCATATACAGGTAATCCTCTGGGTATAACTGTTCGTTTAATGACTATTCAGAGTTGCAAAGGCACTGAAGAAAAGTGGCTTATGGCTGTTTTTCACCCTTACGACTGTTGCTGAGTCATGACAATCATGTGATCAAAATCCGTATGCTTGGCAACTGACATGTACTTATAAAGGTTGGTGTCCCAGGGTCTCAAGCGATCACTTTTTGCAAGCTTCTGACAAGCAAAATCGATGGAGAAGCAAATTCACTGAACAACCCTGTTACCAAGTTAACTTTTGCAGTGATTCACTTAACAATCGTGGCAAGAAAAGTCTAAAGTGGGACAAAATTCACTTAACAATTCCCTTGCTTAGCAACAGAAACTGTCGGCTCAGTTGCGGTCATAAATCAAGGACTATCTGTACTTTCCCCCAAGGCATTGAAAGACAGGCTGCCTTTTGCAAAAAAAAAATAATATCCCAGAAGAAGAAACCATAATTGGGGGGGGGGGGGGCGTCCTCGGTGGTCTCTGAGCTTGCTTGTTTCCTTGCTGATGTTTCATTACCCAAACTAGGCAACATCATCGGTGCTAGTCCTCATGAACTTACCGTCGCTAGCAGCTAATGCTGGTTATTTGGAAACCATTGTTTACCTCCCACGGCATCCCAGATTTAATCTAGCATTAATCCAAAACCCTAAGGGAAAGATAAAACGTAAAGGAAAGCAACCGACACTCCAGCTGTTTTTTTTTAAAAGGGGTTTCTAGGAGAGAAAGGAAAAGATAAATAACTTCTGATAAATCTCTCCTCCGCCCAGCCTTTGCAGCCATGTAAATCACTGTAGTACAATAAACTTTAATTTTAATATATTTGTTTTTAAGTAAGTAAGTGCTTGTCAAATCTCCAGTGTCTTTGCAGTTGTGGGCTCATTAACTTCATGCTGAGCCCTAAGACTAAATTACTGCTTGTGTGGTTTGTCTTGTAACGGGTTCAGTAAAAGGTCCAGAAAGACGAAGCTCCCTCCGAGACCTTCCCTAGACGAGTTGGAGCTAAGCAGGGAAACGTCTATCAAGTTTGGGTCCTCCTTGTGCTAAGCAAGACTCCGCGACTGCCTGAGGGCCCCTTCAGAGAGTGTGCAAAATTTGACAATCCCATCGAAGCAACAAAGGGGGCCTAACAATGGTGCAGTGCAGGCTTCCCCCCTTCATTTGTCACATCATTACACAGGAACGTCAGGGCAATCAATGATCAGGTGCCCAGGTAACTGGTCCTTTTGGATCCGGAGATAATAGTCATACTGGTAGTCCTGGACTGACAAACGTTCGTTTAGTGACTATTCAAAGCTACACTCACTTAAAACTCACTGAACAAATGTTTCACTTAGCAGCATAAATTGTGGTTCGTAAGTCGAGGATTACCTGTAATGCTTCCCAGCTGACTGAAAATTTGTTTTCCATTTAACCTTTTCACTGAAAAGAAAATGAAAAACGAAATGGATTGTATTAGTGATAGTAGGCGCAGATTTGTGTACGTTAGTTGCAATAACCTTATATGTATATATGTAAAGTATTTATTTATTTATTTATTTATTTATTTATTTATTTATTTATTTATTTATTTATTTCAATTTATAAACCTCCCTTCTCCTTGCGGACTCAGGGCGGTGAACAGCCAGAATAAAACATGGTATACAAAAGTTAAAAACAATTAAAAATTATTAAATATTTTCGGCCGACAATTAAAACAAACCAATTTCAAATCAGTTTCAAATTTAAAACAGAGGATGGGATCAAGCAAGCTAGATCAAGCTAAAAATTGAATTTTTAAAAATAAAAATAAACTTTGTTTAAAAAAAAATCAAAGTCCAAAAAAAAAAAAAAAGATAACTTAGGTCAGTGATGGCTGACCTTTTCAGGACCAAATGTCGAAAGCACACGTGTATTGCATGTGAATCCACGCACGTGCCCCAACCCCCCAAAATGCAATGCGTGCATGGCCCCCATGCATGTGCCCCTCCTCCTACACATGTGCACGTGCCTCCCCGGAATGCCCCCTGCTCATGCATACATGGCCCCCCACACGGGCCCCAGGCATGGGTGGCAGAGACCTGGAAGCCAGGTAGCTGGTGGGAGGCGTGCACGCGTGTGCACGCAGAATTTGCATGCCATCAGAGAGGGCGCAGTGTGCCACTTCTGGCATGCATGCCATAGGTTCGCCATCACGGACCTAGGTAGTCCCTGATTATGTTGTTTCTCTGTGTCATAGAATATATTATTATTATTATTATTATTAATTAAATTTGTATACCGCCCTTCTCCTGACGGACTCAGGGCGGTGAACAGCCAATTAAAAAAAAACCAATACAAAAGTTAAAATCATGCTAAAACAAATATAAATTGGGCTGAAATTTAAAACCAATAAAATCCTAAAATTTTAAAAATAGAGGGGATCAGGCCAGTCCTGCAAGTTGAAAAAGATAGGTCTTCAGAGCTCGACGGAACGTCCGGAGGTCAGCTATTGTTCTCAGTTCTGGAGGAAGGTCGTTCCAGAGGGTCGGGGCTGCCACAGAGAAGGCTCTCCCCCTGGGGGTCACCAGCCGGCATTGTCTGGCTGATGGCACCCTGAGGAGGCCCTCTCTGTGGGAGCGAACCGGCCGGTGGGAGGCAATTGGTGGCAGAAGGCGGTCCTGTAAGTACCCTGGTCCTAAGCCATGGAGCGCTTTAAAGGTGATTACCAACACCTTGAAACGCACCCGGAAGTCAACCGGCAGCCAATGCAGCTCACGCAGGAGAGGCGTCACGTGGGAGCGCCCTGTCGCTCCCATAATCCCCCGCGCGGCCGCATTCTGCACCAGCTGAAGCCTCCGGGTGCATCCCAAGGGGAGCCCCATGTAGAGAGCATTACAGTAGTCCAGGCGGGACGTCACGAGCGCCTGAGTGACTGTGCGTAGGGAGTCCCGATCTAGAAAGGGCCGCAACTGGCGTATCAGGCGAACCTGATAAAAAGCCCCCCTGGCCACAGCTGTCGTATGATCCTCTAATGACAGCCGTGGATCCAGGAGGACGCCCAAGTTGCGAACCCTTTCCGTGGGGGCCAATGATTCGCCCCCAATAACCAGCGATGGAGTCAGCTGGCTATATTGGGACGCCGGCAGCCACAGCCACTCGGTCTTGGAGGGGTTGAGTCGAAGCCTGTTTCTCCCCATCCAGACCCGCACAGCTTCAAGGCACTGGGACATCACTTCCACGGCATCGTTGGGGTGGTCTGGGGTGGAAATGTACAGCTGAGTGTCATCAGCGTACTGATGGAATTCCACCCCAAAACCACGGATGATCTCACCCAGCGGCTTTACATAAATGTTGAACAGAAGGGGTGAGAGGACCGACCCTTGTGGCACCCCACACATTAGGCGCCTCGGGGTCGACCGCTGCCCCCCTGTCAACACAGATTGCGACCGGTCGGAGAGGTAGGAGGAGAACCACCGTAAGACGGTGCCTCTCACCCCCAATCCCTCCAACCGGCGCAACATGATACCATGGTCGATGGTATCAAAAGCCGCTGAGAGGTCTAACAGCACCAGGATAGAGGAGTACCCCCTACCCCGGGCCCTCCAGAGATCATCCACCAACGCGACCAATGCCGTTTCAGTGCTGTAACCAGACCTGAAGCCGGACTGGAGCGGGTCTAAATAGACAGCTTCATCCAGGTACCGGGGGAGCTGCCACGCGACCACACTCTCAACAACCTTCGCTAGAAAGGGAAGGTTGGAGACTGGACGATAATTAGCCAAAACAGCTGGGTCCAGGGAGGGCTTCTTGAGGAGGGGCCTCACCACCGCCTCCTTCAAAGCGGTCGGTAGGGCACCCTCACTCAAAGAAGCGTTTATAATCTCCTGGAGCCAGCCTCGTGTCACCTCCCGGGAGGCCAGCACCAACCAGGAGGGACACGGGTCCAATAAACATGTGGTAGCGTTCAGTCTTCCCAGAATCCCAGAATCCTGTCCATGTCCTCGGGAGCCACAGGATCGAACTCAGCCCAGATAACACTCTCAAGACCGGGCTCAGTCATCCCGCCTGAACCAACCCAGTCGGCGGCCAGATCATCCCGAATCTGAGTTATTTTATCATCCAGATATTGAACAAAGTCCTCAGCACGTCCCTGCAAGGGATCCTCCCGCGCTCCCAGATGAAGGAGGGAGCACCCTAAACAGGGCGGCTGGGCGATTATCTGATGACGCGATAAGAGCGGTGAAATATGTGGGTATATCCATAAATTTGCATTTATTTATTTATTTTGTCATGTTTATGTAGTGTATAAGGGACGTGAATAAGCACACCAGCGTGCCTACTGTCTCTGAGTTACCACTCCCATTTATATGTACTCATTTGATGTTTATTTCCTTTTATTTGTGCCAAAAAATTTTCATGTGACTGTTGTGGCTCCGTTGCCTGAACCTGTGTCATCAGCAGGAGAGGACTCTTGAGAGTGAGGGAGAGGAGTTGGCAAGGCCTCCCTCTCCAGGACCCTCCTCTCTGGCAATGCCTCCGGAGGACACCGAAGGGCAAGAGATAGGCCCAGAGCCAAGCACATCCCCACAGCCACAGGTGGACAGTGATGAGGGTAATGAGTCTTGGCTGGACCCTCGTCAGTGTCGCAGAGACAGGCGCGCGCAACAGAAGAAAAGGCTTGCCCGTGATTAGCTGACTCACTGGACCACACTCCACAGGCTATAAAAGGAGGTGAGTTAACCATTCAGACTCTGTGATGGACAAAACTAACTCCTTTGAGTCACACTGCATCTCTGGAAAACAGCAATCTGGGCCTTGGAAATATTCAGACAATTGTGACTGTGGGTATTTTTGTTTGTTGATAAAGTTCTTGGCAAGCAGCTGCTGGGTGGCTGCCAAGTGTCTTATCGGACTAATTGGTTGCCTGCCAGTTTATTTAATCCCCGGCTGTCTGTCTGTGTGTGTGTGGGACGGGGACAGAACAGTGACTAAATCTATACTGTTACTTGTTTTCTCGTACTTGCTGGCTAATAAATGAATAAATATTGCAGGTGGTGACCCTCTGAGAGCTGTATCAGTGGTGGGTTGCCACTGGTTCACCCCAGTTCACCCAAACCGGTAGCAGTAGCGGTGAGAGGCTCCGACCACCCGCTCGGACGTCATCAAATACAATCTGTGCATGCGCAGAAGTGGTGCCCATGCAAGCGAACTGGAAACAAAGGTAAGTGAAACCCACCCCTGAGCTGTACGCAACGAAATTTTATTTTAATGGATGCCGATTGGTGTACATTCAAAGTGACAATAAAGTTAGTCCAAGTCCAACTTACAAACATTTACATAGTGACCACTCAAAGGTGCTGAAAAAAGTGACTTACAAGAGATACTCGGCACGTACCACCGTTGCAGATAGAGGTTTTTAAGAAAAAAGTGACTTATGATCAGTTTTCACACTTATGACCGTTGTAGCATCCCTGTGGTCATGTGATCGAAATTTAGAAGCTTGGCAACTGGCTTGTATTTATGGCGGTTGTGTGGGGGTCATAGGATCAACTTTTGTAAACTCCCCAGTTGGCTTCTTCACAATCAGATGTACTGGGGGAAAGCCAGATTGGCTTAATGACCACATGAATCAATTAAGAACTGTACTGATTCCCTTAACAATTGTGGCAAGAAAGATCACACAATGAGACAAAATTCACTTAACACTCACGTGCGTAGCAACAGAAGGACTACCTGTGAAGGCTCTGGCTTTCATCAAAAAATGTCCATTGTGGGTTAGAGGTGACTCTCACCTTAATTTCAAGATCATGTTTTACGTATATGTGTGTTTCTGTATGTCTGTATGTGTGTGTGTAATTCTGGGCTGCATTACAATGATAGTGGGCAAATTATCTCACGAGAACATATGTAGCTCCGTCTAATTTCAAACCCCCCTCCCACCAGTTCTGATTGTGCAAGCACAATTTGTTAAAAGAGAAATTCAAAAAGTGGCCAAAAGATTAAATCCATGGTCCTACCCATTTGGTCTCTGCCCCAATCATCTTTTTTCAGCCCCATCACCACTCACAAGTGGTATGATTCTGAACAGATAAAATCTCAGCCAATCAAAGAAAAACTGTCTATCCCAAATCTCTTCATAAAGAAGGCAATGAAAACCACAAGGAAATGGAGCTTCCAAGATTAGTTTTAATGCAAGAGGGGGCAGAATTTGGAAAAGATGCATCAGAACTTGCAAGAATGTAAATGTGAGAAATTAAAGCAGCCACATCTTTTCCCACAATCGCATGCCTATTCTGAGAAAAGATTCGGCTGCTTTAAATGTCTATGGAGATTCTCAGCCATCCAGGTCATGGTTGTCCCAAAGGTGCTTTTTCAAAAGGCAACTGGACTTTTCTTCATTTTTTCCTTGAAGATGATTTGCTTCGCATCCAAGAAACTTCTTTCAGTTCAAAACTGAAGAAGCTTATTGGATGAGAAGCAAAATATTTTCAAGTAAAAAAACCGAAGAAAAATCCAGTTGCCTTTTGATAAAGCACCTTTGGGACAGAGCTGCTTTCAATAGTCCTTCCCCCCTTTGCTCAGTCATCTCTGATTCCTGGAAATCGCCTGGGGGAAGTCCCTGCAGTTTTTGCCAAGAAAACTTTTTATAAATTGCTATTGCTTCCTTTCTAGGGCTGAAAGAAATGGACTGGCCCAGCTGGCTTTGCATCTAAAGCAAGATTAGAATTTAGTCTCCCGGTGATTCCTTCACCACTACACCAAAAAGGCTATCTAAAGAATTGTAGACAGGTGCTAAGCCTGCGCTTCCACATTCGGAATAAAAACTGAAGGATTCTGCAACCTCAAAGAAGGCCCACCTTACTTTGTGAGGTCTAGGAACATGGCATGCCTTTTGAAGGTGGAATGCCTTTACACGAATAACATCACTTCCTTTTTAAATTCCAGCCGCTGCCTTCTCCTCATTTCATCAGAGATGCTTTCTTTGTCCCCCTGCTGTGTAATTCTCAGATCTTGTTCTTGAATTTTTAGTGTTAATTAGCATGAAAAGATTTAGGTGGGCTGTTCCACTATTCTCCTCCTCCTTTCCAATTTCGAAGGCTGCTTAAAAGCAGAGTTGCTATTTATGTTATGCGTTCCTCCAGTTTTTTGCAAATAGGAAATTGGATTGATAAAAGTTATTCTAGAAGACTGGGCAATAGGAGGTTTTTCATTCTGCACAGGTGGTCCTTGACTTACAACCATAATTGGGATCAGAATTTCCATTGCCAAGCAAGGGGGTTGTTAAACGAGTCATGCCTTATTTTACAACCTTTTTTGCTATGGTTGTTAAGCAAATCACTGCAGTTGTTTAGTGAATCACATGGTTGTTATCTTGTTTACCCCATTGACTTTTTTTGTCTTCCGGGAAAGTCACCTCTAGCAGTTACATGTTGCACAGTGGTAGGTTTCACATTATGTTACTACTGGTTCGCCACGCGTGTGCACACCCTGTTCGCACGCGTGCCTGCCTTCTGCACATACACCCACCCTTCCGTGTATGCGCTTTGCTCATATGCGCCCCCTTCTGCGCATGCACCTAACCTCAAAAAATGTGCCTAAATAGGATGGCATAGAGCTGGGGCAGGTGGGCAAGCCCGGTTTGAGTCAACCGGCTGATGTTGCAACTCTCATACATGCATATTAGTTGCCAAGTGCCCCAATTTTGATCACATGACCATGGGGATTCTGCAACAGTCATAAGTGTGAAAAAACTTCCCATAGGTCACTTTTTTGTAACTTGGAACAATAAACAATAAACAATAAGAAGAGCCTGTGTAGCGTAGGGGGCTAATGCCTCCTACTAAAGGCAGCAATTAACACCAGCTGCCTGTAATTTCTGTGAGTTCAATCCTCGCCAGGCTCAAGGTCGACTCAGCCTTCCATCCTTTCTAAGGTAGGTCAATTGAGGACCCAGTTTGTGGGGGCAATAAGCTGACTTTGTATAAATATACAAAAGTATGAAGGCTATTGCTTAACACATTGTAAGGCGCCCTGAGTCTCCGGAGAAGGGCGGCATATAAATCAAATTTAAATAAATAAATAAATAAATAAATAAAAATAAAATAAATAAACAATCATTAACTGAGTCCTTCAGGAGAAGGGCGGTATAGAAATGTAATGTAATAAATGTAATAATATTTATAAATTGAGGATTACCTGTATCTGATTTCATCCGTTAGTCTTTTGAGCACTTATCGTCACCTGGCGTAAGATATACGTAGAGGCTAAACAAGGCAGATGTGAAAGAGTTGGATGCACACCTGGAAATAAGCAGATGTGATAGATTTTCAGCAGTGCCAAGAAAGTTCCACAGCTGTTTGCACTCTGAATCAGGTGATCCTGAGGGCGCAGATAAACCTCCAAGTGACCTCAATAACTCCCAGAGAGAATACTAATGACCAGATGACTGCAAACAATATAAATCCTCCCATTCTCCACCCGTCAGTTAGAACTGAAGAAGCTTCTTGGATGAGAAGTGAAAAGTTTTCAAGGAAAGCAAAAACCAGGAAAGCAAAAAGTCCAGTTGCCTTTTGGAAAAAGCACCTCTGGCACATGACCTGGATGGTTGAGAATCTCCATAGAAAAGCAGATGTAAGACTTTTTAAGTACCACGGTTATTTCTCCGTGGAGGGTAATTCTGGATCAATGTTGCGTGTTCTGTTTGCTTGTCCACTGTACCATTCCTGATTTCCTAATATCACCCCCTCCTTGTAAATTACTCCAGCTAGTCTAGGCAAGAAAATACATTTTTTCCTATGAGCTGATAAATGATTGAAAAGGGTTAGCAAAATATTGTTCGGTTGTGATAGCAATAAGAAAACTCTAGATATAATTAAGTTGTGATAGATTGCTTCCGTGTTAGAAGACAATTTGCTATGTATTTCTCATTTTAATACTTTAATCTTGTTATGTTTTCTTGGCTGAGTGTTTTTACAGAATTCTGCTCTATGACCATAAATAAAATGTCACTGATCAATTCGTCATCCTAATATTAAAACAATAACCTGTACCCATGATGGTGTTGATACTTGATTCAGTACAAGCATTCCTCGACTTATGACCACAAATTGAGCCAAAATTTTTGTTGCTAAGAGAGACATTTTAAAGTGAGTTTTGCCCCATTTGTTAAGTGAATCACTGCAGCTGTTAAGCTAGTAACATAGTTGTTAAGTGAATTTGGGTTCCCCATTGACTTTGTTCATCAGAAGGTCGCAAAAGTTGATCACATGACCCTGGGACACTGCAACCGTCATAAATACATGCCAGTTGCCAAGTGCCTGAACTTGACCATGAGGATGTGTCAATGGTCGTCAGTGTGAAAAATGTTCAATGGTCCTGAAAGTACATCTGTAGTCTGCAAATAATAAAGTTGAAAAAAGGTGAACGTTTTTTTTACAGAACTATAGATAAGTTGAGGCTGGATTTGACAATGAATGACTGAGAGGGGAGGGGCCAGACAAGGTACCCTTTGACGTGAGTGACATTGAGTTGGCCACGCCCACCCAGTCACATGACCCTCAAGCCACACCCACTGTCACATGACCCTCAAGGCACACCCACAAAATAAGCCACGCCCGCAGAACCGGTAGTAAAAAAATTTAGAACCCACCCCTGGTTCATAAGTCATTTTTTTCAACGCTGTTGTAATTTTGAACGATTGCTAAATGAACTGTTGTAAGTTGAGGATTACTTGTATAAACTCTGAGCCATATGCTTTTCCATTGGCCTTTCAACAAGCAACCCCAAAGAATTTGCATCCTCCTTACCCTGCAACACAGGGTTCCTGTCACCTCTGCTATCCAGCCATTGCTCAGACTTATTTTTCCATATCGCCTAATTCTGCCTTCGCTTGTTCCACTCACTTCTCGTATCAAACAAAGTTGTTATTGGTTATCCTGAACTTACAATAATTTGTTTAATGACTAGGAGTCCTGGTGGCTCAGTGGTTAAATGCTGTATTGCAGGCAAACTCTCCCCACAGCCTCTAAATTTAATCGGGGCTCAAGGTTGATTCAGTCTTCCATCCGACCGAAGTCAGTAAAATGAGGACTCAGATTGTTTGCAGCAATATGCAAATGATGCTGACATTGTAAACCACCCAGGGGGATGCTTTAAAATGGTGGCATATAAATCTAAATGCTATTGTTATTGCTATACAGAATTAAAATAGCGCTGAAAATAGTGTCTTGCAACTGGGCCTAGCGTTTAACTACCATCATAGTATTCCCAGAGTCAAAACTGTTCCAGAACACAGTGGTGCAATTTTGAAGGTCCCTAGGATGGACATGTAACACCAAATCTTATGCTAGCTGATAGCAGTATTCCAATATTTGGGAGGGCTGCCCCAAAGAAGAAGGGGTCAAGTTATTCTCCAAAACGCTTGTAGGCAGGACAAAAAGCAATGGGTGGAAACTAATCAAGGAGAATAGCAACCTAAAACTAAGGAGAAATTTCCTGACAACGAGAGCAATTAATCAGTGTAATGACTTGCCTCCAAAAGTTGTGGGTGGTCCAACACTGGAAGCTCTTAAGAAGAGATTAAACAGCCATTTGTCTGAAACGATAGAGTGTCTTGCTTGAACAGTAGATTAGACTAGAAGACCTCCTAGGTCCCTTCCATCTCTATTATTCTGTAGTCTGAAGTCTACCTATAAGTCTATCTCTCGTCACATCCTGCCTGCACTACTGCAATGCTCTCTACATGGGGCTCCCCTTGAGGAGCATCCAGAGGCTCCAACTGGTCCAGAATGCGGCTGCGCAGGTGGTTATGGGGGCGACTTGGCGCTCCCATGTAACACCTCTCCTGCGCGAGCTGCACTGGCTTCCAGTGGTCTTCTGGGTGCGCTTCAAAGTACTGGTTACCACCTTTAGAGCGCTCCATGGCTTAGGACCCAGGTACTTACAAGACCTTCTTACAAGACCTTCTGCCACTGGGAGCCTCCCACCGACCAGTACGCTCCCACAGAGAGGGCCTCCTCAAGGTGCCGTTGGCCAGACAATGCCAGCTGGCGGCCCCCATGGGGAGAGCACTCTCTGTGGGGGCACCTCTGGAACGAGTTGCCCCCGGAGATATGGTGGATCCCTGACCTACGCGCTTTCCGAACTGCCCTAAAGAAGTTTTTGTTTCATCAAGCTGGGCTGGCCTGACCTACTCTTTAAAAAACTGGATAGATTAACTCAATAACTAAAATTATGGGTTTAAATATAGGGCTTTTAACTATGGGCCAAATTGATTTAATTGGATTTTAATACTGTTTTAAATTTTGTATTTTTGTATTTTACTTGCTGGCTGTCTACCGCCCCGAGTCCTTCGGGAGAAGGGCGGTATATAAATATAATAAACATAACATAACACAATTTCTTTTAAACCTTTTTTTTAAAAGTATCTGATTGATGGCCTTATAGCTATAATAAAGTTTGATTTGATGATACCCTGTTTCCCCGAAAATGAGCCCTAGCATGATTTTTCAGGATGCTTGTAATATAAGCCCCAGTTAAGATTGTCAGCCGACGGAAGGGTTTAGTACTGTATTTCCCTCAAAAAATAAGACCTAACCAGAAAATAAGCTATAATGTGTCTTTTGGAGCAAAAATTAATATAAGACCTGGTCTTATTTGGGGGAAAACATGGTAGCAGTTTTATAGAGAGAAGAGTTTTCTCTTTAAAAAATTCACAGAGGACAATATGCTATTTTAAAGTTTTGGGGCCCAAGTCTTAAGATAAATTAAAATACAAGAGATGATTGGTCAGTGTGAAGGAAAGAGGGAAAGATTACCTACAAAATGACTTTCTTATCTATTGGCCAGAAATGACATTTGACCACACTACCAGGCACCGGACTTAGGTAGGCTTGAGAATTTTTGCTGCTCTATCAAGAGTCTTGCACATACAGGCATCCAAATGGATAGATTAACTTCACAACATGAAGATCATGAAGTCAGTGTCTTGGGTTGCTGTAGCAACTTCATTAAAATATGACTGATGAGGTCTCAAGGCACTGAGCGAGAGATCACTGATTGCCTAGTTAGCGTGGAAATCATTGCCGATTTCTCATGAAATCTTCTAAACCACTAAAGCTATTTCTCAGCTCTGTAGCTGAGTCAACCCTAGGAAGGATCATGGGCTTCAGATTTAGGCAAATCCCAAATCAAAAGGTGCCAAATCAGGGAGGTTTGGGAAATGGCCAGTCAAAACAGGATCTAAACGAAGGACTCTGAACCCTTCTGAAATTGTGCTAATGTTTTCACATAAAGAAAAGATCAGACTACCGCTAGAAGCCAAGGTGGGTTATGGAACCGTGACTGATAGCTTTGGTTCGCGATGAATCATTTTTGAGAGAGGGATGTGACACTAGATCACACAATTGTCCAAGAGTTCAGGGCTATTTGTTAGCTCTCCTTCCCCAAAGCAAGAAAGATAATAAAGTTTTACAAGAGGATATAGGAGACATATATAGAATGTTAGTTGTTTACATCTTCTGTGCCTATAATTCAGCCTCTGTCCCATTGTACTTTCGATGACTTTCCTTTTTTTAATTTATTATGGTTGGTCACACAGTCGGCCAGCTTTAGACTGGATTTGACATTTTTGTCCACTTATCAAGTCCTTTCCAAGGACCTGGGATAACAGACATTGTTTGATGGTAGTAAAGTTCTCATTGCAGGATGTAAGCTGTTCCAAGTAAAGCTGCCTTTTGCAATTGACTGGTGGTAATTATCTCAATGCCAATGATATTATGGTTTATTTTATTTTATTTACTGTATATGCTGTCCATCTCAGTATTGGAATGACTCTGAACTTTAATACTAGGAAAAGCTTTAATCTGTTTATAGTTCAGTTGAGCCCCTGTGCTAATTTCTTGTCTATATTTGCAATTTTCTTGCCCAAACATATGCATTTTCTCGCAAACTTTCACATAATAAAGATGTTTTCTCTTGACTAAAGTAAAAAATCTCCTTTGACAGTCCAAGCCCCTGCTTAAACAGGGGACTCTATACCATTCCAGACATTGTAAAATTGTGTTTTTCTGTGTGTGTGTGTGTGTGTTTAAAAAATAAACCTATCTTATGTTGTTTTCATAATAATTATACTTCTGAACCTATTCACCTGCACCCTGGCACTTTTGATTCCCACACAAAGAGGTCAGATTGGTTGCGAATTTCAACTTGCCATGAAGTATTTTAAGAAGTGATTAATCATTTCATCATTAAAAATCAGAATGAAAAGGCTTCTAAAAAGCCTGTATGTCTCTTTTTCTGAAATAGATCAGTCCTTAATAAAGGCATATTAATCCGGATTATTTCATCCAGGATCACATGGGGGGAGGGAGATAATTTGATTTCTAATGTTAGTGAGAGATTTAGATTTTGAATTATGGTTTATATTGAGGCAATAAATTGGAGGAAGTGAGGGGAAATATATCCAAATCACTCCAACTGTACTTCACTCCATTGTACTTCACTCCACTGTGAAGTACAGTACTTCACTACTCATCATTAATTGGTTTCAGGAGGCGCGATGGGTACCAAAACAATTTTTTCCCATAAGAAATAATGTATTGAGTCACAAGGCAGCCAACACTGACAAGTTTTCACTTGCACATTGAGTACCAAAGAAACAATGAGCACCAGGACAAAATTTTCACATCAAAATGCATTGAGTACCAAAGTCAATGAGTTTTGAAGCAGTTGAGTATCAAGGGATCACTGTATTCTGAATCAGAGAATCAAACTCCATTCTAAGAGATGTTTTATCTTGGAATGTGAAGATAATCACAACTATGCAGTCTGAGTCCCATTAGTGTTGCACAAGGCAATTTTTCGATGGTGGTGGCTGACATTTTGACTTTTTTGATCTTGCTGGATGCTTCTGTATTCTAAAATCAAATCTGATTTTACTGCATTTATAGGAAAACAATGTTAAGAATGAGGTTTTTTTTAAAAGGAATATTTTGGGACTGCTAGTTCTTGTGCTTCTTTTAACCAGTGCTATGGTGATCATTGTAGACATGCATGCAATGTTCCAGATGAGAACATAGAGTTTCATAATATTCATACATTCCTTGGGGAGTAATATTGAGAGGTTTCTTACTTTATTAATATTGTTAAAATGTGTGTACC
Source organism: Coluber constrictor foxii (assembly GCA_038048745.1). Taxonomy (NCBI): domain Eukaryota; kingdom Metazoa; phylum Chordata; class Lepidosauria; order Squamata; family Colubridae; genus Coluber; species Coluber constrictor. The sequence goes on along the minus strand of CM075961.1, from coordinate 164,391,049 downwards.
ATCCTACAAAACCCACTTTTCCCCGGGCAGCTCAGAACCATCTACATTCTCACAAAATTAAAAAAGAATTAGAACTTGTCATAATATTATGGAGGTCTAGAAAAGGAATTAAATTCTAGTTATTTCAGCAGACATTTGTGGAGAGCGGAATAAAGAATTATTCCTCCTGTGCGAGAGTATATAATTATATGTGTTTTTATAGTTTTTTCACACACAAAAAATTACTATGTAAAATTTGTAATATTCTTTGTTTACCTGATTATTTTTTCATCAGTGTTTCCTGTTTGTGCACAGTAGGATTATTCACTGCTCAGAATCAGAGTGGCATAAAAGCCTAGCAGGATAAATATATAAAACTATAAAAATGAAACACAAATATATAGCATTTTACACAAGTATATAGCATTATGTACGAATATATAGCATTAAAATATATACACAAATGTGTAGCATTATTCACAAATACATAACATTAAATCTACATGGGCATAAAAGCAAAAGTCCAAATGAAAAATGATTAAGCAACATCATATTCCAAAATCTGGCAGAATAAAAATATTAGCTTGGTGCTCCAAAGTTTTTATTAAGTAGGTCAAAGCATTACAGGTAGATCTTAGTTGCCGACACAATTGGGAATGGTAATTCTGTCATAAGAGATATATGTTTTTTTTTTAAAAAAAATCACATGATCATGCCTGACTAAGAAAGGCAATTCGTTGCATCTGACTGCAGTCATTAAGTGAATCACCACTGGTCATTAAGCACAAAGTCACACTGCCATGACTTGTGATTTCCTGCTGGCTTCCCCATTGATTTTGCTTGTCAGAAGCAGGTAGTGAAGTTTTCAAATTGTGATCACATGACTGCAGGCTGCTCTAATGGCAACAACTTCAAGGACTGGTCGTAAGTCTCCTTAATAAGTACATCATAATATCCATCAGTCACTGGATGTGTGGCCATTAAGTGAGGACTACTTCTAAGTGCAAGTATGAATCAGCATGGATTCCATTCATATTGGATCAGCCTTTCTCTACCAGTTTACCTTGAGGAACCCTTGATATAAACTTCAAATCTGGAGCCTGGATAGCTCAGCAGACTAATGCATTGTAATTAACTCCAGCTGTCTGCAATTACTATAAGTTCGAATCTCCCCAGGCTCAAGGTTGACTCAGCCTTCCATCCTTTCTAAAGTAGGTAAATTGAGGACCCAGTTTGTGGGGGCAATAAGCTGACTTTGTATAAAATATACAAAAGTAGGAAGGCTATTGCTAAATAGCTATTGCTATTGCATTGTAAGCCGCTCTGAATTTCCAGAAAAGGATGGCATATAAGTCAAATTTTAAAAAAAACACCTATGCATAAAAATAGCAAAAAAAAAAAAGTACAAAAAATGTCACAATTCACTTGTAACGGACACAATCTATGTTTTACAAGATTTTCAACAATAGTAAGTAGCCAACTGGCAGATGAGCTGTGGCTCCTTAGTTGGGACAGAATAACCCTGTGCAACATGGAAGATTTCAGTCTGTCCCAGTTTTGTAGAATAAGATGATGGTTTGATCCAATAATTCATACTCAGTAGCTGAACTCTGAGTCCAGAGTGAGAAATACGGATAGCCCTCAACTCACAATCAGTCATTTAATGATCATTCAAAGTTGACACTGAAAAAAGTGATTTATGTCTGGTTTTCACACTTACGACCGTTGTAGCATCCTCATGGTCACGTGATCAAAATTTGGGCACTTGGGAACTAGCATGTATATTATGACGGTTGCAGTGTCCCAGGGTCATGTGATCATTATTTGTATCCTTCACTTAATAACTGCAGTGATTCACCTAACAACTGTGGCAAAAGACTTCATAAAATGAGGCGCAACTCACTTAATAACTCTCTTGCCTAGCAGCACAAATGTTGGGGCTCAATTGTGGTTATAAATTGAGGACTATGTGTATTAAGAGTTGGGTTGAATTGGCAAGACCAGCCTAGGCACATAGCATTTCATTAGCATAAAAGGGAGCAAAGTGATAGTTAATGGCCATAGTGAAGAAGTTGGGAACCAAGAAAGTGAATGAATAGTAATAGCACTTAGACTTATATACCACTTCCTAGTGCTTAACAGCACTTTCTAAACTGTTTAGAGAGTCAGTGTACTGCCCTTAACAATCTGGGTCTTTATTTTACTGACCTCAGAAGAATGGAAGGCTGAGTGACCCTTGAGCTGGTCAGGATCGAACTGCTGACTGTGGGAATGCAGAGTAAGCCTGCAATGCTGCATTCTAACCACTGGGCCACCATGGCTCTTGGAAACCAAACTATAGACCTCGCTAACTTTGCTCTGAGAGGCACATTGTGAGAGACACAAAGCCACAATGTGATAAATTGCATTGGGCAGCTGCTCATGTCAATGCCACCACACCAGTGGTGCTTTGCTATCGGTTCGTCCAGGATTGGGTGAACTGGTAGAGGCAGCGGTGACGGGAGGCTCCGCCCACCCACCCACCCAGACACTTCTGCACATGCGCGAAAGCTTCTGCATATGCACAGAAGTGTTGTGTGAGTGCCCACAAGCAAACAGTAGCAACGGGATTTCAAACCCACTACTGCACCACACCATTCATGTTTTCCATACATGCAAAATCCTAGGGTTATCCCTATTCAGATCATCCTAGTTTGGGATTTGAGGTCCTACAGAAGCAACTCATGAATGTTGAAGACATTGGAGATCTTAATAACTGAAAGTGAATTGACTACAGAAATTATGAATCCTAGAAAAGACTATGCAGTGTTTCCAGCTTTGATATGTGAGCTTCAGTTCCTAGAATTCTGTTACAGCTTTGCAAATGTATAGTAAGATGTATGGACTTCATCTCCCAGAATTCCCTAGCAGCATGGCATCTTTAAGATGTGTGGATTCCAACTCCCAGGATCCATGCTGGCTAGGGATTCTGGGAATAACCTAGAATTTATGAATGTTAGCAAAACAAAGGAGATCATTGTTTATTTTAGAAAGAGCCAGCATGGTCATACTTCACTTAATATTAAGGCTGCAGCTGTGAAGGTGTTCAATAGTATTAATTATCTGGGGGTACAGATAACTAACAATCTGACTTGGTCTCTCCACACATTATCTTTAGTGAAGCGTGAAAACCAGCATCTGTGCTAAGGCTTCACTCCCTATTTACATATTTAACAATCTGCATTTTCTGTGTACGATGAGGAGAGCACATGTTTCTCCTTCTTGTCCTGACCACTTTTTACAGAGGCACAATTGAGAGCATTTTAACAAACTGCATCACTGTCTGGATTGGGGGCAGCAGAGTCTCAGATAGAAAGTCCATATGGAGAGTGGTGAGGACAGCCGAGAAGATTATAGGAAGCTTGTTTCCTGTCATTCAGGATGCTGCTTACATGCGCTATGTGCTTAGTGCTTTGTCTCAAAACATTGTTAGAGACCCTACACACCCACTTCACGGTCTCTGTTTCCATTGCTCCCCTTTGGGAGGAGCTTTCGAAGTATTTCTATAGCAGGACTTCCAGATTCTGTACAGTTTTGTTACATTTTGTTCCTTATGCCATCCCTCTTGTAAATGCACAGGATTCTTTTTTTCACCAAATATATGAATACATCAAAACAAGACGGTGATATTTCTGTATTGTGTGTGTGTCTGAGTGTGTGTCTGTGTGGGTACAAGCATAATGGTTATCTTTTGAGAGCTGAATGCAACAAAATTTCATTTTAATGTATGCTGATTAGTGTAACTTTAAAGTGACAATAAAGTGTTACTGTATTCTATCCTAATTAAGAAAAATTTCCTGACTGAACAATTAAGCAGAGGAAGAGGTTGTCTCCAGAAGCCATGGGGGCTTCATAACTGGAGGTTTTAAAAAAGAGACTGGACATTTGTCTGAGATGGCACATGGTCTTCTGCTTGAGAAAGAGGTTGGAATAGAGGACCTCCAAGGTCCTTTCCAACTCTGTTATTCTGTTATTTAGAATTTGGCCCTGGGCTGGATTCAAGACCCCAGAGCTGTCAATTTCTCTGTGCTGCAATGAGACATTTTTCCAGTGTGTAAAAAGGAGACATTTGTTTTAGATTAGAAGATTAGAATTCTTTGTTGGCCAAGTGTGATTGGACACACAAGGAATTTGTTGTTGGTGCATATGCTCCCAGTGTACATAAAAAGAAAATATACATTAAGAAGGGCCTGGTGGCTCAGCAGACTAAAGCATTGTGATTAACAGCAGCTGTCTGCAATTACTGTAAATTTGAATCTCACCAGGCTCAAGGTTGACTCAGCCTTCCGTCCTTTCTAAGGTAGGTAAAATGAGGACCCAGTTTGTGGGGGCAATAAGCTGACTTTATGTATAAATATACAAAAGTATGAAGGCTATTGCTTAACGCATTGTAAGACACCCTGAGTCTCCAGAGAAGGGCGGCATATAAATCAAATTTTAAAAAAAACAACATTTCCTGACAATGAGAACAATTAACGACTGGAACCACTTGCTCCATCCCTGGAGGTTTTTAAGAAGGAGGTTGTGGAGAGGGTTGGACTAGAGGACCTCCAAGGTTAAGGTCCTTTCCAGGTTAACCCTAATCCCTAACTCTAACCCTTAATCTAATGCAAAGAATGCCTGCCTTCATAATAATCACAATATGGGTAATCCAAATGGAATCCCATGGCTGAGCAGATTTGGTTTTATCTTGTACATTTTCAAGCCCTTTGGGTTTCCATATGTGCGGAAAGAGACATTTGAAAGAGGTGGAAATCGTGTAGGGTTGTCCTCAGAAGGTTAAAATTCTGCAGAGTCAGGCCTTCCAGCAAACTCCTGGCAAGTTGATTTGCTTGCAACAATCGGAGACTACAGAACTCCGCAGTCAGGCCTGAGGCTCTGCAAAGCGCTGTTGATTTATCGTGGCTTTTCCCACACAGCATATTTGCTATAGTCGGGGAGAAGCCTATATAGGTCAGAAATGCAAAAATAGGCTGCCTCCGCCCTCCTGCTTCCAAAATAGAAAGCAACAGCCCTCCTGATGTTGCAACCTAAACGTTCAGAAAGCGAAGGGAAGGTGGGACAAGAAGGAAAGGATCAGAAGGAGACGAAGGCTTTAGGGAACAGGAGTTCATTCAGGTTGCCTCCAAAAAGCTAACATCTTCATCTATTAGGTCACTAAGTGGTTAGGATTTCCAGGGAAGGGATGACAGATAGAAGACATGCCTATGAATGGCATTTAACCCTGTGCTTCTTATCCTTAGCATCTCTAAGATGTGTGGACTTCAATTCCCAGGATTCCCCCAGCCAGTATGAATTCTGGGAGTTGAAGTCCACACATCTTAAGAGTTGCCAAGTTTGAAAAGCAGGGCTATAGGGCTCGTGACATAGGACAGTGGAAAAACAAGTAGGGTTTACTTACCAAGTTCAACTACTACATACTAGCCTTTGTAAGACCACATCTTACTAAAATGTGGTCTTACATCTTACTGTGGCCAGGGGGGCTTTTTATCAGGTTCGCCTGATGGACCAGTTGTGTCCCTTTCTGGACCGGGATGCCCTGTGTACGGTCACTCATGCCCTCGTCCCATCCCGTCTGGACTACTGCAAAGCTCTCTACATGGGGCTCCCCTTGAAGAGCACCCGGAGGCTCCAACTGGTCCAGAATGTGGCCGCGCGGGTGATTATGGGTGCAACTCAACGCACCCATGTGACACCTCTCCTGCGCGAGCTGCACTGCTCCCAGTGGTCTTCCAGGTGCGGTTCAAGGTATTGGTTATCACCTTTAAAGCGCTCCATGGCTTAGGACTACTTACGTATCCCGGATACTTACGGGATCGCCTTCTGCCACCAATAGCCTCCCACCGTCCAACACGCTCCCACAGAGAGGGGCTCCTCAGGGTGCCGTCAGCAAAACAATATAGGCTGGTGACCCCCGGGGGAGAGCCTTCTCTGTGGGGGCACGCACCCTCCGGAATGAACTACCCCCTGGGATATGTACGATTCCCGATCTCTGTACCTTTCGCCGGGCTCTTAAGATCCTGTTATTTCAACAGGCTGGCCTGGCTGACTAAAAATTTGGATGGGGTATTTTAAATTATGGGTTTTAACTGAGAAGGCCAAATTCTGTTTTAAATGGGTTTTAAATATTGTATGGTTCATTGTTTTATCATAGCTGTTCAAAACCCTAAGTCCCTCGGGGGAAGGTGGTATATAAATCTTAATAATAATAATAATAATAATAATAATAATAATAATAATAATAATAATAATAATAATAATAATAATAATAATAATAATAATAATAATAATAATAATAATAAAAAAAACCACCTTACTCGGAACAGCTTACATCCTCCGATGATATCTTAACAGTTCCTAGGTCCTTGGCTAGGACTCGAGCTGCTGAGCTATTAACCAGCCTCAAAGGCTGTGAATCTCACTACAGATTAACCAATAATAATAATAATAATAATACTCTGGAATACTGCATCCAGTTTTAGTCACTATATTATAAAAACAAGAGATTGAAACTCTGGAAAGACTGCAGAAAAGAGCAGCAAAGGTGATTAAGGAGCTGGAGCCTAAATATACAAAGAATGGTTGCAAGAATTGGGTATTTAATTTAATAAATTTAATTAATTAATCATATTTCTATGCCACCCAACTCCCAAGGGACTCTGGGCGGCTTAGAACAGAAATAATACAAACAGTGACATAATTTTTAAAAAAATATTATAAAAGCATTTTAAAAACATTAAAAACACATGCACACCATCCATGGCTGGATCTCGCAAGATTGAACAGCAGATAGGTCTAGTCTAGTGAAAGGAAGGACTAGGGGTGACATGGTAGCAGTGTTCCAATATTTGAGGGGCTGCCACGCAGAAGAGAGGGGGTCAACCTATTCTCCAAAGCACCAAAAGGCGGGAGAAGAAACAATGGATGGAAACTAACCAAGGAGACAAAAGCAATCTAGAACTAAGGAGAAATTTCCTAGCAATGAGAACAATTAACCAGTTTGCCTTCGGAAGTTGTGAATACCCCATCACTGGAGGCTTTTAAGAACAGGCTTTAAGAAGAGATAGCCACTTGTCTGGAATGGCATAGGGCAGTGGTGAAATCCAAATTTTCTTACTACTGGTTCCGTGGGCATGGCTTGGTGGGTGTGGCAGGGGAAGGATACTGCAAAATCTCCATTCCTTCCCCACTCCAGGGGAAGGATACTGCAAAATCTCCATTCTCTCCCCAATCCTGGGGAAGGACCTTGCAAAATCTCCATTCCCACCCCACTCTGGGGCCAGCCAGAAGTGGTATTTGCTGGTTCTCTGAACTGCTCAAAATTTCCACTACCGGTTCCCCAGGACCTGCTGGATTTCACCCCTGGTTATAGGGTCTCTTGCTTGAGGCAGGGGGTTGGACTAGCGGACCTCCACGGTGCCCTCCAACTCTATCCTGTAATTCTAAATGAGAGCCAGAAATGGAGTGGCCCCTTGCAAAGATGTTTTCTCAAATGCTGATTTCAGAGATCTCCGGTGACTTGAATGCAATCTTGGCGATGGATTTGCAATTTCAGAAACTTTATCCAGCTCTCTGGAGAAGGGAAAGGCAGAAGGGAAGATAAGAGGAGGAGGACCAACACCCATGGTGGTTTGGCTCCCTTATGGTGGCATCACTGGAAGATCTGAAGTGCCAAGTTAGGGATTGATCATTGTAGAAAAAAAAATTATCTAACCAATGTCACTAACAGCTGACATCAATTTGATGCCACTTGATCAATCAATCAATTTGCACTTAGGAGCAATAAGACTAGATAAGATTGGAGGAGAAATTCCCTAAAGGGCTAAAGAGCTTCTTAAGGAGCTGAATATAAAACCCCACTCATAAGATTTGTAATTCCCAAATCCTGCCTCTTTTTCCCCTCCCATCACCCCCCCCCCCCCAATTTGCAGTTATGTCTGCCAAAGACTTTCCCCCTCCCCCTCCGTTATTTAGCGAGTTGTCCCTTTTAAGACGGGATTCCCTGCAGGTGTTCTCAGGATTTAATTAACACCTTCGCCAGCGTTTCAGTCTGCCGCATTCAGACGGGCAAACAGTGCCCTCTAGTGTCTGAATTGCTCAACAGCTCGGGCCCCACCTGAAAGCAAGGATCAAAGCTCGCATCTTTTGGGATTGGTTGTCTGAAGTCAGAAAATCCAGGGAGCTGTAAGGACACGTATTGGCACGTATTTCTTTTGAGTTCTAACAACCAGCAAATCTTCCCCCACCATGTGGCCATATGCAGTCCTCCTAACCATCTGTCCCTGGTTACAAAACCACATCGCAGCTCTGATAACGTTCCCAGGTCACTTACATTAACATACACTTTTTATCTCCCCAAATACTTGATGCAAACATTTATTTATTTATTTATTTTCCAAAAAGCACATTTGCTGTTTAAAATGCCCTGCGCTCTCTATCTCCTGCTGTTCAACCAACCCACTACTTCCTATCTCTGCTTTCTCCTTCCAGAGACTGTCCTCTATTTCGTTCAAATATCAGCCTTCTGTCCTCTGGCCCACATCACAACTGCGTTAATAACATTTTTTAAAAAAATCATAAAAATGCAAATCTAGTAAAGAAATAAAGAATAATTTCTCATTTACAATTCTACCAAACAGCTTTCAGACAGTATCTGTCTCTTCTCACTATTCAGATGGACAAGTGCATCAAATGGTGCCATGTCTGTAATAGAAACATAAAGCAGTAGTAGCATTAATAGTAGAGGCAGATCTAGATTAATTAGAGGTAGTCCTTGAATTATGGCTACATTAGAATTTATATTCCTAAAGCAGGGCAGTTGTTGAATGAGTCATGCTCAATATTATGATCTCTTTTTTTTACCTGGTTATAAAGTAAATCACTGCAGCGGTTAAGTGAATTCCTCAGTCATTAAGTGAATCTGGCTTCCCCCATTGACTCTGTTTGTTGTAAGCTGGATGAGAAGGTCACAAATGTTGATCAAGTAGCTCCAGGATGCTGCAACCATCATAAATACGTATCAGTTGACAAGGGCCAAAATGTTGATTATGTGACTGTGATGAGGCTGTGATGGTCATAAATGCAAGGACCAAATCTCACTCTTTTCAGTGCCGCTAAAGAGAGCGGAGTCACTAAATGAATGCTTGTAAATCAAGGATTATCTATTCCTCAGATTGAACCCAGGGCATTTTACAACTGTGAAGATCACTGGCAGATAAATATCCTTTATTAGTTGCAATCTGTGGCAGCTCCTTTTAGGAAGGATGTCAGAATGCTGATTCATGACTAATTAAATCTCAGGGTGGGGGGGTCCTTAATGTGGGATCTATGTATAGATTTCAGGGTGTCTGTGAACTTAGATGGGGAAAAAAATAGGCAGCCCCAGCTTACATCCAGTTGTTTAGCAATAGTTCAATGTTGCGATGGCACCAGGGGTGAAATGTAAAATTTGTTACTACCAATTCTGTGGGCATGGCTTGGTGGGTGGGCGTGGCCAACTTTTTTTTTTTAAACTTTTCAAAGCATTTTTTCTAATACTTTGGAAAGCCTCTGCCTATCAGGCAACTCAGCTGGGATCATCAGAGACTTTTCAAAGCATTTTTTTTTACCACATCTTCGGCGAAGAGGTTGCAGAAAAAAATGCTTTGAAAAGCCTCTGACAATCCCAGCTGAGTCTCATGATCATCAGAGTTTTTTTTTTTAATTTTAAAAGCATTTTTTTGTTGGAAGAGGTTGTACAAAAAATGCTTTTAAAAGTAAAAAAAAAAAGCCTCTGATGATCATGCGGCTCAGCTGGGCATTGGGGGGGGGGTAGGGATTTTTGCTACCGGTTCTCCGAACCACCCACCGCCATTGCTACCAGATCGGGTGATCCGGTCTGAACCAGGAGCATTTCACCTCTGAATGGCACTGAAAAAAAGTGGTTTATAAATGCTCCTTCCACTTATAATGGCCAGCAAATTTACAACCATCACAGCATCCCCATGGTCATGTGATCAAAATTTGGGCACACGGTGACTTGCATGTATTTACAATGGTTGCAGCATCCTGAGGTCACATGATCAAAACTCGAAAACTTGGCAACTGATATGTATTAATGACGGTTGCAGTTTCCCAGGATCGTATGATCACCTTTTGCAACCTTCTGATAAGCTAAGTCAATAGGGAAGCCATTGAACCACTGTGATACTTACTTAACAGCTGCAGTTATTCACTTAACAACAGTGGCAAGAAAGGTTGTAAAACGGGGCAAAATTCACTTTCAGAGCTGTCTTGCTTAGCAATGGAAATATTGGGGTCTACTGTAGTTGTGTGTCGAGGACTATTTGTGCATTTATGGGCAACTCTTGAGACAAAGTCAGCCACCCTGTGTCTTGGATAATTTAGTTCAGCGTTTCTCAACTTCAGGGACTTTTAAGATGCATGAACTTCAACTCCCAGAATTCCCCAGCCAACGTGGGGAATTCTGGGAGTTGAAGTCCACTCATCTTAAAGTTGCTGAAGTTGAGAAACGCTGATTTAGTTAATGCTTGTAAGACTCGGAGTCCGTACGCCATTTTTTTTTTTGCTTTGCTTTTTTTTTTTTAAATCTCAGCTATGAAGAAACAACTACAGAAAGAGGAATTAGCTTTTGCATTATCTTGGTAGATATTTAGGCTTTGTTTCTTTTGTTGTTGTTTTTTTGTACATGGAACAAAATAGCTGCATCTTCCCTTCCCTCATTAACTTCTCAAATAACTGCACTCCCCGATAGAGATTTTTTCCCTCCCCTTCTGCCCTTGATATATGCATGCAATTCCCATTTGAGTTCTCCTAGCATTCTGGCAGGAGAATAGACCCCTATTAGAAGAGGTGGCAGCGAAGAACAACGCCGTGATTAAATGCAAAATTGAAATTATAATGAAAATTGGGGCACTGAAAAGAAATTTAATTAAGTAAGCAACTGCAAATCAAACAGAAATGTATTCATTATTTAATCAAGTAGTGAAGTGCAAAATTTCTTCTAATCAGAAAAAGTCTCCGAGAGCAGATAAAGGACCTGGGAAATCAAGGAACAATTTCAAAGCCGAAGGAAAATACCACCTATACCCCCACACAAAGGAACATTTGTCTGAAAAACAAAAGGTTAGCAAGGGAAGCATTTCTTGCTATTTTTTTTCTCTCTTTTTAACCCAAACATCAAGACAGTGTGATTAGCTGAGCTTGATCAGAGTCTGGGCAATTTTCAAAATATAAAATGCATAATGCAGGTGAATGGAGCTGACTCTTGTTGCCTGGATGAGTCAAACATACAATCCTTGTACCGTGATCCTCCACCCCCCAGGATTGTCATTTTTAAAGACCAGTTTTGCTTCTGTGTCTTTCATATAGCATCTTGGTAGGTCTGCTGGTGGGTGTCTAACGTTGGTGCCTTTAAGACCTGTGGACTTCAACTCCCAGAATTCCCCAACCAGCCATGCATGGCTGAGTAATTCTGGGAGTTGAGGCCCACTGGTCTTAGAACTGCCAAGGTTGGAGACCCCTGGATTAGACAAAATTCTGAAGAAGGACCAGATCTTGTCTGTTTGCAACTCGGAGGTTTGCAGGAACAAGTGGGGCAAAAAAAAACCCTCCCTCATCTTAATCTGTGACTTCTTAATCCTTGCCCTCTTAATTTTTTTGTTTGTTTTTTAAATAAAATTTATATGGCCACCCACCTCACCTATAGTGACTCCAGGAAGCTTATAAAAATAAAACCCCAAATACTAAACTCAGTAAATCCCAGCCTGCCTCATGGAGACAACTATCAAGCTAAACACTTGATGGGCTCCATATCTCGCTGAGGTCCTCAGGCCCATTGGCCAAACCATGTCTTCAGGGTCCCTATGGAAGAGTATCGATGGGAGCCAGTTTTATCTCTGCAAGGATGATGTTCCACAGGGAGAAAGCCAGCACAGAGAAGGCCCTTTTTCTTAATTTCATTTGATGGACCTCCTTAAGGGAGGGGACCTGTAACATTTCCTGCCTCCCCACTCTGGTGAGTCAAGTAGATGTGACCTGGAAAAGGCGATCCTTCAAATAGCCTTCAAATAACACAGTCCTTCAAAAGATGGTCCTTCAAATAACAATCCAGGTAGGGCTTTAAAGGTGATAACCAAGCCCTTGAATTGGACCCAGAAGCAAATTGGCAATCAATGCAGCTCCCTCAAGAGAGGTGACACAAGTGCAAATCTAGACTTGCACAAAACTATTAGAGCTGCTGCATTTTAAGCTTCCAGATACTTCTACATGGAACAAGCATGTTTGTGGACATTAGAAAGAATCATAATCAGAATAGAGATGGAAAATCTTGGAGGTCTTCTAGACCAGCTTGCTGGTGGTCAAGCAGGAGATCCTATGCCATTTCAGACAAGTGACTGTCCAGTCTCTTCTTAAAAACCTCCAGTAATGAAGCATCTACAATGTCTGAAGGCAAGCTATTTCATTGGTTAATTGTCCTCCTCACTGTTAGGAAGTTACAAAGGGGGCAGGGCTTTGGCCACACATTATGACCACTGTGTTGACTTTCTTCACAACCACTCTCAGATGCCTCCACTTGGATGAACATTCAGGGAATGAAGTGAGCGAGATTCCTTGTTGACACTGGGACTTAGCATGCTTAACTAGATTGGTTAAAGTTCAAAGATTAGTTTTGAATTTGATTCATTTATTTGGGGGGTTTTTTGTAGGTTATCAAACCCATCTTACGAGATTAGTTTATGATTCAGTGTGTAACCCCATTTAACACAGCTGTTATCTCAGAAATCCAGGCTGTCTTATTTTGGATGAAATCTTTGTTTTTGAAAAGATTTGTACCAAAGTGTACATCTGTTACACTTTTGTACTTATTATTAGCATATTATTCTATGGATTTTCTCTCAAACAGAGCATTTCCCGCAAAAATGTAGCTTGAGAAACTCCTTTCAGCTAGGAGTAGTATTTAAATATTGAAAAGAATATTCAAGAATACTTAAATAGTAGTTATAAGAAGCAACATTATAAGAAGCAACAGATGGAAACTAATCAAGGAGAGAAGCAACGTAATACTGAGGAGAAATTTCCAAAGGATGAGAGCAATCAACCAATGGAACAGAAGTTGCCTCCAGAAGTTGTGGAGAAATTGATAAAAATCTTCATCACTGAAGATTTTCAAGAAGAGACTGGAAAGCTACTTGTCTGGAATTGTAAAAGATTTCCAGTCCCTTCCAATTCTTCTATTCTGTTATAAAGTAAAATCAGATTGCTGTGTCAAACTCTCATGTCACATGGAGAACTTTATGTATCATAAATATAGAATTGTTCAGGAAATTTTAGGAGAAACGACTTAATGATAAACCATTTCCTAGAATATTTCATTCTTCTGGGAGATGGGTGGGTGCTAATTTTCTTTCACCGTGTAACATTAAGGCCATTGCTGTGCATAGAATCTATGTTGATGCAAATTATGAAGTAATTGCTCTCACATAAATAGAAATGAAGCACATCTTGTTTTAGGGAAGACAACACCTGCTAATTAAGCCAACTGCAAAATGTTAATCTTTATCTCTTTCAAGTGGTGCTTTAAAGAAAGTTTACTAAATTGTTAATACAGTAGAAGGCGTCTTTAAGTTCTTTGCAATTGGTCACACCATGTGAAGACAGAAGGGATTCTCCTTTTGCCCGTTTAGATTTAGTACTCTTTCCGTGGGTCAATGTTTTTCAAACTAGCTGAGGAATTCTGGGAGTTGAAGTCTTAAAGTTGTCCAATTTGAAAAACGCTGCCATGCATGATTTAGGATCTGCCATCGGGGTTCCTATTCTGAGAAATGGGCTCTGGCGTATATAGGGCTCAGTCTTGAAGGGTTTTGAATATGCCACAGTTAATGACCACCGGCAGAATTAGAGGCCGATTCAGCTGCCCCTGAGTCCTGATGAACGGCAGCAAATTCTTAGTTGTTCAATTTGCTATCGTTTCGTTTTCATGATTGAGAATGAGAATAGCTGAAAGGTTTCATTTCAGCCTTCTCTGGACTGGCGAAATGAAGTCTGAACTTCAGTTCTTGGAATTTTCCATTTGTACCAGGTAGAGGCGTCTTACCACAAAGCTTTTCTTCTGAGATGCTGCTCAGAGCAGCATCCTTCTGACGGTCCGACAGCTCCCTACAGAGGCTGACAATAGTCATGACTTCTCCTGCATCTTCCTTCCTGCCTCAATTAAATGCGGGTATGAGGACTTAGCCAGGATTTAGAACTAATAGAGTGGCTGCTCCAGGAAGCAAGAAGCGGCAGCTTGAAATATCTTGGTCTAATGCAAGACCTGATGGTGACTTGAATGGCTTGGAACATTATTGATTATTAGGAAACACTTGGGAAAATGTCTCAAACCAGACTTATTTGTTGAATTCTCTTCTCTTCTCTTCTCTTCTCTTCTCTTCTCTTCTCTTCTCTTCTCTTCTCTTCTCTTCTCTTCTCTTCTCTTCTCTTCCCTTCCCTTCCCTTCCCTTCCCTTCCCTTCCCTTCCCTTCCCTTCTCTTCTCTTCTCTTCTTCCTCCTCTTGTCTCCCCTCTCCACCCCTCCCCTCCCCATTACCTTTCCTCTCTTCCTTCTTTTCTTTCCTTCCACACACTTTTACTCTTTTTTTTTAAAAAAATTTTCTCATTTTCTTCTCTCTTCCATCCTCCGTTGGAAGGAATTTCTAGTTGAAGAATTCCGAGAGTTGAAGTACACACATCTTAAAGATGCTAAGGCTGAGGATCCCTAAAGGCAGCCCTCGACTTATGACCACAGTTGAGCCCCAGTATTTCTACTAACGGAGACATTTGTTAAGTGGACTTTGTTCCATTTAATGACCTTTCTTGGCACAGTTATTAAGTGAATCACAGCAGTTGTTGTTAAGTCAGTAACACAGTTGTGAATCTGCCTTACCCATTGATTTTGCTTCTCAGAAAGTCACAAAAAAAGGGGTGATCCGGGGATACGGCAACCGTCATAAATATGCCAAGCATCTAAATTCTGATCGTGTGCATAGGGGATGCTGCAACAGTAATAAATGTGACAAATCATCATAACTCACCTTCTTTAGTGCCTGTGTAACTTGGTCACTAAACAAATGGTTGTAAGCCAAGGAATACCTGTCCTGAGAGGCAAGCTGGATTCTTCCCAACCCAACACTCTTGTTAAAATTGCCAAAAGAATCCCACCCACCAAACTGAATTGGCTTCCCCATCTTATGGTCCAGGGCAATTTAGTTCTCAATGGTCATTTTTTAAATCTATTTTCCCCAACACAGAAAAAAGTGCAAATACACGTTAGGCTTCACTTCGGTCAAATGTAACGAGGAATTCTATAGAAGGGGTTCCCCACCTCTCCTCCCCCCCCTCCCGCCGCTTTAGTTGGGAAAAAAATGCAAGGAAATAATAATTCTGCATACTTTTAAGTACATCGTGTCAGAATCTAAACAAGAGAACCATCAGGTTTAATTAGCAGCTTAATTTAGTGTTGTGTGAACAGTGACTCACTCTGAGTGAGCAAAGGGAGGCTATGACTTGTCTGGGAGGAAGGAGGCTGTCTGAAAAAAGATGTGACAGTGGGAGAGAAGTTGTGGGGGGGGGGAGAGAAGAAGAGATTTATGATTTGAGTGCAGCCAAAATTGGACATAGGTAGAGTGACAAAGATATGTGTAGTCAAAGCTATTATGGTTCTCCCACTAGTAATGTATGGCTGTGAGAGATGGACCATGAGGAAGGCTGGACGCCCAAGAATTGATGTTTTCAAACTGTGGTGCTGCAGAAGACTTGAGAGCCCCTTGGACTTGAAGGGGACCCCATTAATCAATGCTGAAGGAAATCAACTCTAACTGATCTTTGGAAGGTTAGATACCAAAGCTGAAGCTCAAATACTTTGGTCAATGTTTCCCAACAGTTAGAAATATTAATCAGTGGAAAGACTTGCCTTCAGAAGTTATGGATGTTTCAATCCTGGAGGTTTTTAAGAAGAGATTGTCCAACCATTTGTCTGAAGAGGTATTGGGTCTCCTGCCTGAACAGGAGATTGGACTAGAACAGGGCTCTCCAACTTTGGCAACTTTAAGACTTGTGGACTTCAACTCCCAGAGTTCCTCAGTCAGCACTGGCTGGGGAACTCTGGGAGTTGAAGTCCACAAGTCTTAAAGTTGCCAAGGTTGGAGAGCCCTGGACTAGAATGTCACGCATAAATGCCCTCCCTGGGCAAGCACTCACCCCTGACCTGGCAGCCCAAGGGTTAACTACCCCAGACAGACCCATCATCCCCTCCCCTGGTAACTCCTTACCTGTAGCTCCGCCCACAGAGTATTTAGGGTCGTCCCACGTAGATCCCGTGCAGTTCCAGATGATACTTGTAAGAGAGCAGATGTGCAACCTCTGGATGAACCATTATCTTTGTCTTTGTAAGTTATTGGGTCCAACCTTGATCCTTGGTAACATAGAAGGTCCTGTCCAACTCTTTTATTCTATTCTGTTCTGAAAAAGGAGAAGGGGGCAGCAGAGGATGAGCTGGTTAGAGGGTGTCATTGATTGCAATGAACATGAATTTGGGCCAATTCTGAGACACAGTGGAGGACAGGGGAGCCTGGTGTGCAATGGGACATGGAGTGGCAAAGAATCAGACACGAGTCAGAAGGCTTAGTGATTGAACAACAACAAAAAAGAGTGAGAAAGAATTAGCATAGTTTGCAGCTTAGATAGGTTGCAAATTTAGAAACTGAGTGGGCGCTAATAGAGGAGCTGATGGACATCTATGGGGACGCGTTGTGGGCACTCTCGCAAGATAGCAACCCATTTGCAGAGCAGTTCTATGCGGACTGGACCAGTTGCAATACTACTGCTTTATAGTATGGCTTTATACTACAATGGTGGGACCACACTTGGAATAGTGCGTCCAGTGTTGGTCACTACGATACAAAAAAAATGCTGAGACTCTAGAAAGAGTGCAGGGAAGGCAACAGAGATGATTTGAGGCCTGGAGGCTGAAGCATAAGATAGGCAAGTGATAACCAGTGTCGACTGGCGACCCCCAGGGGGAGAGCCTTCTCTGTGGGGTCCCTGCCCTATGGAACGAACTGCCCCCGAATATTCGGAAGATCCCCGACCTCCACACCTTCTGTCGTGCTCTGAAGACCCTATTGTTTTATCAAGCCGGTCTGATGGATCAATAATTCTAAATGGGTTTTAAATGGGTACTTATGAGACCGTCTTTTGCCACCAATAACCTCCCACCGACCAGTTCGTTCTCACAGGAAGGGACTACTCAGGGTACCATCAGTCAAATTGTGCCGACTGGCGACTCCCAGGGGGAGGGCCTTCTCTGTGAGGGCTCCAACCCTTTAGAATGAACTGCCCCCTGATATACGAAACATCCCTGATCTCCGTGCTTTCCGCTGTGCCCTCAAGACCCTGATGTTCAATCAGGCGGGGCTAAGCACGTTAACTGGGAATGATTAAAATATTATCTAATTCTGGGTTTTATTTAATTTGGGTTAAACTATGGTATAATTTTAATTTAACTATAATTCACTATAACTATATATTTAACTATAATTATGATGTTTATGTATCTTTTATTTTTCCTTGACTGTACACCGCCTTGAGTCCTGCGGGAGAAAGGCAGTATAGAAATATAATAAACAAACAAACAAACAAACAAACAAACAAATAAATAAATAAATAAATGATTTTTAGTTGGGGTTTTAATTGCAGCCAGATATTGAATTATATTAATGGTTTTTAATTGTTGTCTTGTCATTGTTTTAGCATGGCTGTGCACCGCCCTGAGTCCTTTGGGAGAAGGACAGTATAAAAATATAATAAAATAAATAAATAATAATAAATAAATAAATAAATAAATAAATATATAAATAAATAAAAATAACAAAATATCAAAGCCTTGGTGCTAAGTTCTTACACAGATAGAAGTTATCAAGCATACTTGTGAAGATCAAACGATGATGCTAAAGAACCTCTAAAGGTTACTTGAGCATTGAAAGGGAGAATGTAGGATGAATAGAGATTTGCCTAATTTTCATTTGCTTATTAATAAGTAATTAGAAACTTTTCGTAATCTATGAATTAACTTTAGCCAGAGTTATTAATTGTGCCTCTGTCAGCTAGAAGGGTCGACCACAAAGATTCCTTAGGCTGGCCTCAAATGTCTATATAGTGAGAGAAATATGAAAACCACACCAAAAAAAAAACAAAACCTGTTTTTTGACTCCCACTGAATGCAAAGTTGAGAAGAATAAAGCAAGAAATCAGTTCCTGTATATACCGGACCGACTGATTCCTTTATTAAGATGAGACCTTAAGGAAATAAAAATATGCTGTGGCAATCTTTGTGTAGGCTGTTAGACAACAAAGAAAAGGTAAAAAAAATTGTAACTTTAATTAAAATAAAATTGAAAGAAAAAAAATCCATTCTATGCTTAAAGCAATATCCAGTTCCAGTAGAAGTCAGGAAAACTGAAAAAGTTTTCAAACTACATGGAGGGAAGCATGCAGTGTGTTAGGATATGATTTGGGCCTAACAGTTGTCCAGGCAATATATGTGTTCTGTGACTTTAAGTTTTAATGCTGCATCATGCTGTAATGCTGAGTCATGCTATAATTACTTGTAATTTAACAATGTATTTAAGAAGGGTACTGTAATGTATTCAGTGGATGATAAGCTGCTATCATCACGTGCGTGTGTGGGTGGATCTGCTACCATCCGGAGTTTGTGAACCAACTACTGTTTGTTTGGTAAGAGTTTGTTTGGAGTTAACCGGTAAAGACTTGGACTGTTTAGAAGACTACGAGATTGTTTATTTCCCATTATAAAGAAAACTTTTGATAACACCAGTTTGTATGTATCTCCATCTCATTGCTCTCAGCAACGTTTCTCTGTGCACTTTACTCTGCTAGTTGTTACACAACAACAATATCCTTAACATTGGTTATGGGCCCAGGGCCAACCAGGACCAACCAGAAGTGGGGTACTTAAAGATTCCGCCTTGGGTCCAAGAGCTGTTTAACATCTTGATAAACAATCTAGATGTAGGAATAGAAAAAGAACTCATCAAATATTCAGGTAACACTAAGCTGGGAAGATTTGTCAATCCCCTGGAAGATAAACTCAAGATTCAGAAGGATTTTGAGAGACTTGAGAATTGGGCCCTATCCCATAAGATGTTGCGGTGAGAAAAGCAAAGTCCTGCACTTAGGCAGGAAAAAGCAAATGAAAAAGCATAGAATAGGTGGTACCTGGCTCACCTGTGAGTGGGATCTAGGCATCCTAGTGGATCACTGCTTAAGTATGAGCCAGATGTGTGCTGCATCTGTCCAAAAAGCCAATGCAGTCATAGGCTGCATGAACATATCATGATCCATATCATGAGAAGTGATAATACTACTTTATAATGCACTACACTTGGATTACTGCATCCCGTTGTGGTGGCCATGATACAAAACAGATGCTGAGACCCTAGAAAGTGTGCAGAGAAGAGCAACAAAGATGATCAGGAGTCTGGAGGCTAAAGCATATGATGAGCGATTTAGGAGCTAGCCATGACTAGCCTAATGAAGAGAAGGACGAAGGGGAGATATAATAACTGTACTTGAGGGGCTGTCACAGAGAAGAGACAGTTGACGTGTTCCCCAATGCACCAAAAGGCAGGACAAGAAACAATGAGTGGAAGCTTGTTAAAGAAAGATGCAATCCAGAACTAAGGAGATATTTCTTGACAATGAGAACAAGTAACCAGTGGAATGACCTGCCTCCAGAAGTTGTGGATGCTCCATCCTTGGAAGTTTTAAAGAAGAGATTGGACAGATCTTTGTCTGGAATGGTGTAGTGTCTCCTGCCATGGACCGGAGGTTGGACTAGAAGACCTCTAAGGTCTCTTCTCTAACTATGTTACTCTATATCAGTGATGGCTAACCTTTTTGCCATTGCGTGCCAAAAGCGGGGAGAGCACGAGGGGTTGCGTGTGCGTGACTCCCCTGCTTTTAGTTTAGTTTATTTTAGTTTAGTTTAGTTTATTAAATTTGTATACCGCCCTTCTCCTGACGGACTCAGGGCGGTGAACAGCCAAACATTAAAATACAAGCAATATAAAAGTTAAAATAATCTAAAACATAATTAAATCAAATTTTGGCTTTCCCAGATTTAAAACCCCTCATAAAATTCACCCATTAAAATCTACATTAAGCCAGCCCGGCTTGCTTAATGCCTTGCGGAAAGTGCAGAGGTCTGGGATTAATCAAATCCCCGGGGGTAACTCGTTCCAGAGGGCGGGGGCCCCCACAGAGAAGGCTCTCCCCCTGGGGGTCGCCAGTCGACATTGCCTGACCGACGGCACTCTGAGGAGGCCCTCTCTATGAGAGCGTATTGGCCGGTGGGAGGTTATCGGTAGCAGAAGGTGGTCTCATAAGTACCCAGGTCCTAAGCCATGGAGCGCTTTAAAGATGAGAACCAAGACCTTGAAGCACACCCGGAAGACCACTGGGAGCTAGTGCAGCTCACACCGGAGAGGTGTCACGTGGGAGCGCCAAGTCGCCCCCATAATCACCCGCGCGGCTGCATTCTGGACCAGTTGGAGCCTCCAGGCGGTCCTCAAGGGGAGCCCCATGTAGACAGCATTACAGTAGTCCAGGCGAGAGGTGACCAGGGCATGAGTGACTGTGCATAAGGAGTCCCAATCCAGAAAGGTATGCAACTGGCGTATCAGGCGAACCTGATAAAAAGCTACCCTGGCCACGGCCGTCATATGCTCTTCTAAAGACAGCCGTGGATCCAGGAGGACGCCCAAGTTATGAAACCTCTCTGTGGGGGCCAAAGACTCACCCCCAATAGCCAGCGAAGGCACCAGCTGGCTATATCGGGACGCCGGCATCCACAGCCACTCGGTCTTGGAAGGATTGAGTTGGAGCCTGTTCCTCCCCATCCAGACACCGGGACATCACTTCGAGGGCATCATTGGGGTGATCCGGGGTGGAGATGTACAGCTGTGTATCATCAGCATACAGATGACACTGCACCCCGAAACCATGGATGATCTCACCCAGCAGCTTCACATAAATGTTGAATAGGAACAGCGAGAGGACCGACCTTTGCAGTACTCCGCAAGCAAGGCACCTCGAGGTTGGCCCCCTTGCCAACACGGACTGCGACCGGTCGGAGAGATAGGAGGAGAACCACCGCAACACGGTGCCTCCCACCCCCAATCCCTCCAGCCGGTGCAGCATGATACCATGGTCGATGGTATCAAAAGCCGTTGAGAGGTCTAATAGGACCAGAACAGAGGAGCAACCCCTGTCCCGAGCCCTCCAGAGATCATCAACCAATGCGACCAATGCCATCTCCGTGCTGTACCCAGGCCTGAAGCTGGACTGGAATGGATCTAGATAGACAGTGTCATCCAGGTACTGCGGGAGCTGTCACCAACCACACTCTCTACAACCTTCGCCAAGAAGCGAAGGTTGGAGACCGGATGATAATTTCCCAAAACAGCCGGGTCCAGAGAAGGCTTCTTGAGGTGGGGTCTCACCACCACCTCTTTCAAGGCGGGAGGCAAGAAACCCTCACTCAAAGAAGCATTTATAATCCTCTGGAGCCAGCCTCGTGTAACCTCCCAGGTAGCCAGCACTAGCCAGGAGGGACACGGGTCCAATAAACATGTGGTTGTGTTCAACCTCCCCAGGATCCTGTCCACTTCCTCAGGAGTCACAGGGTCAAACTCAACCCATACAACAGTCTCAAGACCTGCCCCAGACACCTCGCCGGAACCTACCCAGTCAGAGTCCAAGCCTTCCCGAATCTGAGCGATTTTATCGTGCAGATACTGTACAAAATCCTCAGCCCATCCCTGCAAGGGGTCATCCTGTGCTTCCAGATGGAGGAGGGAACGGGTCACCCTAAACAGGGCAGCTGGGCGATTATCTGCCGATGCAATAAGAGCGGAAAAGTAATTACACTTTGCCACTTTTATCGCCACTAAGTAGGTCTTAATATGAGACCTAACTAGTGTTCGGTGGGACTCGGAGCGACTGGCCCTCCAACCACTCTCTAGGCGTCTTTTCCGGTGCTTCATCTCCCTCAGCTCCTCAGAAAACCAAGGAGCTGGGCAGATCCGGTGCCGGGTCAGAGGCCGCAAAGGCACGACTCGGTCCAAACCCCGGCGGCCGTCCTATCCCAGGTGGCCACCAGGTCTTCAGTCGAGTCATGAGCCAGAGACTCAGGAAATGGCCCAAGCTCCATCTGGAACCTATCAGGATCCATCAGGCGCCTGGGACGGAATCATCTGATTGGTTCTGCCTCCTTGTGGTGGGGTGTAGCGGTTAGAAAGTCCAGCCTCAGGAGAGAATGGTCTGACCATGGCAGGGGTTCTATAGCTATATCCCCTATAACCAGTCCATTCAACCACTGCCCAGAGACAAAAACCAAGTCCAGAGTATGTCCTCCTATGTGAGTAGGGCCATGAATTACTTGAGTCAGGTCCATGGCTGTCATGGAAGCCATGAACTCCCGAGCCATCTCAGACGTCTCGCCAATGGATGGCAGGTTGAAATCCCCCATCACCAATGCAGGTAGTCTTCAAACTTAAACCATTTAATTAGTGACCATTTGAGGTTACAACAACAGCATTGAAAATAATGGCTTATGACCATTTTTCACATTTACAATCATTGCAGCATCCTCATGGTCACGTGATCAAAATTCAGAGGCTTGACAAACTGTCATGGACTTAGGATAGTTGCAGTGTTCTGGTGTCATATAATCAGTGGTGGGTTCCTCCCGGTTCAGCCCGGTTCTCCCGAGCCAGTAGCGATGATGATATGACGTCACTGAATCGGTTCTGCCCCCCCACACATCCCTGTGCGCTCCCCCCCCATCCCCTGTGTTATTCTTACTTTTATTTGGCCACAACCCCAATCTATTGCTGCCTCCTGAGTCCCAGCTGATGGGCTATAAGGAAAAACTGTTTAAACTCTTGCCCTGGGGCTTCAAAGGGCCACCCTACAGCTGATAAGTGGTAAACGAAAATAAACGAGTAGACTGGTGCCTGCAAAAATACTTGAGTAGATTAATGCCTGCAAAAATAAATGGGTAGATCAGTGCCTGCAAAAATACATGAGTAGATCAGTGCCTAGAAAAATACAGGAGTAGATCAGTGCCTGCAAAGATAAATAGGTAAATCAGTGCCTGCAAAAATACATGAGTAGATCAATGCCTCCAAAAATACATGAGTAGATCAGTGCCTTCAAAAATACATGAGTAGATCAGTGCCTGCAAACAATAAATGGGTAGACCAATGCCTGCAAAAATACATGAGTAGACCAGTGCCTGCAAAAATACATGAGTAGATCAGTGCCTGCAAAAATACATGAGTAGATCAGTGCCTTCAAAAAATAAATGGGTAGATCAGTACAGCTCTGCAAGCGGTTAAAAGCCTGGTAGACCAGTACCCCTGCTAAATCCTAAATAATTATCACATGACCATCAAGCCACACCCACAAAATAAGCCACGCCCATAGAAACAGTAGTAAAAAAATTTAGAATCCACCCCTGCATGTAATTGCCTTTTGCAACTTTCTGGCAAGCAAAGTCAATGGGGAAATCTGATTAATTCAACCACGGTATTACTAATTTAACAACTGCTGTGATTCACTTAACCACCATGGCAAGAAAGGTCATAAAATGGGGCCAAGCTCATTTAACAGCTATCTTGCTTAGCAACAGAAATTTGGGGCTCAATTGTAGGGGCAAGTCCAGAATGACCTGTACTTCAAAGGACAAATTCCATTGACCCCAGATTAAGTCATTCTGCTATGGGGGGAGGGGCACTTAGAGGTTCTCCCCCTGCCTTCCAATTCACAGCCAATTCAAAATTCAAGGCAGCGGCTGAGCCTCTTCCTCTTTTCATCAACTTCTCTGCTCACTAACTTTCTAATCTCTTGGCTGCTGTGTATTCAGCCAGTGGAGTCACGAATCTCACCATCCCGTCGTGTTGAGCCCTTACAATCTGGAACCTATCCAAGCATTTGCTAGAGTGAATGCTATGTCAAATGTATGACAAACATCACACCAATTTTGATTTTTATTTTTTTTCAGGCAGTAGAGCATCAGCAGTATAAATTTAGCAGGTGCTCGCCCCAAGCATCTTTTTTTTAAAAAAATGCTCACTTCTTTGGCCCCACCAGATCATTTTGCCATGGGAAAATGGCAAAATGCTTCTGTTTCCTTGGTCTATTTTTTCCTTCATTCTCTAGAAAGCTGGAAATAGAAAATTCTGAATAGGACCCTTACTCTTGCATGTCGCCTGCCGAAACTCGTTTGTTTGTTCGTTTGTTTTGGCCATCAAATTTTTATTTTACTCTATTCAAAACATTAAAATGCAAACTTCCAAAAAAGGAAAAAAATAAGAAGTAATACAAAGGGAAAACAAAACTAGGCAAAGCGCCACAAAAGTACATAAAAAGGAAAACAAACCAAACCTAAATTATTGCCCCTAGTTGAATACAATACTGATAAACATATTTTAAATGTATTACTGATTATATAAATAACTTCCCAACCCCCACCCCCTTGCAAAGCAAGCATAGAATTCATACATTTCAGTAACTGTTTATCCAACTCACTGGCCTGAAATCTATCTGCTATATAGAAATAGAACAGAATAACAGAGTTGGAAGGGACCTTGGAGGTCTTCTAGTCCAACCCCCTGCTTAGGCAGGACACCCTGTACCATCTCAGACAAATGGTTGTACAATCTCTTCCTAAAAACTTGTAGTGTTGGAGCTTCTGGAGGCAAGTTGTTCCACTGATTAATCGTTCTAACTGCCAGAAAAGTTCTCCCTAATTCCAGATTGCTTCCTTCCTTGATTTGTTTCCATCCATTGCTTCTTGTCCTACCCTCAGATGCTTTCGAGACCTGCCTCTTTTTTGTCCCAGCACCTTAGACAGTTATCATCCCCCACCCCACCCCACCCCAGTCCTTTTTTTTCCATTAAACTAGGCATTCCCAATTCCTGCAACCATTGTTCATATCTTTTAGCCTCTAGTTGCCCTAATCCTCTTTGTTGCTCTTCTCTGCACTGTTTCTAGAGTTTCAACATCTTTCTTACATTGTGGTGACCAAAACTGGATGCAATATTCCAAGCCAAATTATGCTTCAAACAGGCAGGCTGACTGTGAACAGCCTGCTATGAAACTCTGTTTAAATGGGGAAGAATAACCTCCAATGAATATAACTGTAGTGCTACTCGTCAAACAAGGAGAATCAAGATCATGTGAAGTGTTGGTACTGCTTTATAAGGCCTTGGTAAGACCATCCTTGGAATATTGCATCCAGTTTTGGTTGCCACAATGTAAAAAAGACATTGACATTCTAGAAAGAGTGGAGAAAAGAGCAACACAAATGATTAGGAGGCTGGAGGCTAAAATATATGGAGATTGGTTGCAGGAATTGGGTATGTGTCTAGTCTAATGAAAAAAGAAGTTCAACCTATTCTCCAAAGCACCTGAAAGCAGGACAAGAAGCAATGAATGGAAACTAATCAAGTAGTGAAGCAAGCTAGAACTAAGGAGAGATTTCCTGACGGTGAGATCAATGAATCGGTGGAACAGCTTGCCTCCAGAAGTTGCAGGTGCTCCAACAGTGGAAGTTTTTAAGAAGAAACTGGACAATCATTTGTCTGAAATGGGGGTTCCTGTCTGAGCAGGGGGTTGAAGTAGAAAGTCCCTTCCAATTTTGTTATTCTGTGTCAGTGGATCACATAATGACCAGCTGCCATTTGAGAGCTTATAGAGGAAGAAAATTAGTTGGAGAAAAAGACTTTCTCCAAACTAACAAACACTTTGCTTAATTGGATAAACGGCCTAGATGTTAATGTAGGGAATACTTACTCTATTCTCATGAATCAACGTATTTTAAAATGTAGTCTATAACTAATACTGTATATAATTTCTTAACCTCCTCAACTCTTACATATTTCCATCATACACATGCCATAGTCTTATGCGTTCCTTCTATATAATTTTATTACTGTTATCCATGTGTACTGTGCCATATGCTAAAGAAATAAATAAACTCTTCATTCTCTCCAAGTTGAATGACCTTCTTAGCAATTTATTAGCAATGCCTTTTCTTCTCCTTAGCATGATTTGAAAAGGATCTGTTTGAAAGGAAGGCGCAGATTAGATACAGTAGGTTGATTATTAAAAACGTTTTACTGACGTTTATTATAAAATAAAACACAAATAGAAACAAAAGTTGAGGAAGAAAGAAGAGGTGGCAGTGCGTTCAAACACAAAAGGAGATACAAAGGTAATCTTCGGTTTTCCAGTTCTAAATATTTCATGCTGTTTCTCTATAACAGGGGTCCCCAAACTGGCTCCAGCATGGCTGGAGAATTCTGGGAGTTGAAGTCCACAAGTCTTAAAGCTGCCAAGTTTGAAGATCTCTGCTCTATAACAATGAAGTCATTCTGGTCATTCAAATCTAAAAACAAAAGTGGTTGTTTTGTTTTTTTTCATTTTGAGCACAAAGTACAGAAGAGGTGTTCATGTTAAAACAAAACCAAATTCTTCTGTTTAATTAAAGCAGTCTATTTTCATGAATTTATGTCTTGAGCAAAAAAGAAAAAAGAATACCCACTTTTATATCTACTTCTGGGCAAAGAAAGCATCATCTTGAGATTCTGGAAAATCAAGATATAAGTGTAAATATTTAGGAAGACTGTAGATAATACCGGTAAGAATCATCGGAGGATTGCATATAGAAATGCATATCATAATCATCGGAGGATTGCATATAGAATGCATACAGAAATGTTCCTCATCAGAGGAACATTTCTATATGCATTTTCATATAAAAGGCAACATTTTCTGGAGTATGAACTCCTATATCAGATAACAGTAAGGCAGTAGGGGCTCTGCTGTTTATCCTACTGGAAAATAATTCCCAAGAAACTTTAAACTCAGCTTGCAACTCCTGCAAAATCTAAGATGGATCAAGATGCCTCCTCAAGTCTTCTCTTTCTCAATTGTGGAGGAGGGGGAGGTTTATTCTGAGACCATTTCCCTGAATTCACCCTGAATTTCAGTGGTGTCATTTTACTAACCCAAAAAAGGAGGTTTTAATCTTCCTGAAAACATGTTCATCTCTTTATGTCCAGACAGGCCCTGCACTGGGCAGAAGAAATGAAGTTCATTAGCTTCTCAACCCTTATTCTGCCCCTTTGAAATATATTATCACATCTTTTTCTTAAAGCAGCAAGTCTGCAGTGAATAGCCCCGGTGGCTTATGCAACCTTCTCTCTCTGTGGGTGCTAAAATCTGTAATGCAAGCAGTAAAAGAGGCACACTGCTAACATAAAGCAATCCTAGAACTGGGAAACTGGAGGGATTAGTCAAACTCTCCACAGCGTGCAGGAAAACCAATTACACCATCCTCAAGACATTCAAAATCTCCAAAGAGGGGAAAATCCACCATCTCCATAGGTCGATTGTTCCACTGTGGTGCAAACTGTACTGCCAGGAAATATTTGTTCTTATACTGAAATGAAATATAAATAGCTGCAACTTAAGCCCACAATTTCTCATCTTAGTTTCTATGCCCAGGGACCAGGGAAAAGAGTTCTGGATCATATTTCCTGGTCCCTTGACATGTAGTCTTCAATTTACTAGCACAATTGGGATGACAGAAGAGCCTTGGTGGCGCAGCAGACTAAAGTGCTGTTAACTAGCACCAGCTGACTGCAATTATTGCAAGTTCGAATCTCACCAGGCTCAAGGTTGACTCAGCCTTCCATCCTTCCGAGGTAGGTAAAATGAGGACCCAGATTGTGGGGGCAATAAGCTGACTTTGCATAAAAAAGAACACCACTTTAGGGGGGCGGCAAAAGCCCTACTAAGCAGGTATATACACAAACTATGAAGGCTACTGCTTAACGTATTGTAAGCCACCCTGAGCCTCCGGAGAAGGGCGGCATATAAATTGAACTAATAAATAAATAAATAAATTTCTATGGCTAAGCAAGGGGTTTGTAAGTCTGATTTCATGACTCTTTTTCCAGGGTTGCTAAGTGAATCACTGCTGTTAATTGATTTTTGCAGTCGTTGAGTGCGTGTGGCTTGGAAGACCAGGTCATAAATTGTGATGCTGCAATTGTTGCAAATACCAGCCCGGTACAGAATGCCCAAATATTAATCATGTGACTGTGAAGATGGTTTGACAGTAGACCACAAGCCTGTTTTGCTTTTTTTTTCCCCTCCTGGAAATGAGAAACAAAATTCTGCTAAAATCCTGCTGTTTACAATTTGCATTTGTTGCATTATCCCAGGCGAGCCACAATTAGCCAGGTGGATTTAGATTCCTGTACAAACATAGTTTCCTAGGACTTAATGGTTTACCATCCTTGGACAGTCATATGTCCGGAATGGAATAGGATCTGAGGAGTTGCCACAAAGAAGAGAGGGGGTCAAGACTATTCTCCAAAGCACCAAAAGGCGGGAGAAGAAACAATGGATGGAAACTAACCAAGGAGACAAAGCAATCTAGAACTAAGGAGAAATTTCCTAGCAATGAGAACAATTAACCAGTTTGCCTTTGGAAGTTGTGAATACTCCATCACTGGAGGCTTTTAAGAACAGGCTTTAAGAAGAGAGAGCCACTTGTCCGGAATGGCATAGGGCAGTGGTGAAATCCAAATTTTCTTACTACTGGTTCTGTGGGCGTGGCTTGGTGGGTGTGGCAGGGGAAGGATACTGCAAAATCTCCATTCCTTCCCCACTCCAGGGGAAGGATACTGCAAAATCTCCATTCCCTCCCCAATCCTGGGGAAGGACCTTGCAAAATCTCCATTCCCACCCCACTCTGGGGCCAGCCAGAAGTGGTATTTGCTGGTTCTCTGAACTGCTCAAAATTTCCACTACTGGTTTTCCAGGACCTGCTGGATTTCACCCCTGGTTATAGGGTCTCTTGCTTGAGGCAGGGGGTTGGACTAGCGGACCTCCAAGGTGCCCTCCAACTCTATTCTGTAATTCTAAATGAGAGCCAAAAATGGAGTGGCCCTTTGCAAAGATGTTTTCTCAAATGCTGATTTCAGAGATCTCCGGTGACTTGAATGCAATCTTGGTGATGGATAGCCACTTGTCCGGAATGGTATAGGGCCATGATGGCAAAACTTAGGCACGCGTGTCACAGGTGGCACACCGAGCCATATCTGTAGGCACACGAGTGTTACCCTAGCTCAGCTCCACCATGCATGTGTGAGCCGGTCAGCTGATTTTCGAGCCTTCCAGGCCCATCGGAAGTCGGGAAATGGCCCGTTTCCAGCCTCCGAAGGACCTCTGGGGGGTGGGGATGGCCGTTTTCGGTCTCCCTGGGCTCCAAGAAAGACTCTGGTGCCTGGGGAGGGCAAGAAACAGGCCTACCAGTAACTTTTTTGCTGTTGCATGCCAAAAGCGGGGGGGGGAGCTCAGGGGGCATTTAATTATGGGAGTGGGCACACACACACACATGACACCCCCACTCCCCCCGCTTTTGGCATGCGACAGCAAAAAGGTTAGCCATCACTTGCATAGGGTCTCTTAGGGGTGGGACTAGAGAACCTCAAAGGCCCCTTCCCACTCTATTATTCTGTTATCTAGAATTTGGCCCTTCTATTATCTTGAATTTAGCAATTAGGGATATAATAACACTGATTCATTTTATAGATTTTTTATTTTTTTTTGTAAGGGAACCAAATTTCAATGCATATGAATTGACTGGAAAAACATTGTATGAAAGGGCTTTCTGTCTATTTAAAGAAAATAGCTAAATGGTTTTTCAGCCTCCCCGGATTTGCTAATGACAGCAGGAAAAAGTCCATCCTCAAGCATGAACATAAGAAAACTCTTTTGGAAGAAGAGAAAATAGCTTTTATTCTATCTTCCTATTTGTGCATTGTTCAAGTGGATGATTTGAGAGAAGGGTTGAATCACCTACACTGCAAAAATAAATAATAAATGATGAATTTTAATGGCTGGCTAAATGATGAATTTTAATGGGTGTTTTAGTTTTTGAGATTCTTAATATAGGGCCAAATTATTTAATATGTTTTAAAACTGTTTTTAAATTTGTTGTTTTACTGTGGCTGTGCACCGCTCAGAAGAAGGGCGGTATAAAAATTTAAATAAATAAATAATAAATAAATAAATGGTCTTAGATTAAACTATTGTCAGCTCTAAACTGGGTGAGAATGAGACTGAGATAAAAGCCTTGGTAACTGTTGTCACTTAATCATTGATTGATTGTTAATTCATTATTCTGTATGCAAAACTCCTCGTTTCAGAGATAAGAACAAACTGAAAATGAGATGAGCTTTTATTGTCTGGCATTTTAGAATCTTCTTACTTCATTCAGTGACCATTTGAAGTTATACTGGCACTGGAAAAAGTGTTTTACAACCATCCTCACACTTACAACTGTCACAGTACCCCCAGGTCATATAAAATGCATACAAAACCGTTTCAATGGATGCTAGCCAGAGAATTCTGGGAGTTGAAGTTCACACATTTTAAGCTGCCAAATTCTGGAAATTCTGCTCTAGAAAAACAGAAAAATCTCACATTATTGTCATCTAGATTTTTCCAGTCCAGTTTATGGATTAATCTCAAATTTAGGATCCTAAATATCATCTAAACAGCTCAACTATCCCTATTCCATTGATTGAAAGTTCTTTCCATTCTTAGGACCCTTTTTTCTGACACGGATATCTAAAATCCTTTGTAACTGGAGATGCTGAGAATTGCAAGTGAATCTTTGCACATGGAACTTGAGCGTCTTAACTCCTTAGCCTGTTGCTCTCAGTTCCATTTTTCCTTCTTCCTATTAATATGTTTATAACGTTCCATCTAATTAATCTCCTATACTTCCTATTCACTGCTAAAGGTCAGATGGAATACTTAAAAAGCATGCATTTTAATTCGGCTAATTAATACAAGGCATCATTAACATTGTTGAGCATTTACAAGATTTAACAGAAAAGACCAACAATTTCTCTCCTTGATTTAGGAGACACAATCACACAAGCACATAAACCTCTTTAACCAGAGAAACTACCCTCCCCCCACCCTACTACTAATCTCCAAAAAATCTTCCTATTTGTTGCATATTACACTGTACATCTGGTTAAGCTACAAAAACAGATCCCATTTAGTTGTTCCCTGTTTGAAGATTCAGACGTTCAAGGTCAGTCTGAGATCAGTTAAACCTGGCCTCAATTCAGAATAATTCAGAGTTGGAAGGGACCTTGGCGGTCTTCTAGTCCAACCCCCTGCTCAACCAGGAGACCCTATTATATCTTTCCAGGCAAATGGTTGTCCAATCTCTTCCTAAAAGTCTCCAGTGTTGGAGCATTTACAACTTCTGAAGGCAACTCATTCCACTGATTAGTTCTTCTCAATGTCAGGAAATTTCTCCTTAGTTCTAGGTTGCGTCTCTCCTTGATGAGTTTCCATCCGTTGCTTCTTGTCTCACTTTCTGGTGCTCTGGAGAATAGGTTGGCCCCGCTCTTCTTTGTGGCAGCCCCTCAGATATCAGAACACAATTCTAGAAAAGCTATCATGTCACAATTCTAGAAAAATGAGCTTCATTTCAGAGGTGAAGCAGGGTTGATTGTTTTTGTCTTGAAAGAGAGACAACCAGGAAATGCCGAGAGTCTAATATCAACTCCGAATTTACATACAGTCCTTCCTGGTCCCCTCAAAGGGCTGATATTGATATTGTTTCCTGATTGCTTATTTCTTCTCTATGACTATCATTAAGTGTTGTACCTTAAGATTTTTGATGAACGTATCTTTCATTTTATGTACACTGAGAGCAAATGCATCAAGACATATTCCGCCCAATCACACTTGGCCAATAAAAAATTCTATTCTATTCTATTCTATTCTATTCTATTCTATTCTATTCTATTCTATTCTATTCTATTCTATTCTATTCTATTCTAATTCTACACTACACTACACTACACTACTTTACTCTACTCTATACTCTACTCTTCTTATTCTACTCTACTCTACTGTACTCTTCTTATTCTACTCTACTCTTATTCTGCTCTGCTCTGCTCTGCTCTGCTCTGCTCTGCTCTGCTCTATTCTATTCTATTCTATTCTATTCTATTCTATTCTATTCTATTCTATTCCATTCCATTCCATTCCATTCCATTCCATTCCATTCTACACTACACTACACTACACTACACTACACTACACTACACTACACTACACTACACTACACTACACTACTTTACTCTACTCTATACTCTACTCTTCTTATTCTACTCTACTCTACTGTACTCTTCTTATTCTACTCTACTCTTATTCTGCTCTGCTCTGCTCTGCTCTGCTCTATTCTATTCTATTCTATTCTATTCTATTCTATTCTATTCTATTCTATTCTATTCTATTCTATTCTATTCCATTCCATTCCATTCCATTCCATTCCATTCCATTCCATTCTATATTAATCTTGAAACTCCCCCTGTCCTTTATTCTAAAGTGAACTAGGGAAGGCCACCTCTGAGTTGCTTTCTTGAATTGTACTCCTGCTTTGGGCTCAGATTTCTCTTATCTAACCTTTGTCTAGGTTGCTGCTCTCCCTCCTCTTCTTCCCGGTAATTCTCTCTATTACAATTAGCTACCACTAGAAAGGGTCAATGATTCATTACGCTGCCTTGATAGTTAAAAGTTTTCCCCCCACTTCCCACCCTTTACAAACACCACTAAAGGACCCAATATATTTTATGGATATAATTCTCCTTTCTAATGACTGACCCCTGGTGGTTCCACAGTGTAAAATCCAAAGATGAACAAACCAATGACAGCCATTTTGTTAAGGATCCCGCAGCAGCCATTTCCCAAAGCACAGTGTCAACTTTTCCGTTCTCACAATAAGCAGCAAAATACTTCTATCACACTTCAGGAAGAGGCTGTTTAAGTAGTGTTACAACCGCCACCCAACAGGCCACTAAACCTTATCTCTAGAGATAAGATAAAACATCAAAGTGATTGATTCCTAACTGTGTATGTCATAGCTCAACATCACCAGTCAACTTCAGTTTATGAAAACTTAGTCCTTGTCGGCGTGAGAGTGAAAGCGGAGGACGGGTTGTCAAATTCTCGATGGCTTTTTTTGGTCAACTTTATCTTCCTGCTGTTTGCAGCAATTCCTATGCAAGTCCAATCATCTCTCTCTCTCTCTCTCTCTCCTTTCTTTCTCTCTTTAGTTCTCTATCTTTCTCTGTCTTTTCTCTCTCCTTCCTTCAGTCTCTCACTCTCTCTCTTTTCCCCTCTCTCTTTCTCTCTTTCTCTCTTTCTCTCTTTCTCCCTCTCTTTTTTTTCTCTTTTTCTCTTTCTGTTTATTTTGTTCTTTCTCTCTCCCTTTTTCTTTCTTTCTCCCTCTCTTTCTCTTTTTCTTTCTCTGTCTCTTTCTCTGTCTCTCTTTCTCTGTTTATTTTGTTCTTTCTTTTTGTCTCTTTTTGTCTCTTTCTTTCTCACTCTCTTTCTCTTTCTCTCTCTCTATTTCTCTGTTTATTTTGTTCTTTCTTTCTGTCTGTCTCTTTTTCTCTCTCTTTCTGTCTTTCTCCCTCCCTCCCCCTCTCTCTTTTTCTTTCTTTCTCTCTCCCTCCCTCCCTCTCTTCCTCTCCCTCCCTCCCTCTCTCTCTTTCCTTCTTTTTCTTTCTCACTCTTTTTAAAGTTCAATATGATTTACTATTTATTTAACAGTCTTTTCTGCATTAATATTTAGGATCTGCCAGCTGAGGTCAAAGTTTCATGGGATTAATCCTAGTTTGAATCACTTGCAAAACTTCAGCAAAGCAGAGCCTATGTTATTTTTGGGAGAAGGCTATTTCCTATGGCTGCTATTATATAATTGTATCTAGAACGAGTTTATGCAAGTCCTTTTCAAGTTTGGATGTTCCTTTGACAAAGACACAGCAATGACAAAATGATCACCTCAACAGTTAAACTAGGAAGGTTGCTTGTAATTAACTTCTGTTTAGTCCTCCAGTCTGCTGATGCTATGAATAGCAGATATAAGAAGAATATAGAGCAGAGTTTCTCAATTTTAGCAATTTGAAATTGTCAAAGTTCCATCATTCCATAATTCCACTGCTGAAAATTCTGGGAGTCAACATGCATTCATCTTCAATTTGCCAAGGTTGGGAAACCTTGTGATCAAGATCAAAAAAATTCTTCTTATTCACTTGGATGCTTTCTACACATTGCTTGTGATACTGAAGGAATTTACATTGTATTAATGAAAGATGCTACCAGATTATAAAGCTGTGTTTCTCAACCTAGGCAACTTTTAAGATGTGTGAAGAAGTGGCTGGGGATTCAAGGTGGCTGGGGAATTCTGGGAGTTGAAGTCCATACCAGAGGTGGGTTTCAGCAGGTTCTGACCAGTTCTGGAGAACCGGTAGCGGAAATTTTGAGTAGTTCAGAGAACTGGTAGTAAAAATTCTGACTGGCTCCGCCCCCATCTATTCTCTGCCTCCCAAGTCCCAGCTGATTGGGAGGAAATGGGGATTTTGCAGTATCCTTCCCCTGCCACACCCACCAAACCACACCCACAGAACTGGTAGTAAAAAATTTTGAAACCCACCACTGGTCCACATGTCTCAAAAACTGCTAAGGTTGAGAATCACAGCTTTGAAAAAGACCAGTTCTGCTTCCCTGAAGTTAACAAATTACAGGAGACCAATAGCGAGTTAATACAATTATGTGCAATGAGTACACACAGGGAGACATACACTGCGCAGACTGTGATTCATTCCTGCTATTGTGTTTCAGCAGGGATATGTTCCTGCAGGGATGTTCGCATAGGATCTGATTTTTGTGGCTGCTTTTAGCAACCTTGAGACATCAATTTGGAATAGGTTGCCACGTATTCTGCATTTGACTCAGTTAAGAGGAGGTGGGCTCTTGGGCAGAATTCAGAGTGGACAGATTAATTAAAGTAAGTCTTTGATTAGTTATTTATATTCTATTTAGAATAGAATTTTTTATTAGCCAAGTGTGATTGGACACCCAAGGAATTTGTCTTGGTGCATACCCTCTCAGTGTACATAAAAGAAAAGATATGTTCATCAAGAATCATAAGGTACAACACTTAATGATAGTCATAGGGTACAAGTAAGCAATCAGGAAACAATATCAATATAAATTGTAAGGATACCAGCAACAAAGTTACAGTCATTCAGTCATAAGTGGAAGGAGATGGGTGGTGGGAACGATGAGAAGGTTAATAGGAGTTCAGACTTAGTAACTAGTTGGACAGTGTTGAGGGAATTATTTGTTTAGCAGAGTGATGGCGTTCAGGAAAAAAACTGTCCTTGTCTCTAGTTGTTCTGGTGTGCAGTGCTCTATAGCGTCTATAGGAGTTGAAACAGTTTATGTCCAGGATTCGAGGGGTCTGTAAATATTTTCACAGCCCTCTTTTTGACTCTTGCAGTATACAGGTATTCTTTACAGGTATACAACAATTTTATTCTTTTGTCAATTATTTACACTGCCCATTTCACCTAAGGAAATTCCCACCTGCTGGGAAATTTGCAAATAAAACCACAGAAAAGACACACTCAAAAATAACATTAAAGCAGTTAAAAAGTTAAGAATTACAAGTCCACTAGGCCTCCGAGCTCTTTCTCACAGTTGTTGTTTTTGAAACCTGGTTCTAAAACAGAAACTGTGAGAGGGGACCTTGAAGTCCTAGTGGACGATCCCTTAAATATGAACCAGCAAGCAGCCGAAAAAGTGAATGCAATCCTTGGTTGTATAAACAGAGGCATAGAATCAAAATCACGTGAAATATTAATACTGCTTTATACAGTAAAACCTTAGTAAGACCACACTAGAATATGGCATCCAGTTTTGAGCGCTTAGTTGCAAAGAAGAGCAACTAAGATGTTTAAAGTCCTGGAGACTAAGACATATGAAGAACAGTTGCAATATTTGGGTATGGCTAGTCTAGAGAAAAGAAGGACTAGTGGGACATGGTAGCAGTATTTCAGTATTTGAGAGGCTACCACAAAGAAGAGGGGGGGGGGGGAATCTATTCTCCAAAGCACCTGAAGGCAGGACAAGAAACAATGGTTGGAAACTAATCAATCAAGGAGAGAAGAAACCTGGAATTAAGAAGAAACTTCTTAACAGTGAGGACAATTAACTAGTGGAACAGTTTGCCTCCAGAAGTTGTTCACCACTGGAGGTTTTAAAGAAGAGATTGGGCAATCATTTGTCTGACATTATATAGGGTTCCTGCTTGAGCAGGAAGTTGGACTAAGGTCTCTTCCAATTCTATTCTGATTAACAAGATTAAAAAGGATGGTGACTGTGCCCTCAAGCCATCAGGATTGCATGCCACTCTTAGATTTTTGCGCTTGGTCTATATTAGCACAGGTAGATCTTTATGCTTTCTGGAATGATGGAGACCCACCTCACCTCTGTATACTTTTTTACAATGTATTAATTGCATACATTGTACAAGACAGGTAGTCCTCGACATACAACCATAATTGGGTCGACCACAATTTCCATTGTTAAGCAACGCAGCTGTTAAGTGAGTTGCACCTGATTTTATGACCTATTTTCCATAGTTGTTGAACAAATCTAGCTTCCTTCCATTGACTTTGCTTTCAGAAGCCAGCTGGGAAAGTTGCAAATAGTGTCCGTCCCCCCCCTCCATGACCCCAAGCATGCTGCAACTATTATAAATGCATGCCAGTTGCCAAGCACCCCAAATTTTGATCCTGTGACTCTGGGGATGTTGCGACAATTGTAAATGCGAGGACTGGTTGTAAATTACATTTTTCAGTATCCATAGCAGAGAATATTTGTAATTTAGGATGAACTGTGGGGTCTTTGATGTTCTCCGTGCTTGATGATTTTCTTGAGACATTTTATTACCAAACTAGGTAATATCATCAGTGCTAAAAACGTGCTCTCATTTTTATATAGAAGTTGCTTGTCCTGATGGGAGTGTTCTTGGTGGTTTCTTGATTAGACTGTTGTTTACTGTTAGCTTGTGTGTCTATGTTGCTAATTTCTTGATTGGAGTACCAGCCTGGTACTCCACCATTAAAACACCTGCAAGAAAATCACCAAGCTCAGAGAGAACCAAGGACACAACCTTTTTCAGTAACTTTGAAAGGTGACTAAACCAATAGTTATAAACCAAGGATTATCTGTACTGTGACAATGTACTGAAAGTTCAGAAAGCTGAGTATTAAAGATTGGCTTCTTTAGCTCAGAATAATCCTGAGTTTTGAGAAGGAAATATGGCAGGAAAGGTGGCAGAATGACTAAGCTTGTATAAAAGGCCATCGGGACTATTCTGCTGTTATTCCCAGTGCCACCATAGAGATGAAGAGGGGGGCAGAACATTAATGATAGCATCAAAGAAGTACTTAGGCTTAGCCAGTGAGAGTGGGCAAATTTTTTAGTGCGGATAGCAAAATTCAATTAGGGGAGCATGGCGAGGCCTGCTGTAGATGTGACAATGATGCAAAGTCGGCAAGCAATCCTGCAGGCTGTCCTAAAAGTGCTTGTCCAAAACAACTGGACTTCCTTTGTTTTTCCTTGAAGATGTTTTGCTTCCAGTCCAAAGAAGCTTCCTGAGTTCTGAAGAAACTTCTTCAATTCAAATTCGGAACTGAAGAAGCTTCTTGGATGAGAAGCAGTGGTGGGTTCCTCCTGGTTCCTGCCCAGTTCCACCGAGCCGGTGGCGGTAACAATATGACATCACTGAACTGGTTCTGCCCCACCCCACCCACCGCCCCACCCCCGTGTTATTTTTACCTTTTATTTGGCCCCACCTCCAATCTATTGCTGTCTCCTGAGTCCCAGTTGATTGGCTGGTAGGAAAAAAATTGTTTAAACTCTTGTTGTGGGGCTTCAAAGGGCCGCCCTATAGCTGATCAGTGGTAAAAGGCAGTTTGGTGGTAGACCAGTGCCTCCAAAAACAAATGAGTAGACCGATGCCTCCAAAAATAAATGAGTAGACCGGTGACTGCAAAAATAAATGGGTAGACCAATGCTTCCAAAAACAAATGAGTAGACCGGTGCCTGCAAAAATAAATGGGTAGACTGGTGCCTCCCAAAACAAATGAGTAGACTAGTGCCTGCAAAAACAAATGGGTAGACCGGTGCCTCCAAAAACAAATGAGTAGACTGGTGCCTGCAAAAATAAATGGGTAGACCAATGCTTCCAAAAACAAATGAGTAGACCGATGCCTGCAAAAATAAATGGGTAGACAGGTGCCTCCCAAAACAAATGAGTAGACCAGTGCCTGCAAAAATAAATGGGTAGACCAATGCCTCCAAGAAACAAATGAGTAGACCGGTGCTTTTTCAAAAGAGAACTGAACTTCCCTTGTTTTTCCTTGAAGACATTTCACTTCTCATCAGGGATGGGTTCTAAAATTTTTTACTACTGGTTCTGTCGGTGTAGCTTATTTTGTGGGTCATGTGACAATTCTTTAGGATTTAGTTTCCAAATAAAAAACTCACTTTTATAACTATTTATAAATTCAAATTATATCTGGTTCTTTCCCAAGCTCCCTTCAATATGTCTTTTAACCTCAGTATCAAAACATTAATCTTAAAAAATATTCTAACCTCTTAATCTAATTATTTACCTTAGAATTTTATCACCACAAATCTTATTTTCAAATTAAATACAACCCTATTTTTATTTCAATTTATAGAACAAAATTCTATCCATATTTCTTAATCTCTAGGCCCATTTCATCAAATCTTTAAATCTTAGACTTTATCACTTTACCTTTGATTTTCTCACGCTTGTCATCTATTACACATTTCATTTTACACAGATTAATCTCAAAATCCATATCCTCCTCCCTATCTCCTACTATTATTTGGCTGATTTCAAGCATATATATAACTTGCTTGTAATCCCAGAAGGAAGACACCCCCCCCCCAAATAGGTCCTCTGATATTAGATCGGGGTGAAATCCAGGAGGTTCTGACAGGTTCTGGAGAACCAATAGCGGAAATTTTGAATAGTTCAGAGAACTGGCAAATACCACCTCTGGCTGGACCCAGAGTGGGGAGAGAATGGAGATTTTGCAATATCCTTCCCTCAGGGGTGGGGAGGGAATGGGGATTTTGCAGTATCCTTCCCCTAGAGTGTGGAGGGAACGGGGATTTTGCAGTATCCTTCCCCTGCCATGCCCACCAAGCCACGCTCACCAAGCCATACCAAGCCACACCCACAGAACCGGTAGTAAAAAAATCTGGATTTCACCACTGTATTAGATCCTGTTCCAAGTTTTCTTTTCTTTCCTGAATGGAAGCCAAAAATTCATAGTCTTTTATTTGGCAGAGAAAGGATGGGACAGTCCGTCTCAGTCCAAATTCAACCCAGTAAGACTCAAATAGACTCAACCTATTGTCTAATTGAGAAACTGTGATCCGCTTATCCCAGCCCCTTCTGAATGTCCTTCCGCTTCTCATTCAGGATGTGTCATGATAACCCCCTTCACTGGGGCTGCAGGAACAATGGGGCACCAAGGAACTGGAGTTCCAGGAAAACAGAGCATCATAAATCTCAGCCTGGAAAGAGACAGGGAAGGTGCTGACTGGTGGAAGATAAGAGAAGGCAAGTTGAAAAAACCTAAATGAGATAAGCATTGTGAAGATAGCCTTCACCTTCCAAAAAATTTCAAAACTTTAACATCCATCAGAAGAAGAAATGTAGCACTTTCATCAATTCAAAGTAGGACATAGAAGATGTCTGTCGATGCACGTACCCATGATTCTAATTCAGCCTTCTCATATTTGATGAGATATGTTGGTACTAAGATTTCCCAACATGTTCATCCAGCATAGACTGATCTTCAGGTGCTTCCAGGTCATCCTTTGTTTTGAAATCCCTCAGCGTTTCTGTATGGAATTGTCAGCATTTTGATCCAAGACACCACAAGGCCACCAAGTTGGAGAACATTAATCAAGAGGCACAATCTATATCTAAATTGGACATTTTCCAACGTCATGGTGAGGTCAACATTTCCATTCTCCAAGTGCAAGAAACATAGTTGTACTTTGCAAAGAGCCTGTCAGAAGTACATTACCACAGTTAGTCCACCACACGGACTGGCAAGATTATCCTTTCTAAGATAGATTGGTGGGCAAAGTGTCAAGACAGTGTTTGATAAGGCAAATTCCTGAGATCTTGTTTTCCTCTTCTCTTCAAAATTCTATTTGAGAATGGCTTTACTACTTGACCCTTCAACAAGGTATGTTCTTTTCCAATGCTTTGGTTCTGGTTGAGGACTTCTGGGGAGAGCTCTAATTGCATCCTTACCCAGCCTCACTCTCAGACCATTTTGTGACAAAAAGGCACATTTAGTTTAGAGAGGAAGAGTTGCTTCATTTGCACTTGAACACAAATGGAACCAATTCTATGTTTTTGAACTACAGCGTGAGAGGAAATGTAGTATCTTTTAACCTTGCTTCAAAAATTCATTTCTTTGAAATAGCTAAGCCACATCCGAAATCACTGTTCATCCCGCTAAGATGTCTCCATAGTTCTTGATGGATGAGTGCTAATATGTACTCCACTTTTATGAGCCATTTAAATGCCAAACACTGCAGTATTCCCAGCTCATTTATTATAGCATTGTTTTGAAAACTGGTCCATATGTGAGCTGTGGTGGAACAGTGGTTAGAATGCAGCACTGCAGGTTACTTCTGCTGACTGCTAGCTGCCTGCAATTGGCAGTTCGAATCTCACCAGGCTCAAGGTTGACTCAGCCTTCCATCCTTACGAGGTGGGTAAAATGGGAACCCAGATTGTTTGGGGGCAAGAGGCTGACTCTGCAAACTGCTTAGAGACGGCTGTAAAGCACTGTGAAGCGGGATATAAGTCTAAGTGCTACTGCTATCAATCCAGAGCTATGAAAATTGATCTGACCCGGGGTGAAATGCTCCCGGTTCAGACCACATCAGGTTGTCCAGTAGCAATTGTGGCAGGTGGTTCGGAGAACTGGTAGTTGTCTCAGGCCGCGTCGAGTGACTTCAGCTCGTTAAGGCGATCGTGCCACGCGGGGATTCTTCTCTAGTCCTTCGTCGTCAGTGTTAGATCGGCGCAGGAAAGAAGAGTGACCAGCTGAGTTCAAGAAACAACGTTTATTAACGAGAACTGAACTGCCTGTGCGCTGCCGGAGCTCTCCTTATATTTGCTCCGGCAGACACACCGCCCACTGACAGGGATTCAAAACTCCCGCCGAAAGGATCTTCAGCCAATCCCAGGCGGATGTCCTTATAAGGACATAACAGTAGTGATGGCGGCATGAGGCTCCGCCCACCCACCTGGGTATCATTACTTCCTGCTTTTAAAAGGTTTTAAAAAAGGCTCTGACAATCGCGAGGCACAGCTGTGATTGTCAGAGCCTTTTTTTTTTACTTTTAAAAGCATTTTTTTACAACCTATTCGGCAGGTTGTGAAAAAAATGCTTTTAAAAGGGAAAAAAAGGCTCTAACGATCACAAGGCACAGCTGTGATTGTCAGAGCCTTTTTTTTTAACTTTTAAAAGCATTTTTTATTTGGCCGAATAGGTTGTAAAAAATGCTTTAAAAAAGTTTTTTAAAAAGTTGGCCATGCCCACCCAGTCACATTACTCCCCCCCCCCTCCAAGCCATGCCCACAGAACCAGTAGTAACAAATTTTACATTTCACCATTAATCTGACCATTACATAAAATCATTACATCAACAAGCATTTTCCATAAACTGGAAAAATGGAACTGGGTATGTCTAGTGTAGCAAAGAGAAGGATTAAGGGTGACAGCATTCTTTGAATATCTAAGGGCTGTCAGAAAGAAGAACGGATCAACCTATTCTCCGAAGCACCTGAAGGCAGGATAAGAAGAAACAGGTAGAAACTTATGAAGGAAGTTTTCTGAGTGACTCTGAGTCAGTGACTGGGACCAAAGGTTTAGTCTTCTTGGCGTTCAGACTCATACCCTTTTCCACTTTCTTTCTCTCCTACCTTCTTCTCTCTCTCCCTCTCCCCCTTCTTCCTTTCTTTTTTCCCCCCATCTCAATCAATGACTCTGGAGTGCTTACTATTTCAAAACTCTACACACAATAAAAAAATAAATAAAAACAATAAAATCAATGTGTCCAGGGCACTTCTTAATCCAGCCATCTTGGTTCCTCTCATTAGTCACCATATTTAAGTGACAGTCAAAGATTTTTGATGCCATCTTGGACTAGATTGGAGGATGGGTAAGATTTCAACCCGAGATCTTCAGCATGGAAGGCATAGCCTCTCACATCAAATCCTAGTTTAGCTGCTTTGTGGTTCTTGGCATAACAAGAGAGATAAAACAAGCCACTTTATGCCTATTTAAATGGTTTGTCTAGCTCAATATTAGCCGTTCTGACTGGCGAGTGCTATTTCAGAATGCGGCCTAGAAACCTCTATGCGCAAGGCCAGCAATGTCTTATCAGTGGTGAAATCCAATTTTTTTTTTACTACCGGTTCTGTGGGCATGGCTTGGTGGGTGTGGTGTGACTTGGTGGGCGTGGCAAGGGAAGGATACTGCAAAATCCACAGTCCCACTCCACTCTGGGGCCACCCAGAAGTGGTATTTGCCGGTTCACCAAACTACTCAAAATTTCCGCTATTGGTTCGCCAGAACTTGTCAGAACCTGCTGGATTTCACCTCTGGTGTCTACATATCCATGGATATTAATTGATTGTGTGTTATCAAGTCCTTTTCAACCCTTAGTGACCACGTAGATTTTCTCGATGGGTCCACAGGGCAGGAGTCAAAAAGATAAGATGGAGGCCACAAGCGTGCAGTACCCACTCTCTTTTTTAAATATGCACCAACGCTTCAATTTCACCTGTAAGAAGTTGGATGGGTCCACATCAAAACCAAAGCAAAAATTGGGAAATTGTGTGAAGCCAGCCAGTTCTAGACCACTTATGAATAGAGTAACAGATTGTGAAGAAATTCATGTAATCACAACAGCTTGCCAAGGATATCTGCAAGAAATACCACTTGCTGGGAAGCAAGAACTGATGGGACTAGAAAACAAACAAAAGAATAGAAAATGAAGAAGCTAAATTGCTCTGGGACTTCAGGATTCAAACAGACAAGCACCTGCCACATAACACCCCGGATTTAACAATTGTCAATAAGAAAGATAAAAAAAAAAATCTGGAGGAAATCACCAAATAG
Source organism: Coluber constrictor foxii (assembly GCA_038048745.1). Classification (NCBI taxonomy): domain Eukaryota; kingdom Metazoa; phylum Chordata; class Lepidosauria; order Squamata; family Colubridae; genus Coluber; species Coluber constrictor. Next base: position 164,347,760 of record CM075961.1, on the reverse strand, counting down.
AAAGACCTGCAAATAGAAGTCTGACTGGCAAAAGAAAGCAAAGATAGGAGACATTTGTTAAGTGAGTTTTGCTCCATTTTACGACCTTTCTTGACCCAGTGGTTAAGTGAATCACTGCAGTTGTTAAGTTAGCAACGGGGGTGTTAAGTGAATCAGGCTTCCCCATTGGTTTTGCTTGTCAGAAGTTCGAACATGGTGATCACATGACCCTGTGACCGTCATAAATATGAGTCACTTGCCAAGGATCTGAATTTTGATCATGTGACCATGGAGTTGCTGCAATAGTTGAATGTGTGAAAAATGGTCATAAGTCACTTTTTTTCAGTGTCATTGTAATTTTCATCCCTAAACGAAACGTGGTAAGTCGAGGACTACCTATGTACATTGTAAGACAAAGCACAACCACAGGGGGAAAAATGCAAAAACATAACATTAGTCCTGAGCATAATGCATCTTGATGGGGATATATCTTTGGAGAGATATTTCAGAAACTCAACTTCTGCAGATTGGCCTCCCAAATCTTAGGTACTCCCTCAGCACAGTCTGTTGAGGCAGCAGCATCCTTAAATGTATGCAATCTTAAGTGTGTTAAGGCTCAGAAAAAGATCTTGTTCCCCTGGGGGGGGGGGAATCCAAGCATTAATTTTAATTGACACGAATTCCAAATTCTCCTTTGAATTCTAATTTTACAATTCTGCCCTGTTGGATTGTGTCCTTAACCTCAGCCAGGACTTTCTTCCCTTGCCAAAACATACAGCCTGAAACAATATGTAGCATATGTGCCCCATTTTCACCTTAAAAAAGAAATCCAAGCAAACCTGTGAGTGACAAGAAAAAAAGCAATAATTAAACTGAATGCTTGGTGGATTTCATTGTGCTTTCACTTTTTTCCAAACAGAGGTAAAATATGTCACCCTTAATTGTAGCAAGCTATAATTCTTCCTTGATAGCACTTGCATCTTATGAAAAGATTTTTTTAAAAAAAAAAAAAACATCGTAATGTATTCTTTTTTTCTCATGAAATTAGTAATTCCCCACTCCCACTCTCAGTTTTTGTGGCCCAGAATATTACTATACTCTGTTTCCATGGGGGAATCCCAAATAAGCAACACAAATCTTTTAAAAACAGTTTTATTACACTAATTCAGTTATGTATTTCTCCTTCCTCTTCTTTTCCTTCCTTCTCCTTTTCCTTCTCATCCCTCTTCCCATTCTTCTTTATCCTCTCCTTCTTCTCTTTCTTCATGTTCACTTTCTCCTTGTTTATCTCTATCTTCTCCTTCTCCTTTCTCTCCCCCCCCTCCTCCTGACATGATTGTTATGAAAGTTCCTGTATTAACTTTCTGTATTAACTTTCTGTATTAACTGCATAGTCTCCTTCAGAGCTGCGTGAAGTGAAAATAGCCCTAATGCAATATTTTTCCATTTCAAAGTTTTTTGTACTAGACAAGTCATTATTTGTATAAATGCATTTAATGTCCTGGTTTATTTTAAAATAAGTGCAACCAGGAGGCAGGGTTTGAGTGAACAAGATTGTTTAACATTGAAACTCTCTTTCCCTAAACCTTGGGCAGTTTAGAGGTTTTATTTATCTGTGAATTTCAAAATAAATTGAACCAATCCATTTTACTAAACAACCTTTTCAAACATGGAGCCCAGGAGATGGTTTGGACTTCATCTCCTGCCAGGTCATGCTGACATACTCAGGGATTATAAGAGTTTTAGTTCAAAATATCCCAAGGGCACCAGATTGATTAGTTTTGGGCTGATGAATACCTCCGAACACAGATTTCACACTTCTTCAAATGTTGATGTGAATTCTCAGTTTAAAAGGAAAAAGCACATAAAGTTATGTATGGAGGGATAAAATATATTTAGAAATCTGTACTTCTGAAGCAAATATCCTGCTTGCAAGTGCTATTCCTGAATAGCAAGTATTCAGAATGGCCAATTTGGAAAGTTTTGTATGGGTATTTTTTAAATCACAAAACCTCATAAAAAAAGAGAGCGAGAGTGTGTTAAATTATGGCCAAACACTCCAGATCTAATTCGAACCAATTGAATCAAGTCAATTTGGGAAAAGGCATAGAATAACAGAATAATGGAAGGAATTTGGAGGGCTTCTCAAGCAGGAAACCCAATCATTTCAGGCAAATAGTTCTCCAATCTTTTCTTAAAAATCTCCACTGTTGCAGTAGCACTTCCAGCTTTTGGTGGCAAGCCTAGGACTGTTTTTTTTTTAATTGAGAAAGTTTTACAATACAATTTTTATCCCCATTTCCCCCCACCAATCCCCACTCCCATCCACCCCCCCATCCCTTTCCCTCCCTCCCCTCCCCACTCCCCCCCCCCCCAGGCTTCCATTACTAACAAAACATCAATCTTATGTATCAATCAATATTAAACAAAAAGTATAGGTGAGATCCAGGTAAAATATCATAAGTTTTAACATTAAATAAAGTAATAATTAACCTAAAATATTTAGTAAACATAAATCATACATAGTCACTTATCAAATACTTCTAACATTATATTTTTCCCCCCTTAAATCAGATAAAAATTTTCTAGACAGCAGTATAACAAATATATGTAAACTTATTTTTAACATCATAATTTTTCTAGGTAATACTATAGTAAATATGTATAACATTATAAGTTTTCTAGATAACAATATAATTTCAAATGTTCAATAAAATAATAAAAATATTTATAAATCTATAAAAAAAACTTAACTGATAATATAATAAAAATATTCTTGAAGCTTTTCTAAACAAGAATATATAATATATATAAACTTATTTTGAATTTATAATTTTTCTAAATAATAATATATAAGAAATATATATAACATAATAAGTTTTCTAAATAACAATATAATTTTTTATAACTCCAACACTAATTGAAACTTCTTGCTTTGATATTTATTCTGCACATAATCTATCCATTTCTTCCACTCCCTGACATAAGCTTCATGGGTCCTGCAAGCCTAGGACTCTTAACGCAGCCTAGGACTGCTTTGACTTTTGCACACTTAAGCATATCGATCAACAGTAAAGGAACAAGCAGTCAAGAAATGTGTCACAAACTGGCACACAGAGATAGTATTGAAGGACTTGGAAAAGGTATTCAAATGCCATGAAGCACAAGATTAACATGATTAACATTAGCATACAATTCCCTGTCTCTGGGAGTTAAAGTTGGACTTGGAAGAAGCAGGATAAGAAAAGTATGGGGCTCCTTTAAATTTTGGTGTTGGAGAAGATTCCTGGGAATACAATGGAAACCAATTAATGGATCATTAAAAATGTCAACCCACAGTTCTCATTCAAGGCACAAATGACCAAGCTTGGATTACCACATTTTGGATATATTATGTCAATATCATTATCACCATCATCTATTAACTTGATATGCCGCCCATCTCTCAGTGAAGTGGTAGAAGGCAATATGGGTAGTTCAGGATTGAACAGGAAAGTCCTTGGTGCTCTCTGAGCTTGGTTATTTTTTTTTCTTACAGATGTTCAATTACCTAACTAGGTAACGTTATGGGTGTGATAACATTAGTAATGATGTTGGGTAATGAAACATCTGCAAAAAAAACAACCAAGCTCAGAGAGCAATAAGAACCCTCTAGTAAATTAAATTTCTTTGAAACAGCAGCGTTTAAAAGCATTTAAAAGAAAATAGCAAGAACTGAAAAATAAATAAAATTTTTATGGAATCCTGTAATTAAGAAAAGCACTTAATCAAATCCTCAAATTCATTTTTAGCTATAGTATAATTTTTTTCTAGTATATTACTTGATATACCAAGGAGGCGCAGCAGACTAAAGTGCTGTTAAAGTAGCCCTTAGCTGCCAGCTGCCTGCAATTAGTGCAAGTTCAAATCTCAGCAGGCTCAAGGTTGACTCAGCCTTCCATCCTTCCGACGTAGGTACAAGGAGGACCTGGATTGTGGGGGCAATAAGCTGACTTTGTATAAAAAAGAACACTGCTTGGCAGGGGGGGCGGGCGAAAGCCCTACTAAGCAGGTATATACAAAAGTATGAAGGCTATTGCTTAACGCATTGTAAGCCGCCCTGAGTCTCCGGAAAAGGGCGGCCTATAAATCGAACCAATAAATAAATAAAATATATAGTATTTCAGAAATCTGAATATGGTTGCTTAAAATATTAGCATTTCTCAGACTACATATCTATTATGTATTTGTTCATTAACTAGATTACCATCCCTCCAAGGGATTCCCTGGAGTTGGCAACATAACATCATGAAACAATGTCCAATAAAATATTACACAGCCCTACATAATTAAAAATAACTATAGTTCTTATTAAATGTTCTCAAGCAACAACCTTTAAATGTTCTCCTAAGCAGTTCTGTGAGTTTCTTAAAAATGGGAGGGAGAATACGTGAATTTCTAAGTAAGGTTGTTTCCTTTCCCACAATTCTCTTGCATGGCAGGGGGGCATCTATACAGATAGTTCTCGACTTACAACTACAATTGAGCCCAACATTTCAGTTGCTAAGCGAGACAGTTGTTAACCGAATCTTGACCCGTTTTACGATTTTTCTTGCCACAATTGTTAAGTGAATCATTGCAGTTATTAAGTTAGTAACACATTTGTTAACTGACTCTGGCTTCCCCACTGACTTTGCTTGTCAGAAGGTTGCAAATGGTAATGACTTGATCCTGGGACATTGCAATACTCAAAATATTAATCAGCTGCCAAGTGTCTAAGTTTTGATCGTGTGACCATGGGGATCAGGGGTGGCTTCTACTTTTACTACTGGTTCGCAACGGGACTGCGCATGCTCTTCTGTGTATGCGCAGAAGCGTTCTGATGACGTCTGGGCCGATGGGCAGAGCCTCTTGCCAGTTCTACTACCAGTTCTATAGAACTGGTGCAAACCGGGAGCAACCCACCACTGATGGGGATGCTGTAGCAGTAGTAAGTGTGAAAAACAGTCACAAGTCACTTTTTCCAGTGCTGTTGTAATTCTATTCTATTCTATTCTATTCTATTCTATTCTATTCTATTCTATTCTATTCTATTCTATTCTATTCTATTCTATTCTATTCTATTCTATTCTACTCTACTCTACTCTACTCTACTCAACTCTACTCTACTCTACTCTACTCAACTCAACTCTACTCTACTCTACTCTACTCTACTCTACTCTACTCTACTCTACTCTTCTCTTCTCTACTCTACTCTATTCTCCTCTCCTCTCCTCTCCTCTCCTCTACTTTACTCTACTCTACTCTACTCTACTCTACTCTACTCTACTCAACTATATTCTATTCTACTCTATTCTACTCTATTCTACTCTATTCTACTCTACTCAACTCTACTCTACTCTACTCAACTCTACTCTATTCTACTCTACTCTACTCTACTCTACTCTACTCTACTCAACTCTACTCAACTCTACTCTAATCTACTCTACTCTACGCTACGCTACGCTACTCAACTCTACTCTACTCTACTCTACTCTACTCTACTCTACTCTATTCTATTCTATTCTATTCTATTCTATTCATAATGGTTACTAAATGATTGCCTTTCAAGCCCTGGGGAACTCAGGAGATTCAGGCAGTTCAAATGCTATAAAGATTTATTGGAAGCTTAAGCTCTCCAGAAGAATCTGAGCTACTAACCGTCAAGGGAAATGAGTGAGAATTAAGAAGGTAATCAAGATGGGCTGGACTTAGACCTCTTGCGGGTGTGCAGGGACTCATGACTTATGATGCATTTGACCCTTCCCTCAGGCTCAGCCTGGTTATCTCCATTGTTAATGGAAAGCTACTCGTATATCCCCACAGAGACATTAATTTGAAGAGTAGCCCATAGTTTCGGCAGGACATAGATTTTGCTTATTGTCCTCTTCAAGATCTCTGTCTCTGTTCTTGTGGCCAATAGTCTAAGACTACTCACTCAGATTACCAAACATCTTAGGATCAACCCCACAAGTTCCAAAACACAACACGATTCCATCGAATGCCACAGAATCAGGACCAAAATTCCCAAAAAGAAAGTAAGGGGGGAATCAAAGGGATTCTTAGAAATTAAGATGGTGTAGGTAGAGTAACAGTTTTGCAGTCTGCCTGCCTCCTGTTTTGTGTTTAAAATGGATATCGGACTTGAACTTTGAAGATGTTTAATTGCTTTGGTAGAGAAATAGAAGGAATTCTGTTTTTTTCAATCCTGAAAGTTTTTGTTTCTTAAGACTGTGTCCTTGATGGGACAAAGGAAACAGGAAGTCTTTCAAAGATGATGAGTTCAAACTCAGGATTTTTTTATTTTAGTTGTTTGTTTGTTAGTTTATTACATTTATTTACCAATTCATAACTGTTCCAAATTCATAACTTTCTTTAGACTTCTAAGTAGAGCAGAGACAAACATTTATTTTTTCTCTCTCTCTGAAACATCAGCTGGATCTGTCCGAAGCTTTCTCCCCGTTCCCAGGTGGTCAAATTAATATTTGGATCAAGTTAATTTCCCCATGACTCATGGCTAAGTGATTCAATCTCATTTTGAAACAGCTTTGAAGTGGAAATGACCTTTCTGTTCAGCTGCAGCAGGCCCAGGTAGAAATTTTTAAGCCGGTGGAAACTATTCACACATGCAGAGGCCAAATATCAAAAAAAGGTTCATTAGACAGCATGTTGCACACCTAAGGAGAATGACTTGCACAGCTTTGATTGCTCATAATTCCCTTGCTGTCTTTTCAACAATACATTTAAAAGTAGTTTTAGACAAATGCAATGACAGGTTTCAAAAGGTTAACAATACGCCTGGGGCATGTTTTTGCACCAAACACAACACAGGATTTGCATACAATTATAAAATAGGTTCAGACAATGCAACCTCCTCCTCCTTCCTTCTCCTGCTTTTCCCTTCCCCTTCTCTTCTACTTCTGCTTCCCCTTCCCCTTTTCCTTCTCCTCCCCCTCCTCCTCCTTCTCTTCCTGCTTCTCCTTCTGTTTCTTCTTCACTTCCTCCTCCTCTTCAAAACTTTTATTTCTGTACTGAAGCAGAAGATGACATCTCAAAGTTTCACTCTGAAGGAACACAACAGAAATCAGGCTGTGTTATTTTTATACAATTTACCACAGGAAACAAAAGTAAGTCAAGACTGAGGTCTTTGTTTTCAATAAGGCTGTTAAGTTTTCCAACTTTCATGCTTGGGAAATCTCTTTGCCATTTAGTCTCTCTGAAAGGATAAGATTGCTTGTAACTTCTTCAAAAGGTCTCATCTTAATAAAGGGATCATACAATTTGGCATGTACTGAAACTGTCTTATTTTTCTCAATTTTGCATTCAATGGGGAAAAAAGAATCTCTCATGATTTTGTAATTGCTCTCACTATAGACATAGTATGCTTAGATATGGGGAAATAATGGGGAAACAAGTTTAATTATCACCAAACGAATTGTTCCTGAACCTACTAAATAAGTTTCTACGCCGTCCCCAATTTGTTTTGGGGATTGGAGATTATAACATATGAAGAATGAAAGAAGAGAGGATCAACCTATTCTCCAAAGCATTTGAAGGCAAGATAATTGATACGCCAGTTGCGGCCCTTTCTAGATCGGGACTCCCTACGCACAGTCACTCAGGCGCTCGTCACGTCTCGCCTGGACTACTGCAATGCTCTCTACATGGGGCTCCCCTTGGGTGCACCCGGAGGCTCCAACTGGTACAGAATGCGGCCGCGCGGGGGATTATGGGAGCGACGGGGCGCTCCCACGTGACACCTCTCCTGCGTGAGCTGCATTGGCTGCCGGTGGACTTCCGGGTGCGTTTCAAGGTGTTGGTAATCACCTTTAAAGCGCTCCATGGCTTAGGACCAGGGTACTTACGGGACCGCCTTCTGCCACCAATTGCCTCCCACCGGCCGGTTTGCTCCCACAGAGAGGGCCTCCTCAGGGTGCCGTCAGCCAGACAATGCCGGCTGGCGACCCCCAGGGGGAGAGCCTTCTCTGTGGTAGCCCCCACCCTCTGGAACGATCTTCCTCCAGAACTGAGAACGATCTCCGACCTCCGGACTTTTCATCGGGCTCTGAAAACTCATATTTTTCAGCTTGCTGGTCTAGCCTGATCCCTTCTAATTTTAAAATCTTTTAGAGTTTTTTAGATTTGGTTCATTTTTAATATTTATCTGTTTTAAATTTTCAGCCAAATTTATATTTGTTTTTATAATATTTTAACTTTTATGTACTGGTTTTTATTCGGCTGTTCACCGCCCTGAGTCCGTAAGGAGAAGGGCGGTATATAAGTCTAAATAATAATAATAATAATAATAAGAAGAAGAAGAAGAAGAAGAAGAAGAAGAAGAAGAAGAAGAAGAAGAAGAAGAAGAAGAAGAAGAAGAAGAAGAAGAAGAAGAAGAAGAAGAAGAAGAAGAAGAAACAACAACAACAACAACAACATTGGGTGGAAACTAATCATGGAGCGAAGCAGCCTAGAACTAAGGAGAAATTTCCTGACAATAAGAACAATTAATCAGTGGAACAACTTGCCTCCAGAAGTTATGAATGCTCCACACTGGAAGTTTTTAAGAAGAGATTGGACAACCATTTGTCTGAAATCGTGTAGGGTTTTCTGCTTGAGCAGTAAGTTGGACTAAAAGACTTCAAACGTCTTTTCCAACTCTGTTATTCTGTTATTTGTAGTTAGGGCTCAGGGACCAAGGAAATCATGCTTTTTTCCTGCTCCAGACTCCATCAGTCTTCATCCAAATTGAAATCACCCATCCTAAGGGCCACAGGACTCTCATTTTTCTGGTGCTTGGGTTGTTTTTCAGACAGCTTACCCAACTTCCCTCAGACTTCATGGTTGTAAATTCCTATTCATTGTGATTTCTCTTTTAAAACAAAAACTCTTCTAAACTCTCCCTACGCACCTCTTGTTTTGCATACCAATTGTATGCATACCAAAACCAAACCGAGTTTAGGAAATCATGTTAAGTTTTTGAAAAAAATAATATAAGTACAATAATTTTCCAAAGATAACTGCAGGAAATATCAACTTCATGCAAGCAAGAACTGGTGAGGCCATAAGATAGACAGAGTAATAGAAAATGTTTTGTTTTGTTCCATGCCAAAACTCAGAATTTTGTCTTCGTTTTATCTCATTCTTTCTCTCAACTGCCTTGTCTTTATTCACAAATTTTATAAGAAATTTCCACTAACTGGGAATCGGGGATCTCAGCCTCTCCATCCAAGTTCTATTACTTTTTCTCAATACTGTTACAATTTGGTCCATAAACAGCAGATTCACTAACATTCACCCCCCACTAACATTATTCAGAAGGAGGGGGCAGCAAGAAGTCTCAGAGATGTACATCAGACCAAGAGAATAGAATAGAATAGAATAGAATAGAATAGAATGGAATGGAATGGAATGGAATGGAATGGAATGGAATGGAATGGAGTGGAGTGGAGTGGAGTGGAGTGGAGTGGAGTGGAGTGGAGTGGAGTAGAAGAAAAGAGAGGAGAGGAGAGGAGAGGAGAGGAGAGGAGAGGAGTGGAAGGGAAGGGAAGGGAAGGGAAGGGAAGGGAAGGGAAGGGAAGGGAAGGGAAGGGAATAGAATAGAATAGAATAGAATAGAATAGAATAGAATAGAATAGAATAGAATAGAATAGAATAGAATAGAATAGAATAGGATTTTTATTGGCCAAGTGTGATTGGACACACAAGGAATTTGTCTTGGTGCATTTGCTCTCACCGTATATAAAATATAAGTGACCAATTACTTGTCTCAATCCTTGCAGCTGGGCATCTGAGCATGGAGCTGAATTTCAGAAGATGGCAATGGCAGATTGAGTAATCGAAGTGTGGCCACACTACTGCAGTATAAAGTGGTATTATCACTTCTCGTGATCTTGATGCTAGACTGCATGAACAGATCCTTCTGTTCATGCAGTCTAGGACGGGACTGCCTTTTTTGGCAGCTGCAGCACACGGCTGGCTCATACTTAAATTGTGGTCTACTAGGATACCTAGATCCTGCTCACAGTTGAGCCATGTACCACCTATTCTATGCTTTTTCATTTGGCTTTTCCTGCCAATGTGCTTTTCTCACCACTGAACTGCATGTTGCTGGATAGGGCCCAATGATCAACTCTATCAATATCCTTCTGAATCTTGAGTCTCTCTCCCAAGTGTTGGCAATTTCCCCCAACTCTGCAAATTTGATCCCTATATCCAAATAACAGAATAATAAGAGTTGGAAGGGACTTAATCAATTCCAACTTCTCATGAAAGAAAAAGATCTTGCGAAGTTGAAATAGATTTGAGTGAACTTTTATTTTTAGTCCCACAAAGTTTTGTTTCCCTGCAAACGACAGTGAGGAAGGTGACAGAGAAATCCGACAGAGCTGGGAATCAGGTAAGCAAAGAAATGTTTGGGGTGGGTGTCAGCAACCCGGGGCTCCAGAGCTGCATGCAGCTCTTTCATCCCTCTGCTGCAGCTCCCTATCGCCCTGTCGCGGCAGAGAAATAAAGAGCTGTTGTCCTGTTGCAGCAATGGTGATGGCCGGAGCCTTAGTGAGGGAGCGAGGCGCCCTACACTTGCCGAAATAGCATTCTGCCTTTGTCACGGTGCATTTACTGTTGCTGCCTCCATGGCCTGCCCACTGCTCTTACACTGCCTTGTGCAGCACAGTGAAATTTAGCACTCTTCACAACTGGGAGACGGGGTCCCCTCCTCCTGGAGTCCATTACAATGCAGACTGGCAGCGGCGGCTTGCTGTCACCTCCTGGATGTCAGTTGCTTTTCCTGCAGAGGTGCCATTGTTGTGATGCTCTGCCTTCCCGCTGATCTAGACTCATCGGCCTCCAGACGTCAGATTCCCACCACCCAGCACCACCCAGCACCCAGTTCAGGGGTTCCTTCTCCCCCAAGGGCATAGAGAGGAGGGAAGGAGAAACAGAGAGGGGCAGAGAGAGGGAGGAAAAGAGAGAGGTGGGAGGGAGGGAGGGAAAGAGAGAAGGAGAGAGAGAGACAGAGAAAGAGAGGGAAAGGGAGGGAGAGTGGGAAAGAGAGAGAAAGAGAGGGAGGGTAAGAGAGAGGGAGGGAAAGAGAAGGGGAGAGAGAGAGGGAGGGAGGGAGGGAGGGAGGGAAAGAGAGAGGGGGGAGAGAGAGTCAGAGAAAGAGAGAGAGGAAGAAAGAGAGAGAAAGAGAGAGTTAGGGAAAGAGGGGGAGAGAGAGAGACAAAGAGAGAGGGAGGAAGAGAAAGAGAGGGAGAGAGAAAGAAAGAGACAGAGGGAGGGAAAGCGGGGGAGAGAGAGACAGAGAAAGAGACAGCGGGAGGGAGGGAAAGAGAGGGAGAGAGGAAAAGTGAGAAATGATATTACAAAAGCTTTTCTTTTTTATTGCTGCCAAATGTAATATTTCAAAAGCAGGGAAAAAATGAAAGGGCATAAAAGTGCATTTATCATGTTTTTCTTAGAACAATTATCTGAACTCTGTCTTGTTTATCATTATTTTAGGTAGTAAAACCTCATTATTCAGGGTAAATTGCCGTGTTGGCACTTAACGATAAATAAGTGGGTTTTGGGTTATAGTTTGGGCACTCGGTCTCTACAAGGTTCGCCATCACTGCTCTATACCATTTCAGATCATTTATGAAGCTATTGAAGAGCACTGGGCCCAAGACCAAATCTTTAAGTACCCCCCTGGGTATTTTTCTCCACACAGGTGTAATTCCATTAAAAACTGTTCCACTTTTTCTCAATTGTATCAAAACTGGAAATTGCTTTAAGCAATGAGTGGATTTTTTTTCTTTCCATTTTACACTTTTGCTTTTTCTTAACAGCCAACACAGATATTACCATGGCATTTTTGAAATTTCTTCTAGCTCCCTTAAGCCTGGATTGGGCTCTTTGTTATCAACAAGGCTGCTGTAACTTTCTATGCTGCACGAATCTTCATTATTATTTCGTCTGTCTCATAGGTTAAAGTTGCTTGTAACTTTTTCAAAAGATCTCATCTTAATAAAGGGATCATTGTTTATTGGTTCATTGGTTTGATTTTTATATGCCGCCCTTCTCCGGAGACTCAGGGAGGCTTACAATGCGTTAAGCAATAGCCTTCATACTTTTGTATATACCTGCTTAGTAGGGCTTTTGCTCCCCCCACCCCCAAAGCAGTGTTCTTTTTTATACAAAGTCAGCTTATTGCCCCCACAATCTGGGCCCTCATTTCACCCACCTCGGAAGGATGGAAGGCTGAGTCAACTTGAGCCTGGTGAGATTCGAACTTGCAGTAATTGCAGGCAGCTAAGTGCTATTTAGCAGTGCTTTAGTCCACTGCTCCACCAGGCTTCTCAGATCAGTCAGTCTGGCATATTTAGGAACTGGTGTCTTGCTTTATTATTCTCAACTTTGCATTCAGTGGGAGTAAAAAAGCAGATTTTTTTTTGGTGTGCTTTTCCTATTTCTCTCCCTATATAGATATTTGAGGCCAGCCTAAAGAGTCTTTGTGGTTGACCCTTTTAGCTGACAGAGGCACAATTAATAACTCTGGCTAAAGTTAATTCTTAGATTACCAATTACTTATTAATTAGACCTACTAATTACTTATTAATAAATTCATGAAAATTAGGCAAATCTCCACTCATTCTATATTCTCCCTTTCAATGCCTAAGTAACTGTTTAAATTCTTTGATCTTTAGAAATGCTCTTGATAACTCCTATCTTTGTTTATTTTGTAAGAATTTAGCAACATAATCTTAATGTTTGATTGTCACTTCGGGGTCGGATTCTTTATCAGATAGATGTGCAGTGGTACAAAAGAGATACATGAGGTAAATATAAAAGAATTCATGATGAGAGCAAGAATAAACACAAGTTTGGAAAAAGCGCTGTCAGAAGTAACAAAATAAACATGAAAACATCTAAGGAAATAAAAATCGTCTGTCAAAAACTTCATCCTGAGTGAATCAGTTATGTGACTTCTTGCTCTTTTGGCTCAAGTATGATAAAGCATATCTTAATTTTGTTTACCTTCAGTGAAATATAGCTCCCACCAAAATGTATCCCCATGCAAATATGCCTGACCACGCAATTTAATATAGTACAACAAACGCAAGCTGTGAAAAGGGTAACACTGCTACACATTAAAAACAGAAATCACCAACAGACTGTTACACATGGCAACAGCATAGCACACAAACTAGAGCCCTCCAAAACATCCTAAGTCAGGGGTCAGCAACCCTCAGCTCTGGAGCCGCATGTGGCTCTTTCATCCCTCTGCTGTGACTCCCTGTTGCTGGTCAGCTCCACAATTAATAGGGCTTTCGGTTAGGACAGGTAGAGGAAAAAGGATGCCATGTTAGGAGGAGACTATGATGGGGGAACCGGACTTCCGGTCAGCTCCAAAATTGAACATGGGGCTACCAGTTAGGACCTTTGTGGCTCTTTGAGTGTTTAAGGTTGCCGACCATTGTCCTAAGTAAACAAAACACAAAAAGAAGAGCCTGGATAGCTCAGCAGACTAAAGCATTGTAATTAAACACGATGTCAGTGTTCCAATACTGACATAGAAGCAATGAGGAAAAAAGTTTGACATTTCACCTAGAAAAGCTTTCGGTGAATTCAGTCTCCTGGGAGATGTATGGGAGGGGTGACATTCCTGTGTGCTGAAGAGACAGATAAGAGAGAGTGATCTGGAAGACAGCCAATGGGGAGCAGTGAATGGGGAAGGAATAGGAGGGGTTTTGGATAGAGGGGCCAGTACTGTCTGCATGGTTGTCGGGCACGGCTGCATCGCTCAATAAAGAGAATATTTCCTAAAGTTTGATGCTTGGAAATTAACTTTATTTTGAGGATGAAACCGAAACTCTGACACACTAGCTGTCTGCAATTATTGTAAGTTCGAATCTCACCAGGCTCAAGGTTGACTCAGCCTTCCATCCTTTCTAAGGACCCAGTTTGTGGGGGCAATCAGCTGACTTTGTATAAAATATACAAAAGCATGAAGGCTATTGCTTAACGCATTGTAAGCCTCCCTGAGTCTCCGGAGAAGGGCAGCATATAAATCAAATTTTAAAAAACAAAACAAAAACCAAAAGCCCCAGAAGAAAAAAAAAGGAGTCATCTACAACAAACACTATAAGGACTGTAACAGCACAATGTAGGACAATCAGGCAGAAGGCTAGCAGAGTGCATCCATGAATGCCAACTATCAATCCTAAAACACGATGAAAATTCCTTAATTTTATAACACATGGAGAGACTTAACTACAGACTTAACTGAAAAACTGAGAGCATTTTAGACCAACCTAGATCCAAAAATGCTAGAGATTTCCTGGAAGCCTGCCACTCTGGCAAATCAGCCATCAGTGGACACAGAGATGAGGAATATCTACATACCACTCAAGAGATAAAAACAAAAACGAAAAAGGATACAAAACACTTCCTTGCCAGAAATGAACACCGTAATGAGCAGAGATTGACACCAAAATTAACACTAAACCAGTGGTGAGATTCAGCCGGTTCGCATCACTTCGGGAGAACCGGTTGTTAACTTTCTGAGCAGTTTGGCAAACTGCTTGTTGGAAGAAATCATTAGGGCAGAGAACCGGTTGTTAAATTACTTGAATCCCACCACTGCACTAAACCAACAATCAGGAAGTAAGCAATAGCCCAATCAAGGAATTACCAACTTGGACAGTAAGTTGGTAATAAGCTACCAACTTATTAGCTTACAATAAGCTAACAGTAAACAAAAGCCTAATCAAGGAACCATAAAACCACTCCTGCCAACACTGACATTGCAAACCACTTGTGTATAAACAGAGAGCAAATTCTACTCCCTTCCAGCACTCATGATGTTACCTAGTTTGGTGATGAAACATTTGCAAGAAAATAACTAAACTCAGAGAGAATCAAGGACCCTTCAGTATTCTGTCTGAATTTGTTCTGCATTGGGGGTCCCAGCCACAAATCATTTACCTACTGCAATATAGTACTTTGTACCATCACTTGGGATTTTCCCGTAAATCTGGGTTATTAACATGGTATCTGGGTCTTTAAACCCAAAGGTTTTCTGGCTCTCCTCATTCAGAGGCATAGAACAGAAAGCATCTTTCAAATTTAATACAGTAAACTACCGTATTTTCCAGCGTATAAGATGACTGGGCGTATAAGACGACCCTCCTCAGAGCCATTTAAGGCACGTCAAAGCCTTATGGGCTGGTCTGCCTGGTTACAGGAGAATGAGACCCGGCGTATAAGACGACCCCCAACTTTTGAGAAGATTTTTGTGTGTTAGAAAGTAGTCTTATACGCAGGAAAATACAGTATTCATCTTGATTGGAAAGGAAGGCCAACAAAATATAGCGGTTTGCAACCACTGGATGGAGAGTTTCAGTTATTCTGTTTACCCCACTAGTGGAGTTGAGTTCCTTCACTAGTAATATTGGGGTGTTAAAAGGAGGTTGTCTTCCTTTATCACAACCTTTTTTACAAATTTACAAATCCACTAAGATATCTAGTTCTCTCTCACAGTTACTGCTGTTGAGCCAGGTATTGCCTATTCTACACCTGGGCATGCAGCCGCATGGGTGATTATGGGAGTGACTAATAACACCTCTCCTGCGCGAGCTGCACTGGCTCCCAGTGGTCTTCCGGGTGCACTTCAAGGTGTTGGTTACTATCTTTAAAGCGCTCCATGGCTTAGGACCCGGATATTTACGGGATCGCCTTCTGCCACTGATAGCCTCCCACCGACCAACACGTTCCCACAGAGAGGGACTCCTTAGGGTGCCGTCGGTCAAACAGTGTCAACTGCTGAGCCCCAGGGGGAGAGTCTTCTCTGTGGGGGCACCCGCCCTCTGGAATGAACTGCCCCTAGGGATGCGTATGATTCCCGACCTGCGTTCCTTCCACCGTGCCCTTAAGACGCTCCTCTTCCAACAAGCTGGCCTGGCCTAATAAGGATTCGAAATGGGTATTTTAAATTGGTGAGTTTTAAATCTGGGGGCCAATATTGTTTAATACGTTTTTAAAGTGTTTTAAATTTTGTATTATGTGTCGTTTTTATCATGGCTGTACACCTGAGTCCTTTAGGAGAAGGGTGGTATAAAAATTCTAATAATAATAATAATGATGATGATGATAATGATAATGATAATGATAATGATAATGATAATGATAATGATAATGATAATGATGATGATGATGATGATGATGATGTGATTTTTCCTTCCTAAGTGCAGGACTTACTTTTCACCCCATTGAATTGCACCTTGTTGGATAGAGTTCAATGCACAAGTCTATAAAGACTCTTCTGAATCCTGAATTATCTTCCAAAGTGTTAGCAATTCTCCCAAATTTGGTGTCATCTGCAAATCTGATGAGCTCCCTTTGTGTCCCTACATTGAGATCACTTATGCAGATGTTGAAGAACAACTGGGCCCAAGACAGAAACTTGAAGTATCCCACTACATGTTTCTATCTGTAAATGTAGTTCCTTTGAAAACTTCTTCACTTTTTCTGGCTTCTACTGGAACTAGATATCACTTTATGCATAGAACAGATTTTTTTCCCCTTTTGAAGTTACATTTTTAGTTTCTTCTTGGTTGTCTAACAGAACGCCTACACAAAAATTGCCACAGCATTTTTTTTTTAATTTCCTCTTGCTCCCTTAAGTCTGGACTAGGCTCTTAGTTTTCAATAGAACTTCTATAACTTTCGACCTTTATGCTTTGTCAATCATTATTATTATTTCGTCTGTCTCATAGGTTTAAGGTTGCTTGTAAAAGGTCTCATCTTAATAAAGGGATCAGGCAGTTTGGTATAAACAAGAATAGATTTTTTTGTTTTATTTTTCTCAACCTTGCATTCACAGTGTGTGTAGGGGGGTCAAAAACAGAATTTTTGTGCTTTTCTTCTCACTCTCACTATATAGACAACGTGAAAACTAGAAGGGTAGTGTTGGGATTCAAGTAATTTAACAACCGGTTCTGTGCCCTAATGATTTCTTCCAACAACCAGTTTGCCAAACTGCTCAGAAAGTTAACCACCGGTTCTCCCGAAGTGGGCGAACTGGCTGAATCCCACCACTGGGGCAGGGACAAGAAAAATGGCAGCCAGGGATTGAAAAGAAAGAGGATGGGAACAATTCTGATTTCACAGTGGATCATGCAGTTGCTTACAGTTAGTCCTTGATTTATAATCACAGTTAGGATTATAATTCTGGTTATAAATCATTGCAGTCACAAGTTGAAGCATCACATGAACAGACCCAAATTTTATGACAATTTTTTATGGTACTTGTTAAGAAAATATTGCAGTTATAAATACGAATCCACTCCCCTTTTTTGCCATAAAAAGCTGGTTATAGGTCGACGACTACCTGTATTTAAAATATAGCAGTGCTTTAATTTTAAATTCAGCCAATCTAAATGCGTTTGCTATTGTCAATAACAAATGTATCCAGGAACCATCTATAGCTCTTCTACTTATGTCTATACTACGAATGTTAATTCTTTTTCATTCTTTCAAATCTAAAATAAAGCCAGAAAGAAATTATATCATTATAATTGATATCGTCACCTGGGGCTTTGTACCTATCAGCATGATAACTTTCTGAAACTGAATGGGACAGAACAAAGTCTGGAACAGGAGAAGCTGCCAAAGAAAATCTGAGTTTTAAAACTGAGCCCCCAGAAAATCCAGCTGGAGGCTGCAGAGGAAAAATATTCAGAAATAATTATCTAGGGTAGTGTTTCTAAAACATGGAAACTTTAGGATGTGTGGGCTTCAATTCTCAGAATTCCCTACCCAGCAGGCTGGCTAGGGAATTCTGGAAATTAAAACTTAATTCTGGAAACTTTGACACATATGTCAAAGTTTCCAAGATTGAGAGACACCAGCTTAGAGAATTGCTGATGCTTATTGCTCCATTCTAAATCTCCCCCCTTGTCATATGACCCAAAGCAGAGCATATGCAACCCAGTTTGTGCTTCTCATTGTGCATAAATAATCCTTGCTTAACAACTGCCCTGTTTAGCGACCATTCAAAGCTACACTGGTGCTGAAAAAGTAACCTTGGGACTGGTCCTTGCACTTATGACTATCAGTGTCCCTGTTTACTCTCATGTAATTGCAACCCATATGTACTTACTACCAGCAGAGTGTTGCAATGTCACCTGACTGCATCTGCACAGTTCACAGACAGCTTCCCACAGGTAGAGTCAATGGAGAAGCTAGAAGCAAAACTGCAAGTGTTGGTTACTTGTTGTCTCACTTAATGACTGTGATTTGGTTAATGGCTATGGTGGAAATGAGGTTGTAGGTCTGCCTACGTCAGGTGATGTCTCACTTAATGCCAATCCTAGTTCTGGCCTAATGTCCAGTGGTCATTAAGCAAAGACTACGGTACACACACACACACAAATGTGCAGACACAGAACATAAAGAGAAAGTAGAAACTCATAAAAACCCACGCATATGGAATATATATTACATTATCACACAAAATATCACCTATGCCCACTGACATTAAAGAGGGGAATGAATTCAGAATGTGAGGTTTGGTAAATATATTCGCAAAGATTAGATTTGCAAAAGGTTGTGCAGAAAAATAATTTAAAAGCAGGAAAATATGTAGATAATAGATATTTCCAAGAAATGGTAAGTTTGGGAAATGTTCTAGTTTTGAAAAGGGTTTTTTTTTTTCCTCCTAAAATATAATGTAATATATAATAAGTGTGTCCTTGCATCTCAAGCTGTATAGGTCCTTCAAGAAGTATTCTAAAGCAAGTTTAGATAATTTCCAGGAAAATATGTCTGTGTTTGTCACAAGAAGTACATATAATAGATGAAATAGATTCAAGAGGCTAGACATAAATGTGAAATTGAAAAAATCCAGATTGATCTGTACTAGGCATTGTTGGACACAGGCTGCTATCCGCCATTCTTCTTTTTTTAAAAAACAAAACATAAAACATCATCCTCCATTACAATTGCAAAGAGCCTGGTGGGGCAGTGGACTAAATGCTGTTAAAGTAGCACTTAGTTGCTAGTTGCCTGCAATTACTGCAAGTTCAAATCTCACCAGGCTCAAGATTGACTCAGCCTTCCATCCTTTCCAAGTAGGTGAAATGAGGACCCGGATTGTGGGGGCAATAAGCTGACTTTGTATAAAATAGAACACTACTTTGTGGGGGGAGGCAAAGCCCTACTAAGTAGGTATATACAAAAGTATGAAGGCTATTGCTTAATGCATTGTAAGACGCCCTGAGTCTCCGAAGAAGGGCAGCATATAAATCAAATTAATAAATAAATAAATAAACAGTGTCGGCCGTTTACAAATCTTTTGTGCTTCATCTCATATTAATAATTTTCTAATTTTCTAATTTCTCATATTATCAATCTAATGTACATCTTTATATTATTATTCTTATTTATCATTCATTTAACAATAGCATTTTCATCCGATAAAAATCACTTCATATATTGCATTATAACATTCATTTCATATTTCATTTCCATGTTTTATTATCAAGCCACTGATAAAATAAATCCCATATAATATTGTTTATCCTCCTGTTCTCTAATTTCAAATGTCAATTTACTCATTTCAGCACATTCCATAATTTTCTTAATAACTTCATCTTGTTTAGGTATTTCCTCATTTTTCCAGTTTTTAGCAAACACAATTCTAGCTGCTGTTAATACATTCACAATCAAGTATCTCAATTCTCTATTATATATTTCTGTCAAAATCCCTAATAAGAAAATCTCTTATTTCTTAATAAGAAATCTATAAGTTTTCTTGTCATTTTTTCCAACCATGTGTCGATTTTAGTCCAATATCTTTTGGCTTCTACTCATGTCCACTACATATGGTAGTATGAGACCGGTATCTGATGACATTTCCAGCACTTTTCAGACTTGTTCTTGAATATTCTGGCTATTCTCGTCAGGGGTAGATGCCACCTGTAAAACATCTTATACAAATTTTCCTTATATGCTGTTGACATTGTCATTTTATAATTTTGCAACCACTATTTTTGCCATTTCTCTAAATCAATTCCATGAGCAAAATTTTCCCCCCATGCAATCATTGTTTCTTTAGCTTGTTCTTCTTCCAGCTTTACCTCTAATAAATAACCATACAATTTTTTTACATAGTCATCAGAACCTGTTAAAATTTTATCCAAATGCGTCAAATTATTATAAATACCTTCTGTCTTACAATCTTTATCATATCTAGAACGTGTTTGTATATAAGAAAACCAATTCATCTTAAAACCTTGTTCTTCCAATTCTTGCTTCGATTTCACCCTTTTCATTCATTAGTTCACCATATCTAACAATTTGTTTCCTTCTAAATATTATTGAATGTGAAAATGCTTCAATCGTCGATATCCAGACTGGAATCTTCAGATAATGTTGTTTTTTAATCTTCTCCCAGTTTAACAACAAAGCCTCTCATATATGTCTTTTAAAATACCCTTGTGTTTTTGTTCGCTTATACCATAAAAAAGGATGCTACCCTAACAAGTCATGTCCTTCTAAAGTCAATAATTTAATATTTCTTAACATTATCCATTCTTTGATCCACATCAAACTTGTCGCTTGATAGTAGCTGCTATCCGCCATTCTTAAGCTACATTGGAATAAAATGTGCCTGCCAAGGTTTTCTTTTGAAAGAGGAAAGGTCCACTTAAACCTAGAAAAACAACTGAGTTCCATCATGGGTAGGTTGCTGATTTATATATTTATTTGCTACAAAGATCTCCGATAGTTGACTCTAAGAGATGGATGGAGGGATGGGTGGAATTTTAATTAAGTCACAATCAGATACATTGCAGGTTTTCCACTGCTTCTATCAACCATCTGTACGGTTGAACTTTTTTAACACAATTGTGGGAGAAGGCAATTCCATCTCGCCAACTCCTTTTTGGCTGGGTGTGAGACATCAAGGACTGCCCTGCCTTTGCAGCACGAAACAAGCGCAGAATCCCCTTGTTAGAATGCAGAATAACAGAGTTGGAAGAGACCTTGGAGGTCTTCTAAGCCAACCCTGTTTAAGCAGCAGACCCTATATCTTTCCAGACAAATGGCTGGCTAGTCTCGTCTGAAAAACATCCAGTGATGGAGCCTCTATAACCTCCAGAGAAGCGGTGAAATCCATCAGGTTCTGATAGGTTCTGGAGAACCGGTAGCAGAAATTCTGAACAGTTCGGAGAACCAGCAAATACCACCTTTGGCTGGCCCCAGAGTGGGGTGGGAATGGAGATTTTGCAGTATCCTTCCCCTGCCACACCCACCAAGCGATGCCCACCAAGCCACACACACAGAACCAGTAGTAAAAAAAAAATGGATTTAACCACTGCTCCAGAGGCAAGTAGGAAACGCTGAGGGAGGGAGGGAGGGAGAGAGGGAAGAAAGGAAGAAAGGAAGGAAGGAAGGAGGGAGGGAGGGAGGGAGGGAGGGAGGAAGGAAGGAAGGAAGGAAGGAAGGAGGGAGGGAGGGAGGGAGGGAGGGAGGGAGGGAGGAGGGAGGGAGTGAGTTAGGGAGGGAGGGAGGGAGGGAGGAAGGAAGGAAGGAAGGAAGGAAGGAAGGAAGGAAAGAAGGAAGGAAGGAAGGAGGGAGGGAGGGAGTTAGGGAGGGAGGGAGAGAGGGAAGAAAGGAAGAAAGGAAGGAAGGAAGGAAGGAAGGAAGGAAGGAGGGAGGGAGGGAGGGAGGGAGGGAGGAAGGAAGGAAGGAAGGAGGGAGGGAGTTAGGGAGGGAGGGAGGGAGGGAAGAAAGGAAGAAAGGAAGAAAGGAAGGAAGGAAGGAGGGAAGGAAGGAGGGAGGGAGGGAGAGAGGAGGGAGGGAAGGAGGGAGGAGGGAGGGAGGAAGGAAGGAAGGAAGGAAGGAAGGAGGGAGAGAGGGAGGAAGAGAGGGAGGAAGTGAGTTAGGGAGGGAGGGAAGAAGGAAGGAGGGAGGGAAGGAAGGAAGGAAGGAGAGAGAGAGAAATTTCTGGTGTGCAGAAATTGTCGGGAAGGCATTATTTAAAAAGTAATCCTGTTGCATAATGGGAATAGCATTCTGCTTCTGAATCAGCACAGCTGCTTTAAAAAAAAAATTCAGCTGGGAGAAGAGAACATTAATGCAACATAATGAAAAGTGATGCATTTCCTTCCCCGATCCCTTCTGTTTATTGTCTTAATTGTTTAATGCACTCAAACAGACAGCAGTTCATCTTCCATGGACTCCAATGCTTTTCACACACTGGTCTTTCTATCCTAACTAAAGTGACCACTTTGAGATATGGTTGCCTCCTACCATACAATTTAGAAAAAAAGCTTATGGGAGTAATAAATATATGCACACTGTGGGAGAAGCGTGAACTTCTGCTTAGTGGTGTCAGGGAAAGAAAATCTAGAAATGTTTCAGGGCATTTGGGCAAAATGACACCTTTGCTTTTTCATGAAATATTTTATTTTTGACTCTGCGTTCAAAATCCAGAACATAGTATGGGGAACTTTAATCTTAATGTTCTGTGAGATGGATATGCCCTTATATCATCCATCCCATCCACTCCAATAAAAAAAAACCCTGACCACTCCTGACCTGTCAAGGAATTCTCAAACAATAAAACAAACGACCCCTTAGGTCCGTGATGGCAAACCTATGGCATGGGTGCCACACATGGCACACGGAACCGTATCAGTAGGCACGCAAGTGTTGCCGTAGCTCAGCTCCAGCGTGCATGTATGCACTGGCCAGCTGATTTGTAGGCCTTTTGGTCCCACCAGAAGTTGGGAAATGGGCTGTTTCCGGCCTCCACAGGGCCTCCGGGGTGGGTGGGGAAGGCCGTTTTCACCCTCCCCAGGCTCCTAGAAAGCCTCTGGAGCCTGGGGGTGAAAATGGGCCTTACCAGGCCCACTGTGCCATCACCTGCTAAAAGCAGGGGCGTGCGCATGCACAGGGGCGGGGCACATTGAATTATGGGTATGGGCACACACATGGGCGACCTCCCCACGCTCCCCACGCTTTTGGCACGCAACAGCAAAAAGGTTAGCCATCACTGCCTTAGGTCCTTCCATCCCTATTGAAATTTAGGCTGAAACCAAGTGCACTTCCCATTAGAACATTTGCCAATATTAGCAAATCAGTCATAATCTAAGAAAATCCCCTGTAGCTGCAGGAAGAAATATCCTTCTGGGTTCTGCTCCAAGTGGGGAAAAAGACACTGGAAATATGGAGACTGCTTGGAAAGATGGTTTAATGGTGGACAGGATCACATGGCTTTGGTTCCTGAACAGAAAAGGGCAGATACAGGCAGTTTTCGGCTTTAATGCTTTCTCTGGCTTTGAACTTCCTGGGGCCCAGAAAGAGTATCCTGATTGGTTGTCAGACTCCCAGGGGGTGGGGGCCTTAGCTAGCCTTGCTGGTTGATAGTCACATGTATTTCCCAGGTCCCATGTGGTGAGTTTCTGCTGCTATTGTATAGAGGGCTAATCCTATCTTTGTTGGATCTTTGGCAATTCCTACTATGGCTCTGCCTGAAGAAGGTAGATCTTCGTAGAATAGACTGGCCCAGACCTTAATGGCCCATTGACAAAGGGTGGGGGCAGGAAGATGGGAGCTGCTTCCAAACATTCTTCTCCATTTCTCATCCAGGGAAATTTAATATTCTGCCTCTTTTTAATACTTCCTAAAAATATTTCATTCCTCTAGGAAAGGGGTGGGTGCTAACTTCCTTACATAGCTATGGAAATACTTGTGGTCTATGAGGTCTAATCTAATAAAAAGAAGGACTGATATAACAGTAGTCTTCCAGTATTTGAGGGGCTGACATAAAGAGCTTTGGAGAATTAAGCACCTGAGGTTAGGACAAAAAATAATGGATGAAAATTTATAAATGGGAGATCCAACCCAGAATTAAGGAGAAATTTCCTGTCAGTGAGAGCAATTTACTCAGTAGAATGGCTTGCCTTCAGAGCTTATGGTGCATCACTGGAGGCTTTCAAGGAGAGATTTGACAGCCATTTGACTGGAATGTATAGGTTTTTCTGCCTAAGCAGGGGGTTGAATTTGAAGATTTCCAACCTTTTCAATGCTATTATTCTGCATTCAGAAATTCTTTAACCACTCAATGTGACTCTCTTGATGCCAGATGCATCACCCAAAATTTAACATCTAGACACACAAAGGAACAGAGATTATTATACCATGCCCAGTAAGAAAATTGCATTTCCTCCTTACCAGATCCTGTCTTTTTAACTCCTGGCCACTTTCAATTGCTAAACTGTTTGTTATGTTGTCAAATAAAGTTTTCCTTTGCTTCAAGCAATTGTCCTGTGTTCTCATTGGAACTTGGCTCAGAATGAATCAGAATTTTCTTCTCACAGTTTCCATGGCTTTAGTTAGAAAAATAAATATCTCTATTAGGTTACATATGTCTATCCAGAATTAAGTCTGGGTAGGTTTATACAACATCAGCCAAAATGGGATTGAGGGTATAATACTTTAGAATCTGACCAACAGAGTGAGATCTCCATTTAACTAATCAATTTGGAGAAGAGTCTGTTATTCCAGAATGTCCATTAAATCAGACATACATTACTGCATCGCTTTAGTTGCATGATGGTGTCATGGTGTCAATGAATAAGTTGTTGGTATTGATTTAGGTCCTTTGTATGAAGACAACATTACTAACTGAGGTGAACTAATGCACTGGTACTTAACAGATAGTTGGGAATAATGGACATTATACAAATGACATTGATGCAAATGACCTAAACTGATAGTGGTGACTTAATTTGTTATTTTGTGAATGCAGCAACTTTTTCATTATAACACAATGCATTATGGATCACCATAAAATGTCTCTTACATTTAAAAAAATCCATTGTATTAAGGTCTATTAAATCAAATTAAAGAGTGCGGTGTTCAGTGATTAAAGAAGTTAAGCTTGTCAGCTGGAAAGCTGACCCACCTAGAAGTTCAAAACATGTACATGCGAGTAGATAAATAAGTAACATTTCAGTGGGGAGGTAACAATGTTCCATGCACTTTAACGTTTAGTCATGCTGGCCCCATGACCATGGAAAATATCTTTGGACAATGCTGGCTTCCCTGGCTAGCAAACGGAGATCAGCACCACCCCTAGTCTCAGAAATAACTGCATGGGGCAAACTTTTGCCTTTACCTTAAATCAAATCACACTTTATTACGACTTATGTGTTTATTTGTTTGTTTTAATTTAATTTATATGCCACCCTTCTCTGGAGACTCAGGGCGGCTTACAATGCGTTAAGCAATAGCCTTCATATTTTTGTATATTTATACAAAGTCAGTTTATTGCCCCCACAATCCAGGTCCCCATTTTACCTATCTCAGAAGGATGGAAGGCTGAGTCAACCTTGAGCCTGGTGAGATTCGAACTTGTAGTAATTGCAGGCAGCTGGTGTCACTTTAACACCACTTAAGCTGCTGCTTAAGCTGCTGCGCCACCAAGGCATCATCTATGCACACTGAAACTGTATTTTGTAAATTCAGGTTTGGGGTTAAGGACATTGTGTGAACCTACCCCTGAGAATAATCAACCACCAGTCAAAATAGACCTTAAATTAAATTAACAAATGAATATAGAATGATTTTTCTTAAGTTTTTATCTGGAGTAAAAACATGCAATAATTTCGAACTAGCCAGATGATCCAAGAAAAGATACAAAAGGTCAAGAAAAATATGAAAAAGGAAAAAAAATATATGTGAAAATTACTCTCCTCTGTGAAAAGAGCAGCGAATGATCTTTTTCAGACGTAAGATACTTTTGATATTAATTTCAAGCTTTCCTGTTCAACGCCAACCTAGCAACTGATCTGCCAGTCTGAACAGAATCATTGCTATATTTTTTTATTGCGTTTATGCAAAAACTTCACCTTCTGGAAGGTTTTTGTCTTCAGTGAAGATGCTGTGAAATGGAAATAGGTTTTGGAGCCTGTCTAAAGTTCATTGTTTTATTTATACCTAGCCCAGACATTTCCATACATGCAGCTAAGACCTGGATCTTTATTGAATCTTAAGGATGAAAAGAACTAGTTCCTGTGTACCTTCTGAGAGAACACAACATGGTAAGATTTCAAGATGAGTGATATATCTTTCCCACTTAGAAAAAAACCTTCTTTTTCCCTCTCTGAAGAAGGCCTAATTATTGCCAGCTTATTGCAAGTTCCTAAGGGCAAAAAACAAATAGCTCAACAGGCTAAATAGCCTGTTATTAACATTCAGCTGTCTGCAATTATTGCAAGTTCGAGGCTCAAGGTTGATTCAGCCTTCCATCCTTTCTAAGGTGGGTAAATTGAGGACCCAGTTTGTTGGGGGCAATAAGCTGACTTTGTATAAAAAAATATACAAAAGTATGAAGGCTATTGCTTAACGCATTGTAAGCCACCCTGAGTCTCCGGAGAAGGGCGGAATCTAGATCTAATTTAATAATAATAATAATAATAATAATAATAATAATAATAATAATAATAATAATAATAATAATGAAATAAAACGTAAGTAGTCCTCAATTTACAACTACAATTGAGCCCAAAATTTCAGTTGCTAAGAAAAGATAATTGTTAAGTGAGTTTTTGCCCCATTTTACGACACTTCTTGCCGCAGTTGCTAACCGAATCACTGCAATTGTAAAGTTCGTCAATATAAGTGCTAAGTGAATCTGGCTTCCCCATTGGCTTTGCTTGTCAGAAGGTGTTCTGCCCCAGGTACGGGCCCCAAAGAACACAGCACACACAAAGTCTGTACCAAACTTAAATTTACTAAAATAACTCAGTCTCTTTCAAAACAAAGGCTGTTAATAAACTTTCTTAACAGCCTACAAGAAAACAAAGATAAACTAATCACAATCTTACTAAGGTTGACAGAAAGCCCAGAAGCAATTTCCAGAGTATCCAAACGCGAAGGAGAATGAACTAAAGTTGTTCCCTACAAATTGCTTCAGTCAGCGTTCCTCCTTAAATAGGCTAAGGGAGTGGCCAATTAGCCCCAAGTCTTATTCTCAAGGAGGCCTCCTCCTGAGGAGCCACTCCTGCCTTTTGGCCACTCTGCGCGCCCATGCATCGAGAAGAGGCTCCTCCTCTTCGTCCTCTTCACTTTCTGGAGGTTCTGAAGGCCCTGGCTGAATCCCCGCCTCTGGCACCACATCTTCTCCAGCCTCCTCATTATCCGACTCGAGTGCTAGTTGCACAGGCTGCTGGCGCAGCACCACACCAGCCTCCTCGCTGTCAGAATCAGCTACAATCTGCACAGGCCGCTGACGGGCCACAACAGAAGGTCACAAAAGATTAAGACACTGCAACCGTCATAAATATGAGCCAGTTGCCAGAGGTCCGCATTTTGCTCATCATGGGGTTGCCGTGACAATTGTGTGAAAAACGTTCATAAGTTGCCTTTTTTCAGTTCTGTTGTAATTTTGAGTAGTTATTAAACAAATGATTGTAAATTGAAGGCTACTTGTAAATGGAATTGTTGGAGATGATAAGCCAGATTTAGGACTGTATACAACCAAGTTATTGATTTTAAATGAACTTGAAGTAGGCCTCTAGAAGTCAGCCGGACCACTGCAAGCTCACATATAAATTTAATAAATAAATAAGCCTCCCCAGAATTGCTTTGAGTAGCAAGCTGAGTGGCGTATAAATTTAATAAATAAATAATAAATGTCAACTATCTATCCCAAGGAATCAATATTCAAAAAGAAGATTTAGGAATGACATGATATCTATCTTCCAGTATTTGCAGGGTGCCACAGGTGCTCCATCTATTCTCCAAAGCAGGACAAGATGAAGTAACAGGTGGAAAATCAAAACCTAGAACTAAGGAGAAAGTTCCTGACCATAAGAACAATTAACCACTGGAATAGCTTTCGCAAAGATGCTTTTTCAAAAGATAACTAGGCTTTTCTTTCCATGAGGGAGAAGATGTTTTGCTTCTCAACCAAGAAGTTTCATCAGTTCTGGCAGACAACAGTGGAACGGCTTGTCTCCAGAATTGTGAGTGCTCCATCACTGGAGGTTTTAAAAAAATACACTAGACAATCATTTGACCGGGATGCTAGGGTCGCCTGCTTTGAGAAGAGGGTTGGTCTAGAAGACCTCTGAGGTCCCTTCTAGCCCAATGATTTTATGTTCTGTGGTCCTTCTAGTGTATTGGGTTTCAGTTTGTAGACCAAAAATAGGCTTCCATTTATGTTGATTGTAAGATTGTAATCTTATTCCTCAGTGTGTGTGTGTGTATCTTCATAAGCAAATAATTGCTGATGTTCTGTTCCAAATCTACTTTTTCCCCCCTCTCTCTTTCAATTCCATTATAACAACTTGCCTTATATTCCATGAGAAAGAACGATTGTGAATTAAAAAAAAAATAGTAGCATACTTTTATAGGGTGGAAAAAGAGTTACGGATGGGATTATTATCTGAGCTTCTCCACACCCCTAGCCTGTTATATATTGCTGAAAGCTGATTTTTTTTTCCTGATTTGCTTGTCCTGCAGTATTCTCAAAGCAAACAGATGTTTTGCCTAAGAGCTAAAGGCATGATAGAACCCCCACCACACACACACAATTTTTAACAATTTGCTTTCAAAAACTCAAAGAGTAGCCTGTCTATGAGACATGACACCTTCGTTTCCATGTGCAGAATTTATGTGCCTATGTTTTCCTAATTGTATTTATTTTCTCAATTAATTAGACTTGTTCCTTGAGAACTCACTGTAAATCGAAAGGGAAACAAAAATATGTATGATTTTGTACCTGGGGAAGAAATTAAATGATTTGTAATTTTTAAAAAAACACACTACTTTTAATTGGAAAAGCCCAAATGTCAAAATAAGGGGCTGCAATGGCCATAACTTCGAACCAATTGTAAAATGCCTCATTCAGTGCCATTATAACTTTGAACCATTACTGGTCCATGGAAAGGGTGGACCTCCTATATCTCTTAAATGATTCGTATATAGGGTATATCTCTATGTACCTGTTGATGGCTGATGTATCAGATTTTCTGTTTAATGAACTTCCATCTAGCCGGTTTTAAGAGACATATCAAGATGCAAGTATAGAACACAGAACATAGAAAAATGGGATTGGAGGGGACTTTTGAGGTTGTTGTGGCCCCGTCCTCTGAGCCTATCCCATTGGAGGAAGGAAGCTCTGAGCAGGAGGAAGAGGAGCCAGCCAGATCTCCCAGCCCCCCCCCCTCTGGCACTGTCTCAGGTGCCAGCTGAAAGAGAGCCAAGTAGTGGGGAAACAGGTGTCTCAGATGAGAGTGAGGGAGAGACGTCATTCCTGGACGCACGCCAAAGAAGGCGAGAGAAAAGATTACTGCAGCTGCGGCGTATGAGGAAATAGACCTGAGTCACTGATTGGAGTCACAGGATCAATGAGTCACTGAACCACACCCAGAGCCTATCTATATAAGACAGGACAGTGGGTCAAGAAGTTTGTGACGAACAAAGCAAAACAAACATAGCAACCTCGTGGTCTTGGAAGCTAGATGAACGGCAAAGCTACGTAGGTGATTTTCTTGTTTGTGTAAACTAATAAAGTCCTTGGCAGACGGTGTGCATATCGCTGCCAAGGTTGAGATAAGAACTGTGGAGTGTGCCAAGTGATTCTTAACCCTCGGCTGGCTGTGTTTTTGTGGGTCTCTGAAGGGGGGGGACAGATCAGAGGTCTTCTAGTCCAACCCCAAGCTCAAACAAGAGATCCTTTACCATTTCAGGAAAATCTCTGTCTAATCTCTTCTATAAAATTTCAACGATGAAGCACCCACAGCTTCTGAAAGCAAGCCACTCCACTGTTTAATTGTTCTCACCGTCAAGGAATTTCTCCTGACTTCTAAGCTAGATTTCCACCCGTCTTCCACCTATTACTTCTTGTCTGCCCTCAGGTGCTTTGGAGAATAGCTCAACTCCCTCTTCTCAGTGACAGTCACTCAAATATTGGAAGACTGCTACCATGTCACTCATAGCCTCATAGTTAGATTAGACATACCTATGTCAATTGTTCATCCTAGGGTTTAGCCTCCAGACCAGTGGTGGGATTCAAATTTTTTTTACTACCGGTTCTGTGGGCGTGGCTTGGTGGGCATGGCATGGCAGGGGAAGGTTACTGTAAAATCCCCATTTCCTCCCAATCAGCTGGGACTCGGGAGGCAGAGAATAGATGGGGGCAAGGCCAGTCAGAGGTGGTATTTACCAGTTCTCCAAACTACTCAAAATTTCTACTACTGGTTCTCCAGAACTGGTCAGAACCTGCTGAAATCCATCTCTGCTCCAGGCAGCTTGTCATCTTTGTTCTCTTCTCTGCACTTTTTCTACTGACTTGGCATCTTCTTTGTATTGAAGTGACCAAAACTGGACCACAAGAGTGGCCTTACCAAGGCATTATAAAATGGTATTAACATTTCACATGATCTTGATTCTATCCCTCTGTTTAACCTATTTAAATGGTTGTCCCCTAGGACTCCAAGATCCCTCTCACAGTTGCTATTCTCACAATTGCTATATATATGTCTGTTGTGTAAATTTCTTGTGGGCGCAGTAAATTCCAGGGCAGGATGTCTTGCAATCATTTTCTGCCCAAACCTAAATTTATCCAAGAATTAGATACCCATTAGTAAGGGTGGCGGTTGGTGGTTACTGATGCTTTTGGTACTTTTATAAAAAGGGTGTCATACAATAGATCTCTTAAAGAGTAAAATTATTGCTTTTTCTTAAAAACAAATGTGCAGAAATCACTCTGACCTGTACAATTTATCCCACCCCCCAAATATAAGAATTGCAGAGGATGTGAACATCCTTGTTCAGATACTTCTTAAGTCGTTTCTGCGGAATGGGAATTAGCAGCTGTTTGTGTATTGATTGAAAAGCTTGCCTGGCTGAGCAGAAATTCAGTATGGGGAAAGGAAATATTGCAGCCAGTTATCTTGGCCTGGAGTGCCCTAGACTCCTGTCTCCATTTGAAGTAAAAATTTATATGGGATCTCACCAGCAGCTGCTGGGCAGCTTCCCCCTCTTAAAAGGCTTGGCAAGTTCATTGTAGGAATATTAGGGCAGTGCATAGTTTAAGAATGATTTTAAAATCTTCTTGTGCAAATATACCCTCTCTCTAATCTTCAAAGATGCCCTTTTTTGTTTTAGCCTGGGGAGTTTGAGTATTCTTCCAATATTGCCACACAAAGGTGGTGGGGGGTGGAGTGGGGTGTAAATCTATTCTCCAGAGTACCTGAAGGCAGGACAAGAAGTAAAGGATGGAAGCGTATCAAAGATAGATCCAACCTAGAAATAAGAAGGAATTTTCTGTCAGTGAGAACCATTAACAGTGAAATAGCTTGCCTTGAAAAGTTGTGGGGCTCCATCATTGGAGCTTTTAAAGAAGAGAAGGCAGCCATTTGTCTGAAGTGGCATAAATTCTCCTGCTTGAGAAGGGGATTGGATTAGAAGACCTCCAACTCTTATTCTGTAATTCTTTTCTTCTATCGGGTTTGAAAAGGAGTGGAATAAAGCTACGGAAAATGCAGAAGTAGATAAGCAAAACGTTTTGACGGGGTTGAAATAAATCTATTATGAGGAAAGGTTAGAATTTTGGAAACTTTCTAGTTTAGATTTTTTTTAAAAACCCAACTATGAGAGTAATGTGATCCTGGTTTATAAAACTGAAAATGGTATCAGGAAGAGCTTTTTTCCTCTCCGCATTAAGTCCAGGGGTTCTCTAGTGAAACTGATTGGAAGATTTGGAAGAGACAAATGAAATAATTTTTCCCATGTAATTTGTGCATAATTAACCTGAGAAATTTGTTGTTGCAAGATGTGATGATAGCCATTGATTTGAGTGTCTTTTAACAGGAAAATGGATAAATTTGTGGAGGGCAGATCTATTAAGCCTTGTGACTCAATGGCACCTCACTGCTATAGGAACGAGAATGAGAGAAGGGTAGATCCCCATCTCGTTATTTCAGAAAATCCTAAAATATCTGACCCACGCTGTGAGAAACAAAATGCTAGATGACTGTAGAATAGGTTGTGACCTGATCCTGCAGGAAGTCCTTATTTTCTAACTAACTAAACTTCTGATATGTCTGCTATCACCAACCTTCTTCTAAGGAGTTCCAGAGTACATATATGTTTTATTTCTTTGCATTTAATTTATATATTGTCTTTATTATTATTTTTACAAACAACTCAAAGCAGCAAATGGATCTAATTCTCCTTTCTCCTCCTGTTTTTCCCACAACAAGCACGCTGTGGCATGGGCTTGGCTGAGAGAGAGAGCTGTGATCCAAAGTCACCCAGCTGGCTTTTGTGCTTAAGGCAGGACTAGAACTCACCGTCTTCTGGTGAATGGCCCAATGTGACACCCAACTAGCTTTCATGGCTAAGGTGGGACTGAAATTCAGTCTCCCAAGTTCTACCTTTTAGTGTCTTAGCAATAGCACTTAGACTTATATACCGGTTCATCATGCTTTTACAGCCCTCTCTAAGCGGTTTACAGAGTCAGCCTATTGCCCCCAACAATCTTGGTCTTCATTTTACCCACCTCGGAAAGAGGGAAGGCTGAGCCAACTTTGAACCGGTGAGACTCAAACTGCTGAACTTCTGGCTGTGGGCAGTCAGCAGAATTAATCTGCAATGCTGCATTCTACCACTGCGCCACCACGGCTTTTACATACAGTATCAAATCAAACTGGCTAGATCACACTTTAACCACTGTGTAGATCTGATTAATTTCCTATAGCATGAATGTCTAGGTCCGGGATGGCGAACCTATGGCATGGGACCATATCAGTGGTCACACGAGCATTGCCGTAGTTCAGCTCCAGTGCACATGTGTGCGCTGGCCACCTGATTTTTGGGGCTTTCAGTCCTACCAGAAGTTGGTAAATGGGCTGTTTCTGGCCTCCGGAGGACCTCCGGGGAAGTGGGAAGGCTGTTTTCACCCTTCCCAGGCTCCTAGGAAGCTTCTGGAGCCTGGGGAGGGTGAAAAACAGGCCTACTGGGCCCACTGTGCCATCATGTGCTAAAAGTGGGGGGCGCATGTGCAGGGTGGGGCGCATTGAATTATGGGTATGGGCACACATGTGAGCGGCCTTGCTGTGGTCCCCCCACTTTTGGCACGCGACATCAAAAACGTTAGCCATCACTGGTCTAGGTATTAGTCTAGCCATTAAATCACCCGAGTTTACTGGTCATTTTGTAGAATCATCAGGTGAATCTCCCCATCTCAAGCTTTCCTCTGTTAGTACATTTCTATGTGATGTACAGATTCCCAACTTTTTAAGAAGAAAAGCAACTTAATTTCTGAACTGATACAGACCATACAGGAAGTCTTTGTCTTTCAACCCTCTGTTTAGTGATTATTCAGAGTTATGATGGTACTGAAAAGAAAAGGACTTGCAATTGGTCCTCACGCTTAGGACAATAGTAGCATTCCCTCAATCAGAGGATTAAAATTTGGGCACTTGGCAACCACTACAGTATTTATAGTAGATGCAGCAAACTGGGGTGATGTGATTGCCATTCGTGACCTTCCCAGCTGTTTTCCCACAAGAAAAGTCAATGGGGGAAGCCTGATTTGCTTAGCGACTCTGAGGTGCATTTAACAACTACAATGATTTACCTAACAATCCTAAAAAAAAAAAGATCATAAAATTGGGCAAAACAGCCTTTGCTGAGCAATGGAAATTCTGGTCCCAATTGTGTCCTATATCAAGCATTATCTGTAGAAAGAACTTGATTTGATCTGGAATGGACAAAACCTAGGTGTGTGAAGATTGGGTGTTCTGATTTTCTGCAGAGCTCTAACTGCACTTCTAGTAAAAGATAAATTTTAAAAATAGACTGGAACAATAAACTTTATATTTATTATTTATTTATTTATTTATTCATTTATTAAGCTTGTATGCCGCCCTCTCTCCGACAAGGACTCAGGGTGGCTCACAGGAATAAAACAAGCAATAAATCAATAATTAAGTGTTAAAAACTATTTAAATTCCCCTTAAAAACCCCTTCAGTCCCATCCAGCCTGGCGAAATAACCATGTCTTAAGGTCACGGCGGAAGGAGCGCAGATCAGGGGCCACCCGGAGCTCCAGGGAGAGTTGATTCCATGAAGTAGATGCGCCCACAGAGAAAGCCCATTCTCTAGGAGTCGCCAGTCGACACTGCCTGGCTAACGGCACTCCAAGAAGGCCCTCCCTGTGGGAACGCACCAGGCAATGGGGAGCTGTCGCTGGCCGCAGATGTCGGTCAGGTACCCCAGACCTTATATATCTTATCACTCCTACGTTACAGATAGTCTTCAACTTATGACCATAACTGAAGTTGGTATTATAATAATAAGATGAAAAAACAATGGCTACCAACCTGCCTTCCATTGAGGACCTGTATACTCCATGAGTCAAAAAGTGGGCTGTGAAAATATTTACAGACCCCTCACATCCTGGACATACACTGTTTCAACTCTACCCTCAAAACGACGCTATAGAGCACTGCACACCAGAACAACTAGACACAAGAACAGTTTTTCCCAAACGCCATTACTCTGCTAAACAAATAAATCCTTCAACACTGTCAAACTATTTACTAAGTCTGCATTACTATTAATCTCATCTTCTCATCGTTCCCATCACCCATCCCTTTCCACTTATGACTGTGTGACTGCAACCTTGTTGCTGGTATCCTTACGATTTATATTGATATTGCTTCCTGATTGCTTATTTGTACTTTATGACTATCATTAAGTGTTGTACCTTATGATTCTTGACGAATGTATCTTTTCTTTTATGTACGCTGAGAGCTTATGCACCAAAGACAAATTCCTTGTGTGTCCAATCACACTTGGCCAATAAAGTATTCTATTCTATTCTATTCTATTCTATTCTATTCTATTCTATTCTATTCTATTCTATTCTATTCTATTCTATTCCATTCCATTCCATTCCATTCCATTCCATTCCATTCCATTCCATATTTTCTATTCTATTCTATTCTATTCTATTCTATTCTATTCTATTCTATTCTATTCTATTCTATTCTATTCTATTCTATTCTATTCTATTCCATTCCATTCCATTCCATTCCATTCCATTCCATTCCATTCTATGTGTTGGTTGTTAATTGACCATGACTACCATGAACAATTATACAACCTTTTTTGTGGTGGATGTTA
Source organism: Coluber constrictor foxii (assembly GCA_038048745.1). Lineage (NCBI taxonomy): Eukaryota > Metazoa > Chordata > Lepidosauria > Squamata > Colubridae > Coluber > Coluber constrictor. The sequence continues at coordinate 164,312,573 of CM075961.1, read as the reverse complement.
AGTTATCCATTGTCCCCAGTGGATATTTGCTTTGCCAGAAACTAGAACTAAAAGCAAGTTTCTGGCAAAAAAATGTCATAAATCGTGATCACATGACTGCGGGATACTGCAAGCGGCCATAAATGCGAGCTGGTTGCCAAGCAGCCAAAATGCAATCACGTAACTGTGGAGCGAGGGATCCAGATTATAGGAAGCCCTGGGATGGTCTCTTGTAAATTAGAACAATCATTAAGTGACCTGTCATAAGTGAAAGACTACCTGTTCATGTTGAGGAGGAACCATTTAAATAAGTAACAGAGAAATGGCTCATTCGGAAGGACTGAAGGATAACCTAGATCAGCTAATATACAGGCTGGCTGGATTTTTTTTTTTAAATTTGATTTATATGCCACCCTTCTCCAGAGACTCAGGGCGGCTTACAGTTCGTTAAGCAATAGCCTTCATATATTTATATTTATACAAAGTCAGCTTATTGCCCAGACCCAAACTGGATTTATTTGTGTCTGTCCACTGTAGGACAGAAAATCATATACAGGTAGTCCTCAAATTTTTTTTAAAAAAATTGATTTATATGCCGCCCTTCTCCAGAGACTCAGGGTGGCTTACAATGCGTTAAGCAATAGCCTTCATACTTTTGTATATTTTTTATACAAAGTCAGCTTATTGCCCCCACAAACTGGGTCCTCAATTTACCCACCTTATAAAGGATGGAAGGCTGAGTCGACCTTGAGCCTGCCTGGGATTGAACTCGCAAGTAATTGCAGCAGCTGGATCTTAAATGCTGCCTTTGTAGGAGGCATTACTTCCCTACGCTACTCAGGCTCCTAATTGAGCCCAAAATTCCTGTTGCCAAGCGAGACATTGGTTAAGTGAATTTTTCTCCATTTTACAACCTTTATTGCCACAGTTGTTAAGTGAATCACGGTAGTTGTTAAGTTAGCAAAACAGTTGTTAAGTCCCTCCGGCTTCCCCATCGACTTCACTTGTCAGCAGGTCGCGAAACGGGATCCCATGACGAAGCAACAGTCATAAATACGAGTCAGTTGCCAAGCGTCTGAATTTTGTTCACGTGACCCTGGGATAAGTTATAACTTCAAACGGTCATTAAATGAACCGTTGTACGTTGAGGACTACCTGTATAAGAAAAACACGTAAAGAAAAATCTCTTTGGAGGTTGTGGGTTCTGCACCTCTGCAGTTTTTAAGAAGAGGCTGAAACGGATAGTCAGCTCTCCTGGGCTGGTTTTCCTACATGTTGAAGAGGGTTGGACTAGATGATCTCTGCAATTCCATTATTTTGTGCTGTAGACTCCGTTCTTATTTTAAAAAACCTGACTTTTGCTCTAGGTTGTAGCTCTTCGCTCTGTTTTATATTAAAATCAACATATTGAAGGTCATTCATAAGAAGCTGTGTCTCTTCTTCCTGGAAGCCAGAGAAGGTCACAGAATCCCCACACAACTCAATTAAAGGAACACAAAAGTGGTGATGCATGTCCCCGTTGCTTACCCAATGTCAAGCAGCTACTGTATAGCATGACTACCACGCACCTAGAAAATAGCTACCAGCAATAACCAAGCTATTGATTTCCATCCGGAGAATTTACAGAATTAATCTGCATTAGTCATCTACTTGATGTCCTCCAGAAAAGAGAATAATAGATTAACAGATTTGGTAGGGACCTTAGAGGTCTTTCAGTCCAACCCCCAGCTCAGGCAGGAAGCCCTATACCCATGATGGTGAACCTATGGCCCGGGTACCACAGGTGGCACACGGAACTGTATCAGTGGGCATGCAAGTGTTGCTGTAGCTCAGCTCCAGCGCGAATGTGTGTGCTGGCCACCGGATTTTTGGGGCTTTCAGTCCTAGCAGAAGTTGGGAAATGGGCTGTTTTTGGCCTCTGGAGGGCCTCTGGGAAAGTGGGGAAGGCTGTTTTTGCCCTTCCCAAGCTCCTAGAAAACCTCTGGGGCCTGGGGAGGGTGAAAAACAGGCCTACCGGGCCTACTGTGCCATCATATGCTAAAAGTGGCGGGGGCACATGCGTAGGGGTGGGGCGCATTGAATAATGGTTATGGGCACACATGTGGGGGACCTTGCCGCACTCCCCCCGCGTCCAGGACACAACGTCAGAAAGGTTAACCATCACTGCCCTATACCATTTCAGACAAATGGTGGTCCAATCTCTTCTTTAAATCCTCCATTGATGGAGCATCAAAACTTCTGGAGGCAAGCTGAACCACTGATTAATTGTTCTGTCAGGAAATTCCTCCTTAGTTGAGTTATCATTTCCATTTCCCCTCTAATGTCCAATAAAGAGATTTTTCCCCTCCCTGTAAGACACCCCTCTTCCCAACAACACTGAAGTTTTTTCTGAGGTAACCAATTTAGGCCTTTTAGAAGAGAATGCTTAGCGCCTCCATGCAATTCCATCTCCCAAGAATTTTTAAGGAATTTATGATACCCTTGTGTAATAAAAAAAAGGGGACATGCAGGTGGTCCGCAACACCAGAGACCAAATTTCAGTCGCTAAACAATGCAGTCATTAAGCAAATCATCAGATGACCAGACTCAATTTTTAGTGTGGTTGTTAAGCAAATCATGCAATTTTTAAGTCAATCATACATTGTTTAAATAATCTGGGTTCCCCAGTTGGTTTTGCTTGTCAGAAGCTGCCTAGGAAGTTGCAAATTGATGTTCACATATCCGCAAGACTTTGCAAATTGAGCTGAGGTGGTGCAGCGGTTAGAGTGCTGTACTGCAGCTACTTCAGCTGACTGCTAGTTCAGCAGATCAGCAGATCAAATCTCACCGGCTCAAGGTTGACTCAGCCTTCCATCCTTCTGAGGTGGATAAAATGAGGACCCAGATTGTTGGGGGCAATATGCTATTTAGTATACTGTTGATTGTTGTAAGCGGCCCAGAGTCCTCAGAGAGTGGGCGGCATAGAAATATGATTAATAAATAAACAAATAAACCAATGTAATGTAATTAAACTGGTTGCCAAGTGCTCAAATAGCAATCACAGACTGTGGAATGATATGATGGCCGTAACTTTGAGGACAGATAGTAAGTCACTTTTTTCAGCTCCGTCATAACTCCCAGCAATTATTAAGTGAATGGTTGTAACTTGAGGACTACCTGTAAATTCCTAGATAGATTGCTACCAAAGGGCTATAAGATGTACCTATGTTTTATAGTAGGAGTCCCCAAACTTAGCAGCTTTAAGACTTGTGGATAAGTATTGTGGATAAGCTATGAGCTATAAAACAGTGGAACTGCTTGTCTCCTGAAATTGTAGATACTCCATCACGGGAGAAAAGATTGGACAGCCATTTCTCCAGGCTGATGATGATGGCTGACTGACTGACTGATTGATTGATGAATATTCCACCTTTCCTATTTTTTATGATTATCTCAAGGTGGCGAGATAATATTCCTCCCCCTATTTTTCACACAACATCATCAGCCTAAACTGTCTGACTAGAAGTTCTCTAACCCTAACAATCTATGATCTTACAATCTATGATCTTACGAATTGCCGAGGATACCTGTACTTAATTGTAAGGTTACAATGGCAGAATCTTGCAAGACAGAAAGTACCAATATGTACCGATCCCCTCAGTGTTACAGTAACTAGGGAGGGTCTTTAGATGTGAGATGTTTGCCATGCCATTATAGCATACCAGGGGTGGGGTCTACTTACCTTTACTACGCACGCCATGCGCAAAGCTTCTGAACACGCGCGGATCGCTTCTGATGACATCTGGGTTGGTGGGCGGAGCTTCACACCGGTTTTTTACTACCGGTTCTATAGAACCAGTCCAAACCAGGGGCACTCCACCACTGCAGCATACACATAGATGGCTTCTACTCTACAACTATTTTGAAAACAAGGAAAGCAGCCAAGGTTGCATGCAGAGAGATGGAGGGCCAAGAGGATCAAGATGGTGGCCACAACTATGCCATTGGAAGTCCACCCCTTTTTCGCATGTTAAAAGAGGTGGTCTTTCAGTTGGATGGTTGTGATTGCCACCTTGACTTTTTATTTATTTGTTTTATTTTATTTATGTGATTTATATGCCGCCATTCTCCCCGAGGACTCAGAATGGCTTACAAAAACAATCATAAATACAAATCACAATAAACACATTAAAATGCATTAAAATCCATAAAATCATTCTAAAAACTATATAACCCCACGATCGTAATATTCTTTAAACAGCCATGTCTTTAATCCCCGGCGAAAGGAGAGGAGGTCGGGGGCCGTCCTGAGGTCAGTGGGAAGACAAGTCCAGAGGGTCGGAGCTCCGACAGAGAAAGCCCTCCCCCTGGGAGCCGCCAGCCGACATTGCTTGGCTGACGGACTCGGAGGAGGCCCACTCTATGGGATCGCACTGGACGGTGGGAGGAAGGCAAGAGGTGGTCCTGTAAGTACCCCGGGCCTAAGCCATGTTTTTGTTCATTCTTCAGTGATATCTCTGCTGCTGGGAAGTGTATGCCCTCTGCATTCTAACCAACCTTCGCTGCAAATTACCTGCTCACACTTCAACTGCTTTGCCCATTAATCGCACCAGCCCCTGCCAATCTAGTAGTTTGAAAGCATGCAAATGCAAGTAGATAAATATGTACCCTTTCGGTGGGAAAGTAACATTGTTTTGTGTGCCTCGGCATACAAAACTTTCTGACTGCATACCGCAGAAGCATGGCCGGACAATGCTGGTGCCCTTGGCTAAGAAATGGAGATAAGCACCACCCTCTAGAGTCAGAGTCCATGACTTGGCAGGGAAAACGTTTATCTTTACCTCTACCGTGTACCTAAACTTGGTTTTTTAGAAGATTTCTCCCCAGAATCTTTGCTATTTTGGTACTTCTCTTGCAATTGAGATCAGGATTTAACAGGTCCTTTGTTGGTTGAGTTTTAAGCCAAGTCATGCTGTTGTTGCATGTTTTAATAGATACCACACTTGCTCACGCTTATTCAGAGACTTGGTATTACAGATACTCCTCAACATATAACAGTTCGTTTAGTGACCATTTAAAGTTACAACAGTACTGAAAAAAGTGACTTACGAATATTTTTCACACTACCGTCATGGCCGTATTTCCACCGTCACATGATCAGAATTTGGATTCTTGGCAACTGACTCATACTTATGTCGGTTGCAGTGCCACGGGGTCATGTGATCCCCTTTTGCGAACTTCTGACAAGCCATGGGAAAGTCAGATTTACTTAATAATTGTGTTACTAACTTCAGTGATTCACTTAACGATTGCAGCAAGAAAGGTTGTAAAATGGGGCAACCTTCATTTAACTACAGTCTAGAATTGGTTTCCATTTTGTTTGAAGCCTGCCTGTATTGATCTGCAACTGATAATTTTGCCCTCCTCAGGTGAGAAAGCACCTTGTTGCGGTTACTGAGAAAACACAGTGGAACTGTGCACCAAAAATGGTTCCAGGAAGCAGAGACTAGAATGATTTTTTTAATGTTTTCTTATGTGACCTAATCCACGGAGGTGGGTTTTCCCAGTATTTTTAGGTAAAGACCTCAGGCAGCTATAGAATACATTTCCATGATTTATAGCGAAACCAGGTCTTCCCTTAATTATGGCCCTACATAGCTATTAGGAAATAGCACCATGAAATCTGTGTGTAGGTGGGTTGATTAGACAGACCTGCACCGAAAAAAAAGCACATTTTTTCCAACCCTGCTGATTGCAACTCCTTTTTGAGTGCACAAGGGAAAGATCCTTCTGGCATTTGCAGGAGAAGCCAATTCAAAAAATAACAGGGCAAAAGAGCATCTCCCAAGCAGAGTCAACCTCTTTGCTGAGCCCTTCACATTCACGTCTTTCCCTATAGCCTCATTGCTAGGCAACTAAATTTTCTGGAGAAGATTGATTAAGGCAAAATGCTTAATTCCTCATTTGGCTGATGAAGGGGTCATAGTTGGCAGTCTCTAACTTTGTATCCAGCTGGCTGGACTTCAATTCCCACAATTCCCAGCCAGCATGGGAATATATGATGAGGAGGCTTGTTCCAGGAAGGCTACCACTCAACAATTCCCTATCACCAGGAGGATCAAGTGTCATTAGGAGTTTCTCACAAGCCAACAATCCATGCAAAGATTGACAAATGCAGGCACTGCTCCATCTGCTTCAGACCTGATGTTTCCCAATTCCCGTTAGCCAATCCTCTTTTCGCAGGCATGTTTCATCAGCCAAAATAAGTCCTGAAGTGTAACAGATGGTATACAGAATCTCTCTCCTGACCTGACCTTCTGGGTGGTGGCCCATCTCTTCAACCTTTGTTCCACCCAAGCCCTCTGCCCTTTACATTTAAGGCTGCCGGCAAGCTATCTGCCAAACCTCCACGCAGAGAGAAGAAGCAGAAATTCCTTCTGGGCACAAAGGGAAGCAGCTGAGACGGAAGTCACAGATTGTCCATCAGCATCACATCAGAGGTGGCAGGCTTCAAAATATGTATGAAAGGAAAGAGATGAGAGGACCACAATCAAAGCAGGATGTCACATCCTCTCAGCTGGGCATTCCATCACCTAACCACCATGATGCCAGAGTCAGAAGAAGGCTCCAATGATCCTTTTCAAAAACAGCTAAATATAACCATGTAAAACACTTTCTACCAAACAAAGAATCATCTACAAGCTCCAGGTAATAGCTGCCAAAAAAAATATGTACACCTGGCAGAGAATTTGGTAAGCAGAATTTTTAGGAAAAAGTATATGGTTTTTAACAGTTTAGATAGGAATGAAATTTTTCCAGCCCTGCCTGTTTGCTTACCCTGTTTCCAAAGTGAATATTATATTCCAGGTAGTCCTTAATTTATGACCGGTCTCATGATGAACTCCTCCAAAAGGTTACTTAAGACCTGTTTCTGATGATCACACACACTTACATTTGTGTAATTGGGTGCTCAGCAACCAGTTCACCTTTATGGCAGTTTGCAACATCCTGTGGTCACGTGACCATGTTTTTTTTTTAAACAAAAAAAAAACATTTACTTCCCATTGTTGGCAAAAACTGCCCAGAGCAAACAATGGGTTCTCTTAATGGTACAAAAAAGTTTGTAAAATTGAATCGGTCATGTGGATGACCTGCTTTACAATTATCATGACTTACAGCCTAATGGACAAGCTCTATTATGGTTGTAAATCAAGGACTTTTGTGTAATGTCATTCGCTTTTAACTATCCATGAATTTATCTTGCTGCCTTCCTCATGGGATCCCTGTAAAAGAGGTTTATTAATCCTTATAAGCAGTGGTGAAATCCATTTTTTTTACTAATGGTTCTGTGGGTGTGGCTTGGTGGGTGTGGTAGAGGAAGGATACTACAAAATCTCCATTTTCACCCCACTCCAGAGGTGGTTTTTGCCAATTCTCCAAACTGCTCAAAATTTCTACTACTAGTTCTCCAGAACCTGTCAGAACCTGCTAGATTTCACCCCTACTTATAAGGCCTCAGGAGTAACTGAAAAAAATTAAATTTGAAAAACAGTCTTTCTTGATTTATATCTTAAATTCTTATCAGTGATTCTCCTATTCCTAAACTTTTATTATTTTTACTCTTCTTTTGTTTTTGTTTTCCTTGCTAAAATATTCCAAATCTCTGAAAAATCATTTGCTAGCAAAAGGAGGAGAAAGAAGCGGAATCGTGCTGGATAGAAACTTAGAAAATGTGGTGGCACGAAAGCTGAAAACTGGTATCAGGAGTTTCTAACATTATGAAATAGAAACTTGCTCAATTTCAGTCTCTAGTTTACACAGGAATCCCAGTTTGAGTAACCAACATTTAATGACCAACCTGAAAAATTTTAGCAATATGGTTTCCTGGGTTTTAGCATTAAAACAATGAAAAACAATTGCATTAAACTTCTTCCAATCAATAGTTTTGTAGAACAGATAGGTAGTTCTTGCCTCCACTCTTTGAAAAACCTCTGTGATTTTATAATGAAAAATAAACAGGAGACCCAGTTTTGTTTTGTTTCAAGTGGTCATTGCTCCTTCTGGAAACTTTAGAAATGAAATTTCCCATTTAGCTCAAAACTCGAGATCAATGACAGGAAGAGCACGGAATGTTTTGTTCTGAAATGGCCTTCAAGCCAGGAACATTTTGCCCAATTATGCTAGCTTGCTCTTCCATAAAATTTAAAGAAGCTTCTTCTAACGTGGAAAATCTACCCAATTATGAAGTTTCTGAAAAGAAGAAAATTAAGATAGGATGTAAGTCTTCAACTCATTTATCCATTCCAGCTGCTGTCTTGACTTTTCTTTCTTGTCTGATTTCTGGTCAGAACCTTAACAGTTCCAATGATCACATTGTCACCATCAGTTTAAAAAAAGACTTAATCAATAGGGGATCTTTCTGAGTATGTTCCCCTCATCTCAAGAGCAAATGGCTAGTCCTTCAATTTGCTGCTTGAAAGAACACTGTTATATCAATGCTTGTTGTATTCCATTGTGTTTTGTGGAGAACCAATTTCTCAAATATCATGAGTCCGGATTCAGATCCTCAATGAAATCCCATGCATCAAGGACAAGAAAACCAAAACCAAGTGCTTTAGTTATTTGATATAGAGAAGGGAAAGCAATTTAGAGATTATATGAAAATCCATTTCCTCACTCATCCTTTACTAGCCATGAAGCATATTCATCTTCAATTTGCTATTTTTACTGGAACGTTCACAATTTCCCTGAATTATAGTCTTGCTTGCATATTAGTCTCTAACTTGGAAACTTTGTTCTACTTTATCTGTATAGTATCTGCATCCTACCAACAGACCATATGGATTTAGCATTTATCTGTAAACGTGAATAACACCAGCTATACAGATTACTTAGGTTGGCAAACTCATTTTGGTGGATGTTTCCACATTTCACAGAAATCTCCCCAAACTTTTTAATCATGTATTTTATTTTCTTATATTGTTGTGAACCATCAGAAGCCACTTAGGAGATGGACAATGTAGAAATTTAATAAATGAATTATTATTATTATTATTATTGGTTAATCTGTAGTGAGATTCACAGTCTTTGAGGCTGGTTAATAGCTCAGCAGCTCGAGTCCTAACCAAGGACCTAGGAACTGTTAAGATATCGTCGAAGGATGTAAGCTGTTCCGAGTAAGGTGCTTTTTTGTAGAGTCAAAATGTTCAAGTCCGGTAAATTTAGAATTTCTAAATAGCGGGGTAGCCCTTTGGGTATTGCTCCAAGGGCTCCAATTACAATCGGAACAACACATGATTTCTTTTTCCATAGTCGCTCAACTTCGATTTGCAAGTCCCGGTACTTTGTGATTTTTTCTTGCTGCTTATCTTCAATCCGTGCATCACCAGGTATTGCAATGTCAATGAACCATCTTTTTTCTTTTCAACTACCGTTATGTCAGGTGTGTTGTGGACCAAGTGCCTGTCAGTCTGAATCCTAAAGTCCCACAAGATCTTGAGTTTCTCATTCTCTAGAACTTTCTCAACCTGATGTTCCCAGTGGTTTTTGCTGTACTCAATTCCAAACTTCTGGCATGTGAATGATCTTAGCAACACGGTTATGGCGTTGTAGGTACTCGGTTTGTGAAATTTTGCTATAAATAATAATAATAATAATAATAATAATTATTATTATTATTATTAAATTAAATTTATATACCGCCCTTCTCCTAGTGGACTCAGGGCGGTGTACAGCCAAGAATAAAAGCACTCCAATATAAAATTTAAAATATTAGTAAAAGAATTAAATAATTTTGGCCCAACAAATTTAAAAAACCAATAGACAATTAAAATTTAAAACCCATAAAAACTTTAAACTTAAAAAGAGGGGGGGGGCCTTACACCAGCCCAGCTTGACAAAATAAAAAAGTTTTTAGGGCACGGCGAAAAGCCCGGAGATCAGGTATCGTACGGATCTCCGGGGGCAAATCGTTCCAGAGGGCTGGTGCTGCAACAGAGAAAGCTCTCCCCCTGGGTGTCGCCAGTCGACATTGTCTGGCTGACGGCACCCTGAGGAGTCCCTCTCTGTGGGAGCGAACTGGCCGGTGGGAGGCTATCGGTGGCAGAAGGCGGTCCCGCAAGTACCCAGGCCCTATGCCATGGAGCACTTTAAAGGTGGTCACTAACACCTTGAAGCGCACCCGGAAGATCACCGGAAGTCAATGCAGTTCACGCAGGAGAGGTGTCACATGGGAGCGCCCCCTTGCTCCCATAATCCCCCGCGCGGAATGAATGAACTAGTGAATATAACAATGAGAACGATCAGTGTAAAGGCTTACCTCTGAAAACTGTGGGTGTCTATAACTGGAGGTTTTCAGAAGAGACTGGATAGCTATTTTGCCAGAATGGTATAGAATCTCTTACAGCAGAACTTCCTAAATTTTTTAAGAGAGTGGTGAGATAAGCCAACTAATTCTTGTAGCTCTGGAATGCCCTCTAAAGACCAAGGATTGCGATTTTTCAGGCAAATTCTTGGCAAGATGGAAAGCCAAATCTCAAAATTATTCTCTTGAATTTGGCACTTGATAGATTGGACTGGAATTCCAAAAACTTCCAATCGTTTTTCCAACTTTGGCATTGTTCACTGGGAATTTAGGGAGCTGGGATCCCAACACTGGAGGATATTAACGTTTTGGAACTATTTAACTCCTGGAAACCTAGCAGGTCAGGATTCATGCTAATTTTCAGAAAGAGCAGAAGTATTTTACATAGACAATTTCAGGAAGTATTTTTCTGGATGTGAAGCTTGGTAAACTTGAATGTGTTACATTGCAGAACAAATCAATTATTTTCAGTTATCCTTTTTGTTCCTCTGATATTTTTTTTAAGTAACAGAAGCTCTTTAAAAAAAATCAAGAATATACTTATATTGCTGTTTTACATTTCTGGAGTTTAATTATAAAGCATATATGCAAATGCAATGTAGTCCTAGCAACCTTTTCTATCTTAAATAAAGTGTTGAGTTTTAAATAATCAAACCAGACTCCTGAATATGTCAAGATGAGATGGATTAAAGGTTTCTTAAATTCTATGGGCATGAGACGATGTATAATCCTTTCCCTTTCTTCCTTCTTGTCTGAAATGCCAGTTTAGACAACCTCTTTTAAATTCTCCATTTGTTTTCTAAAAAAAACCAAAATAATAATCATGGAATCTCTTCCTTAAATCCAATACAAGTAGTCCCCAGTTTTCAACCATTCTTTTAGAAACTGTTCCAAGTTACAACAGCATTGAAAAAAAGTGACTTATGACGGGTTCTAACATTTATGACAGCTGCAGCATCCCCAGGATGACTTGAGCAAGGTTCGGATGCTTGGCGAGTGGCATGCATTTATGACAGTTTGCAGAATGCCAGGGTCATGTGATCACCATCTTTGACCTTTGACCTTCCCAGCTGGCTTTTGACAAGCAATGTCAAAGTGCCTCCCCCCCCCCCCCCCCCCCGGCACCAGATTCACTTGACAACTTCAGTGATTTGCTTAATGATTGTGGCAAAAAAAGGTCATAAAATGAGGTGCAACTCAACAACTCCATTGCTTAGCAATGGAAATTTTGGGCTCAATTGTGAACCTAAGCTACCTATACCTTAACTGTTATATTGTTGTACTGTACTTTTCTGCAACACAACTGCCAATCCCTCTTTTTTTCCGTGAGGGTTGGTCAAATGCCCAATTCTGCTGCCAAATCATTAAAACTGGTGTAGAACTCTTTTTGTGGCCATGAACAGTCAAAACCCCATTGCAGCCTAGACATAATTCCTTTAGAATAGTATTTGCATCTCTAACCCAAAAACTATGCCTTAAAATTGAGGCTCCGGCTGTGACTCAGAGAGTCACTGAAACAGATGCAAACCTTTGCTTTCCCCTAAAAGAAAGTAGTCTTTTCTTCTCATTTTGCAGCTTAAAAGGCAATTTATGATGGAAACGGTGGAGTAAAGATGGAACAATAAAAGGAAAACAGCATAACACACTTTTGTGTAAGTATGTTATACCTACACAACAGCATAACATACCTTTGCACTGAAAAAAGCTAAGGCAGGGTCTCATAACTGATTCTAATTTTGATAAAAAAACAGAAATCAGAATAGAAATCTTGGGAAAATCTTTATTTTAAAACACTTTATTCAAAGTAACACTCTCAGGGCATCAACTATCTGTCAAATAAACAAGTTGCAGAAAGAAAAAAATAATAAAATAAAAGCAGTGTTAAAATAGGGTGTTAATTGGCCAATCTAAAGATGAGTTTACTGTGATGGTAGTAAGTATGCTTAGTCTGAAGAATCAAGAGAGATTTAAATTCAGGACAGCAATATCATTAATATATTATAATAATGTATTACTAGAAACAAAAAGCAATCAGTTGTCTTTTAAAAAAAATAATAGCTGGCCATAATAATAAAAAAAATGAGCTGGCCTACTAGAGCAGTAAAGATACTCAAATAACTGGATTCACACATGAAGGTATTATATGGTTCATTTGGTTTTACTTTTTAGTAAGTTGCCTGACCCAGCCGTTGTAAATCCAGTCACTGATATTTTTGTAATTACATCACGGTTTAACAAACCATGGCAGAATATGTGAGCTCAATGTGAGATATTATTGTAAGACGTTTAAACAGAGTGTGTGCGTGTGTTTTATACTGTATACCCAGATTTTAAATTAGAAATGTGGATTTAATCAAATTCCCATGAAGAAAGCAGCTGAATGGGGAACTGGGGGTGGGGAGAGGGAGGAGGAAGGAAGAAAATAATAGATATTATTCTAAAAACGTCAAATTAAAATCAGTGATATAATCTTAACAGGAAAGAATAAAACGCTTCTAAAGCAAATATATTAGAAAAGCATTGAATAGATAGCAATGAAAAAATCTTGCTTATATTCCCAATGGTTTTTTTCTAGCGTTTCATGAAAGAATCCCATAAATTTGAATATTTGACGGCTAATTTAGAAAAGCACCCCTATCAACCCCCAGCACAGAGAATGTTTCAATTTCATATGGCAATTTTTTTATTTTTATCATACGAGAAGAGCCAAAGAGAATGGTTATGAAAGCTTTTTTAACACCTCTACACCTCTGGAAATACAACACCAAACTTTTTAAGTTCAACCAACTTTTCTTTCTCTAACCTCTGCTTTGGTTTGTTCAGCTAATTCTTCTTTCTTCTTGTTATAAACCTTTAAGAGATATTCATCCGGTTCAATTCCTTTTTCATGTAACTCAGACATGATTTTCCCTAGCCTTTCTGGTGTCCTTGCATTCTGTAGTTTCCGAGTTGTGATATACAAAGTAAATTCTTCCAGGGTCATTAGCTTACAAGTATCAACCTCACAGATATTTCTAACATCTTCAGATTTGTTCACTTCTGGGAAGAAAACAAGGCCAGACATTTTCTCCAGATCTTCAATGCCAACTTGGAATTCCTGGAGCTGATGGTCAAACCCGATAGGACGGTTTGGTACCACAAAGGCTCCAAGTAGCAAAGGATCTTGAAACTCTTCACTTCGCCTGGCGAGAATGACTTTGTAGAGATGAGAAGGTACAGCCACCTCGTCTTTCCCAATCACCTATTAGCAGAAGGGAGAAATCGTATCACTCAAATTCATCTATCTGTGGTGCTTTTCTACAAGACAACTGGACTTTCTTGTTCTTGTTTTTCCTTTGAAAATACTTTGCTTCTCACTTAAGAAGTTTCTTTGGTTCTAACTGACTGGTGGAGAATGGAAGGATTTATATTCTTGGTAGTCATCTGGTCATTCGCACTTTCTCTGAGAGTTGTTAAGGCCTCTTGAAGATTTACCTGTATCCTCAGGATCATCTGAATCAGAGTGCAAGTGTGTGTGGAACTTTCAAACCTGTGGTCCAAAATGTGGACTTTGCTGACTTCAGAAAAATGACCCTTGTCTTGCTGATTCAGCAGTCCATCTGCATCCCCATCAATTAGAACCGAAGAAGCTCCTTGGATGAGAAGCGAAACATTTTTCAAAGAAAAAAAACAAGGAAGCCCAGTTGCCTTTTGGAAAAACACCTTGAGGATTCAAATTCATCTTAAATTAGGGCACAATCCAGATCTCATTCGGATGAATATGGAACTGCCAACTCAACAATAAGAAGAATTATTGAATAAACACAAGCCATTTTAAAAAGGCTGTTAAAAGGGAAACATCCCTCTAGTTGATACGTTGCAAAAAGATTGGAAAGGAGTTGTTAATTCCTGAGAAGGTAGAGGTAGTCCTCAGTTTATAACCACAACTGATGTTAATTGAGTCATGGCCTATTTTAACAACCTTCATTGCCATTGCTGTTAAGCAAATTACTGCAGTTTAATTTAATTAAGACATTAATGAGAGCCAGTTTGGTTTCTAGGCTAGAAACCAGGAAACTGTGAGTTCTAATCCTGCCTTAGCCATGAACTCTGTCTGGATTAATTTCGGCCAGTCACTTTCTCTCAGCCCAATCCATCTCACAGGGTTGTTGTTGTTGGGGGAAAAATAGGAGGAGGAAAGAACATTAAGCATGATTGCTTCCTTGAGCTACTTATACAGTAATAGAAGTGGGATTAAAAACACCTAATAAACAAGTCATACATCCCTACACATTAACACATACGTAACAAATATAGGCAAATATATATAACAGATAGTTGGCCTAAATATGTTATCAAAAGCCACACAAAAGGGAGAGAACATTCAGTACGCTTGACCATTAATTCAAACTTCATTAAATAATTCCAAGTTTTAAAAGTGTGGTTCCACATTGCTGGGACTCTAAATCACAAGAACAAAGCAACATACTAGTGCCGTGATGGTGGCACACAGAGCCATATTGGTGGGCATGCGAGTGTTGCCCGAGTTCAGCTCCAGCATGCATTTGCACACCAGCCAACTGATTTTCAGGCCTTCGGTCCCACCGGAAGTCGGGAAACAGCCAGTTTCCAGCCTCTGGAAGGCCTCCAGGGGGGATGGGGAAGGCTGTTTTTGCCCTCCCTAGGCTCCTAGAAAGCCTTTGGAGCCTGGGGAGGGGGAAAATGGGCCTACTGAGCCCACCGTGCCATCATGTGCCAAAAGCAGGGTGAAGTGGGGGGGGGGGGTGCCACGTGCACATGTGCAGAAGGGCGGGGCGCATTGAATTATGGATGTGGGCAGATGTACCCGCGACCCCCCCCCATGCTCCCCCCGCTTTTGGCACCGACGGCAAAAAGGTTAGCCATCACTGTACTAGTGCATACTGCCTGATGTGTGGAAAATTCTTAAATTCTTTATCCTTTTTCCTTTGAGAGTGTATTGGAAAACATTAGTAAAGGAAGCCTTGTGATCCCACTGAAATTCTCCAAGTAACATCTGTACATTTTATGCTTTTTAAAGGCTAAACCCATCGAACGCTGTAGAGATATAAGCTTTTCCCGCTTTGTTCTTGATTACAAGAGAGTTTGAAAAATGTGACATTGAGAACATAGATCTGAAGTGAAAAATAGATAGTTTCTGCCTGTTGAGCATCCCTGGAGAGGCCAGGAAGGGAATGGAAGAGAAAGCAGGCCCACCAGCACACTGAGTGAAACTTAACAATCCACAATCCTCTAAAACAAAGATGGCGAACTATGGCCCTTTTATGACTTGTGGACTTCAACTCCCAGAATTCCTGAGCCAGTTATGCTGGCTCAGGAATTCTGGGAGTTGAAGTCCATAAGTCTTATAAAAGGGCCACAGTTCACCACCTCTGCCTTAGAACATCTGGACTGAAGGAACGGTGCCTATGGAATCATTGCTTTTCAATTCTGAACTCTAATATTCCTTTGTGATTTACAATGGGTGGTAGCAGCATCTTGCCTAGAAGTAGAATCTAACTATTAACCTCTTGACATACATAGCAACTAAAATCTTATTTTTCACCATGCGAACTGCACTCTAACAGACCTTTTATGATTATAGGGCGTTCTTCAGAGAAGTAATGTGCATTGTTCCACATGATTGCTCAGCTCAAAGAAGCTGGGGGGTGGGGTGGGGAATCAGCATGTTAATTAGCTATGTCTGTATAGATTTAAAAGGATTAGCCTCATCCTGAAATATACCATGAGGAAATCCTGAAGCTTGGTATGCGTGATGCTTTAGTGACACCCAGTGGATGTTTAAACCAACCTTCATTAACTGTAGCATTCTATCTCCTTTATTTAAGGCCAATAGTTGGTACAGACAGTGTACCCTTCCTATGGAGACTAGAAAATATATTAAGATAAAGCCAATACAGTCCTAGGCTGCATTAACAAAGGGATAAAAATTAAGATCAGGTGAAATGTTAATACCGCTTTATAATGCCTTGGTAAGACCACAATTAGAATATTGCATCCAGTTTTGGTGGCCACGATTAAAAAAAAAAAGATGTTGAGACTCTAGAAACGGTGCAGAGAAGAGCAAGAATGATGATTAGGCAACTTGAGGCTAAAATATATGAAGAACGGTTGCAGGAACTGGGCATGTCTAGTTTGATGAAAAGAAGGACTAGGGGAGATATGATAGCAGTCTTCCAATATTTGAGGGGCTGCCACAAAGAAGAGGGAGTCCACTTATTTTCCAAAGCACCTGAGGACAAGACAAGAAGGTAGAAAGTAATCAAGGAGAGAACCAACCTAGAACTAAGGAGAAATTTCCTGATGGTGAGAACAATTAATCAGTGGAAAGGCTTCCGTCCAGAAGTTCTGGGTGCTTCATCACTGGGAGTTTGTAAGAGATTGGGCAGCCATTTGTCTGAAATAGAATACAGTTTTCTGCTTGAGCATTAGATTGGATTAGAAGATCTCCATAATCCCTTCCAACTCTGTTATTCTGTTTTTCTCTGCTTTGTGAACATCTATTGTATCCACACGGGAGAAATTATAAAGGAATCATTATTTATGGCAGTAGCAGTGAAACGTATTAGCTACAGAACCTTAATTTCTTTCCCAGTTTGGTAGCGACTTGCTATAGTTAAAAGCCAGTATGTATTAAACAAAATACAGAATTTTATAGTGCAATTGCTTGACATCTTATGCTTCACTACACTACACTATTTATTTATTTATTTATTTATTTATTTATTTATTTATTTATTCTTATTATTTATTTATTTATTCTTATTATTTATTTATTTATTTATTTATTTATTTATTTATTATTAAAATTTATATGCCGCCCTTCTCCCGTAGGACTTGGGGTGGCTTACATAGTAAAAACAACAATAAAATTCTAAAATACAATCCGATTTAAAATTCCCAAAATTAAAAACCCCATAATTGGTCAGGGAATTTGATGCAAAAGCCATGACTTCAGGCCAACGCGGAAGGTGCAGAGATAGGGAGCCGTCCGGAGCTCAGTGGGTAACCCATTCCAGAGGGTCGGTTCGGCCACAGAGAATGCCCTCATCCGGGGGTCGCCAGCTGACACTGTCTGGCCGACGGCACCGGAGGAGGGCAGTTCTATGAGAGCGCACAGGGCGGTGGGAGGCCAGTAGAAGGTGGTTCTGTAAGTATCTCGGGCACATGCCATGAAGGGCTTTATAGGTAAGTACCAGCACCTTGAAGCGGATCCAGAAGGCCACCAGCAGCCAGTGTAACTCGCGCAGGAGGTGTTGCCCAGGAGTAACGGGAAGCTCCCGTAACAACCCATGCGGCTGCATTCTGGACCAGCTGGAACCTCCGGGTGCATCCCAAGGGCAGCCCCATGTAGAGGGCATTGCAGTAATCCAACCGAGAGACAATGAGAGCTTGAGTGACTGTGTGAAGGGCGTCTCTGTCTAGGAAAGGCCGCAACTGGCGCACTAGGCAGACCTATGCAAAAGCCCCCCTTGTCACGGCCATTAAATGATCCACCAAGGACAGCCGTGAATCAAGGAGGACGCCCTTTCAGAGGGAGTCAACAACTCCCCTCCCATCATAAGTGACAGGGTAGCTAGATCAGGAGATGCCAGAATCCACAGCCACTCAGTCTTGGAGGGGTTGAGTTGGAGCCGGTTTCTGCCCATCCAGACCCGTACCACCTCCAGACACTTCAACATCACAGAAAGGGCATCCTTGGGCTGATCCGGGGTGGAGATGTACAGTTGGGTATCATCAACATACTGCAGGGGGAGAGAATCAACCCCTGTGGCACCCCACAGGTGAGGGGCCTTGGGGAGGATCTGTGGCCCCCTGCCCCCCCAAAAAAGCATATAGCCTTAGAGGTAGGAGGAGAACCACTATAAAACAGTGCCCCCCACTCCCAACTCCTGGAGCCGTCGCAGTAAAATACCATGGTAGATGGTATCAAAAGCCGCTGAGAGGTCAAGTAGCACCAGAATGGAGGAACAACCCCGATCCCAGGCCCACCAGAGATCATTCACCAGGGTGACCAATGCCATTTCCATGCTGTGGCCATGCCTGAAACCCGATTGGTACAGGTCTAGGTAGTCAGTTTCCTCCAGGAATTGTGGAAGTTGGTAAGCCACCACAGCCTCAACAACCTTCACTATAAGGCAAAGGTTGGAGATGGGATGAAAATTGTTTAAGGAGGCCAGATCCAGCGTTGGCTTCTTGAGGAGGGGACGTACCACTGCCTCCTTAAGTACAACAGGGAAGACTCCATCCCTCAGAGAAGCGTTGATAATCGCCTGGATCCAGTGTCCGATCCCCTCTCTGGCTGCAACAACCAGCCAGGAGGGACATGGGTCCAACAAACATGTGAAGGCTCCCAGTCTACCCACAATCCTGTCCACTTCATCTATAGAAACAGGGTCAAACTCAACCCAGATGTCACCTTCAAGACTTGCTCCCATTTCCTCATCGGACTCTGCCCAGTCAGAGTCTCACCCCATCCGGATCTGAGCGACTTAGTCTTGCAGAAATTGTACAAAATCCTCAGCATTGCCTTGCAAAGGGTCTTCCCTCATTCCCTGATTGAGAGAGTGAGTCACTCAAAACAAGGCTGCTGGGTGATTTTCTGCAGACACAATGAGAGCAGCGAAATAATCCCGTTTCGCCGCTTCCATCGCCACAAGATAAGACTTAATATGGGTTCTTAGCTGTGTTCGATCAGATTTGGAATGGGAAGATCTCCAAAGGCCCTCTAGGTGTCTCTTCCGAAGCTTTGTCTCCCGTAGCTCCATGGAAAACCACGGAACAAACCGGGATCCCTGTCAGTGGAGAGGCCGCAAAGGGGCGATTCGATCCAGCGCCCCTGTGGCAGCCCGTTCCCAGGCATTTACCAAGGCCTCTGGCAAATCGCGGGAAGGGTCAGTGGGAAATGTCCCAAGCTCCGTCAGGAACTTGTCAGGGTCCATCAGGCGCCTGGGGCGGAACGAGCCAGTTCCGCCTCCCAGCGGTGTAGATTGGCGGATGGAAAGTCTAGCTTAAGGAGGGAATGGTCGGTCCATGACAGGGGTTGAGTGGAAAATTCACCCCTATCCCGAGCATTTATCCATTGCCCAGAGATAAAAATCAGGTCAAGTGTGTGTTCACCCCTTTGGGCCCTGTACAACTTGAGTCAGGTCCATGGCCGTCATGGAGGCCATGAACTCCTGAACCAACTCCGATGTCTCACCGGCTGACGGGAAATTGAAGTCTCCCACAACCATCAGGTTGGGGAGCTCAACCGTCAGTTCGGCTATGACTTCGAGCAGTGCGGGCAGGACTGAAGACACGCAGCTGGAAGACAGGTACGTGATCAACAGGGCCGACTGTACTCCAGGGTTCCATTTCAACAGAAGTGATTCACACCCGCCTATCTGAGGGACAGTGACCTCCCTAGGTCTAAGACCTTCCCTAATAACAACTGCCACACCACCAACCCTCCCGTGGAGTCGAGGCTGGTGTAGCACACAAAAACCAGATGGGCATAAATCAGAGAGAGGAACTCCTCCCTCCAGACCCAACCAGGTCTCCATGATACAGGCCAGGTCCGCACCCCCCTCGTCTATCAGATCTCACACAAATGGAGCCTTATTAACAATGGACCTGGCATTAACATACACAAGTCGGAGTCCCGGGTTCCGCACTCCTAACCCCCCAAGGACACAAGCAGAACCATGAGGGCTGGAACGCTAGACCCGCTGCAAGCAGCAGGGACATGTCTCTCTGTTGTCCTTCCACCCTCTGTTCAGTCCACCAGTATATCTCCCAACCGTCACGATGATACAACGACCCTCGCCCTCCCGCACCCCGCCTGGCCCCCCACTCCTGCATTCCCTGGCAATGCAGTCAGACAGGCTAACTCCCTGATATAAAAGGACCCCCCCAGATCCACCCGAAAAACAGCCCATCCCCTCTGAACCCCTTAAAATTTTCACTAAAAGCTTCCCCAAGAAACCCCTCAATCTCTTCCTTGCGACATGCCACCTCTCGGGATTCGAAAACCCGTCATCAAGGTAGGCCCTTGATAGAGTGAAGAGCCAGGTCTGAGTCTTGCAGTGCAAATAGCTCAGCTGCCGAATACATCCAATAAACAAAAATGGGGATAACATCTGGATAGGGTTCGGCAACCTGGTCTGGAAAGTCCTGAGGCAGGAGAGTGGAACTCGATGTAGGTAAAACTGGACTCCACTGCCCTCTCACAGCAGTGGGAGGAGTTTTGTGCTATTTCAGCACATTCGGAGGGTAAATGTCCCAGCCACCCTCTCACGGTGGCAGGTCCAGATGTACGTGGCAATAAGAATTTGGTGATCTATTTCCTCCGGTAATAAGGTGTTAATAAAAAGTCAGCTCCCTCAGCACCCACATAATAACTTACATATTCATGTTTCTCTTTTGAATGTCATTCCTGTAGTCAAGGCTCAATCTCCCTATTTAACTGAAATTAATATGTATCACTCTAGATTTATGTTGTGTGGGTGAGTTATTATTTTGGAATTCTAACAGATCTGAACTTAAGTTGTTTGTGCTCACTTCATCCATGTTTGTCATATTCGAACCTCATTCAAAGGTTGTTTTTTTTTAACCTTATTCAAAAGTTTTTTGTGTTTTTTTTTTTACTGTTACTATTGCCTGTTGGGAGACATAAGTCTGTTTTTATTCCTATCTTCTAAACAGAGATAACCAGGAATATTAGGTTATAATAAGCCCCCACAGGGCTCGCACCAGAATTATAAAATGAGTAATAACAGGAGAAAGGATATTGGTTGGCGGCAGATAAGGGGAGGGAAATGGAGTTTAGGACTCAGATATGTTGAAAAACCTGCAGTGAAACAATCACATTCTCTCTTTTAATATCACCTGGTGTGGCTCAGCTCCCCTCGACGTTTCATCTTTTGTGTATGATGTGTTAAAAGGAAGGCTGCGTGAACTGTTCTGTTTAACCAGAAGACAGTGATGCCTTTAATGTGCTGTTCCCATGGAAAGTAAAACAGTATGAATCCAACCGTCTCTGCTGAACACCTGAGAAAATGCCAAGATATGGAAGACTTAGGAAATAGTCCGGTGCTGAAACAGGGAAGGCAAATGGGACATGCAAGTAGTCCTCAATTTATCTGGCCACAATTGAGCCCAAAATCTATGTTGCTTAAGTGAGACAGTTGTTAAGTGAGTTTTGCCCCATTTTAACACCTTTCTTGCTACAGTTATTAAGTGGATCACTGCAGTTGTTAAGTCTATGTGACTTCCACATTGACCGCCCTATGTCAGAAAGCTGCAAAAGGGGATCATATGACCCTGGGACACTGCAACCGTCATGCCTATGAGTCAGTTGCCAAACAGCTGAATTTTGATCGCACGATCATGGGGGATGCTGCGACAGTTGTAAATGTGAGAGAATTGGTCATAAGTCACTCTTTTCAGTGCTGTTGTAACTCTAGATCAGGGGTCTCCAAACTTAAACACTCAAAGAGCCATTTGGACCCGTTTCCCGCAGAAAAGAAAACACCGGGAGCCACAAAACCCTTACTGTGCCTGACTACCGTATTTTTCAGAGTATAAGACTCACCTTCCCCCCCCTAAAAGGGATGAAAATTTAGGTGCATCTTATACACCAGATGTAGTCCCACCCTTTGGCCTCTGCCTCGCAGCAGTTATCTCCTTGTAAGCAAACCCAAGAAAAAACAGCTCCTTTCAGCTTCAGCACAGCCTAATTAACACAAGTTGAATGGATTGGCCTCCTGACTCTCAGCTGTTTTACGCAGGGCTCTGCTGCTTGCTGCAAAGAGGTAAATTGCTGGAGCAGATTTTTTTTCCCCTTGTGCTAATCAAGCTATGCTGAAAACAAAACGGAAAGTAAAGCAGGCTGTTGGCTGCAACGAGGCAAAATTGCTCAGAGGCAGAGGCAGGGGCAGATTTCTCTTTCTTCTTTTCCTCATCAAAAAAGGTAGGTGCGTCTTATACTCTGGTGCGTCTTATACTCTGAAAAATACGGTATTTCTTGAGTGGCCACAAAACTAGCATATGTAGTTGAATTAAATGTTCTGTTACCTTACGAAACTTTTTTCTTGGATTTACCCATGGTTGGCCCACCGGGGGTTGAAAAGCTCAATAAATCGTGTGCTGGCGGGTGTCGCACATTGGCTGTTGTGACGCATATTTTGAGAGACAGGGAACCACAGCAAAGGGATGAAAGAGCCACATGTGGTTCCAGTGCCACAGATTGCTGACCACTGCTCTAGATGCTATCTACACTCTATATAGTTGATCTCTCCTTAATGATTGAAATAAATGGTTGTAAGTCGAAGACTATCTGTGTTGTAGAGCTAGGCAGGTGTGTATCAGGAAAAGTAATCATGGGCCACTAAGTCACACCCAGAGTTTTTGCAATGAAAAGACTAAAACTGAGCACCTGGGCAGCCAGATTTTCAAAGGGAAGTGGACAACTCCATGAAGCTATAAATAGCTATTAATGGCTACTCACTGATCCAGAATGCTGGACTAAACATTTCAGCACAAGCAACGTAGGAATGTATGGTTTATAATAGAACCTGGCTCCACAATTTTTACGGATCACAGAGATTCTGAAAACACAAAGTATGTAACTCATGCAACAACTGAATAGAGGTAATCCTTGACTTATGATCTCAACTGAGCCCAAAATTTATTTCCATTGCTGAGCAAGGTGGCAGTGGAGTGATTTGTGCATGATTTTACAACATTTTTGGGGCATAGTTGTTAAGTAAAATCACTGCAGTTGTTAAGGGAATCATGCAGTCGTTGTGCGCGTCAGGCTTCTCCCATTGGCTCTGCTTATTGGAAGCTGGCTGGGAGGATTTCAAAAGGTGATCACATGACCTTGGGATGGTTCGGAGAATCGGTAGCAAAAATCCCTGCGCCTGCCCATGCCTAGGTGGGCCGCGCAATCATCAGAGGCTTTTTTTTAAAAAAAAAAAAAATTAAAAGCATTTTTCTACAACCTCTTTGGCCAAAAAAATGCTTTTAAAAGTTTTTTAAAAAAAGCCTCTGATGTTTACATGGCTCAACTGGGATCGTCAGAGGCTTTTAAAAGCATTTTTTCTGCAACCTCTTCCGCTAAAGAAAAAAAAACACCGTTGGCCACGCCCACTCAGTCACATTACCCCACCAAGCCACACTCACAGAACTGGTAGTAACGAATTTTACATTTCATCATTGCCACGAGGTCACAGATATAATCTCAAATAACCACAATGGCTTTCAGAGAGTGTTAAGACCATCTGACTGCATACAAAACATAATCTTTCCATTTCCCCCCACCCCCATCCTGTGAGAACTATCATTTCCCCCCCACCACCACCACCCACCAAACAAATGAATCTCGACTGTCAATAACTGTCCTTCCATCTCCAACACCATTCAACTGATGAAGCTTTCAGGATAGGTAGCGAAACGTCGTCTTCTTCCTTAAAAAAATCAGTCCAGTTGTCTTTTCAAAAATTTAAAAAAAAACACCCCTTTTGATATAACCGTGACTTGGATGGCTGAGAATCTTCATAGACATAGGTGTAATTAAAAGTGTAAGCTTCATGTGCCACACAATTCGAAGAATTTTTTTTAATTTTTTTTTGCCAGAAGGAATTGTACAGGTAGTCTTCGGTTTATGACGGGTTGCTTAATGACCTTTAAAAGTTATGACAGACCCCCTACTTACAGTTGCACATATACCCCATAGTTACATGACCGTATTTTGGGTGCCTGACAATTCGATCGCCTTTATGAAGTATTCTGTGGTCACGGAGCTGTAAATTTATGACTTGTTTTGGCCAATTTCTGGTCTTTTTGACTAGTTTCTGGCAAAAAAAAGCCAATAAGAATACATGGATTTCTTTAATGATTGTGGTGTTTGCTTAACTGCCAGCACACACACACACACACACAAAATTAGTAAAATCGGATCTGGCCCTCTCTCGTCTTCTGACCGAATATATATTCTGACTGAATATACTTTGGAATAAGCTGCTAAGATATTCCAAATGGAATCAGAAAAAAAAAAATTAACTTGATTTCAAGCCTGTCCCATTTATTGCAATGGAATTTATATGTCCCAGTTTTCTTTGTACCATCATTACAATTTAGCTTATGGCTGATGACAAATGAAATAATCTCCAGTAGATTAATCATCACTCTTTCAATCTCTCTCTCTCTCTCTCATTTAACAATTAATGCAAATTTCTTATATAATAACAAACCTTTGCTTTTTTTCTAAAATGTTAAAGCAATTTTAAGATATAATAAGCAAAACATTATTTTTTTTATTGTAAGGAAGGCCCTTTTTTTAATGCTTTACATCTCATTTTATTGTAGAACAATGCTGCAAAAGCAAAGGATTCCGACTGAGCTGGCAAGCTAGGAGATTTAGTTTCACCACCTCTTCTATAATTCTAGATAGGCATCACATTCTAAACTGAATTATAATGGAAGGAAAGAAATAAAAAGAAACTGACAGTCCCACACACTGTGTAGCAGATGTCCTCTAATGAAATGTCTGCCTTAGGCTGAAAATTCGCTGTTAAAAACTTTGGATTTTTTTTTTAAATTTGATTTATATGCCGCCCTTCTCCGGAGACTCAGGGCGGCTTACAATGCGTTAAGCAATAGCCTTCATACTTTTGTATATTTTATACAAAGTCAGCTTATTGCCCCCACAAACTGGGTCCTCAATTTACCCACCTTAGAAAGGATGGAAGGCTGAGTCGACCTTGAGCCTGGCTAGGATTGAACTCAGAGAAATTACGGACAGCTAGTGTTAATTGCTGCCTTTAGTAGGAGGCATTAGCCCCCTACGCTACACAGGCTCCTACGCAGGATGAAGCGGTCCTGAAAATAAATACTATTTTGAACATTACTGAAAAGTTTTTTATTTGGAAATAAACGTAGTATTGTATGAGTGATCAGATACAAGTAGCCCTTGACTTACAAACATTTGTTTAGTGACTGTTCAAAGTTACGACGGCACTGAAGAAGGATCGTTTTTCACACTTATGATCATTGTAGCATCTCCATGGCCAAGGGATTAAAATCCAGACATTTGGCAACTGCCTCAGATTTATGATGGTCGCAGTGTTCCCCAGGCCATGTGATCACCTTTTGCAACCTTCCGACAAGAAAAATAAACAGGGGAGCCAGATTCACTTAGCAACCGTTGCTAATTTAACAATTGCAGTGAATCGCTTATTAATGGGAAATTTGAGGAAGCTTTTTAAAAAGTGTACAAGTAAATGTATATTTATTGCCTTTGGGTTCCATATATTTTTCTATTACCAGGTAGCCCTTAATTAACGACAGTAATTGGAACCAAAATTTTCAACACTAAGCAATACCATCAGAAAGTGTAATACACACAGAGAGAGATAGAGAGAAGTACATAATTTGATTCTAACAGTTAAATTAAAATTCTGATTTACCAAATAAATGTGTTTTTTTTTAAATTTGATTTATATGCCGCCCTTCTCCGGAGATTCAGGGTGGCTTACAATGCGTTAAGCAATAGCCTTCATACTTTTGTATATTTTATACAAAGTCAGCTTATTGCCCCCACAAACTGGGTCCTCAATTTACCTACCTTAGAAAGGATGGAAGGCTGAGTCCACCTTGAGCCTGGTGAGATTCGAACTTACAGTAATTGCAGACAGCTGGAGTTAATTACAATGCATTAGTCTGCTGAGCTATCCAGGCCCCTTGTTGCAATAATACTTATTTTTTTTTAGCATTTTAAAATTAGCAAGTCTGAAAGTATTTGATCAATAAGAAAAATCCCAAAACAAGTTACTTTTTTTTTCAGAGTATAAGAGACACCGGAGTATAAGACCCACTTACGTTTTTTGATGAGGAAAAGGAGAAAAAGAAATCTCCCTCTGCCTCTGAGCAATTTTGCCTCGTTACAGCAAACAGCCTGCTTTACTTTCCGTTTTGTTTTCA
The DNA here is from genome assembly GCA_038048745.1 of Coluber constrictor foxii. Taxonomy (NCBI): domain Eukaryota; kingdom Metazoa; phylum Chordata; class Lepidosauria; order Squamata; family Colubridae; genus Coluber; species Coluber constrictor. The sequence goes on along the minus strand of CM075961.1, from coordinate 164,286,268 downwards.
GCATAGTTTGATTAGCACAAGGAAAAAAAAAATCTGCTCAGCAATTTACCTCTTTGCAGCAAGCAGCAGAGTCTGCACAAAACAGCTGAGAGTCGGGAGGCTGATCCAATCAATGTTCTAATTAGGCTGTGCTGAAGCTGAAAGGAACTGTTTTTTCTTGCTGTTTGCTTGCAAGGAGGTAACTGCTGGGAAGCAGTGGCCAAAGGGTGGGGGCCAGTGGGTGGGCAGGGCTACATTCGGTGTATAAGACACACCTAAATTTTCACCCCCTTTTAGGGGGGGAAAAGATGCGTCTTATACTCTGAAAAATACGGTATATGATTATTATTATTGTACTGTAAAAATACAAAGGGTGGGTAGGGGTTAATGGAACAATACTGGCATTTTTTTTTCAGTGTAGAAAATAATATACACATTAGAAAACTTTAATTTATTAGAAAAAGGTAAGATTTGTTTTTGAAAAAGAAGGAAAGCCAAATGGAAATCTGTTTTCACCTTGTCTCCAATGAGCAGCCTGAAATGTGACAGTAGCGCTTTCAGCATTTCAGGATCCCTGCGTGCAATGTCACAGAATTGTTTTTCAATAAAGGGGAACATTGGTAACTCAGGGTTGAAAAGAGGGGGTCCTTGGTGCTCCCTAGTTTTCTTTCACTACCCAAAAGAGTGTTAGAAATTTGAGTACTTTGTTTTGCTGCCATCTAGTTGCTGTTTGCCATTTTCAGGCCAGCTACGACAGCCTTAATTAAATAATGAAATAAAAATAAATATTACTCGAATAAGAAATTGAAATGAGAATAAAGATAAGTAGAAAATCAGGGCCACTCGTATACCACTTTAGATTGAACTGAAAAGGAAAACAGCAAGAAAGAGGAGAAGGAGTAGAGGCAGAGAGAAAAGAGGAGAGGAGAAAGAAGAAAGGGAAAAGGAGAGGAAGAAAAGGGAGGAGAAAGAGGAGTAGAAGAGAAGGTTAGAAGGGGGGAAGAAGAGAGGAGTGGGGGAAGGGAAGGGGAAGTAGGAAAGAGAAGGAGAGGAAGAACAAAGAAAGTAGGAGGAGAAAGAGGAAGGAAGAGAAGGAGAGGAGAAGGCGAAAGGCTGGAAAGATAAATGGTAAAAGAGCAGCCCTGAAAAAGTAAAAATGAAAAATGAAAGTAAAAAGATAAGATGAATGAAAAATGATGGATGAATGACTGTATATGTAAATGTGTTTATGAGAAATAAAAATAAAAAACTTTTTTTGAAAAAAAAAAGAAATATCCTAGTATGGGTCATGAAACTTCTACAATAAAACAACAAAGCTCAGAGAGCACAAAGGACCCACTCAACACTTTTCCTGTTGCACCAAAGAAAGTACTGAAGAAATTAATAGCGGCCAACACCTGAAAACAGAAGTTGCTCGCTGTATTGCAAGGAAGAAGTGAAGTATGAAAGACAAATGTATCAAGAAAGATCTTACAGATAGGACTGGAAGAAATGATACAACAACATATTGATTTAAAATCAGAGATGTTCCTACTGGGTATCCTGCCAGAAAAGATTAGCAAAGAAAATATTTATTTGATTATACACGTAATTAACAGCTGTAAGGATTGTTTATGCACAACATGGGAAAGCAGAGAAAATACCTTTGGAAGGAGAAGTAATTAAAAAAAAATTAGATTGTGCAGAAATGAATAGATTGACTTTGATGATTGAAGAAAGAGGAGATTCAGAATACTTTAAGATATGGAATCAATTCTATTATTGGTTAGAAAAGAGATACAAATAAGTAAATTAATAGTTACATATAAAAATGCTATAATCAGAATAATTTGTTAGTGATGAATTGTTGTAATTGATTGGATGAGAACGAAGACAGAAGAAATAACAAAAAGAAGAACGATTGGAGACAACACCGGGATGTCACAAGGAAGGAATGACTGATGTATTAAATGTTTGTTTGTTTAAAAAATAGAAGAACTTTTAATAAAAAGAGAAAAATCTTACAGATTCAGTGTTCTCTAGTGGCAAACCTATGCAATGCGACCAGAGTTAACAAAATTAGTGAGAATCCCTGGGCTTTTTGTCCTGACTCATGTCTTGGGAGATGGCAATTGCTTAAGACTTCTGCAGGTTAATAGACATAAATTTTCCTTTAAGACCTGACAGCCAACCAACACATTGCTCTCTCTGTATTAAAGGCAAAGCCAACGAAATTCAAAGAAAATTCACAAATATTCTCTTTGTAACCTAGTGATCTTTTGGTTTCCAAAACTGTTTCTTGGTGTGAAGATCAAGAATAAACAAACAAGCAAACACCAGCAAACTCTATCTTATTCTTAAACAGTGTTACTCAACTATAACTGAAGCCTCACCCAATTGTGAATACAGATAGCCCTCGACTTACAACCATTCGTTTAATGAACATTAGAAGTTATAATGGCACTGGGGAGGAAAAATCAAATTATGACAGCAAGTGTGAAACTTACTACTGCAATATCAATGCGGGAAGACATTGCATTGCTTAATGACAATATAAATCACTTAATAATGACAGAGATTCGCTTAACAACCGTGGCAAAAAAAGGTGGTAAAATAGGGCATGACTCACTTTACAACTGCCTTGCTTAGCAATGGAAATGGGCAATTGTAGTCATAAGTTGAGGACAACCTATAACGTCTGTAAAGAGGATAAATCAAGCCAGGGAGAATCAGAAGTAAGATATGATGGCAATATCAATATCGGCTTACTTACAAATGAACTACTGTAATCCGTTTTAAAAGCTAATGGTGCTAGAGGCCATTAAAACATTTATATATCATAATAATATATCATAATAATACTACCAATTAATTATATATGGTGCAGACATTTATTGATTTTAATTCCAGCCAAAGACAATGGATTCTACTGTCAAACTGAACTACAAATACTTCTGATGTATCCTGATTGAAATTAATTTAGCCTCAAATTTAAAACCAGAAATAAGATATTGATTAATTCCATACATCCATTGAGTTGCAATAGTCTTCTGATACAATTTGGAATCACAGTGTCCTTATTTTACATTACGTTTAAGGCTTCTTTTAACTCCAAACTACTACTACTACTACTACTACTCACTTGAATTGATACTACACAATTATCATGAAGTATATTTCTTCAGATAATGTTATTCCAAGTGATCTCACCTTACAGCCTGGCACCCTTGTGTATCTTAAAAGGGCCCTTTCAAGAAAGGGAATTAATAATGGAGCTGCATAAAATCCTCTCAATCACTTGTTTCCTTTGTGTTCAGCTAGAATAAGTAGGGTTAGAATATTTTATTGATTTGGTAGAAGCCTATTCTCTACTGAAAATCCACTATTTGAGCTTTTTACCATGTTTTGAGTCAATATTAAGTAAAATATTCTTCCTTTAATGTGTTTTGGGTCAACGGTAAGTGAAATCTTGATTCCTAGAGGCTTTGAACCCCGTTTCACACATTGTCAGAAATTATGAACACATGGAAAACATGCAAAATTAAGACACGGTTCTTCAGAAAAGGATAATAAATATTTTTCACAGTCCTCCATGAAACTGCAACAAATTCTTCATTATTAAAAGGTCATTATTCTTTTAAAAAAAAATTCTGAGAAGACATTAGCATATGTTTAGAAGGCATTAACTCTTCCATTCTGCATTATTGACTTTCTGTGTCCTTTTTCAGACTTCTGTTTCAAAATAGCAGTGTTACTCTTTGAAAAGCTGTGCCTGATTTTACTTTTCGTCCTAAACTGTAGAAGCAGCCCTGGTATTACAGAGACCTGGTTGGGCAATGAAGGGGGGGTCCCCCTCGTAGAAATGTGCCCACCAGGTTTCTGCGCATTCCATCAGCCAAGAACTCGAGGCAGGGGTGGAGGTGTGGCGGTCATTATAAAGGAAGGTCTTGACCCTAGGGAAGTCACTGTCCCTCAGACAACCGGATGTGAGTCCCTCCTCGTGAAGTGGGGTTATGGGTTACAGATGGGCCTGTTGATTGCGTACCTGGCTCCCTGCCACGTATCAGCAGCCCTGCCTGAGCTCCTCAACGTAATAGCCGAGGTGGCAGTTGAGACTCCTAAGCTACTGATTATGGGAGATTTCAACCTGCCATCCATTGGTGAAACGTCTGAAGGGGCTCGGGAGTTTATGGCTTCCATGACGGCCATGGACCTGACCCAATTAGTTAATGGCCCTACTCACACGGGAGGACACACTCTGGATTTGATCTTTATCTCTGACCAGTGGCTGAATGGTCTAGATATAGGGGATATAGTCATCGAACCCTTGTCATGGTCAGACCATTCTCTCCTTAAGCTTGACCTTCTGACCACTACAACCCACCGCAGGGAGGCGGAATCAATTAAATGGTTCCGCCCCAGGCGCCTGATGGATCCTGATAGGTTCCGGATGGAGCTTGGGCCATTTCCTGAGACCTTGGCTCATGACTCGGCTGAAGACCTAGTGGCGTCCTGGGATAGGATGGCCGCTGGTGCTTTAGACCGGGTCGTGCCTTTGCGGCCTCTGACTCGGCGTCGAACCTACCCAGCTCCTTGGTTCTCTGATGAGCTGAGGGGGATGAAACGCCGGAAAAGACGCCTAGAGAGCAGGTGGAGGACCAGCCATTCTGAATCCGACCGAACACTAGTGAGATCTTACATTAAGACCTACTTAGTGGCGATAAAAGTGGCAAAATGTAACTATTTTTCCGCTCTTATTGCATCGGCAGATAATCGCCCAGCCGCCTTGTTTAGGGTTACCCGCTGTCTACTCCAGCTGAGAGCCCGGGAAGATCCTCTGCAAGGACGAGCTGAGGATTTTGCACAATATCTGCAGGATAAAATCGCTCAGATTCGGGAAGGCTTGGACTCTAACTGGGTTAATTCGGATGAAATGATGAGGGCAGATCTTGAGAACATTATCTGGGATGAGTTTGATACTGTGACTCCTGAGGACGTGGACAGGTTACTGGGGAAGCTGAATGCGACCACATGTTTATTGGACCCGTGCCCTTCCTGGCTAGTGCTGGCTACCCGGGAGGTTACACGTAGCTGGCTCCAGAGAATTATTAATGCTTCTCTGAACGAGGGATTCTTACCTCCCGCCTTGAAAGAGGCGGTGGTGAGACCTCTCCTTAAGAAGCCCTCTCTGGATCCAGCTGTTTTAGCAAACTACCGTCCAGTCTCCAACCTTCGCTTTTTAGCAAAGGTTGTTGAAAGTATGGTGGCACGACAGCTCCCACAGTACCTGGATGAAGCTGTCTATTTAGACTCGTTCCAGTCCGGCTTCAGGCCTGGATACAGCACAGAAACAGCATTGGTCGCATTGGTTGATGATCTCTGGAGGGCTCGGGATAAGGGATGTTCCTCTATCCTGGTCCTATTAGATCTCTCAGCGGCTTTTGATACCATTGATCACGGTATCATGCTGCACCGGTTGGAGGGGTTGGGAATGGGAGGCACCGTATTACGATGGTTCTCGTCCTACCTCTCTGACAGGTCGCAGTCAGTGTTGACAGGTGGACAGAGATCGACCACGAGGCCCCTTACTTGCGGGGTACCACAGGGGTCAGTCCTCTCGCCTCTCCTGTTCAACATTTATGTGAAGCCGTTGGGGGAGATCATCCGTGGTTTTGGGGTGCAATGTCATCTGTATGCTGATGACACTCAGCTGTACATCTCCACCACAAACCACCCCAATGATGCCCTTGAAGTGATGTCCCAGTGCCTTGAGGCCGTACGGGTCTGGATGGGGAGAAACAGGCTCCGACTCAACCCTTCCAAGACTGAGTGGCTATGGCTACCGGCGTCCCGGTACAGCCAGTTAGTCCCATCACTAACTATTGGGGATGAGTCATTGACCCCCACAGAGAAAGCTCGCAATTTAGGCATCCTCCTGGATGCACGACTGTCTTTAGAAGATCATATAACAGCCGTGGCCAGAGGAGCTTTCTATCAGGTTCGCCTGATTCGCCAATTGCGTCCCTTTCTAGACCGAGACTCATTACGCACAGTCACTCAAGCCCTCGTCATTTCCCGACTTGACTACTGCAATGCTCTCTACATGGGGCTCCCCTTGAAGTGCACCCGGAAGCTCCAACTGGTCCAGAATGCAGCTGCGCGAGTAATTATGGGAGCAACATGGTGCTCGCATGTAACACCTCTTCTACGCGAGCTGCACTGGCTTCCGGTGGCCTTCCGAGTGCGCTTCAAGGTGTTGGTTCTTACCTTTAAAGTGCTCCATGGCTTAGGACCTGAGTACTTACGAGACCACCTGCTGCAACCGATAACCTCCCACCAACCAATACACTCTCACAGAGTAGGCCTACTCATGGTACCATCATTAAAACAATGTCGTCTGGTGGTTCCAAGGGAGAGGGCCTTCTCTGTGGGGGCACCTACGCTTTGGAACAAAATACCACCTAGAATACGAATACTCCCAGATCTTCGCACTTTCCGACGTGCCCTGAAGACCTTTCTATTTCAACAAGCAGGGCTAGCATAAACATCAAAATTCTATGCCAAGGTCTTAGTAGATACACCAAGTTGACTTAATTTATTATTTACTGTTTATGAAATATATTTACATGTATCTTAATCTGTTCACCGCCCTGAGTCCTTTGGGAGAAGGGCGGTATAGAAATCCAATAAATAATAATAATAAATAATAAATAATATGCATTTGCTTTCCAGTATCATTTAAAAAGAAATCATAATCTTAATCATAAGGTTCATTTTCTCAGTACAATTATATATTTTGATTGCCAGTCAATTATAAAGTTTTCTTTTACGTTTACTGTTCTGTTTGTCAGATGTGTAACCCAAACTGTAATGCAGGAATGCACAATGGTGTATATTGCATTTCCCATTTTCAATTTCCCCACTAATAATAACTGAGAAAATATTTGGCCCAAAGTCCTTCAGCTACCTTCCATGGCCAAGGGTGGATTTGAAATTGGATCTTTTTCATAGTGACCCATCATCTTAATCCATACATTGCTGGTGAATGTCTGTGGAAATTCTCAGTCATCCGGGTCTTGTCTCAAGGGGCTTTTTTTTCCTTCAAAAAGGAACTGGACTGTTTTTTCTTTGAGGAAGAAGAAGACATTTCACTTCTCATCCAAGGAACTTCTTCAGTTCTAATAGAGGGGATAATGGAAGTTTTCTTTTCCCACCATCAGAACCGATGAAGCTCCTTGGATGAGAAGTGAAATGTTTTTCTTCTTCTTCCTCAAGGAAAAAACAGTCCAGTTGCCTTTTGAAGAAGAAGAAGAAAAAAAAAGATTCAGCTGCCCTTTGAGATTGCAGCTGAATCTATCATTATCCTGACTGACTGCAAAATTCATTGTTTTTGACAAAGCAGCTGAGGAAAGGCTTCAAATATTCAGAGGGTACTGCCAGGAGGACAACAGAAGGGCAGAGCCAATCTGATTATGCATTTTGCAGCCGACTAAACTCTAAGGAATTGTGATTTCTGCATTTGTTAAATGAAAGGGATGTGCTCCTAAGAGCACTCCTGCTGTATATAAATAATGAGCAAACCGACCAATTATAAGAGTATCTCTGTAACAGGCCAATCAGTTCATGGGAAAATGCCCAATTCTGAAGCATTTCCAATTCATTTGATCACAGTACCACTAGGCCACCTATTCACAGAAACATTGAATGCCAGAGTTGGGATCACCCACTCCAATTCCCTGCAGAAATTTTACAGAAAATCAGAGATGGAGGGATGGGGAAGAAGTGGGGGAGTGACTGATTGTATGTTTGTGAATGTGTATAAAGGAGGGAGGGAGGGGGAGGGAGGGAGGGAGGGAGGGAGGCAGGGGGAGAGAAAGAAAGAGGGAGGGAGGGGGAGAGAAAGAAAGAGGGAGTGGGAAAGTGAGAGGGAAGGAGGGAGGGGGAGGGGGAGAGAGAGAGAGAGGGTGGGGGATGGAGGGAGAGAAATAGAGCAAGAGAGAGAGGGAGGGAGATTCTTCTATGACACTTAAGGCTATATGGCTTACCGTCTAAAATGATATCATTTACTTAAATAGAACTGTATTTAATTCACTAAATATACCTTTTTTATCCCTTAATCCGTTTTGCGATTTTTTGACAAGACAATTTGTCGCAATTCAATAAAACACATGAAAATCCCTTAAACAAGATGATTTCGTTGAAGTGTAAAATAAATATGAAGAAAAGCTCAAATCATAGCAACTGCTGCGATGAAGCTCTAAATTATGCATTTAATCTGGGCTTGATCTGAGTGAAGCAGAGGAAGAAAAATTATTGGGGGAAAAAAAGCTTATTTAGAAGCAAAAAGCCTGCCAGAGGACAAAACTCACTATACAGTGGATCTCTAGAGAACAGCCTCCCCAAGACTAAATGCTGACATTTTTATTCACTCTATAAAAAAAATGAAACAGTGAGTTTTGCCTTGTGGTGACATGATTTTTTCCTTGTGGTGGCATTCTTTGCCATTTCCACACTTATATTCTGCAGGAATATCCTCAAATTCCAAGTGTGGTCATCACTCTATATTTTCAGCAGACATTTGGTTTGCTAAATTCAGCTAAAGTGAACATGAGCCAAAAGGTAGAAAAATGTTATGTCCAGTGGGCACACTTGGAATTTTGAGAATATTTATCTATTTACTTATATCCACCTTTTATTATTTTTACTAATAACTCAAGGTGGCAAAGATATCCAAAACATGCATATCTTCCTCCTGTTTTCCTCACAACAACCCTGCGAGGTAGGCTTGGATGGGAGAGTGAAAATGAATGGCTCAAACCCACTCAGATGGTGTCCATGCCTAATGTAGGACTTGAATTCACCATCCCCTGGTGATTGGCCCAACAACACATTGCTGGTTTTCATGTTTGAGGTGGGACTAGAACTCACTAACTCCTGTTGATTGGCCCAAAGTCATCCAACTGGCTTTTATGCTTCTGCTGGAACCAGAGCTCCCAATTGCCCAGTTTCTAGTCTGTGCCTTAACCACTAGACTGAATTCATATACTGCATATATTGGACAGAGACTTAGTAATTATCACATATTGTCACTTACTGTCACTTACCTTTTGTTCAGTAATTCAAGCCTCTAGACTATTTCTTACATGTATGTATGTATGTATGTATGTATGTATGTATGTATGTATGTACGTACGTAAGTACGTACTTCTTTTTAGGCCAGGTTTTTCCTACATAACCAAGATTTTTTGGAACCACAATTGAGTGAAATCCCAATTCACTACATTCTGGGTTCTTTCTTCTCTTCATTATGGCTGCAAACAGATTTTTGTGTTGCATTGTGGGAGACCTAGATAGCTATTTCTGGCTCATAAGTGTGTATACACACACACACACACACACACACACACACACCAGTGGTGGGTTTCAAAATTTTTTATTACCGGTTCTGTGGGCGTGGCTTGGTGGGCGTGGCAGGGGAAGGTTACTGCAAAATCCCCATTTCTCCTGATCAGCTGGGACTCCGGAGGCAGAGAATAGATGTGGGTGGGGCCAGTCAGAATTTTTACTACCGGTTCTCCGAACTATTCAAAATTTCTGCTATGGGTTCTCCAGAACTGGTCAGAACCTGCTGAAACCCACCTCTGGTGTACACACACACACACACACATATATACATACACGCTATAGTTAACAACAGCCCAGCAAAGCACTCTTCAACTGTCCAGGCACTTCTATTTCTGAAACATTTTCCTCATGCACGTGAGAACTCAAGACTGCATTCATTACAAGTCCACACAAAGAAAGTACAATAAAATGAAGAGGCAGCCTTCTCAGATTATATCCTAACCTGATAGATAACCTTCTTCTTCCCATCTTCATCCAACTGAGGTAACATCAAAGGTCCTGAAACAATCCAGATGTCTTCAAATCTTTCAGTCAGCTCCCGGCAATACATCTCCACTCTGTAAATATGTCAAACAGACCACGTAAACTGATAGGCGGGTTCCTTTAATAAAATATCTCACCTCACCCTCTAGAGTAATGGTGTCCAACCTTGACAACTTTGAGACCTGTGGACTTCAACTCCCAGAATTCCCCCCCTCCTGTATTGCAAAATGCATTATTTGCATGAGGTTTGAGTTGCACTACTAGCAGACGTGGGTTTCGGAAGTTTCTGACCAGTTCTGGAGAACCGGTAGCAAAAATTTTGAGTAGTTCAGAGAACCGGTAGTAAAAATTCTGACTGGCCCCGTCCTCATCTATTCTCTGCCTCCCAAATCCCAGCTGATCGGGAAGGAATGGGAATTTTGCAGTATTCTTCCCCTGCCATGCCCACCAAACCACCCTCACAGAACCGGTAGTAAAAAAATTTGAAACCCACCACTGACTACTAGGTGTTACTCCATAGAACGGTGAGCTTCCATACATAATAACTCTATTTACTCCTTTTTTTCTACTTTTATCTTTATTTCAAGGTGAATTGTACATTGTGAGAAGCAAATTTTAGCCATTTTAAACATTTCTGTAAGCGCCACTTTAAAACTGCAACTCCCCCACCAGGGAAGAGGGGAAAAAAAGTTGGAATGTGCTTTGCTCTAAAAACAAAAACTTCCAAGTTTCTGCCTGATGAAGCAGTTCTGAAGGTGTTTTTTTCCCTCAGCATCATCGTTTTCCAATGCACAAGCATCTTGGGGAGGGGGGAAAAAACGCAAAGTAATTTATTCAAACTCGTATCCACTGATTTACATCCATTCCTTTCCTTGGGGAAGTTATTAGTGGTGGTATTTTAGTGACATTAATGCTCTGCCTCTGAAGAAGTTGTCACCTTAGTTGCATTGAAGAGCCGTGGGGCGCAGTGGTTAGAATGCAGTATTGTAGGCTGACTCTGCCGACAGCCAGCAGTTCGATTCTCACCAGGCTCAAGGTTGACCCCCACCTTCCCTCCTTCCGAGGTGGGTAAAATGAAGACCCAGATTGTTGGGGGCCATAGGCTGACTCTGTAAACCGCTTAGAGAGGGCTGTAAAGCAGTGTGAAGCCGTATATAGGGCTAAGTTATATTGCTATTGAATTTGCATTCGGCTGATAGGGAGGAAACAAGGGAGGGAATGAATTGGACAGATAAGAAATACAGTGAATGAATGAATGAATGAATGAATGAATGAATGAATGAATGAATGAATGAATGAATGAATAAATGAATGAATGAATGAATGAATGAATGAATGAATGAATGAATGAAAGGATGAATGAATGAATGAAAGGATGAATGAACGAAAGGATGAATGAATGGCTTGCACCTTACTGAGGGACTAGAGGTAACAGCCATCTCTTTACAGGTGGCAAGCACAGGACGGACGGTTCACAGAGTCGCCTGCACTACTAGCTACCAAATTAACAAAAAATATTATCAATAAAGGAGAATATTTGTAAGTGAGGATTTTTTTTAAAAAAAATTGATTTATATGCCGCCCTTCTCCGGAGACTCAGGGTGGCTTACAATGTGTTAAGCAATAGCCTTCATACTTTTGTATATTTATACAAAGTCAGCTTATTGCCCCCACAAACTGAGTCCTCAATTTATCTACCTTAGAAAGGATGGAAGGCTGAGTCGACCTTGAGCCTGGCTGGGATTGAACTCGCCAGTAATTGCAGGCAGCTGGATCTTAAATGCTGCCTTTGTAGGAGGCATTACCCCCCTACGCTACTCAGGCTCTTGATTGAAATGAGGGCTCCTCAGTGCTCTCTGAGCTTGGTTGTTTTCATTACTCAAACTAATATCACCAGTGCTAGTGATGGTGATATTAACTAGTTTGGGTAATGAAACTTTTGCAAGAAAACAAGTGAGCTCAGAGAGCAACAAGGACCCTTCAAAAATCATTATCCCCATCGTGTGTCCCAAAGATGTTTTCTTTCAAAAGGCAGGTGGACTTCCTTGTTTTGCTAGAAGACGTTACGCTTCTCATCCAAGAAGCTTCTTCAGTTTCTGGAAGCTTCTTGGATGAGAAGTGAAACGTCTTCTAGCAAAACAAGGAAGTCCGGTTGCCTTTTGAAAGAAAAACACCTTTGGGACAACTACGACCTGGACGGTTGAGAATCTCCGTAGATATTTATTATAGTGTTTCCCTTACTTGAAACGAGCTAATTCCGTTTCTCAGCAGCGTGGATCTAATTTCTCAATTTCTATCTGCTTTCATTAAATCTGTGTATCTTTTAAAGCAAGGGTCCCCCACCCTGAGGCCGCAGCCCAGTTGGGAACAGGCCACAAAAGGGGCCATGAAGCTGCATTTGCGCAAGCAGAGTGTGAAAAACCATCCGCTCTCCTTCCCCCACCACTGATCCACATAGCTGGAAAGGTTGGAGACCACTGCCTTAAAGTGTTATGCACCATGAATATTCAAGAAGGGAGATATTACCATATTTTTCGGAGTATAAGACGCACCTTTTCCCTCCCTAAAAGGTGGTGAAATTTAGATGCGTCTTATACACTGAATGTAGCCCTGCCCACCCACTGGCCCGCACCCTTTGGCCTCTGCCTCCAAGCAATTACCTCCTTGTAGCAAGCAAGAAGAAACAGCTCATTTCAGCTTCAGCACAGCCTAATTAGCACAAATTGATTGGATCGGCCTCACGACTCTCAGCTGATTTGCTCTCAGCTGTTTTGCACCGGCCTCTGCTGCTTGCTGCAAGGAGGTAAACGCTGGAGCAGATTGTTTTTTCTTCCCTTGTGATAATCAATCTATGCTGAAAACGAAAATGAAAGTAAAGCAGGCTGTTTGCTGCAAAGAGGCAAAATTGCTGGGAGGCAGAAGTAGATTTCTTTTTGTTTTCCTCACCAAAAAAGGTAGGTGCATCTTATAGTCCGGTGTGTCTTATACTCCAAAAATACGGTATATATTGTCTCCACTCACACATATACACATAGAGAAATTCTAGATGAATGTGTCCACCATACATTCTGGGTAAAAATTCTCTCACTGGATGAGGAAGTTGCAGAGGCTTTTGGGGCCAGATCATCCAAATTCAAATAGAATAGATGGTCCTTGACTTACAGCCATTCATTTAGTGACAGCTGAATGTTGCAACGGCAATGAAAAACTGGTCCTCATAACTGTTACAACACCCCCATGGTCAGTTATTAAAACCTAGCAAGAATTTACACCAGTTGTAGCATCCTCGGGTCACAGAGTTGCCCTTTGCAACCTTCCCAGATAGCTTTCGACAAGCGAAGTCAACAGAAGAAGCCAGATTTGTTTAACGACAAGATTCATTTAACGACCAGCGATTTGTTTAACAATTGTAGCAAAATAGTTCGTAAAATCAGTTGCGATTCGCTTAACAACCATCTTGCTTAGTTACAGAAATTCTGGTTGCAACCGTGGTCGTCAGTCGAGGACCATGCTTTCTTTCTCTTGAGAACATTTTTACATTTTTTTCCCCTCTGATCTTTCCCCCTCAACTTGAAGTGTTTTGCTTATTTTGGTTATTCTTCCTTCCAATTCCGGTTGAAGTGGGATGCGGGATAACACTGAAACAAAACTCATCCTGTTTTTGGTATACCTGTTAAACACACCTACCTATTCCAGAAACCAGAATTATTCTCATAGTTCTGAGGAACGATGTTGGATAGATAAAATGTTTCTGCCATGGCTTCCTATTTAAAAAAAAATAAGAATTAAAACTGAGTTTCTGGTGGATGTCTATATTAGTTAAGAACTCAGAATTAAGCATCATATTAGCAGAACTAAATCAGACATCAAAGCAGAGCTTGTGTTCGGTAGAATATTAATAGACTGATCTATAATTCTTACAGCAGTCAGCATTACAGGGCAGGGCCAGATCCTTCAAATTCTGTCTGCTTTTTAATCAGTTTGCTTCCCTTCCCTAAAAACCTAGGTACAAAATTGCAGAGATTCCATAAGATTCATGTCATTGTTTGGCTGTTCTCTTAACGGATTTAGGAATCAGATTCCAATGTTAAGCATTTTTATTTATTATATCCTGTCTTTTATTATTTTTACAAATAACTCAAGGCAGTGAACTAATTCAGCACACCTTCCTCCCCCCTATTTTTTTCTACAACAGCAACTCTGTGAGGTCAGTTGAGATGAGAGAGAGAGAGAGAGACTGAGACTGGCCCAAAGTCACCCAGCTGGTTTTTCTGGCTAAGGCAGGACTAGAATTCACAGTCTCCTGGTGTTTGGCACAAAATCACCCAACTGACTTTCATGCCTAGGATTGAATTCGTTGTCTCCTAGTGCCTGGCCCAAACAGGCTTTCATGGATAAGGTAAAACTAGAAATCATAATCTCCTAGTGACTGGCTCAAAGTCACCCAGATTTCAAGGATAAGGCGGGACTAGAACTCATTGTCTCCTGCTTTCTTGCTTGGCGCTTTAATTTTTAAACCAAATTGGGTCTCTCTGCGTTCTCTTTTTGCAAAAAGAAAAAAAAACTATTGTATTTTCTCATGCAAAAAAAAATTGCATATTTTTACTTGCGATCTTGTTTAGCTGAATATGGCTCAGTGTGAATTGTTTTCAAACCTTCCATCCCTTCCCCTTCAAAGAAACAAACTCAATCCTACTGGTGAATGTTTGTTGTCCCCTGCTGGTGCCATATGACCTCGTGACCAGCCACTGCCGATGTAATCTTCATTCACAGCACTGAACATGGAAGGGATGTTGGGATCTGCTTTAAATTTACAATGTTTTCTGTCTGCGCTGCCTGTGGAACAAGACGCCAAACAATTCGATTACATTTCCTTTTCAAAAATCAGTTCTGTGTTGAAAGCAATTTACACAATTGCAATTTTTTTTAAAAAAAAAGATATCTAGAGCAGACTTTAAGTGGTTGTAACTATCCCGAGCAGAAAATGTCTCCTAACGTTCCTATACAGGTAGTCTTGAGGTAAACTGAACTGAATTTAAGCCTTTTCAAATGCTGAAAAGATTATTCCAAAAGTGTATTCAGTAACAATCTAAGCAGACATTCCATGAGACAGAGGTTCTCTAACGTTGTGACTTCCTTACATAATACATGAATTTGTTAAGATTCCCTCCATTTATTCCCCCCCCCACTTTTAGGGGGAAAAGGGTGCGTCTTATACGCCAAAAAATACGGTAAGAATGCATGGGGTTATTTTCTAAGATGAACCAAGGTTTCCACTTACACACGTTTTGGATAGGAAAGCTCTTAGGTCTCACTTAGCAACAGAAATTTCTGGCTCACTTGTGGTCATAAGTCGAAGACGACTTATGACCACATAAGTACCTTGCCTTACCTTGTAAAGGTAAGATTGCAGCCAGGGGAACAAGTCTTCTATTGCAATTCTATGATTCATACATGGCAAGGAGTCCCTCTCTTCTTAGAAGGAAATTAATAACAATATCCAGACAGAGGAACTGTTTAAATACCTGAAGTTTTATATTTGGAAATATGTTCAATCACCCATCTAGGTACTCGTTTTGCCTGATCATAAGAGAGAGCATGATTGGTGTAATATCTGATTTGAGTTCCAGCTGCAGGAAATCCATATCTTTCCAATATAGATTTTGGTCCAGGTTCTAAGAGAGAAAAGAAAAAGAACTTTTTTTTTTAAATAAAGGCCTAGAGAAATCACATCGTATCTTAAAAATCAGAGCCACCTTTTTACAAATCAGAAAAGTAATTATACAGTGTCATAATCTTTCAAAGATTATATAGCACTGTATAACTGGTTTCAATTTCATATTTTTATAGCAACAGTAATACTAATAGGTTTAAGTCACCTCAGTGGTCAAAATATGCAATTACCATTAATTGTGCCCTACACTGCAGAAACACAAGGCAGATAAAACTATTTTTCAGTAGCGCTGGGTGATTTTCATTGTAAGAAGGAAGAAAAGAAATGGAAAGTGTATTTTTTAAAATACATCTGGGTCCTAAGGTTTTCATTTGCAACCTTCTGAGAAGTAAGGAGACCAGATTCACTTAATGTCCACATAATTCATTTAACAACTGTAGTGATTCATTTAACAACCATGGCAGAAAAAGTCACAACATGGGGCATAATTTATTTAACAACTGCCTTGCTTAGCAATGAAAATTTTGGGCTCAAATGTTGTTGCAGGCTGAGGACTATTTATTACGGCCACTTATTCTGCAACTTATGATGGCGCTGAAAAACAAGATTTAGGACCGCCCCTCTAAGTTGCGCCCAAAGTTGCAGCATCCCCACGGTCACATGATCAAAATTCATAAGCTTGGCAACCGACTCATATTTATGACAGCTGCAATATCCTGAGGCCACGTCATCACTTTTTGTGACCTTCTTTGACAAGCAAAGTCAATGGGGAAACCAGATTTACTTTACAACCATGTTGTTAACTTAACAGGTGCAGTGATTCACTTAACAACGGCGGCCAGAAAGGCCGTAAAATGAGGCAAAACTCACTTAACAACGGTCTCATTTAACAACAGAAAGGTAGGACTCAATTGTGGTCATAAACCAAGGAAGGAAGACCTGTAACCCGTGATAAATTGAAGCTGCTATTTCTTCCCATTCATCAGGTGGATCTTTGCAAATAATTCTGGGGAACCAAAAATCAAATTCTGGCACAGTAGGCTAAAAACAAATGCCAGGGATCTGATTACTATGAATTTATATACGTTGCACTAGATTTGGACACCCATAGATTATGCCAAGAGAAGTGATGGATTGGATGCTCCATGTCGATGGAAGGACTGTCTTTATTTATTTATTGAATTTATACACCCAATTCCAAATTTCTTCATCACTTTTCCCCCAGTCCAAGTACAACCAGGTCTAAATCACAGTTTTGTTTTGCTTTTTTTAAAACAGCAGCCGGGGTATCCCGCACATGCGCACTCGCCCTCTAGCCTAGGGGGTCTCCAACCTTGGCCACTTAAAGACTTGTGGACTACAACTCCCAGAGTTCCTCAGCCAGCAAAGCTTCAAGTTGCCAAGGTTGGAGACCCCTGCAGTCTAGCCTCCGCTCAGCCACGCCCATTTTCCCGCGTCATCTCGCCTTCCCCGGGCGGATCGATCGCCACGCGCGTGCGCGGTCGCCTCTTTACCTCCCAACGGTGGCGGTGTCAATGGCCGCGGTTCTTCTGGCTGGGGTGCGGCGGCGCTCGGTGGCAAGTCGGGCTTTCTGAGGAGTTTTTTGGAGAGCAGCCCCGAGACTGTGGCACCCAGCGCCGCTCCGCATACGAAACCGCCGAAGAAGCGATTCCGAACGAGGCGGGCTCCTATCGCCTCTGCCATCGAGCCCCCGTCGGGAGGGCCGCCAAGCGGGGAGCGAGGCTTTCCTCCGCCCCCTGCACGGACTGCGCAGGCTCCCCGCTCTGCCTCGGGGGGGGGGGGGAGAAAAGCGCGCGAAAGTTGCTTTTCCCTCAACTAGGCCCATGTTCCTTCGCCCATCATCCCCATCCATCCCCGAATACAGGTGGCCCTCGACTTACATCTGTTCGCTTAGTGACCGTTCAATGTTACAAGGGCACTGAGGAAAAAGTGATTAAGGATCATTTCTCACACTTAATGACCATTGCGGCAATCCCCGTGGCCGCCTGGTCAAAACTAAGCCGCTTGGCAACTGACTCCTATTTATGACTTAAGTGTAGTGTCTCTTAATCCCTTTTTGTGACCTGGCAAGCAATGCCAATGGGGAAGCCAGATTCGCTTAACAACCGTGTCACTAACTTAAATGCAGTGATTAACTTAATGCTGATACGAAAGGTTGTAAAATGGGGCAAAATCCACTTTAAAATGTCTCGCTTGGCAATAAAAATGTTGGGCTCAACTGTGGTCATAAATTGAGGACTACCTTTAGGGCAGAGTTTCAAGAGCAGAGGTCATAACCAATGAATGGAATAAGAGTTGGAAGGGACCTTGGAGGTCTTCTAGTCCAACCCCAAGCATGAGCCTTGTGTCATTGCAGACAAATGGCTGTCCGGTCTCTTTTTAAAAGCCTCCAGTGATGGAGCTCCCACAACTTCTGAAGGCAATTCGTTCCAGATTCATTGTTTTCATTGTCAGAAAGTTTCTTAGTTCTAGGTTGAATCTCTCCTTGATAAGATAACCCTTACTACTTGTCCTGCCCTCAGGAGCTTTGGAGAATAGGTTGACCCCCTCCTCTTTGTGGCAGCCCCTCATTACTGGAACACTGCTACCATGTCACTGCAGTTCTTTTAATTAAACTACACATACCCTATTCCTGAAATCATTCTTCATGTGTTTTAATGTCCTCTAATCATATTGGCTGGTTTACTCTGCATTCTTCTAGAATATCAACATCTTTTTTTATATCATGGTGACCAAAATTGAATAGATAGGCAGTTATTGTTCTCAAGGACCCATATGAGAAATGTTATGGAGGACTGCTGCCACCACCCCTCCCCTGCTGCTGCTGCTGCTGGACAAGGACAACCAAAGGGCAAATTTAGACCACAGACCTTAAAAGGTCCAGTTCAGCTCAGGAGTGTGTGCATAATATCCTTGTAACTCTCTGAAATTTGGCCTGGAGGCATGAAAATAAAGCCACAGAGCAGACAGGGCAATCTCTTGGATGTAGTGCCACTGGGAAATCCCAGTCTAGGCTGGACTGAACTTGAACTGCTTTCTCAAACAGACCACTTGTCACAGTGAAGGGGGGGGGGGGGGAAACATGGCTGCATCCATGAAATCATCCAGATTTGTGCTGGGTTTAAAGGAGCCTTTAGTGTCAGTATATAGAGCATCTCATTTAGCCTACATGTACTCTGAAGCTAAGCAGCTTGGAGTGCTTTTTTTTTTGTCAGGTGGGAGACCAACTACCAGGAAACTGTGGCCAGAGAAAAGAGGGGAAAACCCTGGGAAACAAATGCTGCAAACCATGTCTATGTTGTTTGCATTAAAAGTCATCAGGAGTCAAGCTCAATTTGAGAGTGTCTTTGCTGACTTGCATAGCTGAGGTGGATTTTCTTCTCTTATTCTGGGCTAGAGTTTGTGGGCAAAGTTGGCTGGATTCCCAAATCTATAATTGATTGTAAATCCCAACAGGTTCACACCATACATCAGGACAAAACTATACTAGTCCCACATGGTTTAGTCATCTGTGTACTCAATACCAATTTAATTTTGCAAGGAAGCCCTTTTTAAGAAGTATTTGACGTTCAACTACCCTGTTCCGCGAAAACAAGACATCCCCTGATAATAAGCCCAGTCAGGCTTTTGAGCCCATGCACTAAAATAAGCCTCCCCCCTGAAAATAAGCCCTCCACAAAAATATTTAAACACAGAGCTAGAAATCAGATAAGATGGCAAGAGGAGCCCCATCTTGCTCCACGCACCCCAAAATTCATTTTTAGCTTTATTAGCTTTTGTATTATATGTATTTTAAATTTTGGCTGTTTACCACTCTGAGTCCCATTTGGGAGAAGGGCGGTATACAACTCTAATAAAATCTAATTAATTAATTAATGAGACTCCCCAAAAATAAGGCCAAGCGCTTATTTTGGGGTTCAAAAAAAATATAAAACATGGTCTTATTTTCAGGGAAACACGGTAATGATCCATAGGGGGAAGGCATCAAAAAAATTAAGATAGTAGTTGTGACACTAATTCAAGCCCTGTTCTTTTGCATGTACAGGTGGTCCTCTACTTCAAACCATTTGTTAGCAACTTTGAAGTTTCAGTGGCACTCATAAAATGACTTAGGACCAGTCCTCACACTTACGACCATTGCAGCATTGCCCACTGCCGTATGATCAAAATTTGGCACCTGGCAACGAGCATGTATTTATGACGATTGCAGCTTCTCGGGTCACTATCTGTAACTTTCCCAGTTGGCTTCCAACAAGCAAGATCAATGGAGAAAGCCAGAATCACTCAATGTGAAGCACTATGTACTTCACTTAACAAGTGCAGTACTTTGTTTAACAACTGTGACAAAAAAGGTAAGAAATTTGGACAAAAATCACAAATGTCTTGCTTAGCAACAGAAATCTAGTCTCAACTGGGTATATAAGTCAGAGTACCTTTATGTATAATTATCATACTAGGTATAACTTCCATCTTGACTTTTGTTAAACCCCATGCCCCACCCATTGATTCCGGGGGTTCAGTTCAGCAAAGGTATTTTTAAGCAGAATTCATTGTATTAAACATGGTTGGATTTGCATTTGTCTAGTGTTTCTCTTTTAAAGAAGAAATGGGTGTATGTGATGGATCCACATAGTTGCTTTTCATATTTAATTACATCCCCATGCTGAAAACATCAAATAATTGATTGCATGGGTGAGAAGAAAAAATACCACTGGTAAGTGGCAATAAAATGTGAAAGATCTGCAATTAAAGTTGAAATGTAGCAATAGCAACTGCCAACACTACTGTCCTAAACACTTGATACCTTTATGTGTGCATTTCTGTTTTGAAATTTGATTAGTTTTTAATGTTTGAACTTCAGAATCACTTAACTGTTTACAGTTGTACAATTTGACTTTCCCATTCCTGTATTCATCAACTGAGAATATTTTTCTTCATCTGATGGAAATGGAATATAATTCTGATGTTAAAATATGCCACATTAAATGTATTGATCTTTGAGTGCCAATGTTGAAGTATACCTGATCAAAATTATCTTTACACTTTAAAAGCTTGAGATATTTCCCATGAAACTAGTAACTGTAGGAGTTGCCAAAAAAGCCATTCAGGCTTGTGAAAACTGTGTGAGAAGGGTATGTGCATCAGACGCAATGTGTTCCAGTAGCATATAGCTAATGAAAATTATATGACAGCTGTTAAATCGGTTTAGAAATAACTTCACTGAATATAAGAAAGTTTGATTATTCTTGATCTAAATCATGGCGTTTTAAAATTCTTCCATCAAATGAGATAAAATAAGAAGCTGGTGTACTTACTTAAGACTCATTATATTAGTAATGTATACAGTGGGGCAAAGAAGTATTTAGTCAGCCACCAATTGTGCAAGTTCTCCCACTTAAAAAGATGAGAGGCCTGTAATTGACATCCTAGGTAGACCTCAACGATGAGAGACAAAATGAAAAAACAAATCCAAACAATCACATTGTCTGATTTGGAAAGAATTTATTTGCAAATTATGGTGGAAAATAAGTATTTGGTCACCTACAAACAAGCAAGATTTCTGGATCTCACAGACCTGTAATAACTTCTTGAAGAGGCTCCTCTGTCCTTCACTCATTACCTGTACTAATGGCACCTGTTTGAACTTGTTATTAGTGTAAAAAACACCTGTCCACAACCTCAAACAGTCACATTCCAAACTCCAGTATGGCGAAGACCAAAGAGCTGTCGAAGGACACCAGAAACAAAATTGTAGACCTTCACCAGGCTGGGAAGACTGAATCTGCAATAGGCAAGCAGCTTGGTATGAAGAAATCAACTGCGTGAGCAATAATTAGAAAATGGAAGACATACAAGACCACTGATAATCTCCCTCGATCTGGGGCTCCACGCAAGATCTCACCCCATGGGGTCAAAATGATCACAAGGACAGTGAGCAAAAATCCCAGAACCACACGGGAAGACCAAGTGAATGATCTGCAGAGAGCTGGGATCAATGTAACAAAGGTCAGTAACAAAGATCAGTAACACACTACGCCATCAGGGACTCCGTCCTGCAGTGCCAGATGTGTCCCCCTGCTTAAGCCAGTACATGTCCAGGGCTGTCTGAAGTTTGCTAGAAAGCATTTGGATGATCCAGAAGAGGATTGGGAGAATGTCATATGGTCAGATGAAACTAAAGTAAAACTGTTTGGTAGAAACACAACTCCTCATATTTAGAGGAGAGAGAATACTGAGTTGCATCCAAAGAACACCATACCTACTGTGAAGCATGGGGGTGGCAACATCATGCTTTGGGGCTGTTTCTCTGCAAAGGGACCAGGACGACTGATCCGTGTACAGGAAAGAATGAATGGGGCCATGTATCGTGAGATTTTGAGTGCAAACCTCCTTCCATCCAAGGGCATTGAAGATGAAACGTGGCTGAGTCTTTCAGCATGACAATGATCCCAAACACACCGCCCGGGCAATGAAGGAGTGGCTTCGTAAGAAGCATTTCAAGGTCCTGGAGTGGCCTAGCCAGTCTCCAGATCTCAACCCCATAGAAAACCTTTGGAGGGAGTTGAAAGTCCGTGTTGCCCAGTGACAGCCCCAAAACATCACTGCTCTAGAGGAGATCTGAATGGAGGAATGGGCCAACATACCAGCAACAGTGTGTGCCAACCTTGTGAAGACTTACAGAAAATGTTTGATCTCTGTCATTGCCAACAAAGGATATATAACAAAGTATTGAGATGAACTTTTGATATTGACCAAATACTTATTTTCCACCATAATTTGCAAATAAATTGTTTCCAAATCAGACAATGTGATTGTCTGGATTTGTTTTCTCATTTTGTGTCTCATAGTTGAGGTCTACCTGTGATGTCAATTACAGGCCTCTCATCTTTTTACGTGGGAGAACTTGCACAATTGGTGGCTGACTAAATATTTTTTTGCCCCACTGTATGTACTTGAATAATATTATCTAAATGCATTAGCTAAGTGAATATATGTAGAATTGTAACTATTTACTGATAAAATGATATACTTTTTTGTTGTATTTTTCCACTTTTTAAAAAACATTTTTTGTTTTTTTCTCTGATGATGTATATATTTTTATCTTGTTTTCCTTTTTCATCATTCAAAAATACCTGTTTAATTGAGCTTTTATTTCTGTTCTCACCAGACCAGAATTTGCTTTGCAATCATTAGAGAAATATTGACTGACCATCACAGGCAGTAGTTTCATACAATTCAGTGTCTTTGTCTAGTGACGGCCTCTTATAGTGACCATCTGAGTTTACAATGGTGATAAAAAGTAACTTTGCAACCGGTGCCTGCATTTTTTCCTCCAGATGTTTCATTATTCAAACTAGGTAACATCATCAGTGCTAGTAAGCAGTGTTAAAGGAGTGTTGCCTAGTTTTGGTAATGAAACATCTGAAGAAAACAACCAAGCTCAAGAGAGCACCAAGGACCCCTCATGTCAATCCTAAACTACAAATATTCTCCTTTAGTAGTGGAGAGATTCCATAAGCATGCTATATCTTCCTGAGCTATTTTTCTCCATGGAAGGGCAGGTCTTAAAAAGTGCTTACTGCAAGTTAGCAAGCTCAGTTCTGTGACTTAATTAGTTGATTAGGATTTTTCACTCAGTGACCGCTTTGCTTAACAACCAAGTTACTGGTCCCAACTACGGTTGCTTAAATGTGAACTATCTGAAATGTGATAATGTATAATGAGTTTAGTTTTGATTCACATAATCATTTGTACAACAGTGTCCTCTTAGACTGAAGCCCACTTTAGAAGTTGGGGCTTTCCATATTCCCCACAGCATTTCTTTGCAACATTATCAATTTATTCTTACTAATTGTTCTATTTTCCCATTTTTTAAAATCTCCATTCATACTGTGAAATGCTTGCATTGCAAGTGTATGGTAATATTGATCAATGGTTAACAATGACTACAGGAATTAGAATAAATGATACAGCTATACAAATATGATTGATTATTGTATGATTCACCACAGTGGCATGTTACTGAACTACGAAATCTGTCCTTGATGAAAAAGAATAGAATTAGAATTAAAAATCACAAAACAGATGGGTAATTTGCCATTTAATGTTTATTTTCATATAGGAAAAAGATAGACTTTGAAATAGTTTTTTCTACATTTCCACTCCCTATTTGCTGGAGTGGAACTGTTTCACACAAGGCAAAAATACTACATTCATACTGTTTTATTTGGGCACCCTGTACTTAGTTGAAGTAGTGATACCCAAACTGGCAGATCTAAATTTCAAACATGAGACTCATTTCTAAAATACAACAGTAAAAAGAAACAAAGATCTATTGCAAATGCATGAATTAGGATACAATGCTTCAAAACATTTCCATTTAAGAATTGTAATACAGTGAATGTCTTCTTTAGGCCATCTTACATATGCATATCTATATTTATATATAATATAATATAATATATATATATATAAAAATCAGCACACTTTTTCAGTCCAAAAGGGGTTACAGCTATGAGCTCCTCTGTTTAATTCTCTTTCTTTTAAGTGGATACTTATGTTCTGTTAACTCAGTAGTACAAGCTATCTCTGATCTACATTCTTTTTTTTTCTTTTTAGCTACTAGAGTGAAATATAACCCACAACATTTACATTTCACATATCTTGGTATACAAACAGTACATTGGAATATGAGCCAAGGACAGATTTTTTGAATTATTTCCTCATCTGATAGAGCTTTCTGCATTTAGTATTTCCTAAATTAATTCTTATTTCTGAAGTTTTGTCAGAAATCCAAAACTGAAATTTTTGTAAAAGCCAGCAAACTTCTGTGTAGACCAGATAATGCAGTTTATTAATAAGATGCAACTATTCCTCATAAAATTGATTCACAATTCACTATGTTAAGGTAAGTTTAAGACTTTTATCCGGTTTCCTTGAATAAACCTCACAATTTAGAAATCCTTGAAAAAAAAACTAAATTATGGACTTTTGTTTTGTTTTCCTTCCAATTTTTGTTCAACTTTTAGCTAAAATTCTAATGCTACAAAATAATACAGAAAGCTCTTCCTATTAGAACTGACAAATTACTTAGGCTGACTTTACATTAGAAAAGTCATCAAAACTTAGAGACAAAATATATTAATAGATGAAAAATTGTAGGGTTCCATTTGCATTTTAAAATGTGGACAGCAGCAAGATTGAAGGCCCTTGGCATTTTGTAAATGTAGGGCATAACACTGGAGACCAAGAATAGTAACCACTTTGATGTGTCCAACAATATAAATTAATATGAAAAGTAATTTTAATAGAGAGGGTGTTTTCCTCTCACTCATCACCAGAAAAAAAATGAATAATTAATGTATTTACATGTTTAAAAAGAAAAATATATCTGAAAATTAATCTCTGTTGTACCACCAAACTTGAATTTTGATGGGAAGATTTTATTTCAATATATTGATGATCAGCAATGAGACATGGGGATATATAAATAGATCTTTTTAAAAGTGCAGTTCCCTACCAAGTCAAGATCAGTGAAATTAATGCTGTAGATTTTTATTCTATAGAAAATGATAATGTTCTATTTTGCTGTAACAAAGGAATGGGGTAGACCAGTCTTATCTAAAGGGCTCAGTAAACAATTCCTGTGCTCAGTCTGTTACACCTTTTTCCCAAAACAATTAACAACAATTATGTTGTGATATCCTTCCGGACCTCTTTGCTATCAGAAGTAGAAAGCAAAGTTGTCAAGATAATCAGGAAATTTATCCTAATAGAAAACTGAAGCAGTAGAAATCCAAGTATTATAGAAAAGAAGCATTTTTCTTGCCACTACATAAATCCAAGAAACTTGTGTATTTGACAAGCCTGTTATCTTTGTGGGAAATAACCACCAGCTTATTTTTACAGGTTTACTCCTTGAGGATCCGTTCCATTCCCCTCTCCCTCAAATTTCTTCATTTTATAGAATGATTTCTTGTTTGTGAATGCTGCTAGTTTGTTAAGAAGAATCCAGAAAGAAATATTACATTAATGTGAAATTTGAGGATGATAAATCCTCAAATAGATTGGATGAAAGATCAAACCCAGAAATAAGAAAGTTACAAAAAACAGTTTCTAACTTCTAAGCTTCACTTTACCTTAATCCTGACTGGAAAAAAAGTTTAGAATAGTTTACAGCAGTTGCTTTGCATTAAAATAAATGAAGGCACAAATAAAAAGCATTAGAATTCATAGTTATCAGACCTGAAATGGTAACTTCCTTGAGGATGTGTCCACTAAAATAGCCAGTTGTGTTTATGACTAAGGGACACTAAACTCAAGTCTCAAATCTTTAAAAATATTCAGAAAGAGCATATAGACCTAACAGATTTTAGAAAATTAACTGAAAACCTTTTACTAATTAACAGACACTGAAATAGCTATTAAGTACTGGACCTATATTCTGTGCCATTGGGCTGGCAATAGATTCACCTCTAGAAAAAGTAGAAATGCATAAAATAGAATCTACTGAAAAGATTAAAGATAACACATTCACACTAATACATACATATTTTAGACTATTAAATTGATTTTAAGCTTTTTGCTGAACTGCCGAAGATTTCTACTTCATATAGCTCACAATCTACATTATTGATAGATAAAATGGCACTACAATATGCTAGAAGGTAGCAATGGCATCAATCTTTCTCTGTCTCCTACCAAGCCAGCCAAATATAGTGTAAGAAAGACCCAAGTGATTTCTCTTATAAAACATGGATTCCTAACTAGATTATTGGATTTTACTATATGAAAACTGTTGTCAAGTTGTTATGGGCTCTCAAAACAAGTATGTGGCTGCTAATCATTCTGGAATTTTCAGCATATACTTAAAACTCTGTTTAATTTAGGAATGTATCCCTGAATCAAAAATTCAGATATCTATAAAAATAAATCACTACCTTGAGATATAAAAAACTAAACATCTTTGGGGAATTCTATCATATGCATATTGCCTTAGCACATCCTGACAATTCAGTTAGAAGAACAGTTTCCAAACATTATCATGGTTAAGAATTTGGGAGAACCAAATTAAAACTCGCCCTATATGATCTTCTCCACTTTACATGTTTTGTTGGTATATCAGTGTATCTGAACTGGGGCAGTGGTAAACGTAATTAGCTTTTCCCTTACTAATAAATGTCAAAATCAAGTTTCAAACTGTCTGAATAACTTGTACTGAAAAATGAGGAAACCCCGTATGTTATAGACAATTGGATAATCATGAAAATGTTGCATAAGACCGAGGACTCTAAATATAATGTGCTTTTAGTTCTTAAAAATACTTTTTTTCCCTGCTTCTAAATAAGAATTCAAACTTGGCAGTGTTTCTTTACTATGATCAAAAAATAGCATAGATTTTTTACTTGCCTGTTTGATTTTAATTTAAGTTTCCCTATGCCAAAGAAGGAACAAAACAGCTACGTGGACAGGCTGATCCTAGAGGTGCAAACCTCTCAATTGCAGCTAATTTTTTTGTTTAATTAGACATGGATTGGACAATTTTATGATTCACACATCACACTAAACATGTCCCTTCAATTCTATCATGACTTAATGTGATGAGTAAATACAATATTAGATTAAGTAAACTGGAACTCTATACTCTCCCTTACCGGGGAGAAAATCCCACTTAACTGTTATGTAAAGGATAGCCTTGTTGTTGTTTTTTTAAAAAGGCCCCTATTTCAGCAAATGAAATATATTCAAACTACCACTACTTATGGCAATTGGCATAGTTACATTTAGACCAAATCTTACTTGGAATTTTTTTCCTCTCTCTCATGCATAGCTACACTTGTGACTAAGCTCCCTTATTGCTATATCAAGAACTTTCTTAACATTAAATATACAAGACCAACTGAAGGCCAGGAAGATTAAAGAGATGCGCTGTTTAGAAAAAAATGTGATTACACAACAGGAAAACTGCATCATTAATAGGTAAATGTGACTGTCAGACACTGGAGATGCTATAAGCTAACCTTTTTCCACCTGGAGTCTGCCAGATGGGTCTGGATTGCAGAATTTTGAGCCAACAGCAGTTTTGGCCATGTAGTATGAGAATTCTAGGAGATGGATACCACATTTGGGAAGGCTGAGAATCCAAGAAGCTAACAAAAAAAAAAGATATGGACAACATATATTAGCTAAGGAATATGTATATGGTCACATTTGAATCATAGCTAACCACACAACGAAAGCAACTGGCAATGATCTGTAAGCAAGGAAATGTAAGTAAAAAGCAGTCAATCTGTCTTAAAATTAGGTTTATTTAACTCAACCCATCTGATGAACAGACACACAGCTTCTCTCTTTATGCAGGAAGGACTAAGAACACTCCTAATGGACAAAACACAAAAACAACCTCTATATGGCACTTTCAATAAATACTTTAAAGCTTCTCAAAACTTTTGTTTCAATGGAAAAGCAAAGCAACTGCTGTATCCAGCTTATTTTAACCATTATAGTAATAATGCTACGAGACAGGAATAAGCACACTTGAAGTAATACGGCAATAATAATAGTGTGTATCTTCCTCGCTGCTAACCATGCACCATGGCTGTTAGTGACATTCAGATGTCAAAGTTTATTTCACCTTAATAGATCTATTTTCCTTCACTTTGTTTTTTCCTGAAGCCTCTGTTAAGGGCAACATTATCATTCATAAAGACATAAATTAGGACTTTGTTGAGGCCTCCTAATTGATAGCCTTCCAAGTAAAGCCTGCTACTCCCGTATGTAAAATTACAGTCTCTGCTCAAAACAATACTTACATTGAGACTGCAAAAATCAAAGGAGTTGCTAATAACTTTGCAAGTCACAATACATGGGTGGGCCCATGTAGTCTTAGTTTGATTCTCCACAGTGGCTCGAGGCTTTGCAGAGCAAATGTGCCAACCAATTTCTTGTATATTTTGAATGCATTAAATCACTGACTCTAAAAAAATTTTTTCTTAATAAAGCCAGTGCTAAATCAAGTTTCTGAATCAATCAGATGCTTAATCTTGATATAAAACAGAGTGAAGAACGATAAAAGTCTATTCTGGGGGGAAAAATGGACAGTCCATGACCAATGAAACTATCATCCTGTTTAGTCAATCATATGCAAAAGTAATTTTTTAACATAGTAGTCACTGACAATTGTTGAATAAATCCCCAAGAAATTCAAGATGCCTGCAGAAGCTGCAATGACACCAAAATGACACCTGCAGTGATGTAATTCTGCAAATGCCACCATTATGTACAAGCTGCAGGACACCCGAGATAAAATATATACATCATGGCATCTGTATGATTACATACGTCACCACTTGTTCCCTAACAGAAGCCCACTCCTGGAGTTCAGAAAAGGTGCCTGCATTTGCCATCTACAACCATTTTTTGAAGTAATAAATTAACTCATCTTCCTCAATTAATTTTAACTTATGTAAAAGCAAGCCTAACGTATTTCAGGGCTGCTCATGGTTAACTTAAATAGTTTAGAGATTCAAGCATTGAACAAAGAGAAGCATCATCAATATTTCTGCTTCCTTATTAGAGAGGCAGCTATTTTTCCCAAGAAAAGGATAAAATTGCAAATTTCAATTCTTCCCCCCCCCCCCTTGAAATAGATACAGAAACATGCAGAGTGAAACTATTTTTTTTTTTTTTGCACATTCATAAGCAGTCAAAAGCGACTCTCCTTGTTTTACAAAGCAAAAAAGGCAATTCGTTTTGGGCACCTCTGCTTCCACATGCCCACTTGGCAAGATTAGTTTCCTTTTGCTGTTCTTTATTTGTTAGAAAAGCTTATCTGAGATTCTCCTACAGTTAATTAAAAACGTTTGGGGAAAAGGAATTGCATTGCAACCTTTGTGTTTTTACTGAATGATCAAATTTGTACTGCGTTAACTGGGTGTCAGTCAACCAACAGCTGAATAAAAAAATCTAAAGAAAATAATTTGATTAGCATATCCTGAAGAAAATATTTCATAAAGGAAATGCTATACTAATAATTCTTTGCTAAAACAACTAGTGCTCCTGCTACTCCCACCAATTTTTTTTTAAAAAAATGGAAACAAGCCTTCACAAGTAATGGAGAATATGTCCAGGAATCTTGTATAGCCAATTCCTCTAAAATTGTTTACATGTATTTACAATGGTGCTTTATAGAAAGAAAAAGAAAAGAAGTGGTAGCATTTTCTAAAAGATTGGGGGAAATTTTTTCTTTTTTCTTCTTCTTTTTTTAAAACTCCCTTTTCATAAAAGCCAACTTACGTTAAAATTTACATACTCCAAGATAACACAACTAACAAAATATATAATAAAACTCATACAAGTAGAAAATTTTGAGGTATTTCTGGTTTGAGGTGGTCTGTGGTCAAGGTTTATTTTTTTAGTTAAACCTCAAAAGCCACTTCATGTGTATGTGTATTCTAAGTTTTTTTTTTTTATAAATCATTGCATGTTTTGCAGGTTAAAAAAATATTTAAATGTTATATTGGCAGCATTAGGAGTATTCACTGACTAGAGTGGATTTTATGGCATAGTAGAATTAAGAGTATTGAAAATATGCACCACTGTTAAGACGAAAAAGTTGGGTGACAGACTTCAGAGAATGAAGAATCAAGAAAAATCAAAACCCATCAATTTCAACCAGCTGTGAGCTGTATTGAAAGCAAAGGAATTTGTGTTAAAGTGTGAAAGTATAGTTAGAAACAGAACTCTATAAAAGATGTAAGTTGCCAAGATTGAGACACATTGGCCTAAACTATACCTATTCTTATCATAAATCAAAGAAAGATAGACAACTGTATTCAACTGTAATCAACCGCCATGATTTTTGCCAAAGGTCTATGGAGACGTGTCTAGAGAAGGTGTCAAAAATGTTAAAATGGCCATGATCACAGCTGCCATCTTGATTTTTTTTTTTTAATACACGCCTGTACATTCCCATTAAGACTCAGGGACAATTGGTGATGGCATTTCTGTGTCCTTAATGGGGAATGTTTATCTCCCTTTACAATGCCTGATGATTACAGCAGCTAAACAGCCTTGACATTTGTCCTGCAGATATCTAAGATCTAAGAGTGAGATTGAATTTTATTAGTCCTGGCTACATTTACTTGGAAGTTAAGTTTTACTGATTTCAATGAGTCTTCAAAGAAAGGCTGTTTCACATCGTGAATGACATTGAATACCAAATGCCAATACATAATTGGATACACTGGCCTTTTTAAAGCTCCAGGTTAGATGTTGTCTTTCGTGGTTTTTTGTTTTTTTTTAATTTGATTAAAATGGCAGAAAAATTGTTTAGGGCTGTAACTTTGCCCTGTTAGACAACTGAGGGAAATCTGCAGTTATTGAATCCTAAGACCTCATTCTCTGAACTTATAAATGTAATAGAAAGGGTTGGTTTCATTTAATTCATTACCCAAGCCTGAGATATTTTAAGAATCCATTTGTATCAGTGATTTTGTGACCCAACTTTTTCTGCATGTTGTAGCAGTTTAATATGCCTCAAAACTTGCCCATCCTCTCATTAACTGTTTTCCTGAGAAGTAACTCTTTAGCCACTGTTTCTCCAAATGCTGCAAAAGTCCAATGTCTCCTTCCCCACCCAGCCCTAACTTCTCATTTTCAATTCTACCATCAGAGTTAATATTCTCGACTCAGTCACTCCCCCCCCCCAAAGAACGCAACACCCGTTAGACCCGTAAAAGACACATCTGCTTTTTTCTTTTCTTTTTTTTAAGCTCATTGTCTAAAATAGAAAAGAAAGGAAAGGAAAAGTAGTAGTAGTAGTAATAGTGGGGGGGGGGGATCCATTTTTTGAGAGGTGTGATCTCATGGAACAGTCTTGATTTTGCAGCATGTATAAGAAGATGAGTAGGTTGTTTCCTTGTTATCACTGATATTTGGTGTAAAAATTGCAGGTTATTTAGAAGAGAAAACAGGTTGAAAAAGAAACGAAGAGAGTTCACTGAGGCTTTGAGGTACCTGCACTGTAACTGCATTCATTAGTCGGCACCTGGACGCTTTCAGAGTGATGTCTTTCTCTTATTATTTTTTTTTTCCTCTTTTCAATACAGTAGAGCAATATGCTGGTAAATTGATTCAATCAAAACAACAACAACAATAACACAACAAATAATAACAATAGCAAAAGTCAAGAAAATAGCAGCTGCATTCATGTATATGTATGCGTGTGTGTGTTGAATTCTGCAATTTTTTTTTTCCGGAAAAAAAAAAAATCCACTGCGTCTGAAGAGACCAGTGGGAAAAAAAAAAGGCAAACAAGAATTTAGATACTTGACTCTTTGGGCAGCAAATCTACGTTGGTGACAGAGGTCACGATGGAAACAAGGCAGTCGAGGGTACTACCATTGGCTGACTTGCGAATCTGGGCGATGCGCTCTTCCACACAACCGGCTGACAGTCTGGCCTCCGCATCATGATCCCAGCATTCTTCAATTGTAACACACAGCTGGGCTATGCCCTGCGTGCCCAAAGAGAAAGAAAGAAAAAAAAAAGGGGGTTTAGACAGAGAAAATGGACTGATGTCGCTTCAGGATGCCAGATGTACAGGTTGCATTCGTGGTACAACTGTAATACAGTCTCACCATTAGGGTTGTAAGTTGCTAACAGTCACAAAGCAAGTGAGTCATGTGACTGACCAGAGTTTACTAATTTTTGTTTTGTTGATTGTTAAACAAATAACAATAGCACTTAGACGTATACACCTCTTCAAGTGTTTTTACAGCCCTCTCTAAGCGGTTTACAGAGTCAGCCTCTTGCCCCCAAACAATCTGGGTCCTCATTTTACCCACCTCGGAAGGATGGAAGGCTGAGTCAACCTTGAGCCTGGTGAGATTTGAACTGCCAAATTGCAGGCAGCCGGCAGTCAGCAGAGGTAGCCTGCAGTACTGCATTCTAACCACTGCGCCACTGTGGTTCAAATGTAGTAGACATGAGGGCAAATGCCGGGATGGTTAAGCAAATGACATGGTTGTTGAGTAAAACCATTGTTAGCCACGGTGCGGTTTTGCCAAAAAATCTAAAGTGCCAGTAAAGCATGCTAAAGCATCTCATTGATGGGTCAACCAAGAGAACCAGAAATGGCTTCTAAAAACATGAAGCAGAAGGTACCCTGAAAGTATAGGTAGTCCTCAAATTGCAACCGTTCATTTAGTGATCATTTGAAGTTACAACAGCACTCTTTTTTTCACACTTAACGACCATTGCAGCACCCCTATGTGATCAAAATCTGGAGGCTTGGCAATTGATTGATATTTATGGCGGCTACAGTCTCCCATGGTCATGTGATTGACTTTTTGTGACTTTCTGACAAGCAAAGTCAAGGGGGAAGCCAGATTCACTTAACGACTGTGTTATTAACGACTGCAGTGATTTACTTAACAGCTGTATTTTGCCTTTTAAATTTCGTATTTGTGTATTTTATTGTGTGGCTGTTCACCGCCCTGAGTCCTTCGGTATACAAATCAAATAAAACGGAAAAAAAAAATGAAAATGTAGCAAGAAAGGTTGTAAAATGGGGGAACACTCACTAAACAACTGTCTTGCTTAGCAATGGAAATCTGGGTCATAGGTTGAGGACTGCCTGAATTGAGTTTTACTAAACCATACTGGCCCGCCCAGCTATGGACATTTAGGGGGGAAATATAAGCATCGAGAAAGGACCTACAGCGTGTTTAAGCCAATGGTCCTTGAACACAGGACGCATCTTCTTATGGACCACAATTTCCTGCAGCTCCTCAAGAGATGGGTGTTGGCCGACTTCTTCTTCAAAAGGCAGTAAATACTCATCCACAGGACCTATTTTTGCAAGAAGAGAGGGCATTGCTACCAAACACAGGTCACCAACAGGCAGCTCCGACCAATTGGCATCTCACCCACTGCTGTATTAAGCTATGTGCTTCACAGGAATATATTCTGATTACTTACCTCCTTGTTTAAGTGGAATCATTTATTTGAGGTTAAGGTGGCAAATCAATGTTATTAGTCATCCACCCAGCTCTGCAACTCCATAGGGGCAATCAAAGCAGGCTCTTGGTCTATTTCCCTCCCTTCGCCATTACAATCTGCCTGTATATTCCCTCACTTCCTCCTCAAGTAACAGCTGTGATGTTTGTTTATTCTGTTAAAATGTTTATATAGCTGCCCATCTTCCAACCAACTCTGGGCAGCTGCTTAAGGAACTTTTTACTGTATTCTTATTACTTCTCTTTGATCAAGAGATAGATTTACTAAGGACAGGATGTTTTTAAGAAAGGTTCTTTAAAAGACAGAGGTTGAACTGCAAGAATTCGGTAAAAAGCAGGGGAAGGGAGAATTATTCTATTTCAGATTCGTATCATTTTTATGTATTTTTGTTCTGACCTTTTATTTTTTATTTTTCATTTATTTTGTTTTTTTAAAAAAAGCTAAGAAATATGTCATATTGATATGCTACAAGTCAACGCCTTTGTCAAGATCAAATCAGATTAATTTAATTGCTGTAATTGGAGTTTGCAAAAAGTGAATCCTAGGAAGATTCCTGAGAAAATTTGGTATAATCTCTATCCCATAACTGTCAGAAAATTCAAATCTTACTTTTCTTCATTATAAGATCATGCTCATAAATACAGCTCAGGCATATCCTCTTTGGTATTTCCCTTATTGGCTTATTAAATTCTCGAAGACCCTACAGTACACAGTAGCCTTAATGAAATTACATTTATAAAACCTGAATGTGCCAAAATCTAATTGTTTAGATTTACTTGGCCCTGAAACATCCAAATAACAAAACTAAACTTAGGCTAAGTTCTCTAATAACTTACCTTGATCTCAGTAGTCTCATGTTGGTAGATGAAGCAAAGTTTATAAAACTTTTAACTTTCCCTAAATCTTCTGCTTTGAACAAAAGTCTGTCATTTTAAGAAAGACTTTGCATAACTTAAATGTCTCAAAACGCTTACAAATTTCAACAGTTTCCATTATATGGGACTGTAGATAGTCTATATAGATATGGGAATTATCTTGAGTGACTTGGAGTATCTTTCTCTTGGGAAAAATATCCACATAGATGTTCTAAATTAAATCTTCATAAACTAACTCCAAATGGATTGGACATACAGTATTCATAATTTCTAAGGAAGCAAGAACAGCATGTAAAAAGTATATTGGAACTCACCATCAGTTGCTGTGCATCTGGAAACCAACTCCCACAATACCAGGCCCATGGCATACATATCAATTCTCAGGAAGGAATCTCTCTGGAAATTAATTGCTCCTTCCAGGACCTCAGGAGCCATATATCTTCTGGTTCCCACCTGTAATAGGCACAGGAATCAGTTACTGGAACTAAACCCGTACTTTCAAACTCTGGTTCTTTAAGAAAAAAGAAAGGGGGGGAGGGGAGAGAGAGGAAGAGAGAGAGAAAGCAATGAAAAGTCGGAGAGGAAAAAAGCAGAAGTAATAGCAATTGTTGATATTACCTTGGCTACAGGTAGTCCTCGAGTTATCACATCTTGTTCAATGACTGTTCAGAATTAAGATGTTGCTGAATGAGGGTACTTACAACTGGTCTGTGAAGTTGCAGCTGTCACAGGGTTCTCATACTCATGGGATCACGATCTGGGTGCTTGGGTGTCCAGCTCGCAATTATGAGGTTGTAGTGAACCAATGGTCACGATTGCCCTCTGCAACCTCTCCCACTGGCTTCCCCTGAGCAGTCAATGGGGAAGCCAGCAGGAAAGGTCAGAGGTTGCTTTTTCTTCCAGGGATCTCATACTCTGTGGCACAGACCTCTCTGCCGCCTGTGCTCTGCAGCACCTGCCTACCCCCATGACCCCATTGGTTAGTAGCACTGATGAAATTACCTGGTAGTTGGTTGCAAGAAAATAACCAACCTCAGAAAGTAGCAAGGACCCCCACAGTTCAACCCCCACAGTTCAACCTTGAGCTACAAAGATTATCTTCTATCAACAGACATTGAACCATCTACCAATGCATTCTTCATCATTTTGACAAGATCCATTGACTTGCTGATCCTTCCAAAAGATTACAGGTAGTTCTCACTTCCTGATCACTCGTTCAGCGACTGTTCAGCGTTACCATGGCGTTGAGAAAGAATAAATTGTACACTATCATGTGCATGCGACAATGGTGACTAGTTTTTCAAAATATAGAACCTAGACACTATGCGACGATAACATAGATTTGTCTTCTCTTTACCTGCCTTCCAAATTAGATTTGCGAAATGAGGTAGTATAAGCTAACCTGTGGTTTTACCTGTCCATGAGTATCTCCTGGAGGCTTCCCGGGTTCAAAGCGTACGGCCAGTCCGAAGTCAGCAAGCACGGCGGTTAAATCATTCTTCAGAAGCACGTTCTTGCTCTTGAAATCCCTGCAAGGAAAAGGAAAGGAAAGGAAAAGAAAAGGGTATTTAATGTAGTGCATTATCAACATCCAAGATAAAACCATCTGTGTGCAATTTTTGCCACCAATGCCATCAACAGGTGGATGCAAACCCAATTTATGAGAAAGACGGGTGGGGGGGGGGGAAATCAGTGAGGATGATATCCAGGCCAACATTAACACAAATTATGTGCAATGGCATCCTTCCCTTATTGCTTGTACTGTTAATTCCTTTGCCAGCTCTTTCCTAGAAAGCAAGTTTGGCATCTAGAATGTTGCCTTGGATTTTGATCTTTACCTGGAGTTTCACTCAGCTGCATTACTTCCTTATCTACCTCTTAAATTAAACCCTTGTGCTTATTAAGTGACTCCTGGAGTTTCCTTCAGCAGGGGTGGAGGAGAGCAGGAAAAAATAAAAAAAGAACGGGGTTGATTATAATTAAATTACAGACTTGAGGCAGCAGATGGTAGATCCACGTGTGCTTGGCATTATAATTCTCTTGCCATCAGTTTAATTGACTGTGGTATTCCAGCCGGTTGGATCACAGGACAAGTGTGGGACCAAGCAATATAATTAATGAGGGCAGATTCTGTGGTGTGTTTTTTTTTTTTATCCCCCGTGAAATGCTCTGTCAGAATACATTACCAAGAGAGATGCCTCCATGGAGAGAAAGAGCTCACAAAAGGGTGGAGGGAAAATGCAATGAATTCCCAGGGTGTACAGTATCCCCAAGGAAAATTGTCACCCCTCCCCCCAGACTCACAATTTTTTTTGTTTTGTTTTGTTTTGTTTTTCAAGGAGGGAAAGAAAAGCGGAAAGATAGTTCCCAGGCACTGGGTACATGTTAAAGCTGTTAAAGTTGGCCGAGAAACTATCAGAGAGACCTTATGCCAGATTCGTCAAACTTCTGACAGCCAAGTACACCCAAAACCAAGATTCTCACAGAGGCTTCCCCATCCAGATTTATTAAAAGAGAAAAGGGGATTAAGCTACAGAATTCACAACAACTAAATCCTTTCATTATTTCGGACCCCCATTTGAATTTAGTAAGCTGTAGCTTTGTGTGTTCTCCTAAGCTGCCGATGAGAGGTATGTTTTCCGGATAATAAAAGAAAAGGTGCAGATATTTTGGGCTTGCAATGTTTTACAAACCACCTTTCTTTTTTGCAAGGATTGGAAAGACTAACATTATTTCTACAGACGGATGAAGGTTAAGATGGGGGTGGGTATTCTAAGGGTATTCTCCAAGAGTGTCACAGCACCTGTTCCGTGGCCCTTAAGAGTTGTGGATAGGGCCACCAATTTTTCTCCTCTCCTCTCCCCTCCCATTCATTTTTGTCCAGATGAAAGAATAGGAAGAATATCTCCCCTGAAGGAAACAGTAGTTCCAATACATGAATGATAAATGAAGGAATGGAGTATGTTTGAAGTGGATTTATTGTATCTGAAATTAAATACCATTAGGGGGCAGCACAGCACCAAAAAGCTAGGGTTAATAGTTTTCAATTTCTAGCTTAGTAGAACCTTTTCTACAGGTTCCTATTGGTTAAACAATCCTGGTGCAATTGGCATGGAAGCTCCCAGGTGGCTCAGGATGTCCCATTGGATTGCCCTTCCCCTGTCCATGTTCGTCCCCCTCACTCACCACCACCCTAGCAATTTAGCCTACCACTTCAAAGGAAACCTAAGGAACGGCTAGTGTTCCCATAAAAAGTCACCATTCCCTTGAGCCGTGTGAGGAATGCATCACTGTTTACATTGGAAGAGGGAGTGATCCGTACGTCACCTTGAGCTCCATCCCAAGGACAGCAGGATGAACATCTAGAAGTACGCAAACAAACTTCGATTTGGTGCTAAGGTAGACCTAAAATGGGACCTACCTGTGGGCTATAGCAGGCTTATGCCCTCCCTTGCACCAGGGGATGTCCTCATGCAGATAGGAGAGTCCACGGGCCATGGTTTCTGCCACATGGCAGATCTCATTCCAGTTGATAACGTTCCCCTTCAGATAGTCAGTCAAAGACCCCTGGGGGAACAAACCTAGGTGATGTCTATGACTCTTTTGACACCCTCCCAAATCGGATCTGTGACTCTTTACTCTAACGTGTGTGTGGCATTTACTGTGAACCCAGCCAGTATTTTAAAGCAGGAATCTTAAGCATGCTTCTCTGGAAGTCAGCCCAAGGATCAGTTCTAAAAGCATGACTCCGCATAGAATACACACACAACAAGCGCCCAGAATTAACAGAGAGCTGGAAGGCCCCTGCTCAAGCAGAAACTCTATACCATTTTAGACTAATGGCTGTCCACTCTCTTCTTAACCCACCCACCGCCATCCCGCAGTATTGGAGCAGCCACAACTTCTGGAAGCAAGTGGTTCCACTGATTAATTGTTCTAACTGCCAGGAATTTTCTCCTTAGTTTTAAAATTGCTTCTCTGCCAGTGACATTCATCTGCAGGAGAGAATTAAACACAAGCTTAAATATCCTCCAATGGGAATAAATGGGATTGAAAATTAATGCTCAATTTGTTTGGCCGTTACCAAGTTTACAGCAATACGTGTACAATGACTGGGCTCACTTACAGGTAATTCTCGAGTTATGGCCATAATGGAGCCTGCCTATCATGGTCGTAACTCGTTAATGCCCCATGTCTGATCTTTTTGATAGTGACTCACTGCAGTCACTAAGGGAACCAACGGTTCATGATGAGAGGTTTTGCTAAAAGCTGAAAGTAAATTCTGGTTTTTCACAAAAACACCATGAAATGCAGTCCAATGACAGCGGGATGCTGCAAACGGCTATTAATGTGACCAGTTGGCTGAGCATTAAGCTACGTGGTTGCGTAGCAGCCAAGGACTGTCAGAATTTTTGAATCCAGATTGTAAATACCACCTTCCCTCAAGTAAGTATTCAGGAACTTCAAATGGTCATTAAGTGACCGGCCATAAGTCAAAGACCACCTGTACTTAGATCTGCAGGAGAAGCTCTTCTGAAGATGCACCTGTTGCCAGAAGCTTGATTGTTGCCTCTGAGCTGGAAGGGGGGGGGGGCTCCCCCCATGTTGCTAAGAGTCTGTGAAGTGGTCTCCGTGAGGAGATGCGGTCTTGGTCCTTCTGACGTCAACAAAGCATCCACCTAATCAGTCCTTGTTACCAGGGGTGGGTTCTAAAATTTTTTACTACCGGTTCTGTGGGGCGGTGGTTTATTTTGTGGGCGTGGTTTGATGGTCATGTGACAATTCTTTAGGCTTTAGCAGCGGTACTGGTCTACCAGGCTTTTAACTGCTTGCAGAGCTGTACCGGTCTACCCATTTGTTTTTGGAGTATTCCAGTCTACCCATTTGTTTTTGGAGCACACTGGTCTACCACCACACTGCCCTTTACTGCTGATCAGCTGTAGGGCGGCCCTTTGACGCACCGCAGCAAGAGTTTAAACAGTTTTTTTCCTTCTAGCAGATCAGCTGGGACTTGGGAGACAACGAATAGATTGGGGGCCGGGCTAGGCAGAGGTGGTATTTACCGGTTCTCAGAACTCTCAAAATTTACACTACCGGTTCGCAAGAACCGGGGAGAACCGGTAGCAACCCACCACTGCTTGTTACCTTATCGTGGAAAGCAGTGATCAGCCACAGCTCCATCTCCAGGTTTGTTCCCCTCTTCTCGGCTGCAATAAACTGCAAAAGGTTGTCATGTTTCATTCCCGGGGTGTTGAAGATATCCCTCTCGCTTTGCCAAGATTGCTTGTCCTAGAGAAATGGCAGAAAGTTAAGAAGCAGAGAAACAGACGAATCTGTTCAGAGAATAAATGACAACCTTAGATATTTTTGACGTTACAGCCACCAGGATGATGCTTTTATCTCCCATCAATCAAAAAAAATTAGTCCTAGTAATTTGACCATCTTTGCATGCCCTCCCTTTCTTATTTTCCAGAACTCTTGACATTTTCTTATTTGCAAGTGCAGCTTGCTGTAGAAATGGAATCAACAAATATTGGGAGGAGGAGTAGAGAACTGCACCCTTGCAATTTTGAACGCGCCAGAAACAAGTATAGTAGACACTGGTGATTGTCCTGCAAATGATTGGTTAACCGTTCAAAAGGCTACCTAGGCCAGATAACACAATCAACTTTGCAGGGAGGACTTCTTCTGCATGTCCTGAATTTATTTTAATTTTGGAAAATGGGAGAAAAGGCACAGGAACCTGATAACTCTCACATCCTTTCCATCCTGCATTCATTCTTCTGGATCAGTGTTTCTCAACCTCACTGACTTCAAGATGGGTGGACCAACTCCCACAGTTCCTCAGCCAGCCTCTTAAAATCACTGAGGTTAAGAAATAGTACTCTTGGAAAAAAAGATAGAAACGAAAAGTAAAAAAAAAAAAAAAGCTGGAATAACAGAGATATTGGGGGGGGGGGGGGGGTTTGTGGCTAGTTGAATAATTCATTTTATGCCTGAAGGACCAACGGCATAGAAGGTCAGCCAACCTATAACTTGTATTCAGATGATATAGTGGCCTGGGATGAATGTGAGAAACTAGACCTAAATCATGATTACAGACTGTGAATAAAGCAAATTACACAAGTACAGCCTAAATCATGGTCTGGGGACAGATGACATCTAAGATGTTATTTCTCTACTGAGGTAATTTTAAGATAAGTGGACTACAACTTCCAGAATTCTTCACCAACATGATGTCATCAAGCAGTCACAGTGGAGAAACATTGGATTAAGCTGACTGAAAACCAACACAAGTAGTCCTCAACTTACAAGCACAACTGAGCCCAACATTTATATTGTTAAGTGAGACATTTGTTAAGTGAGTTTTGTTCCATTTTACGACCATTCTAGCCACAACACAATTGCCGTTGTTAAATCAGTAACACAGTAAAGTGAATCTGGCTTCCCCAATTGGCTTTATTTTGTCAGAAGGTCACATGACCCCTGGAGACTGCAACCGTCATAAATATGAACCGGTAGCCAAGCGTCCAAATTTTGATCACATGACCACAGGGATGTTGCAGTGATTGTTAAGTGTGAAAAAATGGTCCGAAGTTACTTGTTTTCAGTGCCACTGTAACTCTGAAATGGTCACTAAATGGACTGCTGTAAATCGAGGATTACCTGTATACGTTTCCATAGCTGCAAGATATGGAAGATAGGAATGAGGACTCTCAATAGCAAGAACACTTACATACCGCTTCACAATGCTTTATAGCCCTTTCTAAAGCGGTTTTATATTGCTCCCAACAATCTGGGCCATCACTTTACTAACCTTGTCAGATGCAGGCTCTAAATGTTATTCAAGCAGGAAATAAAAAGTTAGACATACCCTCTTCTGATCACGTCCTTTTTTCCAGCAATTCCCACAAAATTGGACAGTAGGTGGATTCTCCTACCCATGTTTTTGCTTTTGGTTCACATGTGGCTTTTATTTTTTTTTTAAATGCTTCATGTTTCTCCTAGCTACTGCCTTGGTTCAAACTTCCCACTGTCAGTTGGGAAAAAGTGGCTAAGCTAGGAACTTCTTTGAACCTCCAGGAGCAAAGGCTGTAGCCTGCTGATTGCTTGTCACGTCTCCCCCACTGAAATATGCAATAATGAAGGAGCAGCTATCTGCTTCCTCCCTCGCATTCCAGTTTTCTGATTTATCTGTACAGGAGATGGTGGATTTTAAAAAAAAACGAAAACAGGAACCAGAAAAGAAGTCTGAAATGATACAAATACACATAGTCTTCAGCTTACGGCCACAACTGGGTCCAAAATTTTCACTGCTAAGCAAAACAGTTGTTATGTTTTGCCTCATTTTATGACCTTTCTTGCCACAGTTGTTAAGTGAATCACTGCAGCTGTTTAGTTAGTAACCTGATTGTTAAATGAATCTGGCTTCCCCATTGACTTTGCTTGTCAGAAGGTCACAAGAGGCGATCACATGACCCTCCGGAACACCGCAACTGTGGTTAAGTACATGCCAGTTGCCAAGCATTCCACTTTTGATCACGTGACCCTGGGGATGCTGCAAAGGTTTCAACTGTGAAAAACGGTCGTAAGTCATTTTATTCAGTGACGTCGTAACTTTGACCAGTCACTAAATGAACTGTTGTAGATTGAGAGCTCCCAGTAATAAATGTTTCCAAAGACACTTCCCCTTTTTACATATTTGACATTATTTTGAATTTGTATGATGAATGTCTCACAGAAGCTTAAGCTATCGAAGATCTGTTACCTGGTACTGTAAAATTTGTTTTCTTAGATGACCCAGGAAAGAAGAATAAAGTTTTTAATGATTCCTCTCAATCTGAACATAACCGAGTCTCAGGTTTTTGCCAAGTGCATTATTTATGTTTAACTCTAGCAAGGATGGGTAATCGTTTTGAGATTAAAGGCAACGACAAGCCATAGATTTAACGATTTCCCTCTTCTTGCATTAAAAATTACAATCCTTTGGCAATTTGTGGAAAGGCTTTAGGATACGGTTCCAAGACTTTGGAATCAACGTGCCTTGAAGTGTGATTTGAAATATTTTATCCCCGCTGTCATGCCTGAAGAAGCTGCCAAGATAAATAACATAAAACAGCAATATATAAAATGCTTGCAGATTCACGGAGCTGGGAACTTATTGCCATTCACTTGTGCATAGAACAGAGGCTGCCTGCACACTTACAGAATAAATAATGGCTTAGCGTGAAATCCAAAACAGACCCCCAAGCCATTTGGCTAGGTCTTGAATCATGCAACCGGGTTTCAATCTATGAAACAAGGGAGATGTAGCTGAGCAAAGCAGAGGACAAGAGCAATGAACCTTTAAGGGAGGAGAAACAGTAACTCAGCCCCGAGGAAGTGTGAAAATAACCCTTGATTTGTTTGGTATAAGATTGGGGGCAGAGAGAAACCATCAAGCTTTCAAGTTTGAGTTTTTCCTGCCAAATAGGTGTTTCTCAATCTTTTTTATTTATTTATTTATTTATATGCCGCCCTTCTCCGGAGACTCAGGGCAGCTTACAATGAGTTAAGCAATAGCCTTCATACTTTTGTATATTTATACAAAGTCAGCTTATGGCCCCCACAAACTGGGTCCTCAATTTACCCACCTTAGAAAGGATGGAAGGCTGAGTCAACCTTGAGCCTGGGGAGATTCGAACTTACAGTAATTGCAGACAGCTGAGTGCTCTTTTCTCTCTCTCTCTCTCTCTCTCTCTCTCTCTCTCTCTCTTTCTTTCTTTCTTTCTTCTTTTTTTAAAATTTGATTTATATGCCGCCTTTCTCCGGAGACTCAGGGCGGCTTACAATGCATGAAGCAATAGCCTTCATACTTTTGTATATTTATACAAAGTCAGCTTATTGCCCACACAAACTGGGTCCTCAATTTACCTATCTTAGAAAGGATGGAAGGCTGAGTCAACCTTGAGCCTGGTGAGATTCGAACTTACAGTAATTGCAGATAGCTGGTGTTAATCACAATGCTTTAGTCTGCTGAGGCACCGGGCCCCTACATCATTTAAGTATCTTGGTGATACTTAAATGATGTAGACTTCAACTCCCAGAATCCCCCCACCAATATGGCTAGCGGGGGAATTCTGGGAGTTGAAGTCCGCTAACTTCAAGTAATCAAGGCTGGGACACACTGCTACAGACTTTACTTACCTTGAAGACTTAAAACGTGGACCTCTTGATAAAATTGGTAACCTGGAATTCTGTAAACAGTTTTACCTTGCTCCAGGTGTTATTGGAAAGCAGTTCCATTCCTTACCTGTACAGGGAAGATTTTCACTGCCACATACTCATTCATCAATTGTGCTTTCCAGACACAGCCAAAACGACCTCTGGCTTTGACCTCTAACAACTGCAGTGGCTTCAGCCCAACCGTTGGAGAAGGAGGTGGGGGTCCAGGGTCCTAGAAGAGAAAAGTAGGTAGGGGGTGATAGGAATCAGATAAAATTGAAATATTGTTAGGGTATGAAGGAATTTCTTGCAGGAGTTGTTATGAAGCTAGCTGGTGCCAATGACCAACACAAATTGAGAGGATGTCTATAGAATATCTTATCTTTTCCTCAATAGAGCAGCTTTTAGACAATTTGATCTGGAGGAGTAGACCAAGAATAGGAAATCCAAGGACTGCAGGTCAGAAATCGTCCCCTAGCATTTTCACCCCCGTTTTGGCTTTGTTTTTACAGGTTATGTAGGGCAAAAGTTTCCCAGTTGAGTCCAACTCTAGGGCATAGTGCCCATCTCCGTATTTTTGGCCGAGGGAGTCAGAGTTGTCTAAAGACAATTTATGTGGCCATGTGACCAGCATGGTTATATGCCAAAGGCGCATGGAACGCTGCTACTGTCCCAGCAAAGTGGTACCTATTTCTCTACTCGCATTTATATGCTTCGGAATTGTTAGATGGTCAGGAGCTGGAGCAAGTGATGGTAGTATGCCACGTTGCGTGGTACTTAGGTCTTAAACGTGGGCTGTCAGCTCTCCAAGCTCAGCGTCTGTAAGTGCTAAGACATTGCGTCTTACATTCAAGTTTAAATTCAATTTATTTTACACCACTGGAATGAAGGACAACACAGATAACTAGTTTACCAAAAGCCTCGCCCATCTTACATACCTCGCTGACATCGACGTGCCCATAGGGAGGTTTGCGGTGACGGTACATCCAAAAAGCCAGTAAAATGGCAATGGAGAGAGCAGTCATGGGAAACAAGGAATAAACGACAACATGGAGCAAGGAGGCATTTGGAGGCGGTGGCTCATAAACCACTGAAAGAAAGCAAATAGTAACCCTGTTTAGACCAGGTACAAATGTCCGTCTCCAACATCCTGCCTTCAAGGCAAAGCAGAAGCTACAGCTAGTCCTCAATTTACAACCACAATTGAATGCAAAATTTATGTTGCTAAATGAGACACTTACCTAAGTTTTGCCCCAGATTGAGAC
This sequence comes from Coluber constrictor foxii, assembly GCA_038048745.1. NCBI lineage: Eukaryota > Metazoa > Chordata > Lepidosauria > Squamata > Colubridae > Coluber > Coluber constrictor. The sequence goes on along the minus strand of CM075961.1, from coordinate 164,241,362 downwards.
CTTTCTTGCCACAGTGGTTAAGCTGCAGCTGTTAAGTTAGGTTGTTAAATGAACGTGGCTTCCCCACTGACTGCTTGTCAGAAGGTGACATGATCACATGATCCCTGCAACTGTTATAAATATGAGCCAGTTGCCAAGCTTCTGAATTTTGAGCCCTTGACCCTGGGGAAGGGAGGCTGCAATGATTGTAAGCGTGAAAAATAGTCGTAACTCACTTTTTTTCAGTGCCATTGTAACTCTGAATGATCGCGAAATGAACTGTTGTAAGTTGAGGACTACCTGTCTCTTGACGTGACTATTTCAACCAATTTGATGTGAATGTTAGTACTTGCCCATATTAATAACCGCTGCATTTTTCTTAAGCGTTTACAAGTTCCACAATATCTTTATCTCTCCTTCTATGAAGAAGAGCCCAAATAAATTATTCCCCCAAAATGATAGTGCTTAGGAGCCCTACCATATATTTTTCTCCCAGGAAAAAAAATCAATTTGAAAGAGAGGTGAGGGGGGGAAAATTGAATTTGTGCAGAAGACCCCTATGCTTCATTGCATAACCAGATAGGTACATATACCTTAATGACTGTTATTTTGGGGTCTCGGCATTTAAGCTTTAGCTTCAATTAAGTTAAAAGAACAGGAATTTCTAAAACATTATATTGTGGCTTTTAAAATGTTATTTTAATCAAAACATTTTAGAGAGGCATGCATATATCATTGAACAGGCTCCAGAATGTTTTGATTTTGGCTCCTGAAAAATGGTCTATTAGGGACCAATATTTTTCATAATTAGTACATTCAGCTGACAGACTGAAGCAAAACTGCAGCGTGGCGGCTTAGCTGGGAATGAACAGTCCATTGGTCCATAATGATCCAGTCATGTCCACCAACTGTCCCTTAAGTGGGCATCATTAACAAACGGCAGTTGTTTTGAAGATGGTTCAACATATTTGCCATGTCTTCAGAACAAGAGATTCTGAACAGCCACATCTGCAAGAAACTGCAGTGAAACTGAAATGAAGAAGCATAGATCATGACTCTTAATCACACAAAACATGGGACCCCCAATACTCATGCTAAGGAATTTGATTCAAGCGTTAATCCACATTTGGCAGCATGGCATCCCTAGGCATTCGTCATCAAATTTCCCCCAAAATTTCTTATTTATTTATTATTTCATCAATTTTTTTTTTATTTCCCTTAGATCAATTTGTTGATGTAAGTTGATTTGTTCGTTTATTTGAATCAACATGGTGCAGCAGCTCATTGCTTATTACTAAATGATTAAAGAACTTTGATTCAATTTTTAAGTCAGCGATTTCTTATCAGGACAAAGAACAGCCGAGTAGGCTTTGGTCTGTAAAGGAAGAATCGTGTGTTCTGTTTTTTTGGATGGACACTACATTCCAGATTACTTTATATCTTCTAGATCATTAATGCCTGACCTCCTGCATGCCCTTAAAAGAATTGTAGGAAGCAGTGTGACCTGACCTACTGTTAAATATGTCCCGAACCTAAAAAAAAACCCCAATCAATCAAAATCACATTTTATACAGAAGAAGAGAAGGAAAAGCAGGAGGAGGAGGAGGAGGAGGATCAGAACCATGAAAATGTTGAGCAAACTCTTTTTCTGGTCGTAGACTTTTCAACCCATAACCTTTTAACTCTAGCAATGGACTTTTAAAAGTCGAGCTCTTCTAACAAACATTCAGCCTGCCAGAATATATCCCGTGATGTTAAGAGGGAAAGGAATTCTCTTATTTTTATCTTAGAAAATTGCATTGAAATTCATTAATTCAACCAGAATAACAAAGTTAGAAGCAGCGGTGAAAGGCACTTACCTTCGCTACTGGTTTGGGAATGCAAGCGCATGCATGCCCGCGCTACACTTACACACGCCTCTTCTGCGCATGCACACAGAGTTCTGTGCATGCACAGAGGGTCAAAAACAGGATGTAATGACGTCCCAGTGGGTAGGTGGAGCTTCCTGCCACTGGCGCTACCAGTTCGTGAGCTGGATTTCACCGGCCAGATTTCACTGCTGGAAGGGACTTTGGAGGTCTTGATCCCCTACTCAAGCAGGACTTGAGTATCAAGTCCTCAATAGTATCTCAAGCAGATACTATTTCAGACTAACGGTTGTCCACTCTCTTCTTAAAAACCTCCAGTCCTGGAACACTCACAACTTATGGAGCCACTCACAACTTACGGAAATTTCCTGTGAGGAAATTTCTCCTTAGTTCCAGGTTGGTTCTCTCCTTGATTAGTTTCTATCTGTTGCTTCTTGTCCTGCTTTGAAGAATAGCTTTTATTTTTATTTATTTATTTATATTTCAATTTATATACCGCCTTTCTCCACGGGAGGGGGGATTCAGGGCGGCGAACAGCCAGATTAAAACACATATAATAAAAATATGAAAAAATATAAAACATAAAATTTTTATTTTATATTTTATATTTTAAATATAAAATATGAAAAAAATATAATATAAAAATTAGACTAAATCGTCGGTGTTCCAATATAAAAGTCTCAAAACCAGTTAAAATACCCAATTTAAAACCCCAAAAATTAATAATACCAAAATTTTAAAACCCCATTAAAATCAAGCAAGCAAGGCCGGCTTGTTGGAATAAATAAGTCTTAAGGGCCTTTCGGAAAGCGCGGAGGTTCGGGATCTTTTCTTTGTGGCAGCCCCTCAAATACTGGAAGACTGATGTCATGTCATCCCTAGTCCTTCTTTTCATTAAACCAGACATACCCAATTTCTGCAACCGTTCTTCATGTCTTTTCATAGCCAGCCTCCTTTTTTCATAACCTGGAAAAAACTACATTTTATAAAAAAAAAATTTAAAAAAAAACAGAAAAGGAGACTTACTGTACTGGGTTCAAAGATTTATACTCCTGACTCTCACCTTGTGGGCCATTAGGTTCAGGCAAGTGTGTGAACTTTTCATTGCAGAAATTCCCTTCACAACAACAGAAATACACTTGTGGATTCTCTTCTGTGGCCACACATTCCTCCCTGTAGATTAAAACAACACAAAAGAAAAGAAGCTAAGCCAGTGAATTCCTGCGTTGTTCCGTGCAACTGGACTTGCTTCACTGTGCAAGCAAATTCTTTTTATTTTCCTATTTTGCTGATGCACCATACTTTATAAGAGGTGTTAAAAAGGAACAAAATTCCTTTTTAAGACCAACAGATTCCTGGTGGGAGATCTTCAAACCCTGAAAGAAACTTGCAGAAGGTTAATTTAGAGAAAGTAAAGATATAGTTATAATAATCACAGGTGGTCCTCAACTTAAGGATAAAAGGTATAAAAATGCAATAAAATGCAATAAAATAAAATGCAATAAAATAATAAAATAAAATAAATTAAAATAAATAATAAAATAAAAAATAAAATAAAATGCAATAAAATGCAATAAAATAAAATAAATAAAATAAATAAAATAAAATAAAATAAAATAAAATAAAATAAAATAAAATAATAAAATAAAATAAATAAAATAAAATAAAATAAAATAAAATAAAATAAAATAATAAAATAAAATAAATAAAATAAATAAAATAAATAAAATAAATAAAATAAAATAAATTACAACCGTTATTGGGACCGGAACCTCCGATGCTAAGCAAGATAGTTGTTGGGTGAATTGTCTGATTTTACAACCTTTTTTGCCATGGTTAAATGAATCACCACAGTTGTTAAGTGAATCACTGCATTTGTTAAGTTACTAGCACAGTTGTTAAGTAAATCTGGTTTCCCCATTGCTTGTCAGATGGTCACAAAAGGGGATCACATGACCCCAGGACGCTGCAACCGTCATAAATATGAGTCAGTTGCCAAGCGTCTGAATTTTGAAGACGTGGGTATGGGGATGCTGCAACGGTCATAAGCGTGAAAAATGGCCATGTCTCTTTTTTTTCAGTGCTGCTGTAACTCTGAATGGTCACTAAACAAACTGCTGTAAGTTGAGGACTACCTGTATGGTATCACCACCTATGTTGCAAATCCACACAATGCTGTCTGAAAGAGGGGTGGCTCCTGATGCTTTTCTCTGCATGGAGGGCAGAGAAATCAAGTGGTTTAATGAGTAGATGAGGGAGCCTTCACAAATAATGACAGCCTGGCATATCATCTAGGATGGTTTTTTGTTTTTTTAAAAAAAATTGATTTATATGCTGCCCTTCTCCGGAGACTCAGGGCGGCTTACAATGGCGTTAAGCAATAGCCTTCATACTTTTGTATACTTATATTTATACAAAGTCAGCTTATTGCCCCCAACAAACTGGGTCCTCAATTTACCCACCTTATAAAGGATGGAAGGCTGAGTCGACCTTGAGCCTGCCTGGGATTGAACTCACAAGTAATTGCAGGCAGCTGGATCTTAAATGCTGCCTTTGTAGGAGGCATTACTCTCCTACGCTACTCAGGCTCTATCAGCTTGTTGCTATGAACCAATTTTCACTAGATTTGTCCCCATTTTCTATTACTGTTAATCAAACCCACAAGCCAATCTCTTATGAAATAATTCCCTTTTCACAGAAATTATAAGAATTTTTGGTTGTCCTTCTATGGCAGGCTGACCTGCCCTTCGGGTGCAATGCAAAAACACAGTTTGTGGCCAAACTGTTTCATCCTCTCGAACCTTGTGCTCCATGATGAAAGATCCGGGCCATAGTTTGTAAGCTATACCGAGTGAACTATTTGCACAAATAGTTGTGTGAACCCATGGTCAATGCCTCTCTTAGGAAGTGCAGAAAAGAGAACAGATGTCCAAGAAGAATTGCTTAGTCTTGAAACCTACCCAAGACTAAGTGGGCCATTATCTCTGTAATTCTACCCTAAATGGATAATATTTCTTGAACTTCAGTTTTGATACCTTGTTTGCATTTAGCACATCCTTCTCTGAGATGCCAGCAAGATCCATCATATGTCCTCCTAGTGGTATCAACTAGGGCTTCCTCCACCCAGCACATGGGAAGGCCATGTCTCCACATATGGACAACAGGGAGTCAGAAGAGTGTTCAACTGAACAGAGTACAGGTAGTCCTCGACTTATGATTGGTCACTTAAATTCTGATGGACCTATCTGGAAGGTACTTATGACCCAGAGCCAAAGTTCTGATGGCTGGGGGCCCCTCTACAGTCATGCGAGCACCCTCTGGGTGCTCAGCAACCGATCACAACTTCAAAACCAGGTGATAAGTATCTTTTTGGAGGTCCAAAAAGATAGCATCAAATAGTCACTAACCAACCCATCGTAAGGACTACCTGTAATGCATAGAGGCTCCATGATTCATTCCTGATGATTGGAGTGCTTGCAAGAATCATGGTCAGTTCAAAGAAATGTTCCTACCATCAGCCCACGTGGAATGCAATTCTGAATAGGTTCAGACCAACAATGTATTTGTTTTTCTCTCAACAATGACCATCATCCCACTTCTTGTTATAAATCTAACTTTTTCTTTCAACCACTATTACTCATGTGGTTGTAAACATTTAATAAACTCCCGGAGCAAAGAGAAAACCTACTAAGTGCATTTAAAAAGAATACAGCTGAGTGGTTTAGCTGAGACCAGTTAAACAAAACAAAAACAAAACAGAACGCAGATGCTTGTGTGGCCTTCCTGAAATGGGCAATTAATGGGCAACAGTAGCTCAAAAACAGGTCCACGGTTCCAGTCGCTTTGCCCTCGGCCCTAACTTGTTTTTCTCCAGATTGCCACTCCAAATGATTAATTTTCTCCTTTTTCTACAGAAAACAAGCAAACAAGAGCACATGATTTGCCACGTACAGGATATTCTCTTGAGCAGGCTGGAAAAAGACTAGGCTTTCATTGTGCGAAAACACATGGGAGATGTTTTTTTTACTTTTACCAGATTCTACAATTATATGAAAAAGCAGGCAATTGTTGACCTAATGTAGAGACCTTAAATTGAAGTCAGCATGACCGACAGTCTTCCCACTCCTCAAAGTAGCTCTGTGAAAATAGCCCCTTTCAGCACGGAATACCTTCTTAAAAGGAGTGAAGGCAGATAGAGGCATTTAACTGCTTGGAATGGGTGGATGGATGGGAATAGGGGAACCGCTGCTCCCCAGGGGTTGTTGAACTGTGATTTGCAACAACAACAGCTAGTCCTCGATTTACAACCACAACGGAGCCCAAAATCTCTGTTGCAAAGCGAGACATTTGTTAAATGAGCTTTGCCCCATTTTTACCTTTCTTGCCATGGTTGTTAAGTGAATCAGCGCAGTTGTTAAGTTAGTGACAGGGTTGTTAATTGAATCTGACTTCTCCATTGACGTTGCTTGTCAGAAGGTCACGAATGGAGGACCATAGGACCCCGGGACACTGCAACCATCATAAATACGAGCCAGTTTCCAAGCATCTCGTTTTTGATCACATGACCATGGGGAAATGCCGCAACGGTCGATAAGTGTGAAAAATAATCGTAAATCGCTTTTTTCAGGGCTGTTTTAACTTCAGACGGTCACTAAATGGACTGTTGTTAAGTCAAGGACTATCTGTACAGCCATGGGGAAATTGGTGATCTGAAGGGGTTAATATGATGATTGAATTGAGTATTGACTTGTGTCAATTTTGCTAGCCTTTTGTAAAGTCCTGGCTCTGTGCCCAGGTTTTGGGTCCTGAGTGTGTGAAGGGACCCATTTATTTAGATCTTTATTTATTATTTTGATATTTTTAAAATTATTTTTGTAAATACCTACAATGTGAAGTATCTAGCCCTCCTCCTACTTTCCCCACAAGAACAACAACCCTGTGAGGTACACTGGACTGAAAAGAAATGATTGGCTCATAGCCAGCCCGCTGGCTTTCATGCCTAAAGTGGGACTATAATTCATAGTCTCCTAGTGATCGACCCTAAGTCATCCAGCTGGCCTTCCATGGTTAAAGAGCATTCTTGGTGTATGATTTATTGTTGCCTATGTATTTAAATTTTGGTTGGATCGATTTTTGTGGTTGCTAGAATTCAAAAATGACTTGAGGGCACGTAATCAATCAATCAATCAACTTACTGCATTTGTTTTTATTTTATTTTTAATTTTGTTCACTGCCCAGTCATCCAATCGCTACCTGACTCCATAGTAGTTCTGGTTGCTATACAATTAACATATTCATTGTTTTAATTTACACTTAAGTCTGCTTTTTAAATCCCTACTTAAGCATTAAGAAGAATGAAAAACTTCTTTTTGGATGTAATTGTATGATTATAATAACATGCATAATTATATTATATTGCATGTTTTCAAATTATTTGAGATGAATATGTAGGTTATATTATGTTTTATTAGAGGGGGGATTGAGTTTGGCATATGATTAGTAATGTTAATACTAATGGTTTATAGAAAGGTATAAAAATTTTTTAAATTGGTTTAAATATTATAATGGTTATTATTTTTGGGTGTTTTTTTTACTATAATATTGTTAACTTTAGATAAATATTAATATTTATGGGCTTTTTTTATTTTTTTAATTCTTTTTTCTTTCTTTTCTCTTCCTCCAAAACTTTTTTTTTTAATTTAGAATTTGAATACATAATAGTTTTTGCTTTTCTTCTTGTTATAAATTTTTGGTGTTTTGCTTTAAAAAATGGGTAGCGGAAGTCAGGGGAGGGATGGGGAGGAAAGGGGTGAGGGTGGAGGGAGGTTGGGGGGGATGGGAAGGTGGGGGTGGGGGTGGGGGGAAAAAGGGAAAAAAATTTTGTATTGTAAAACTTTTTTAATAAAAAGAAGAATGAAATCAAATGGGTAGCTTTTACCCTACTATAAGATTTTCAACGCCCCACTCACTCTGACCCACTGATAGAATGACATAAATAAAGTAGGGGGGATGGTATGATTTAGTGGTTATAGAATAGCAGGCTGAGCTGGAAGGCGGAGTTAAGTGTGCCATGAGTTTAGACTCCTGGGGGTTGCCACAAGAGATCCAAGTTCAACTCCCCGTGAATTCCATTGAATTTAGCCAGTTTAACTTTGACCGTTAAAGGACTAAATTCTTTTTTTAGGCTGCAATAATAAACTCTTGTGTTTTGAACCCAAGGAATGCTCCTGGTTATTTGCGCCTGACAGTTGTTTACACTAAGAATATGAATCACGGAGCCAAGATTCCATTGCTGACAGCCGATCTGTGACCATTCCTGTGGTGTGAGCTACTAAGCAGGAATTTAGGACAATGTCTCTATTTCAAGAGGAATTCCTAACTCTTCTTACCTGTCATAACAGTTGAAGTCATCAAGCCAACATCCTTTCTTCACTAGTTCGATGGATCCAGAGTTGTTTCTCCAGGATGCATAGCAATGTAGGCGCTTGTCTTTTTCACCTTCACAACGCTCCACTCCACTCTGGTTAGTCTTCTCCAGTTCCCAGTTGGCATTGTAATAAATGCATTCTCTTGTCTCCGCCTCTCCCTGGCTAGATCCTGGAGGAAGATGCAAAAGAATCAAACATTAATGATCATATTGTGGGGAAGAACAAATAACGAAGGTTGGTCATTGATCATGCTGACCAGGGATGGTGAGGCTTGTAGTCCAGGACATCTGAAAGACACCAGATTGAGGAAGGTTACTGTCCCTATTTTTTACGTTCCCAAAAAGACATAAATAGAATATGAAACGAGACCAAATTCCACTCCCCACTAGCATTGATGATGTTGCCTAGTTTGGTAATGAAATGTCTGCATGAAACAGAAAGCACCAAGGACCTCTCAAAAGGTAGACAACTCAAAACCTTTTATATAAAACTAAATCAAGTACTTCCAGCATTCTTACTACTGCTATCAAGCTTACTGGATGGCCTTGCTTGAAACTTGTAAAAGATTAGATTGCCTATTCACAGAGTTTACGCATACAAAAAGTCCTCACTTCATGACTAATTTGAAGTAACAACAGACGTCCCCAAAGCTACTAATAACTAATTTTCCAAAGTTGTGATGGCCTTCATCAGAGGCAAATGACACTGGAATGTTACGACCACCAAAAAATTGACAAAATTAGTGAATAACTTGTCTGGGAAACCAAAAGGACTGGTGATGTTGCTTGCACAAAACTTAAGACATCTGTCTCAGATTGATACCAGAGGAAGAGGACAAGGTTTTGGTGGTCAGGGACCACACTCAAAACTTCCTTTAGAAGAGACGACCACGGTGATGGAAACAAAAATATAGAACGGATATGGGAGAGGTTTTCTCTAGAGTGAAGCCTGAGAATTCACTTCTCATCATGTGCAAATTAGGGTTCCTTGCCTCAAGTGGTCTTTTAAAAAAAACCACCTCTATTTTTTTTTATTTTTTGGCCAACTCATTTCTCAAGGGCCAGAAGGTTGGCAGTCCCACATTTATACAACTTTTGCCAATCGGTTGGGAAATGAAGATTGTGTAAACCTCAACTGACAATAATGTCCCACAATGTCCTAAGATTTCTCGGATGAAAAGAGAGGCAACGAACTCATATAAAGTTAAACAAGAGATTAATTTGCATCTCTGTGGTTGCTTTCTGTGGTTTTATCTATTTTAAGGCCCTCTTCATCTCATCCAAGGCAATTCTGCTCAATTTCCTTAGATTTCCAAAGCACAATCCAAATGACTAAGAAATAGAATATTGATCTTTCTAGGGTCTATCAGATCTCCCAATCTGGTGGCATTCCTAATTATTTAACAAAAGGCTCATATTGGGTCCTCATTTTTTACACCCACTGATCTAAAACCGGGACGTATCTTTAAATTACTATGTTCAGATTATTTTAGGGTTGATAATCATGACACTAGTTTATTTTTCTGCAATTAGCAAATATATATAATAACCGTAACAATGAAATGTAGTCTGTACTGCTTATTTTAAGTTGGACTAGTCAAGCAGTTTTAAAATAAAGACAATTTCATTTTTTACTAATTGATTGGTAAGTATATTCCTATTGGTAGCAGGATTTACTGTATTGTTACCGATTTGCAACTGTACTGAAACAGCCGGATAATTGCAGTTTCAAAATTGTGTCAGTAGTTTTGAAGATTAATTAAATTGGTTAGTATAAATGTTGACAATTATGCCAAATTATTATTATTATTATTATTATTATTATTATTATTATTATTATTATTATCATCATCATTATTTTGCCTCCTGCAATCTGTAGCAAAACAGGATCAGTTATTATGCAAACAGATATCTCTCCGCCTTTTTTGGAAATTCGGGCATGTATAAAGAGAACGGACATTGACGTACCTGAACACCCCTTTTCGGAATAATAACAACAAGCATAACAAGGTAGGTCAGGAATGAGGAGCAGGAAGCCCAACAGGGCGGTTATGGATTGGAGTCGCAGCGTTCTGAAAAGGGACGTTTATAGTTTATAGCATTCTGAAGGAGGAAATCTCCTTTATCTTTGTCACTGCGTTTTTATATTTACCAGCAGAGCTATTATTTCTGAACTGTCAGACTTACCATAGTTTGCCAAGTTTCTTATCAGTATCTACTGCGCATGTCCTGCATTCTTTCCTCGTCTTCTGAAAAACTTTCCTTTGTTCTCCTGCCAGCTAAGGTCTGGCTGGGGATTCTTTGCCAAAAATGTAACTAGTGAGATGTCTTTATTTTCTTACAATAAATATGAGTTTAATTAGAAGATGTATTCCGGTTTTATTGATCAAAGTATACAGAAGGATAAAAGTCACGATCCAACACAAAATGAGGGCAATTACCCCACACAAGGTATCGGGGCTGATTGCCGCTCTGACAATCTTTTCATGGATAAAATGTAGCAATCACTTTTTTTTTTAAAGCAAGGAAAATATAGGAACTAAACACAACTGTTTCATTCTGTAAGGCTTTGTAACTTCGATGCTGGGAAAATGCTTCAGAAATCAAAGGAATTGTTTTCAAATAACTTTGTTTCTCAACACAACACCCCACTTCTGCTTTGCAGAAAGATTAAAGAAACTCCCACAGATTCCCAATTTAGTAATCAGATGGGCCATGTAAACACTGAAGATTTGTAACAGAAGGATTCATTAAAACTTTCAAACATGGGGCAATTCCATGCGGCATGTTTTACAGAATGTGCAGCAAAATCTAAAATTTGCTCACACCAGATTGTTTTCTTTTTCTTTCTTTTTTGTTGCTCCCTCTCCTCTTTTCCACTCTACTTTTCTTCCTTCTCCTCCTTCTTTTCTTTCTCCCTCCCTCCCTTACTCCCTCTTGTTCCTTCCTTCTCCCTTCCTCCTCTTTCCCATTCTGTTTTCCTTATTTCCTTCCCCTCCCTCCTCTTTTCCTCCCTCTCTCAGTCAGCCAATGTAACCCAGGAGATAAAGGTATAAAGGAGCATTTTATAGTAATGTATTATCTTCAGGAAGGAAGGGGTAGGCTGAATTACGTTGCCCCATACATGCCTTGTAAACCACTGTGTTGAAAAACTTACTGAAATATAACACATTAACTAATAATTAGTCTGCCTTGAATGAAAAGCATTGATTTTGTTTGATTGCTTCCTGATGGCTCCCGACAATGTAGTTTTCAACTATTTAAACTATGTGGATTTCAACTGCCAGTAAGCCGTCTGAGGAATTCTGGGATTCGAAGTCCACACCTCTTAAAACGTGTGACTGAGTTAAAAACCACTGTCCAGGGCAACACTGCCGTGCAAACACCTAACAGCCAGTTTAAGAATAACATCCAAAAATTCATAGATGATAAATGGATGTTTTCATAGCTACCTTGAGCACTCTGGTTCCTACAGCCGAGTTCTAATCTATTTCTGTACCTGTTATATATGCCTTGTTGAAAAAAACAATTCCATTTTTGCAGACAGAAAACAGTATTTCAGTACGCAATCATTACCCTGGAATCTGCCTTGCCTTTTTTTGAGAAGTTTCCCATCTTTCCCTCCCTAATAAACTTATTGTTTTTCTAATTTATGGTCAGTGTGTTTAAGTATTCCTTCCTCATTTTTATGGGGGTTATTTTGGAATACATTTGGAAATTGAAAGAGGGCTGTCCGAGGTACAAAGAGAGACCACTTGGCCAACTCAGGGTTAAAGACACCACCGTTTGCAAAATTCTTTCCTCCTTGGAAAAAAATTGCAAAAACCCATTTTCTTCCTGGTTAATCGATCCATCATTGAGCTGAGTGAGAATTAGTAGAAAATAAATGCGGGAAGTTTTACCTTCGTATTCTGAATGGAATAAGTCAGAACCTGTAAGCCTTCTTATCCCCCACCCCCACCTCCCTTATTTAGTTAGTTAGTTAGTTAGTTAGTTAGTTAGTTAGTTAGTTAGTTATTACATGTATTTATAGGCCGTCCTTCTCCAGAAGGACTCAGGGTGGCAAACACAAGTTAAAAACATGTACAACAAAATCCCATTTTAAACCAAATAACTAATTAATAATAAATAATAAAACCCAGAATCAGAGTCAGCCTACTTACTTGAACAGCCAAGTTTTCAGGTCCCAACGGAAGGAGCTGAGATCAGGAGCCATCTGGAGCCCGATGGGCAATTCATTCCAGAGGGTGGGAGCACCCACAGAGAACGCCCTACCCCTGGGGGCCGCCAGACGACATTGGCTCGCCATCGGAACCCTGAGGAGAGTGGCCCTATGTAAGCGAACAGGACGGTGGGAGGCAGGCAGGAGAAGGTCCTGCAAATATCCCGGACCTAAGCCATGTAGGGCCTTATTGGTGAGAACCAGCACCTTGAAGAGGACCCGGAGAACCACTGGTAACCAGTGCAACTCATGCAGGAGAAGTGTTATATGGGAGTAACAAGGGGCTCCCATAACATCTCATGCAGCTGCATTCTGGATCAGCTGGAGTCTCCGGGTGCATCTCAGGGGCAGGCCCATGTAGAGGGAACTGCAGTAATCCAAATGGGAAGTAACCAGGGCATGAGTGACAGTGTGAAGGTCATCTCGGTCCAGGAAAGGGCGCAACTGGCGCTCCAGGCGAACCTGTGTGAAGGCCCCCCTGGTCACGGCCATCAGGTGGTCTTCTAGGGACACCCAAGTTGCGAGCCCTATCAACAGGGGCAAGTTTTTCCCCATCCATCAAAAGTGATGGGACCTCTGAAACCTGAGATGCCGGCATCCACAGCCACTCAGTCTTGGAGGGATTGAGTTTGAGTCTGTTTCTACCCATCCAGGTCTGTACCGCCTCCAGGCAATGGGACGGGACCCATCCAGGCCTGTACCGCCTCCAGGCAATGGGACACCCCTCTGGGGTGGTCTGGGGTGGAGATGTATAACTGGGTATCATCAGCATATTGATGATATCTCAACCCGGAGCCACGAATGATCTCACACAGTGGCTTCATATAGATGTTAAAGAGCAGGGGGGAAAGAACCGACCCCTGAGGCACCCCACAATTTAGGGGCCTCAGGAGTGGACCTCTGTCCTCCCGCCCATACAAACTGCAAGCGACCCGAGAGGTAGGAGGAGAACCACTGTAAAACAGTGCCTCTCACCTCCAACCCTACAAGTCATTGCAGTAGGATACCATGATCGATGGTATCAAAAACAGCTGAGAGGACAAGTAGGACCAGGATGGAGGAACAACCACCATCCCGAGCCCACCAGAGATCATTCACCAGAGCGACCAATGCCGTTTCCATGCTGTGTCTGCATCGGAAGCCTAATTGGTACGGATCAAGGTATTCCATTTCCTCCAGGAACTGTGGGAGCTGTTGCGCCACCACAGTCTCAACAACCTTTGCAATGAACCAAAGATTGGAGATGAGACATTATTAGTTATTAAGTGAGTCTGGATCCAGGGAAGGCTTCTTGAGGAGCGGTCGAACCACCGCCTCCTTAAGAGAGGCGAGAAAGTTCCCCTCTCTCAACGAAGCGTTGACAATTGCCTGGATCCAGTCTCTAGTCACCTCCCTGGCAGCCGAAACCAACCAGGAGGGACAAGGATTCAATAAGCAAGTGGAGGAACCAGGTTTACCCATAATCCTGTCCATTTCCTTGACAGAAACAAGGTCAAACTCAACCCAGATATTACTCTCAAGACCTACCCTAGTCTCCCCATTGGATTCTGCCCAGTCAGAATCCAATCAGATCCGGATCTGAGAGATTTTATCATGCAGAAACTGTACAAAATCCTCAGCTCTGCCCTGTAAAGGGTCTTCCCTCGCTCCTTGATTGAGGAGGGAGCAGGTCACACGAAACAGGGCCACTGGGCGGTTTTCTGCAGATGCAATGAGGGCGGCGAAGTAATCTTGCTTCACCACTTCCATCGCCACTAGATAGGACCTAATATGGGTTCTTAACTGTGTTCGATCGGATTCAGACTGGGAGGCCTCCAACTCTCCTCTAGGCGCCTTTTTCAACATTTCATTTCCCGAAGCTCCATGGAAAACCAAGGAGTGACCCAGGACCTGCATTGGGTCAAAGGCCGCAAAGGTGCAATTCGGTCCAAGGCATAGGCAGCCGCCCGTTCCCAGGATGCCACCAGAGCCTCAGCCGAATTGCAGGATTGAGAGGTGGGGAATGTCCCAAGCTTCTTCAAGAACCTCTCTGGGTCCATCAGGCACCTGGGGCGGAACCATTTTATGGGTTCCATCTCCATCCGGCAAGGGCTGGCAGATTGAAAGTCCAGTCTAAGGAGGGAATGGTCAGTCCATGACAGGGGAGTGATGGAAAGTTCCCCCCTACCATGACCATTTATCCACTGCCCAGAGAGAAAAACCAGGTCGAGTGTGTGTCCTCCCCTATGAGTTGGGCCCTGAATAACCTGAGTCAGGTCCATGGCTGCCATGGAGGCCATGAACTCCCGGACTGTCTCAGATGACTCGCTGATTAAAGGCAGATTAAAATCTCCCACAACCGGCATTTAGCACGGAGCCACCATTTTGATCAGCTACCCGAAAGGAATTGATCATACCCAAACTGCTTTGGAGGCATTTTTTGGGCTGGAGAATAGGTTCAAAATATCACGAGTGGATGGATGAATGAACAACGAAGTTTTGGTACTGGAGTGATGGTTCTTCTTTGATCAACCTCATGTCTTTGGATTTCGTTTTATATCCCATTGCAGAAGTTTAAGGATACCACATGGAATGTGTTATTTTTTCCTACAACATCCTCCTTTTCTCCAGTCAAAGGAAGTATTTTATCCCAACAACAACCCTAGGAGGTAAGTGGGAAGAAAGAGAGCAATTTGGCCTTCCACAGTTCAGGTTGCATTTGTCAGATGGATTCCCTTGTTCCTAATCCCACACCTGAACCACTCACTGCCATAAATCTCACTTTGGAAAACATCTTTGTATGATCAGATATAATAAACATTATAAAGCAGTTAAACAGGTAAGAGGGAAAAGGTCATAAGCCTCTACTTACAAGGGAGAAATCTCCTCTGAAATCATAAGCCTTCCTTCAAAGCTGAAGCTGTACAACGGCTTTGTTAAAAACAAGTGTTTTTTTTTAATCCACAAGAGCGAAAAATAATTATAGATATACAGCTTTTAAAACCTAAGTATAATCATTTCAGGTCAGAAGTCACTTATGGATACCCTAAAGCAGCTTATCAGATGCTCTGAATCTGCTTCAAAGGGTGCTGAGTTGACCAAAATGGCTATCTGTCTTTTCAATATTCCTGTTGGTCCTTCTTGACATTTTCAAGTACCATAATTCTAAATCACATGGCTTGATAATCTAAGGAGGAGCCAGGACTGAATGCAATACCAAATAAGCAGGCAAGAGAAGGTTAAGTTCATAAGGGCAAACTTCAGGTAAATCAAGGCTCCTAAGAACTAAATTAGATTTGTTTTTCCACCGTTGGTACCTGAACACTCTAAGTTGTTCATCCATCTTCTTGGCAGAGTAAGACAGAAACTGGGCCGTTTATCTTGGGGCTGTCAAGATAGACTGTGTCAAGCACTGTTATGAAGTTTTCTGCACATCTGGATCCAAATATATTAGGAAAGATGCCTGAGAAACCCTGGAATGGAATTCCTCAGTTAAAGATGCCCTATTCTCTTAGTAAATTTTAATTATGACTACCAGCATATCAATGAGAAAGGAAAAGTAAAGTCCATCCCCACCCCACCCCATCCCAATTTAAACAGAAAAATGAACATTTGTCTAATTTTTCAAGGATAATCTTTTTATGACAATCCCCTCCCACTAGTTCAAGGCCTAACTCTTTGAAGAAGTCTACAATGCATGGAAAGACCAACAAGAAGACAACTAGAGGCTATAGTAGTTATAGTATAGTAGTGATGAATGCATCTTGGAAGAGTTGAAGGACCAAGTTAGAGAGAGAAGACTGTGCAGAAAAATCTATCTATGTGGTTATATTTTATATTATTTATCCACAAATATATTATTTATCTACAAATAAATATATTATTTATCTATGTGGTTATATTTTATTTTATTTATCCACAAATTATATTTGTGGATCCCTTGTTCACTCATTTGCACCCTAATTTTTATCCCTTTTTTATCCTAAAAAATTGCATTTAAACCTGAACATCCATGAATGCTCGTTGTGTACATAGGGCAGCTATGAAGTGAGATCCCTCCATTGAATCAAATGATAAGTCCTTTTATTGATTTATGGAATCCCCAATGTATTTGCTCCGAGGATCGTAATTGCTAACAACACACATATATTTAATGTTTCTATGTTCATAAACACAGTGATAAATGCATCTACAAGAGCCCCACATGGGAGCAGAGTTCTCAGTGCTCAAAAAAAAAAAAACTTTAGGGAATTGTTAATCCACATATGAAACTGAACTGCAGATACACTAAATAAAGCTGGCAACAAGGGGGGCGGGGGATGGAGAATTAAAGATGACAACTGACAAATTTTTCACCTAACTAATGACAGAACAGGCCAATCATTCTTGACAAGAGTGATAAGAGCCTCAGATAGCTCAACAGGCTAATAGCCTGTTATTAACATTCAGCTGTCTGCAATTATTGCAAGTTCGAGGCTCAAGGTTGACTCAGCCTTATAAATTGAGGACCCAGTTTGTGGGGGCAATAAGCTGACTTTGTATAAAAAATATACAAAAGTATGAAGGCTATTGCTTAACGCATTGTAAGCCACCCTGAGTCTCTGGAGAAGGGTGACATATAAATCTAATTTAAAAAAAAAAAAGACACATGTCCAATCTTAATTTTCCTATCAGATCAATGTCTATTCTGTGGCAAACTAAGATCAGCATAGTTTAGAAGGCCAGGATTTGAGCTCACAGGACCTTCCGAACTATGCAGTAATAGTTCATCAGAATAGTAAATTTCATTCTGTTTTAGAGAGGTTTAATTGAGTATGCATGTGATCGCAAGTTATTTCCCAGCAGGTCAAAACAGGACTGCATGAATAGACTTCTACTTGGCTGGCTCAAGAAGGCATGAACAGTTTCAGGCCCTCTTCCAGCAAACACTTTGCAGCTGTGGAAATGACTCTTGTTCCAGTTAGAGCAGGAAAAGTCACCCAAGACTGCTCTTTATCAGGCAAGGCTACACAATCTATCATATATTACAGAATAGGGTTGGAAGGGGACCTGGTCTTCTAGGCCAATCCCTTGCTCACTCAAGCAGGACACCCTATGCCTGTGATGGCGAATCTATGGCACATGTGCCACAGGTGGCACACGGAGCCGTATCAGTGGGCATGTGAGCATTACCATAGCTCATCTCCAGTGTGCATGTGTCTGCCGGCCAGCTGACTTTTGGGTCTTCTGGTCTCACCGGAAGTTGGGAAATGGGCTGTTTCCGGCCTCCAGAGGGCCTCCGGGGGTGGGGGAGGCCATTTGCGCCCTCCCCAGGCTCCTAGAAAGCCTTTGGAGCCTGGGGAGGGTGAAAAACGGGCCTACTGGGCCCACCGTGCCATCGCGTGTTAAAAGCAGGGGGAAGCAGGGGGGGCACGCACACATGCGTGGGTGAATTATGGGTGTGGGCATGCACATGGGCAACCTCCCCGTGCTCCCCCACGGGGAGAAAAAAGGCAAAAAGGTTAGCCATCACTGCCCAATGCCATTCCATACATATGACTGTCCAGTCTCTTCTTTATTACCAAGACCAGCCTTTCTTCTGGAATCAATAGTCTTAATGACGAGCCTGGACAGCTCAGCAGATTAATGCATTGTGCACTGTGATTAACTCCAGCTGTCTGCAATTACTGTAAGTTCGAATCTCACCAGGTTCAAGGTCGGCTCAGCCTTCCATCCTTTCTAAGGTAGGTAAGTTGAGGACCCAGTTTGTGGGGGCAGTAAGCTGACTTTGTATAAAAATATACAAAAGTATGAAGGCTATTGCTTCACGCATTGTAAGCTGCCCTGAGTCTCCAGAGAAGGGGGCACATAAATCTAATTTTACATTTTTTAAAAAATAAATAAATTTAAAAAAATAATAATGAGAAGAACCAAACGTTCATAGCAGAAACAGAATGACCAAGGGTGGGCAAAAAAGCAGCAAGAGCAAGAGTGACTTCCAACTTCCTGCTGATTTCCCCAAATGAGACCTGGTGGGAATCTGGAAGGGAGTACTGGAAATCTCCCCTTCCCTTCCGTTCTCTTTCCAGCAGGCTGTAAGTGGCTGATACTGGGCAGGGTAGGGAGCAAGGGATTGCGTGACTGCCTGGGAAACTGTCATGGAACATTGAAAATGAAGATCATGTGACTGCAGCAGCAACCCAATAGGCACAGCAGCAGTCAGTAGCACTTTACGAGCCACAACTTCCCCAAATTTCATTCCCATGGGAGTCATGAGTTCTGGATTTTGAACATATTCTGTAAGTTAGCTCATTTGAGGTACTTTAGATCAAAGACAGTTGCTCCCTGATGCACCATTTCACCCACTTAAGGGTCATGACAACTAGAGTTTTCGAGTCAATGAAAATATAACTCTTAAGAGTTATTTCAGTCGTTTGGATTTCCCCAAATGCTTTTGTTTCTAGCCTCTCACTTCAAAAAAAAAACCCCCAATGGAGGTTAATATGAATCTGTCACAGGATACAGTGAAAATTAAGCATGTGGTGGACTGGTGAGATCCAAATAAACACCTTGCCCCTATTTCTATCAAGGTCTTAAAAAATTCAAAGAAGACTCTACTGCTATTTAAATACCAGGATACCTAGATGTTCTTCCTTCCAAAACCTAGCAGAAAACTCAAAGAGGTAAGCCAGGTCCTGTTCAACTGGACAGGAAAGCGAATTTCTTTCCATGATCCCTGCCAAAAAACCAATGGAAAATGTAAGGCCAAGGGAGTTTTGGAATGCTGTTTATTTTCTCTTTTTCAGCCATACATATTGGTGGGAATGAGTGACCTTAAATGGGTCCATTCTAAAAAACGAGCCATAAAAACCTCTCTCTCTCTCTCTTTATTGTTTCCATAATCTAAACCACTCGGACTTCTTAGGAATCATCTAATAACATGCAGAGGCAAAGCCTGCCTTCTCTTATCAAAGCTCATTTCCTACGAAAGGAGAGCTATTCCCAAGCTTCCTCTCCCCCGCTTGCTTTGAAGTGAAATTAACCTTCAGCTAACAAGAAAACAAAGGAGACCAGTTGTTGGGTTTGTCTTTTAAAAGAAAGTGGCATCAAGGAAGCTTTGCAAGACCACATGCTCCTCAAGGGGCCCAGAAGGAAGCCAAACAGATTCCTGAAATACTTCAAGAGGGGAAGAAGCCAAAACCCATAAAAAGATGACTTGGGTGCCTTTGGTTTTCACATTCCGGGAAAGTATTTTAAAAGTCACCCTCCCCTATCATTATATTTTAGCTTCCTACTCTGTTGGGTATATTCTATTTCAGGAACCACTGAAGTATCTTGAGGCAACTGGAAAATTCTAAGAACTGGCCTGTACCACTTTGAATGAAAAACAGAGGAAGAAGTTAGGAAACTCTAGAACAGTGTTTCTCAACCTTGGAAGCTTGAAGATGGGTGGACTTCAACTCCCAGAGCACTGGCTGGGGGATTCTGGGAGTTGAAGTCCACCCATCTTCAAGCTTCCAAGGTTGAGAAACACTGCTGTAGAAGATTCGGTGATTTTTGGCCAGGTGCCTCTGAGCACCTGGCCAAACTTGGAGGAGATCCAAGTTTCATCTTCCCATTTGGAAGTCTCCCGCTGTCATCCGACAACTTAATCCTTCCTAGGTATCTCTAATTCATTTGCTTTACATCTTTTCTTCCCTCTTTGTTGTTTCCTATTTTTTGAACTTTGCTCTAAAGCTGTAAGCCTGTTTTTAGACCAGAAACAATCCTAAAACAGGGTGGAGCTAATTCACTGATTTTTTTCCCCCCTTTTCTTTTCCATACGGAGGATAGGACAAGAAGCAATGAGTAGAAACTAATCAAGGAGGGAAGCAACTTAGAACTAAGGAAAAATTTCCTGACAGTGAGAGCAATTAATCAGTGGAACAACTTGGAACAAGTTGCAAATGCTCCAACACTGGAAGTTTTTAAGAAGATGTTGGGCAATAATTTGTCTGAAGTGGTGTAGGGTTTCCTGCCTAAGCAGAGGGTTGGACTAGAAGACCTCCAAGGTCCCTCTCTTATTCTATTCTATTCTAGTTTTATCCTAGGCAGGACAAAATAAAAGTCTCTGGAAGGACCTGGGAATTGAAGTCTAGCCATCTTCAAGCTTCCAAGG
The DNA here is from genome assembly GCA_038048745.1 of Coluber constrictor foxii. Classification (NCBI taxonomy): domain Eukaryota; kingdom Metazoa; phylum Chordata; class Lepidosauria; order Squamata; family Colubridae; genus Coluber; species Coluber constrictor. Next base: position 164,220,750 of record CM075961.1, on the reverse strand, counting down.
TTGGGGCTGACAAATGATTCTTTAGGTTCCGATCAGGAGTCTATTTGGTCCCACCCCAGACATTGAAGAACTGTCTTGTTATATTCTTTTTTCTTTAATTTATTTATATCCCCTTTTATTATTTTTATAAGTAACTCTTAAGCGTTACTACCTTCTCATGGGCTTCTGACAAGCAAAATCAATGGGGGAGGGGCAGCGAGTTGGATTTGCTTAATGATCACAGCAAAAAGGGATCATAAAATTAGCAGCAGTCAACTGCTGACTCACTTAATGACTCGCTCACTTAGCAATGAAAATTCCAGTCACAATTATGGTCATAAATTACTTGTAAAGGCAAGAGGTGTTTCAAAAGGTGGCTGACAGATATAAGAGGGAGGTCATCATAAGCAAATGCCACTACAGTGACGTCCTAGTTCCAAGAAAATGCTCAACTTAAAAACATTCATTTAGTGACTATTCGAAGTTACAACAGCACTGAAAAAAGTGACTTACCTTTTTCACATTTACGACTGTTGCAGCATCTCTGCGGTCACGTGATCAGAATTCGAATGCTTGGCAACTGGCATGAATATATGACAACTGCAGTATCCCAGGACCCTGTGATTCCTTCTGCATCCTTTCTGACATGCAAAGTCATTGGGGGACACCAAATTCACTTAATAAATGTGTTACAAACTTAACGGCTGTGGTGATTCACTTAACGGCTGTGGCAAGAAAGTTCGTAAAGTGGGAGAAAACTCACTTAACAATGGGAATATGGGTTCAATTGTGATCGTAAGTCAAGGACTATCTATAGCAATAGCAATACACTTACATACCACTTTACAATACTTTACAGGCCTCTCTAAGTGGTTTACAGAGTCAGCCTATTGCCCCCAACAATTTGGGTCCTTATTTTACCCACCTCAGAAGGATGGAAGGCTGAGTCAACTTTGAGCCTAGTGGGATTTGAACTGCCAAATTGCAAGCAGCCGGCAGGCAGCAGAATTAGCCTGCAGTACTGCACTCTAACCACTGCGCCACCGAGGCTCAGTGTAGCAATTTCTTCTGATAATCTCAGCCATTTACCAGGTCTGTCAATCTGGAGCACTTAGAACTCAAAAGAGCTATGCCGATCTTATCCTACCTTGCCAGAAGTGCTGGGATGACATGTTCCACAGTTCTCTCTAAGCTGGGGCTAAGGATTCTTGCAGGCCAAAGGCGTGTGAAAATAGGAAAGTCCATGCTACCCTTTCAAAGACATTTAAAGTAGGTAAACCCAGCTAGGATTTAGTAAGATCAAAAATACAGCCACCCATAAGAAAATCTGTCTACTCTCTCTCTCTCTCTCTCCTCTTTGTAAATATAATGCAGGATTCATGCAGAGAAGACATAACTACGCAGAACATGAATCCAGCTGAATGGAGCATTTTTTCCCATTATATGTTGGCAAGATATCTCTCAGGAGGACCATCCTGTTAGAAGAAAGAGCATTCTCATCTCATTCCAGGTCACTGTCTGATTCCATTCATCCATTTATTGGAGCAATATATTTCCTCCTCGCACATAAATGCACAGGCGCCTAAATTAAAGGCTACGGGCTGTATGCTTTCGGGCCCATTTTACTGAACTTTGAGATTGCAGTACAGTTCGCTGAGGTCCAAAGGCAGAAAATGTGTGGGAAATGCCCCATGCAAAAAAAGACAGCTGGCGGATATAACTCTTTAAAGGGCCAGCGTAGTGTTTTTTTTTTCAACCTTGGCAACTTGATATAAATTTCAATTTCCTTAACAAAGCGAGGTAATCTTTAAATGAGATGTTCCCAATTTTACAATCCTTTCTGTCGAGCAGTTGTTAAGCAAATCACTGCGGTCATTAAGTGGATTACGCAGTCATTAAGGAAATCCAGCTTCCTCCAAATGGTGGAATCACATGTCCCTGGGGCACTACAATCATTGTAAATACATGCCAGGTGCTAAGTGCCCGAATTTTGATCGAAGGATTGTAAGAATGCTGCAACAGTCCTAAGCACGAGGTTTTTCCAACCCCACTATAGCTTTCAATGGTCATTAAATGAGTGGTTGTATGTGTTTGAGCTATTCTGCTATGGAGTCAAAATCTCAGCAGTTTTACTCCCTAGAATGAAGTTGACAGCTTCCCAACTGTGTTACGGAAACTTCATCTCCAAAATAATATCCGCTTCTGAATTTTTTAGCCAGATTTCCTCTTCTTGACATCTTTTTTTTTTTTAATTTGATTTATATGTCACCCTTCTCCGGAGACTCAGGGCGGCTTACAATGCGTTAAGCAATAGCCTTCATACTTTTGTATATTTATACAAAGTCAGCTTATTACCCCCACAAACTGGGTCCTCAATTTACCCACCTTAGAAAGGATGGAAGGCTGAGTCGACCTTGAGCCTGGCTAGGATTGAACTCAGAGAAATTACAGGCAGCTGGTGTTAATTGCTGCCTTTAGTAGGAGGCATTAGCCCTCTACGCTACACAGGCTCCTTATAGAAATAATAGCAATTCTCCAACAGGGAAAATATTTCTTTAAAACTTTGAGAGATGTGCTGATAAAATGCACTGGAAAAGTCAGCTGTCCCCTAGAAAGGTTAACATTTTTGACAAGAAAGTCTATAGATTTTTTTTTTTAGGATTATGCATTTGCCTCTTTTCCCCACCAATTTGGGATCTTTTAGATATCCTTCAGCTCTTAGGGCATTTTTTAAAAATGGAAGTTTAAGTCCAACCTATTTGGAAAGTGCTTGATTAGGAAAGGCTGTTCTGCGGAAATCATCACAGCTGAAACTCTTAGAAGTTACTCATCCACGCAATGACATCTAAGTTTCCTTGCATCTCTTGATAGGGAAGAATTTAAATATTTAAAACATCTTTCTGAAAGAAATACATGTTAATTCTTCACGTGCTCATTATCTTGTTAGACTAGGCAGAGGAAGGAAGGAATCTAAATCCCCACTGATTGCCTGGTTTAAGATAATAAAAAGGACTCTTTTTATTTCCCATATTTCCTCTTTCCCTTCCCCTCCCAGCTGACCAGGTAAGTATCTGGGAGAGGGAGCAAGGGATTGCAAGAGTGGCTGGCAAACTGTCACAGAAAATTGAAAATAAAGATCACATGACCACAACATGTGGTAGCACTGAAATAGTCAGAACTTTCCCTATGTTTTAGATGCATTTTATAAGTTAGCCCATTTAAAGTGCTTTAAAAACTATTGCCCTATGATGCAATGTTTTGCCCAGTTAAAGGTCATGATCATGAGACTTCAACAGTATAAAGATTTTAATTCCTCATAAATTTAAAAATCAGCAGGTCGGGAAAGTCTAAAGGGCATCATCTACTTCCTAACCCCATACACTTTCAAATATATACCCTTTCAGTAAAGCATCTAGTTCAGATAGGACCATTAAATGTTCCTCTAGATTTTCTCCTTGAAGATGTCATCGTAAATTCAGGCTATTCTCTCTGGCTGTGAATAGTTTGTTGAAAATGAATCAAGGCAAAAAAAAAGGAATTTCCCCAGACAAGCCTGAGTTAAAGGCAGCCTTTAAACACACTAAACTGTGATTGCAAACTGAGGAAAGAAGGGGTTTTTTTCTGCCTGTGAAAACTGGGCTCAGCAGTTATTCTCACTGGGAGGGATATTGTCACTATCACAACTCTGTGATTCATCCTTGTTGCTTTTCCTTTCCTACTAAAAGTAATAAGCTGCTCAGAACTAGCTGGAATGAAGTCAGGTAGAAATGTTACTCATAGCTCAATGAATTAGAACGCAAATATACAGGACAGATTCAGAGGCCAGATAATAGATTCCAATATCAAACTGATTAAGGTTTGATTACTTACAGAAAAAGTGGTAGGTCTGGATAAGGTAGCCCAAATTCCTTCTCATTTGATGAACCTTCTCTGGAGAATTACTAGGTTGGAAAATAGTCTATGGATAGAGATGGACAAGTGGCCTGACAGCTACAGGTCATTGCAGCAAGTTAATTAGCAAAAATTTAAGGAGATAAGCTAGCCAGTTTCTAGCACTAATGAAGAGAAGAGGATGAAAAAGTAGTAACCTGGAAAAGCTCAGTTACAATGGTGATGATGGTGGCACTTTTAGTCAACGTGAAAGAACAAATTAAGGATAGCATGGAGAAAATATACGCACAGGTAGTTTTTGACGTACAACCAGAGTTTTCAATGATAAACAAGACAGTTGTTCAGTGAATGAAGCTCAGTTTCCCAAGTTCTTTTGCCATAGTTATTAACACATCACTGAAGTTGTTAAGCGAATCATGTGCGTGGTAAACAAATCTAGTTTCCCCATTGATTCTGCTTATCAAGAGCTGGCTGGAAAGATTGCAGTAATGATTACTCAATCTCAAGATGCTGGAACTGTGTTAAGTGCCAGTTACTAAGGGCCTGAATTTTGATCACACGACCGTAAGGATGATGTATTTATTTATGTATTTATTTAATCGTATTTTTATACCGCCCTTCTCCCGCAGGACTCAGGGCGGTGCACAGCCTAAGTAAAAACACAAAACACCGTAAATTTAAAATTTTAAAATATTAAACAGTTTGGCCCTAAATTGGGCCAAACCCCAGAATTAATATACCTAATTAAAATTCATTTAAATGGTCAGCCCCGCCTGATGGAATAGCAGAGTCTTGAGGGCATGATGGAAGGTACGGAGGTCGGGGATCCTATGTATCTGCGGGGGCAATTCATTCCATAGGGCAGGAGCTCCCACAGAGAAGGCTCTCCCCCTGGGGGTTGCCAGTCGACATAATTTGACCGACGGCACCCTGAGGAGTCCCTCTCTGTGAGAGCGAAGTGGCCGGTGGGAGGCTATCGGTGGCAGAAGGCGGTCTCGTAAATACCGAGGTCCTAAGCCATGGAGCGCTTTAAAGGGGGTAACCAGCACCGTGAATCGTACCCGGAAGACCACTGGGAGCCAGTGCAACTCACGCAGGAGAGGTGTTACATAGGCACGGTGAGTCACACCCATAATCACCCGCGCGGCCGCATTCTGGACCAGTTGGAGCCTCCGGGTGCTCTTCAAGGGGAGCCCCATGTAGAGAGCATTACAATAGTCCAGACGGGAGGTGACTAAGGCATGAGTGACTGTGCACAGGGCATCCCGGTCCAGAAAGGGACGCAACTGATGGATCAGGTGAACCTGATAAAAAGCCCCCCTGGCCACAGCTGTCATATGGTCTTCTAAAGACAGCCATGTATCCAGGAGGACACCCAGATTGCGAGCCCTCTATGTGGGGGCCAGAGTCTCCTCTCCAATAGTCAGCAATGGGACCAGCTGACTATACCGGGACACTGGAAGCCACAGCCACTCGGTCTTGGAGGGGTTGAGTCTGAGCCTGTTCCCCCCCTCCCCATCCAGATCCATACGGCCTCCAGGCAGCGGGACATCATGTCAAGGGCATCATTGGGGTGGCCCGGGGTAGAGATGTGTAGCTGCATATCGTCAGCATATTGGTGGACCCTCACCCTGAAACCACAGATGATCTCGCCCATAAATGTTGAACAGAAGGGGCAAGAGGACCGACTCTTGCGGCACCCCACAAATAAGGTGCCTCGAGGTCGACCTCTGTCCCCCTGCCAACAAAACTACGACTGGCCAGAGAGGAAGGAGGTGAACCAGCGCAACACGGTGCTCCCTATTCCTAACCCCTCCAATCAGCACAGCATGATACCATGGTCGATGGTATCAAAAACCACTGAGAGATCTAATAGGACTAGGACAGAGGAACAACCTCTGTCCCAAGCCCTCCCAGAGATCATCAACCAACGTGACCAATGCCGTTTCCATGCTGTATCCCGGCCTGAAGCCTGATTGGTCTGGATCCAGATAGACAGCTTCATTCAGGTACTTGGGAAGTTGTTATGCCACCACACTCTTAATAACCTTCGCCACAAAGTGGAGATTGGAGCCTGGACGATAATTCGCTAATACAGTTGGGTCCAGGGAAAGCTTCTTGAGGAGAGGCCTCACCACATAGAAAAAAAAAATCATCTTAGTGATCTTATTTGTCTAGCTAATTTAGCCTATAAGGGCAGTTTGATACAATAAATTATATCTAAATTAGGATGCAAATGAGGACATTACAAGTAAGGGAAGAAAAGCTATTATGCTACTGAGTATAATTTGTTTCAGAAGACCTGAAGGACCAGGTTAGGAGAAAATCTATCTAGGTAGTTGCTAGAAGTTGACACTGATTTGATAGCACATAATTATCATCAATCATCAGCAAATACAAGGTACCATAAGGTTTGGTTGCGCAATCTGAATCTTCATAGCAGCTTTTTTTTTAAAAAAAAATCCTCGGTGTAATGGATTTCAGCGCTATCATTCTTCAGTCAGGAGGGTGAGAATGACGGGAGCTGAAATCAAACACCTTAGAAGATGAGTCTGGAAGATCAGCATAGTCTATCTTGGCCCAGGGAGCTCTCTAAGACACAATGTGGGATGTCTGGAAAAGGAATGGAAGAAAGAACAGATATACATTGTCAAAAGATAGAAGGAGAATCAGGTTGCAGTTTAAGAGAATAACAAAGTTGGAAGGGACCTTGGAGGTCTTCTAGTCCAACCCCCTCCTCAAACATAGGAGCCTGGATAGCTCAGCAGACTAAAAGCATTGTGATTAACACCAGCTGTCTGCAATTACTGTAAGTTCGAATCTCCCCAGGCTCAAGGTTGACTCAGCCTTCCATCCTTTCTAAGGGAAGGTAAATTGAGGAGCCAGTTTGTGGGGGCAATAAGCTGACTTTGTATAAATCTACAAAAAGTATGAAGGCTGTTGCTTAACGCATTGTAAGCCGCCCTGAGTCTCCGGAGAAGGGCAGCATATAAATCAAATTTTTAAAAAACAAAAAAATCACATGAAACTGTATCATTACAGACAAATGGCTGTCCAGTCTCTTCTCAAAAACCTCCCATGTACAACTTCTGGAGTTTAGATTGTAAGCTCAGCCCAGGTGGGCAGAAAACTTGAAAGAAGCATTTCAAATTATTCATAATCAGTCCTCCTTAACAAACTTGCAATAAACAGAATTGGGAAATTCCTATTTCGGTTTCCAAAATTAATTTAGATTTGCAAGAGATCTATGAAGGAAAAAGGAGCAAAAATATCTCACCTCCCCACCCACCCACCCCCAAAATGCGTGCTACTTTTAGTGCAGCAATGAGATAAATATGTCATTTTGCTTGGATTTAGGTTCTTATTTAATTTGCATTTAACTAACTCTTTGTTGCAAGTCTCTAAAATCAAAATCACTGTTGCACTCCTTTTCCTTTTATTTTTTTAATGAGGCTTCTGCTGATATTTAATGTTCATAACTGTAGCCTCTGGCAAGGAAAGTTTATTTTTTTAATAACAAAAAACTTATCAAATCGTACGGGTTGGGGTTTTGTTTTTTTTTCTGTTTTGCTTTTGCCACACAAGCCACATTCTTTGGCTGTGAAGTCTGTGTTAAGAGTCACCCCCGATGCCAAAAAAAAAAAAAAAAGGAGCACGCTTCCCCCCTTTACTGTTCAAAATTTGAACATTTTCTTTGGCTGATCCAGCAGATGAAAAAAAAAGAAAAGTGGAAAGATAAATATCATTATCTTGTAGAGTATGAGAATTTGGGCATTAACTGAAAACTTTCTTTATCAACTGTGCTTCCCAGATGGCATTTCAACCAAACATCTGATGAAGAGAAAGGCTGTTATGAAATACACACAGAGTGGCTAGTTTGCAGAGGAAAATGCCATCTGCATTTTCTTAAATCTGTTCCACTTGATTGAGAAGCATTGGTTTTAATGTATATCCCCCCCCCTTTTTTTTTTAATTGTTCGGTTTTGGAAGTTGAACGGGTTTCCAGGGGTTAGCAGATGGCCCTCAAGTGCACAGAAATGCCCTCTCTTTCACAGTAGGAACAGCTGTCCAGCCATCTGAAGTTTTTTCCTCTTCAATCCCAGGGGAAGATCTCAAGAGGAAACCAGTCAACTTTACAGAAATGTGATTTTCTAGTACTTACTTGCTAGTTTGTCTGTCCTTTCATTCAGAGCCGTCATAATTTCGAATGGTTGCTGAACGGTCGTAAGCTGAGGACTTATCTGTATTATATTAGCTACTTCTAGAAATAAAGACTAGAGAATTGCATTTTATGTAAGGCAAAGGAATATCTGAGAGTAAGAAAGGAAAAAAAAGGATTGTAGTCGTTTTTCCTTGGCCTCTTTGCCAACAACTGCAGTTATGCAGAGCAACAGGCTAAGAAGGCTACTTAAAAAGGCAACCAATATTTATAATGGTGACATCATACTTCTTTGATTAACCTCAATATGTGTGGACCACTCCCAGAATTTCTAGCAAAGACCACGCTGGCTGGTGAATTCTGGGAATTGAGGTCCATACATCTGGAAGGCCCCATAACTGCTTTTTGCTTTCAAGAAAACAAGGTAAGATGCACTCTTGGCTGTATGCACCACTTCAGGGTTCATGTATAAAGGGAGCCAGGTTTGTGTTGCAATGACTGTCCCGGATATACTGCTACACTTCACCTGTAAGGTTGGAAAAATAATCCACTGCTCCAGATTAAAGGGCCACTGTAATCAATATTTCTAAGGAAGTAAAGGCTTGATACCAAGTTTGGTCTCAGATACAAGACGAAATGGGCCCCCTCTTTCTTACCAACTTCCCCCTTGATTTGCTGCCTCCCCGGTTTTTTAACCCCCATCACCACCTAGTCTCAAAAAGCGATTTGAAAACTTCTTCAAAAATAAAAAAGTTATAAGCAAATGTTTTTCCTTCTTTCCTTCCTTCCTTCCTTCCTTATTCCTTTCCTCTTTTTCTTCCTTCCTCCCTTCCTTCCACCATTTCCTTCCTTTCCCTTGCTTATTTCCTTCCTCCCTTTCCCAATTTCCTTCTTTTCTTCCTTCCCCCTCCCTCATTTCTGTTATTGCTTCCTGTTTCCTCCTCCATCCCACCTTCCTTTCCTTCTTTCCTTTCTTTCTCCCTCTGTCCTCCACTCCCTTCCTTCTTCCCTCTCCCCCTTCCCTCCCCCTCCTTCATTTCCTTCCTTCCATTCTTCCTCCTGTCTTTCTCTTCCATTCCTTCCTTCCTCCCTCCATCCTCCATTCCTTCTTTTCTTCCCCCTCCCTCCCTCCGAATTGTCATTTCTCCATTCCAATTATTTTTCTCTATTAGCCTTCCACCATCATCTCTTGCTCACATGTGAAGTTTTGTGCTTTGGTTCATTTATCCTTGTCTCGGATCTCCCTCTTTGATTTTGGCCTGAGAAGGGCAGGGCATGTGGCCTCTCATGTTCCCACACCCTTCTTCTGGCAGCTCTCATCTCTGAACTATAGCCAGGGAGCCACGACCTCTCCCGCACCTCGAATGGACGTTCCAGTGCCCTTTCACCCCTGCAGATTGTTGGAGATGGAGTTTCCATTCCTGAAACAGCTGACCTCAACTGACATCCAGGCAAGGTCACCTTCTTGCTAGACCCACCACAATTCCCTAGAGAAAACAGGGCCCATCTCAGCCTGTTTTCATTGTTTGCAAGGGAAGAGCAGAGTTCCACACATCCCAAAACACCACTTTTTTTTTAACCAGCACAACTGCAAGAGCTCCCACCCCCAATCAAAATATGTACAGACCAAGCAAGAAAATAGAAGGGATTGAGGTAAAGTGGCTTTTTTTTAAAGAAAAAAATTGATTTATATGCCGCCCTTCTCTGGAGACTCAGGACGGCTTACAAAGCGTGAAGCAATAGCCTTCATACTTTTGTATATTTATACAAATTCAGCTTATTGCCCCCACAAACTGGGTCCTTAGTTTACCTACCTTAGAAAGGATGGAAAGCTGAGTCAACCTTGAGCCTGGTGAGATTCGAATTTACAGTAATTGCAGACAGTTGGAGTTAATTACAATGCTTTTTTAAAAAAATTGATTTATATGCCGCCCTTCTCCAAAGTCTCAGGGCGGCTTACAATGCATTAAGCAATAGCCTTCATACTTTTGTATATTTATACAAAGTCAGCTTATTGCCCCCACAAACCGGGTCCTCAATTTACCTACCTTAGAAAGGAGGGAAGGCTGAGTCAACCATGAGCCTTGAGCTTTCACAACCTCTGCCTGTTTTATTTTTTTAATTGATGTATTTATTCTTGGCTTGGAGGAAAATACTTGACTGCCCACCAGCAATATCCAAACAGGAAAGCAGAGGGGGTTTTTCCCCCTCATTTCCCCCCTCCCCAGCAAGACTTTCATTATTGGCAAGATCAAAGGAAGATCAGCCATTCAACTGGCTGAAAAGAATCCTTCAAACATTCGTGCTTCACCCATTTTGTACCTAAACTGTCAGAAGCCCGTTAATTTATTTTAAGAAAAAAAATTAAAATATGATCCAATGATCAAAAGGAGGATTTTGAAATAGAGGAGGGGGTTGACAAGGTCTTTATGGACATTAAAAGGTGTTGCAACATTGCCTCTATGCATTATTCCTCTATTATAGAGAACCCACCCTTAATAACTAATTATCCATTGATTACCATATACATTGCCCTGTGTATTGCTTGCATGAGTAGCTCCTCACAAACTCTGCAACCTGCAAGAAAATTTGAATTAGAGGAGGAGCGGATCAGGTTTCTCACGCCTCTTAAGAGCCCCCAAATATGGAAAGGATAGAGGAGCTGTTTTATTGGCTCTAAACTTCACAGAAAGTGGGAATGTTTAGCTGGGGAAATAAATACTCTAGTATTGGGACGATCAGACAGAAGGGCAGTGGTGTTTTTTTTCCTAGATAAATGAGACCCACTTCAGAATTTAGATTTCCTACCAATAGAAGATAATATTTGTTGGTTTTAATATTATTGCTGGGTTGCAGGAGAGAGGGGAAGGTTAATTGGGGTTTTTATTTATTTACTTTTTAAAAATTAAATGTAAATAAAATACAGGTTTTGTTTCTGCACAAGCTGCCCAGAATCACCATGGAAGTGTTGGGTTATTTGTGTGTGTGTGTGTGTGTGTGTGTGTGTGTGTGTGTGTCTGTGTGTGTGTGTGTGTCTGTGTGTGTGTGTGTGTGTCTGTGTACAGGTAATATCTCGGGTTTCTTCCCGTGTAATTGTAAACATATCTTTAGAAGGATAGCAGCGACGTTTCGATGAAATCACATTCATCATCTTCTGGCTGATGTTCTCGGTTTGGTGCTTATGGGCAAACTGTGTGATCTTAACACACAAACTGGCATAAAGAACGATGCACATAAAAGCCTACGAAAATAAAATAAAATAAATATTTGACCGTTACAGGGCGGAGTCAGGAAAAGGGGGCATGGCTGGCTGACGAAATAGATCTATCTCAGTCTCTCCCAAATCTCCAAACAGACAGCAAAATGCTGCTTTAAGGTTTGAGAAAGCCTAGAAACTGGTGAATGAGATTTCACTGTACGATGGCTGTGAAACATCTTGATTTACGTAGGAAAAGCCTGGCATAAAGAATGATGCGCATAAAAGCCTAAGAAAATAAAATAATATGTATATGATGTATATGTATATGTATATGTATATGTATATGTATATGTATATGTATATGTATATGTATATGTATATGTATATGTATATGTATATTATAAATAAAAAAATAATAAAATAAACAACCATACAGCTGCCTTGCTTTCTGACCCCTCTATGGTTTCCAGCTGTGTACGCTGCAAAAATTTAGTCTCCACTAGAGGGAAGCAAAGTGCACATCTTTACTGCCACCTAGTGCTGGCCTGTGTTATTTGCAGCCCTGAGATAAGTAGCTCTGAATTTCCTCCCTTCTTTTTTCTGGCCACCCGGGTGTGCCTAACAAATTGTACTTATTATGTTCGAACCTTCATTATGAAAAGAAGGGGAGGCAAAGCACCCAAAGCCTCGGGAACCTTTGAAGTTATCTAAGGAACCAAAGGAAGACAGTCTTCCTCCCTCCTTCCCACGCTACCTCCATGCATTCATTCGCAGAGGCAGCTGTCTGTTTGGCAAGCAGCCAGCTGGAAAGTAGAAGGATTTTCCTTTTCTCCCACTTACCCTCGCTCAAAAAACTTCTTTCTCCGTACACAATGCTATTTATAGTAGTTGGCAAGAAACCAGCTTCAGTTCAACTACAAAACCACAGATTTAACTCACGCAGAAACACACTTGTTATTATCGGCTGGCAGTGCAGATAGCATAAAGGATGCTCCCTTGGGAATCCGGCAGCCCATCGTCCACCAAGGATGCTGCCCATTAAAGAAGGGGGAGGAGGGGGGTGGGAGGAGGGGGAGAGATTTTTGGGTAAGGGAATTGAAGTCCACCTGCCTTAAAGTTGCCAAAGTTGAGAAACACTTTTTTCTATTCCTGGTTTGGCATTCCTGGCCCAAAAGGACCCCACAGCCTAGTCTGCTGAACTTTTGATGGCATGACTATGCATGTGGGCCAGAGAAAAGTCACTTTATGACACTACTAGCCCAAAAAGTCCAGGAAGAAGTCATGCAGGACGAGGCTTTCTCAGTGGTAGCCCCCTTGCATGACAGGATTGCATCCCCCAGATCCTGTTCTATAGCCCTGGTTTTTATTTCTGATCGGGCATGCTTTATTCTAATTTTGTAACTGTCCGAGTTATTTTTGTAAGATGAATAGCATATACATGCATTAAATAATCATGAGCAATAAAGATCTTTTGCCAGTCCCACAGTGGAAAGGCGATATAAAGATTGAACATATAAATCCATCCAACAGGCAAGGCTCTGCTTTTTAAGCCGTCGGCTTTATTCAGAATGCTGATAAAACTGTGGGTTCCCCTACATGGGTGAATAAATAAATCTCCCTGAATATCAAAAGTAAAAACAAGCGGAAAGAGAAGCCTTTCAGACTTCTATCTGAACACACTGGGTTTAAAAATGCCCTGTTTCCTCCAAAATAAGACATCTCCTGATAATAAGCCCAATCGGGCTTTTGAGCGCATGGCAATAAGACCAAGCATTTATTTCAGGGTTCAAAAACATGTAAGACAGGGACTTATTTTGGGGGAAACATGGTATGTATTTTTTTTTCCTTTTTCAATCTCCACTGAGACAGTATTACATAATTTTCCAACATGCAACTTGCTTGTCGTACTCTCCAAAAATATTTAGCTGGGTTTATGCTAAGCTGAAATTGGCTTGTTTCGCCTTAGCTTGCGGTAAAATGTATATGCCTAATCCTCAATTTATAACTGCTCACTTAGTGACTGGGTGAACTTATGCTCTATCTGAAAGAGGGGACTTAGGACTTCAAAGTTCTGACTGTCACTCCCCATTCCTATGGTCAAAAGACTGCACTTCTGGTGCTCAGCAATATGGCCGCAGTACAGCCAGTGTGTCCTGCGGTCACGTGGCCTTTTTTTATGACGGTTTCCAAAAAACCCACCACTTATTCTGTTTTTGGCAAAACCGTGCCATAGTGAACAATGAATACACTTAACAATTGCTGCAAAAATGTTGTTTAACTGGGCTGCAACCAACTTGTTTTATCACCATTACGGCTTACGGGCAGGCTCCATTATGGCCGTAACTCAAGGACTATCTGTACTATGATTTATAATTCAGTTTGCACTTTCAACAAACCACTGTTTAAATCGTGATACACAAAGCCTGGCTCTCTAATGAATCTTAAATGTGCTGCTTTGTAATTCATATTAAATTGTTTCTCCTCTATTCCCTGGAAGAATCATGCAGAATAAGCAGAATTTACTTCCCGTGATTTTCTTAATCACTTCCCGTGATTAAGCCACAAGATGTTGCTTTATTTAGCTTAAAAGGTTGGTCTTTCCCTGCGTTATTCAGAAACTCTGGCCATAACTTGTAAGGTTGCTTATTCAACACAGAAAGTGTCTATTTGGTAATTCAGGCTCCCTCTCTGCACATTTTCTAGAAGGAGGTAGCCTTCCAAAGGTGATGGTGCATATGAGCTGTTTCCTATTGTGTGCTGTAATTATTTGTTATAATAGGGAATAAAGGCTTAATTAGCTTCCAAGCTGTAGATATGATTTAATTAGCTCTTGCGCTGTATGTACAAGCACCTGTCTAGGTAAAAAAACAGCATTTACTTATTCCATTCTAAAAAGAAGAATCATTGGATGGGCACCTTACAATTTATTGATTGATTTTTATTCCACCTTTATTATTCTTATAACTAACTCAAGATCATGTTTAAGGAGGAATTCGAATTCACAGTCTCCTGGTGGATTGGGCCCAAGTCACCCAGCCAGCTTTGATCCCTAAGGCAGCACTAGAATTCACAGTCTCCAGGTTTCTACACTGGGGTGTTTACACCAAACATGCTGTGTAATAAAAAGGAAGAACTAAACAAAAAAAATATGAAGAAACCAACTAAAAATATATGCTTATTAGAGCATAGCCCACTGTACTTAGAAGCACAAAGAAGCCTGAAATGTTTTAAGCAACTGGAACAGAGATTTATAGTCCTGAAGTTGCTCCTCAAAGACTTTTTAGATTTATGCACCCACTAAGAAAGCATAAGTGATAAGAAGTAGCATTAATTCCTTTTTAAAATAAGATCTGACTTCCTTCCGAGATAAAGGTGAGCAAGTGATTCATTGCCAATAGTTGTGGGAGGAAAGGAAGGAGAGCTGCAGGATTTAAGTGCAACATCTAGGAGATGACCTCTCCATCTCTCCTTCTTGTTGGGTGGCCATATTTAAATTAAAAGTCTTATTTTTAGAACTGTGGGGCACCTACAAGGTGTAGCCAAGAATGAACAAAACTTAAAAGCACCAAGCAAGCTTCCCAGCTCTACTGCCAACTGTCATTGATAAGAGACTTTTCCATGCCCGTCCTAAATTAATGCACTTCTGATGCATATAAAACAACTCATCACAACTGTTGGCGGATTTGAAGCGGCCAATGACGGACCTATCTTGTGCATAAGCAGGCCAATGTGGCCCACAAATCCAGTTGGGACTAACTAACTGTGATCTGAAGTCTCCCTTTGGGTCCTTTCCAATGCAGCGTTTCTGTAAGAGAGTAGTTCTCAAGCTTTGAGGTCCTTTGAATTCCTGGAATAATTTTGAGAATTCTTGTTCTGTCTAGATAGGCTTGAGTTCCCCTCCGATTACCTTCAGGGTCCTGCTCAGCCTACTGTACCTTCATTCCAAAAATGAGCCTTGGAAGAGAGAGAAGTAAGACCAGAAGAATGTGGTCAGGTTGCATTAAATGGTACTGAGGCAGGAGCTCCAAGGCTGCCAATCTCTGACACCAATCTACACTTCAAACCCGACCTGTAGGCTAGTGCTGGATGCAGGAGATCTAGGTAATCTAAACAGAGAAGAGTCCTTATGTGACTATGAGAAGGTGGTAGTTATCTCCCAGTGGATGTATCGTTTTATGGGATCAGTGTACCACAAAGTTTGAGATCCACTGACTTTTGGAGGTGCTGCATTGCAGGGAACTAATGGGCAGGGGGACTAGATCACTCTATCTATCCCCAGTAGATCTATGGGGCACATCTAGATGCTTGAGTTGGCTTTACCTGTTCAGCTTATGAACGGTATCTATCAATAATTAGCTGCTGCACATCTGCCGCATTTGGGAATGAACTGCAGTGAAGGTAGGAAAGACCGTCATTAAGCGAATTCAGCTCCCTCCACTAACTTTAAGCTGGTTGGAAGCTGGCTGGGAAGGTTGCAAATGGTGATCATGTGACGCAGGACACGACAACTGTCAAAAATATCAGCGGCCAAGTGCCCAGCTTTTGATCGAGTGATTGTGGGGATGCTGCGATGATCATTAAGTGCAAGAAGTGGTTGTTAAGTCATTTTTTTCAGTGTGTTTGTAACTTTGAATGATCATTAAAGAGACGTTGTAAGTCAAGGACTACCTGTATCCTTTTTGCCATTGTTTAAAGCAGGAGTTTCCAAACCTGGCTGAGGAATTCTGGGAATTGAGGTCCACAAGTCTTAAAGTTGCCAGGTTTGGAGACCCCTCTTTAAAGGGTACATCACTTGATCAGAACAGGTATTATCTAGAGAGAGAAAAAAAACACCTCTTTCTGGGTAAGATGTACATTTTTATCACAGAAATTCTGCCCAACGGTGACAGTTTTAATTCCTCCCATCCTAACAGCTCCTTCCTAATTTCATTCCGTACCTTAATATAATTAATTCGTGGCCTCTTGGTTTTTAGTCTAGCACCTTAACCACTGGGTAAACTGGTTCTGTAATGGTTCTTGTCTATTTTTCTCAAGATTATCTCCCCGATTACTCTTCAAACCTGGCAACTTTAAGAGGGTGGACTTCAACACTCTGAATTCCCCAGCCAACTTGGCTAGCTGGGGAATTCTGGGAGTTGAAGTCCGCATATCTTCAAGCTGTCAAGTTTGAAAACTACTGCTCTACACCCACCCACAAGGCTCTTATATCTTGTTCATTTGCATATAATAACATCCCATCCAAGGTACAGTTTTTTCAAAATTAAGAGCGTCCATTTTTACCTACTCTAGGATTAGAGAAATGATTACTTTTGGGAAGCGAAAAAACAGAATCTAAAGAAGATCTCCTGAATTTTACCATACTTCCTTCAAATATTTTCAATGTCCACCACTGTTTCCTCCTCCTTCCCTCCCCCTCCCCCGCATATAGTAACCAAATGTTTGCAGGCCAAATTCCCACCTTCAAACCAAAGAGCCGGCTAAACTATTAACCCCCCCCCCTTTTTTTAAAAAAAAGAAAGAAAGAAAATTACCAACTGCTTACCATTTTATTCTATTTTTTTAAAAAAAAAAATTTTAAAGCATGGAAGGCAGTTTTCATTAAATGACAACTTTTGGAGAATGCACCAAATTCTTTCCCTGGAGGAAAGGAGCAAATTCTAAGAAATGATGTTTGTTAGAAGAGTTTGCTAACTTTCCCTCGGCTGACAAGTCGGGTTGTTTTCATTTCGGCAGGCTGCGCAGCCACCAGCAGGCGAGAACACACAAAAGAGTTTTCTTATAAACCCCTTTCATGGGACGGTTCTATTGACATGGCAGCTCTGAAAACTCCCAAGCCAATTTGAAATTTAAATAACATTCTTCTGTTCCTCTGTTACTATAGTCAATTGCATGCACACACACGCGCGTGCGTACACACACACACACACACACACACACATATAATACACCTCAGCTATTTTCGCTGCACAACTTTCTCCCCCTCCCCTCCCCCAATTCCTCTCCATACACAACTGCCTTCCTCAAAAGCAGGCAGGAGGACTGAATGGGTCACAGGGCAATGGATAGCAAAGAGCCGCCATTTAATACAAATGCATATTACCCTGCATTGGAGCACCTGGTGTTTAGCTATGTTTCCCACACACCCTCACCCCGAACCATGCACCCTTTTTGTTCCTTTTACAAAGAGAGCTAGACGCCCTAGCAGTTGGTTTGCAAGCTGCCCTCCCACCCCGTCCCTCCCCTGTCCAATGTGCACCCTCTTTAAAAATCGGGAGGGACCCCCCCCCAAAAAGGAAAAACAATCCCAAATCTCACTTTCCTAAGTGACAGGGGTGATAAATCCAGCCAAAGAATGTCGGTATGATTTCTCACCACTGTGTAAATGCAACTTTGCAAACATGGAAAAGCTGCAGGGCAAAACTCCAGCAGGGGCCTGTTTGCGGTTGGCCATAAACGAAAATGCAGAGTAATTCCTGCTAGGTCAATCTGTGCGAAAGGGACGGGGGTGCAGGACAAAGTTTTCTTTCTCCTGCACCCCCAAACCCCCCATTCCTTGACTTGTTTACTACTTCCTACAGCTCTCTCTCTCTCTCTCTCTCTCTCTCTCTCTCTCTCTCTCTCTCTCTCTCTCTCTCTCTCTATTTCATACAATCTTTTACAGCTTTACTTCAAAATCTGGTCCAAAACCAACAAGGAATGTGTTGGAATAGTCAAAAGGTCATTGGGTTTTAGCGCTGTTGAAGATGTGTTTGCAAACACTTACCAGCAGGGGGACCACTAAGCGCTCGCTGAAAACATCAGCCTTCAATGTAATCAATGGGGCTATTAAACAAAGGAAATTAACAATACAACTCTGGATGGAAAGCAATACATTATTCATTAGCGTGTAGCAGCAGTGCCCCCAGGCCGTATTTGGGGCCAGTTTCCACATGACTTTTCCATTCAAAACAGGCATTTATGTACAGCTGGTAGGGCAGCCTCTTTGGCGTTAAAGGAGGAACAGACCAGGGATATTTTGTAAGACAATAAGCATTTTTCTATACTGAGGAAAGAAGAAGTGACTTGAGGTCTTCAGGATATGGAAGGAGATGTGATGGGTTAAGGGTAAAGCATGTACTTCTTATGTCAAAGCTCTCAAGGTTTGAGTCCACCACATAAAGGTGGACATTCCTTGGGCGATGGGACTCGCCCTGCCTGCATTAACTGGACAGCTAGGAACACCTAGGAGAAGAGATGATCTTACATATCATCTCCAAACCTTTCTCTGGGTGGGGGTGGGTGGGGCTGAAGGACTAAATGTGCTATCCACATTGGGGAGATTTGGTTGGTGGGCAGATATTTTAAAGCATTACAGAATTCCTAGTTTGCTCCGATTGTGCAATCTGACAGCTGGCCAAACAAACTGTTCTTGCAACATGAAGGCCTTTATCCAAATACAGATTTTTCACTCCTGCTTTTGCATCCCCGCTTTGCAATTCGACTTAAACAAATAGTTGAAAATATGTTCCCACACATAAATTAACACATGAAACTACTTGCCTAAGAATGATCTTGACCTGTCTCAACAAATGAGGTGCACTGCATTGTATTCTGGAAAACAGTTAAGACCAGTGTTTTCAATCTCAGCAACTTTAAGATGGGTGGACTTCAACTCCCAGAATTCCATGCCAGCTGGAAAATTCTGGAAGGGAGAAAGGAAGTGAAGAGGGAGGAAAAGGAGACAGAGAGGAAAGAAAGAAGGAGGGAGAGAAGGAGGGAGGACAGCAAGGAAGAATGGGGAGGGGAATGTTGGAGACAGAAAAAGAGGGAAGAAGGATGGAAGAAGGAAGGAAGGGGAGGGGAGGGGGAAAGGAAGGAGAGAGAGTGAGGGAGTGAGTGAATAGAAGGGAGGGAGGGGAGAGAGGGAGGAAGAGGGAGTGAGACAGGGTGATAGGAAGTAAGGAAGGAGAGAGGGGGAGGAAAGAAGGAAAGAAGAAGAGGGAGAGGGAGAGAGACGGAGTGAGAAAGAATGGAAGGAAGGGAGAGAGGGAAAAAAGAATGAAAGAGGGATGGGGATGGAGAGTAGAGGGGAATGGGGAAAGGGATGGAGAAAGAGGAAGGGGAAGGAGAGAGGGAAGAAGAAAGAAGGAAGGAAAGAAGAAGGGAGGTTGAAAATGAAGGGAGGAAGGGAGAAAGAAAAAGAGTTTGGAGGGGAAGGGAAGCGGAAGGAAGGCGCAAGGAGAGAGAATGAGGAAAGAGGTAGTAAGGGATGGGGAGAGATGGGAAGGGAGGGTGGAAGAAAGGAGGGAGAAGATGGGGAGGGAGAAAAGGAGGAGGAAGAAAGAAGTGGGAGGAAGGGAGAGAGGAGAGTGGAAGAAAGGAAATGGAGGTGTGGTGAGGGAAGTTGAAAAGAAGGAGGAAGGGAAGAGAAGGAGGGAAAGTGGAAGGGAGGGAGGAAGGGAAAGGGAATGGAGGAAGGAAAGGAGGAAGAGGAGGAAGAGGAGGGATAGGTATGGAGTGAGGAAAGAGGAAATGGAGGGGAAAGCAGGGAGAGTGGAAGGAAGGGAGAAAGGGAAAAGGAAGAAGGGAGGAAGTTAGGGAGGGAAAGGAGAGGGGAGGAAGGAAGGAATCTGAAATCATCAGAAGAAGAATATGCCCATTTTATTTAAGACTGCAGAGATGGAGTTTGTATACTTTGAAAAATCTGGAAAATTGCTGGAATCCAACTGCCTCTACATGAAATATTCCTTTGCATTACACAGTTTGCAAGAAGCTGCTGTATTTTCAAAGTTAGCATTTTACTCTAATCAGATAACTTCCCAGAGTAATGATCAATCATTGCTACCAAAAAGTTTACTCATTAACAGAAGTGAAGAAAGTTTTTTTTAGAGCTGGCAGTATAACAATCTCCATGTTTCAGCTGATTTTGAGAATTCAGATGATCTTTGTTTCCAATGTTTCAATAATAATAATAATAATAATAATAATAATAATAATAATAATAATAATAATAATAATAATAATCCCCCTTTTAAACAGAGTGGTGCCACAAACATTTCTCATAGTATTTTAAAGTTTTCAAAGCCCTAAAAATCCAGCATTTAATTCTTCATATTAACTTGTTGATGGGCTCGTTAAAACAAGTTGGTTAATGCAAAGAAAGCAAGTGGTGCTTTAAGTCTGGTATAATTTTAATTGTAATTTAATTTAAAATTAATTAAAGTCAACCAGTTAAATAAATAAATAAATATATCATTTAGCCTGCCATCTTGACTTTTTTGACCCTGACTGCAACACCCCTAAGCAGAAGCAAACCACAATTTCAAACTTGGTGCTTCCTTAAACACTTGTTGGCTCAGGTGTGGCTGGTACCTGGGGGGCTTTTCATAGAAGTCTGCATTTCATCACTCAGCTACAACTTTTCCAATTTATTAATCTAACGCTTCAACAGTGCTTTCAGATCAGTTGTCTGAGGCCCATTTTGCCCAGAGGGAGAACAGAGGTTGTAAAAGTAGCTTTATCCTACATTACCATGTGGCAATTCCGTGACTAAGAAGGGATTTAAATCTTAGTTCCGAAAATTCATCTGTAACGCAGACAACCCCATTTATTTTAGCTTCTAACCCAGAAGACATGTTAATGATATCCTGATTTTAAGATATCAATTAATACGTTTTAGGTACCCAAAGCCAAAGTTTGATTTAGTGATTATAAGGCACCCAGTTAGAAACCAGGAGACTTGTGAGTTCTAGTCCTGCTTTAGGCATTAAAGCCAGCTGGGTGACTTTGGGCCAGTCTCTCTCTCTCTCTCTCTCTCTTTCTCTCTCTTAGCCCAAGCTACCTTACAGGGTTGTTGTGAAAAATAGAAGGAGGAAAGATGATTAAATATATTCACCATTTTGAGTTATCTATAAAAACAATAAGGAATGTCTAAATCTAAACAAGTAATAAGCATATTTGACAAACAGGGATACTGTACCACTCAGTTTCAAGAAGAAACAGTGAATTAGCTGCAGGCTCACAGAAGGCCCCGCAAAAAAAACCCAGTTAAATTTCCAGGAAGCCACAAAGTTGATTGCCAAATATGCATTTCCACATTGCAGAATTCAAGGGGGCGGGGGCGGGGGGAAGTGACTTCCCAGGGTGAGCTGAGGACAGGAAGAAAACAATTTGTCCTATTTTCCCAGGATAGGTGAGGGAAGGTAACAGGGAAGGAACCAACCCCACAGCACTCCGTGGCACTTTGTGCAATCGGAATTTGTAAAAGATGCAACAATAACCTGCCTCAAAAGGGATTGATTTATTGAGGGCAAAGAGGTTGGTTTCCTTGTTTAGATCCTGCCAATCAGATTCTAGTCACGGTGGAGGGAAGCAGAGCTGATCTGATGCATTAACTCACCTCAGGCTCACAAGCCCTCCGCGAGAACGTGTACCCTTCTCCCCAAGAGATTCACTGCTTGAGCCAGGAAAATATCTACACTGCAGAGTAGATGCGCTAAAAGCACCCATTTCTGATCTAGGAAAAAAAACCTCGTTAAATTGCCCCCCTGCAGTTTGAGGCCGAAGCCGTTGGGTGTTCGATTACAAAGTGAAGTAAGTTGCTCAACCTGATAGGCAGATTTTTTTTTTTAAAAAAAGCATAGCTAGATATAGGAACTTGTGCATTCCCGCACACAATAAAACTTCAGCTGGAAATACTAGAATACCGGGCTTCCTGCATGCACAATCGGAAGTGTGGCAGAGACCAAAAGTGTGAGACTAGGATTACACAACACTGCTGTTTTCACACTCGTGGGCTGTCAAGGTTTGGGCCAGTATTGGGGAGAACCTGTGTTCAAGTCCTACCATCAGCCCCAGAAGTTCCCCAGGTGACTTTGGAACAGCTCCTTGATCTTCCTTTCTCCCTCAACCCAACCTACCTCACAGGGTTGTTGTACTAGAAGAAACAACCTGGCAACCAGAACTCCGGCTCAAAGAGCAGGAGATCCATTTAATAAATCAATGAAAAGAATGGAAAGGGAAAACTGCAGATATGTCAGTGTTCCAATTCAATAGATCTTCTCAAAAGCAAAACGAAGGCCAGGCATGTAGTCCTTGACTTACGACCACAACTGAGCCCCCCACCCACCCCCCACTCCCTGGGTGCACTTCCCGTGAAGGATGGGGATAGGGTGGGGTGTTATTTAGATTAAGGGGGATTAGGGAAACTATAAAGGCTCCCCCCCCCTTGCCAATACTATCTCTTTCCCATCTTCCATGTCAGAGTTAAGCACAGGATAAATCTTGTTTGCTGCCAAATTCCCAGAGACAAAGGCGAGATTTTTTTTCTCTTTTGAAAAGTTGACGTATTAACTGCCTCCCTTCCCTTAACTTAAATAGTCTTTTGCAAAGAGATTCCCAAGAGTTGCCAGGAGTATCTTCCTCACCCCACCCCCACTCCCCCAGAAATTCCCAATCAGGCATGCCATACTAATCCCTTGCTTGGTTAGTTAGTTAATTATTACGTTTTCATCCCGCCTTTATTACTTTATAAGTAATTCAAGGTGATAAACATACATAATGCAGCAGCGCAGGTTGTGATGGGAGAATCCCGATACTCCCATGTTACATCTCTCCTGCGCGACTTGCGTTGGTTGCCGGTTGCCCTCCAGGTGAGATTCAAAGTGCTGGTGATGACCTATAAAGCGCTACATGGCTTAGGCCCAGGATATTTAGCGGACCACCTGCAGCCAGCAACGACATCCCATCGCCCGGTTCGCGCCCGAAGAATGGGCCTGCTCAGGGTGTCGTCGGCTAGACAGTGTCGGCTGGCGGGCCCCCCCCCCCATGCCCAGCTGAGCTGCACAATCATCAGAGGCTTTTTTTAAAAGCATTTTTTTGACCGAAGAGGTTGTAGAAAAAATGCTTTTAAATTTTTTTTAAAAAGCCTCTAATGATCCTGCAGCTCAGCTGGGCATGGGGGGGGGGCAGGGATTTTTGCTACCGGTTCTCTGAACCACCCACCACCATCGCTACCAGATCGGACAATCCGGTCTGAACTGGAGCATTTCACCCCTGATGCTCATATCCTTTTTTGCTTCATAAACTGTACTACCTACCAGTTGACTACCAGATGTAATTCAGGCTATGAAGCTCTTCGCGGCATAGGACTTAGTTACTTGAGGGACTATCTGCCTCCAGATGTTTAGGGATAGGATTTTGGGGTTTTTTTTTGACTTTTTAATTCTATCTTCCGGTCAGTTGTATCTTATTTTCTGGTGTACTTTGTTTTCTTTTAAATTTTTAATTGTAAGCTGACTAGAGCTTGCTGTGAACTTGGGACAACTTCAAAATAAATAAATAAGTAATGAACTTAATACTGGAGCTTATGGAGTTGTTTTTCTTTTCCAGCCCAGCATTTCTTGCTGGTGGTATTGATGTTTGAGGAAAAAAAAACTCTTCCAGCTTAATCACTGAGGACAAGGCAGCTGACATGCTGGATCAGAAATTGCATCCTTATGATGTGACAGTAACAGAGTTGGAAGGGACCTTGGAGGTCATCTAGTCTAACCCCCTGCTCACTCAGGAGACCTATACCTGGGATTCGAACCGCCGAACTGCCGATTTTTCTGATCGACAAGCTCAGTGTCTTAGGATAAAATGACGCTGAAACTTGGAAGTGTTTCCTTCCTCCTCTTACTTCCTCCCTCCTTCCCTTCCTTCTTTCCCCCCTATGTGTCTTGATATCCTGAAATAAATGCTACTTAGGTCCTTTGCCAAATCGTAAGAAAGAGAGTTGTCCGCCTTGCTTCAAAGACTCCTGTTCGTTCTTGATTGAAAGCAAGACAAGTCTTCCAATTTTGTTGTCAAATGTTGATGAATGATGTGCAAATATACGGAACTCTAGTCCAGGGGTCTCCAACCTTGGCAACTTTGTGGACTTCAACTCCCAGAGTTCCTCAGCCAGTTTTGCCCTGTTCTAGTCTATACAAGAACAAGTGGGCCAGATTCCTACCTATCCACGTGGCCCTTCCCTGATTTCCTCTGATAGAATAACAGAGTTGAAGGAAGGGACCCTGGAGGTCTTCCAGTCCAACCCCCTCCTCAAGCTGGAAACCCTATATACCAGTGATGACTAACCTTTTTGCCATTGTGTGCTGAAAGTGGGAGGAGCGCAGGGGGTCGGGCGTGCGTGTGCCCACACCCATAATTCAATGTGCCCCATCCCCTGAACTCCCCCCGTTTTTGGGATGTGATGGCACAGTGGGCCCGATAGGCCCATTTTTCACCTTTCGCCCGTTAGAGCTTTTCTAGGAGCCCGGGTAGAGCGAAAACGGCCTTCCCTACTCGCCTGGAGCCCTCCAGAGGCCAGAAACAGCCTGTTTCCCGACTTCCAGTGGGCCCGGAAGGCCCGAAAATCAGCTGGCCAGTGGACACGTGCAAGCCTGATCTGAGTTAGGGCAAAGCTCGCGTGCCCACCAATATGGCTCTGCATGCCACCTGTGGCACACGTGCCATAGATTCGCCATCACGGCTATATACCATTTCAGACCAATGGCTGTCTAACCTCTTCTGAAAAACTTCCAGTGTTGGGAGCACCCACAACTTCTGGAGGCGATGCGTTCCACAGATTTAAATTAGAAAACTATAAATTCTTCATGTCCATTAGGAAAAAACAAAAAACGAGGGGAGAATTTCAGAATTCTATTCTCTTTCAAGTGGACATAAATAACTTTTCTCTCGTTGAATTCCTACAACCTCATTCCCCATTTTATTCTGGGTTCATTTGATAATGAGGGCACAACAGGGTGCCTTGAAAATAAATACTGAGTCAATTATAAATATGTCGGAATGCTAGGAAGGAAGAGCCCCATGGAATGCGGTGAAGTGCTAAATGATAAAGAGAAAAGGACTTGCTGTATTTAAGACTTGAATCTTCAGCTCTAATCCCCCCCCCACCAGGAGTATTACAAAACAAGGAAATGATAAGTGGGTTTTCTCCCTTGCGCTCTTCTCTTGTTGCTTTCTTTCCCTTACTTTACTAGAACTCAAGAAACTACATTTATTTTTAATTGTTTTTAGTCCTTCCACCAACCTTCATTTAGTGACTATTTGAAGTTACAACAGCCCTGGAAAAGAAGTGATTTATGGCCATTTTTTTCATGCATAAGACCACTGTATAACATCCCCCATGGTCATGCGATCAACAGAACAGAAATGTTGGTTGTGGGTAAGTTGAAGACTACCCCTATGCAAAATAATTTTTGGGTTTTCAACTACTGAAACGAAATATTCATTCATTATAGCCTAATGCACTATTCCACTGAGTATTAGTTCTTCTTCCTCTGCAAACTGACGGCACCTTTTCCAAAATAAGCATAAAATAAATATGTGCCCTATATAGCTCGCAGAGTTAACATTGTCAGTCATGGACTCATCCTTCAAATGTTGTAAAAGGAAAATGTAACTACCCCAGGACTTACACTAAGCTGGTGCTTTCCTTGTTGTGCAAAGGAGCCTGGAGGACAAAAGAATTGCACAAACAACAACAACAAAAACCCAACTCTGTATTAACAGAAAGCAGGCTGGGTCATCCCAAAAGCAAGATTTTGCTCTTGTGCAAAATATATAAGTAAACATGAACCAAGAAGGAAAAAAAATGCTATAATCCTATAGATGGAGTTGTGTGTGTGTGTTAAGTTAAGTTAAACAGAATGGTTGGCTGGAAAGAAGCATTCATGAGAACAGATTGTGATTCCCTTCAGCTCCTTTATTGCAAAAAAGGCCCTACTGTTTTCATTCTGCCTTCTTTAAAATAGTAGCTTGAGCATTGAGGATCCAATGGAAATTTAACAAACAAACAAAAAAGATTATTTCTCCATGACCTTCCAAGGAAAACACTGATGAAAGCCGGCCGAAAAACCCCATTCCCCCAACCCACTTGGGTGTCAAATAATGTGCTTGTAAACAAAAGTAATCAAAATAGCCTAAAGGCAGACTCTTAATGACTATATTAAAGACATATAATTAAGCAGCAACATTTGGTAGCAGCAAACATATCTCCCCACCTAAAAGTGCAGCTGCTAAGGGCTGTCATGTCCTGCCACTAACAGGCAGCCAAGGCATTCCGGAGCCGCGTAGGAGAACTGCTCTTTACAATTTGATGGTATGATCAAAAGCACGCTTGGGCTGGGTGTAAACAGAAGATTTGGTTCCTGTCCCAGCTATTTTGGACTCCGCATCAGTGTTTCTCAACCTTGGCAACTTGGAAGAGGAGTGGACTTCAACTTCCAGAATTCCCCAGCCTGCCAATCATTCCTCAAACTGCACACCACCCCCTTGCAATGCATTAAGAACACGGTATGGTTTTAACCGGAGGCAAATTAAAACAATGATTAAAAATTGCAACAGCTACAACAACGTTCTTTCATTTACTTACTTACTTACTTACTTAGCTGGCTTACGAGACACTCGGTTCAACCACTGATGTTTATATAAAACAATAAAAGCAAAGATGTTGGTTAGAAAACTTTCGTGCCACTGGGAAAGGTACCGAGTACCTCTGGTACCGAGAGGATGAGAAAGGTTACAATTTTTTTTAAAAAATGGTTTAGATTACAATTTCATTGTGCGTAAGGAAAGTGGACCAAAAGAAGTTCCTTGGGGACTAAGAAATCACCTGTAAACAGACTGCAACAAGATTTCCTATATTGCCCCAATCCCCATATCTGTTAGGTTTACTCCAGAATTTCAACTTCCTTAATACCTAGCCAAACTTGGCTTCTTAGGTCAGTGTCAAAGTCATAGAAACCTTTCTACCTCATGACATCTAGCATCTTATCTACAGCTTTGCATTTCTGTTTTGAGCGGATCTACAGAAACCCATAAAACATTTTGCACCCTGCACAAAAAGGCAAGGTTCAACTCACAAAAACTTGCATTAGCTAGGAATTTATTTATTTTCTTTTTCGAGCTGGTTGCAATGCTGTGGGATATAATATCAAAGGCCATCTCTGTTCGCAAATGCCAATCTTTGCCTGCAACTTTGAAATCTGGATCATCTCTGGAGGCTATTTTGCCTGCAAAAAAAGTTTTAGCAGGGCTATGGTTTCGATACCGTTAACCTTTCGAAATAAAAAAATAAAATAAAATAAATGATCTTATGCTCCGAACAATCAAACTATGGGATGCATAGCCTTAAAAAAAAGCAAATATTTCCATTTGCTTTGGAAATATCAGGAGGATTTCATAAGATTATAAAGTTAATGGGTAGTTTTCCCTCCGTGGTGGCAATAAACTGGCTGATTTGTTTGCTGCTATCTTTGCAACAACCTGTAAAAAGTTTTAAGACACCTAACAGAATCTGCCCTTATCATAGATTCAAATAGAAACAAAAGTTTTCAGCATCTCACTTTCATAAATAAATGCAGCAAAGTGAAATCAGGTGTGGAAGGCCGCACCCTGCAGTGATGTCATAGTATATGTCCCTCCTTTTCTTGTCTAGGCTGGCGGTGGGCTTTCTGGCAGTAGGAAATCAGTGGAACATTTTTATTTTGCCACTCTCTAATTGGGAGTTTTAAATAAAGCTTCTGGGAATCACGTTAGGTCAATTTCCCAGCTCTCTGTCCACCTTTGGCATCCTAGCCCCTGCTCTGGTAGATACTGCTAATGTTATCTGGGCTTTAAAATGATCCAATTCTAGGAACACCAGAGCTGCTCAGGTCATTCCTGGTGGGATTAACAGTCCACGCCTACGTAACAGTCCCTGGGAAGCAATCTTTGTTCCTTCTCTTTTAACGACAATCCTTAGAAAAATATTCAGTCAGGGTGGCTAAAAACAGTCCTGCACTAACAGGTAGCAACAGACTAGTACAAGAGACTTGGGAACCCAATTCATATAGTCCTCAGCTTATGACTACCATTGGGACAAGAAAATCTGTCATAAAGAAAGGCATCATACCAGATTTTATAGATCTTTTTGCCATGTTAGGCAAATCACTGAGGTCTTTAAGCAAAACATCCCAATTGCAACTGGCAATCTTCTCAAGACAAGAGTAGAACTCAAGTCTCCTGGTGATTGGCCCAAAGTCACCCAGATTGCCTTCACTGGACTAGAATTATTTATTTATTTATTTATTTGTTTGTTTGTTTGTTCGATTTATATGCCACCCTTCTCTGGAGACTCAGGGTGGCTTACAATGTGTTAAGCAATAGCCTTCATAGTTTTGTATACTTTTGTATACTTTTGCCTGGTTATTGGCTCAAAGTCAGCTACTCGTTTTTTGTGCCTAAGGCAGACTAGATCTCAATCTCCTGCTGATTGGCTGGAAGTAAGTCAGCTAGTTTTCATAACTAAGATGGGCTCAAATTCCCAGACACCTGGTTTCTAGGCCAGTACATTAACTACCACATCAAACTTCTTTGTCTTTTGGCCCAACTTTTAAAGTATTAATGTGTACTTAAAACCTCATGGAATCACTGAAGCAGTCCACATGAGCTTAAATGGACTCCAGAGGATGGTAGAGGACAGGAAGGCCTGGAGAAACGTTGTCCATGGGGTCGCGATGGATCGGACACGACTTTGCAACTAACAACAAGGACCTCATAATGTTGACTCTTAATGTTGGTTCTAGAAGCTATGGTAAATTTGTCTAATTGTTACTAAGGGTAACTGCTTTAATTGCATTTTAAAATTTGTTTTATGCTGCTGTTTCTACCTGAATTTTATCTTAACGTTTTTGCAAGCTATCATTTTATTTGGTAGCGTAGAAGGCATATCTTGCAACAAGCAAAGAAATGAATGAATGGGTTGCATTTCTTGTGCTGGTATCAGGAATGGATTTAAGCAAGACCTCCATAGAACAGGATTTCTTTTTTTAAATCAATTTTGCACACCTCCAACCTGCAGGCAAGGAAAAAAGAGGCAGCAGAGAGTTAAATTTATAGCTACCAAACTTTACACTGAGAAACACCAGCTGCATTCAGCAAAAGGAAGTATGGAGAGGAAAAGAGAAAGGGAGAGACAGAAAGGGAAAAAAAATAAGATAATACTTTTAAAACAAAGAATATTTTATTTCTATCCAAGTTCTCTGGACAAGTCAGCAGTTTTAATTATCCTGACATTTTTTGACATTAGTTTCCAGAAATGGGCAAGGGTAGGGGATGTGTGTGTTTGAGAAAATAAATGCTTCTTCTTCTATTTCATTAATTCCTATCTGGGTTGGGAGCCGAAGGACTATATAAGAATGTGCCCGAGATAAGCATTGGGAAGCAGATAACTCCACCTATCTTCCTGCCAATGAAAGGCAGGGAAAAGTAAGGAGGTGCGTTTCTCAAGAACAGCTATGATGCAGAGAAGGGCAAAAAAGCACCTTGGAAGAAAACATCAAGCTTTGAAGTGGTATGGCAAGAGATAAAACACCAAGAATGGCAACAACCAGGGTCTGTGCTGGGAAACAGGGATTAGCAGTTTCAAGGAGTAAAATAACAGGTAGTCCTCGATTTACGGCCACAACTGAGCCCAAGGTTTCCACGGCTAAGGCAAGGCAGTGGTTATCTGAATTTTGCCCCCTTTTACAAACCTGTCTTGCCCCAGTTGCTAAGTGAATCACTGCAGTTATTAAGCTTCCCCATTGACTATGCATGTCAGAAAAGTATAAAATATATAAAATAACCACCATAAATATATGTCAGTTTTAAAGCATCTGAATTTTGCTCACATGGCCAATGAGGCCTTGAATCTGAAAAGAACGGGTCGTAAGTTGTTGTTTATTTTCCCAGGGCTGTTGTAACTTCAAATAGTCACTAAATGAACGGTTGTAAGTTGAGTTACGGCTAGTTGCTTGGTTCTGATGGTTGAGCTCCCTGTGGCCAAGTAATCTCACTTTGAACTGACCTTACCCCATTCCAACACTTTCACCGCTAACTACCTCATCCTGCCTTACTAGATATTTTCTTGAGTCTGTTGAATTACAGATCCCAGCACTGATCACTATTTCAATGGTTGTGGCTGCTGGAAACTGTGGTTCTTCAATAGCTGGACGGTGTTGCACATTTTTTTTAATTTTTTTTTTTATTTGATTTATATGCCGCCCTTCTCCGGAGACTCAGGGCGGCTTACAATGCATTAAGCAATAGCCTTCATACTTTTGTATACATTTATACAAAGTCAGCTTGTTGCCCCCGCAAACTGGGTCCTCAATTTACCCACCTTAGAAAGGATGGAAGGCTGAGTCGACCTTGAGCCTAGCTAGGATTGAACTCACAGAATTACAGGCAGCTGGATGTTAATTGCTGCCTTTAGTAGGAGGCATTAGCCCCCTACGCTACTCAGGCTCCTTGCCTTAAGGGCATCTTTCGGAATTTCAGACTACTACATAAAACTTTTTTTTATCTTGCCTCTATTATTTTTATAACTGGGGTGGCAAATATACTCTTGCTCCCTCCTATTTTCTTTAAATAACCCGGTGAGGTGGGTTGGGGTAAGAGAGATTGACTGGCTCAAAGTCACTCAGCCAGCTTCCATACCTAAAGTGAGATTAGAACTCACCGTCTCCTAGTGATTGGCCCAGCCCCTAGCTGGCTTTCATGCTTAAAGCGAGACTCACTACCTCCTGATGCTGGGCCCCAAATCACCAACTGCCTTTCACGGCTATGGCAGGACTAGAATTCACCACCTCCTGTTTCCTAGCCTGGTGCCTTATGTTGATGAACTCTCACATGTGGTTTCTGCAGGCCAAATTTAGGGGTGCATTAATATAGTGCCATGCTGCAAATCTCTGCATAACATCAATTCTGCATTGGTTACTATTGTGATTTTTCCTCCATTTAAAAAGTTATAGGTTCCTTGTCTTTAGACCATTATGTAATGTTTCACTTTGATACATAGTCCTCAATTTATGACCAGTCATTTAGCGACTGTTCAAAGTTACATCAGCCACATGCATTTTGGGCACTTTTTAACTAGCAAACTTTATGGGTGCCTGCAGCATCCCGCAATCCTATGACCACGATTTCTCATTTACTCCCTGTCTCTGGCAAAAAAAACCACCCACTGGGGAAAAGAGATTGGGGGAAATGGACTATGGTGTTTGCTTAACTGCACAAAAAATATCAAAACTCAGGTCCAGTTAGAGGATGCCTCGACTTACAACTATAATTCCAGCTCCAATTATGGTTAAGTTGAAGACTACCTGGAATTGGCCACCACTGCCCATGATGAGGCTTTAAGATAAATGCTAAAAGAATTCTCCTTCAATTAGCCCAGAAGATAGTAAAACGTGCTCATTCATGATCCTTATCTTTTTCAAGTTCTCGCCAACTTCAGCAGGAACGTTGTTTCATAACTTTGAAAACAGCTGCCTGTTTCAAATAGGATTTATTTGAATGCCATTAACTCTGCCCATGTTATGCTCCTTGTCCTACTGGTGGCATATGTTTGAATTTACTTTTACTACCCTTAAATTGGAACACGATGTAGATTTTCAAACATTTATCCCCAAATATTTTTATCCTACTTTTCTCTTTAAAAAGAAGTTAGGCCCCGTCGTCTCTACTCAGAAATACAATCTCGTGCCAAGATTCACATTATCTCGGCAAACCACAAAGTGGTTTGCTTAGCTTGGCTTATCACAATGTTTGAATAAAGGTGCCAAGGGCAGCGTGATTTACTTTTCAATTAAGTTTACTTAGGGCTGCAATTTAAACAGTAATCATAAGAAATCTGGAAACCCTACAGGAAAGCTGGGGGGGGGAGGGAGAGGGGGGAAAAAATTAAATCAGACAAATCCAAGCCATTTGGGTTTCTAAGGGATCTATGCTTACTCATAAATGAAGTTAAGGAAGAGTGCTATCTTGCATGTGCTTAGCTGACAGTAAAACCACTTCACCAAGCCAGTCTGGCATAAATATCTTCTAATTGTTCTAAATCTTTATGCTGAAGATTCTTAACTGATGAGCCAAACTGGCTTAATTATCTTATATTCATATTTTATATGTATGTTATTTTAATTGTTCACCGCTCTGAGTCCTTCGGGAGAAGGGCTTTAATAAAAATTAAATAAATAAATAAATAAATAAATAAATAAATAAATAAATAAATAAATAAATAAATAAATAAATAAATAAATAAATAAATAAATTCAGTAGGATTTAATCCTAGATAAAGTGTGAACGAAGTCACAGCCCTAAATTAATTGACCTGCCTTTCAAAAACATGCTTTTTGATGCTTCTAACATCTAGATTTTTTTTAAAAAATGGGACTACAATCTTCCATACAAGTTGCTGTAAAATAACACTTCTGTTTAATTATTAAGAGCTGGGAACACAAGCTGTAGATCCCAACAGGCAGAGAACAGCTGTTAGCTCAACAGAAAGTCATTCACATCCCAAAGTTGGAACTCTGAAATTCTATCAACAATAACTGTAAAATGACTCTAGGAACCCTCAGAGTTTTGAACTAGCTTTCATATTTAGGAGAGCTATTTTTAGCTAACTTGAGTTTGTCAAACATTAAGTTTGAAGAGTTTTACACTTCAGGAACAATCTGCAAGCATATAAACTAGAAAGGGTAGATGGTCAAATATGCAATGGGTCAGTTTATTTTTTAACATCAATGCAATGCAGGAGAAAATTAATTACTGATGACTTGGCCTTGTGCATAACTGACTATAAACAGATTGAAACAAGGACTGTAGACCTTTGCATGTTTCCCCTAGAAGACTCCCCCAAAGGTGTTTATCACTAAATAAATATTATTTGGATTGCTTCTGACTTCGTTAAAAATTAGACTCAGCAATGCACACCTCACTGTCAATGGAGGCTTGTCACTCAAACTGATTATTTTTTCCTCCATACTGTATTTTAAGTCATGCACATACATCTGAAGATGGATAAAGCTGTTGAGCTGCTGGCATTTGACACTGAAAGTAAACTTAAATATGTAACCCACCAGATCTCACTTTGATTTCCCAATGTTCAAGAGAGATGCTAAATTTACACTTCATGACTCTCAAATGCTGGGGTTGATTTAAACTCTTGTCATAAATGTAGTGCTATGCCTTGACTGTTCGTAATAAATGACATTCTTATGACCCGACTATCAATGCAAGTAGTCCTCACTTAACGGCTGCCCTGTTTAGTGCCCATTTGAAGTTACAACTTCAGCCCTGAAAAAAATAACTTGATGAGTGGTCCTTGAAACCAATGACCATCACAGCATTAAACAGTGATGGATTTGAGGGCACTGGGCAATCAGCATGCATTTATAACAATGATAGTATTCCATGCTCACATG
This sequence comes from Coluber constrictor foxii, assembly GCA_038048745.1. Classification (NCBI taxonomy): domain Eukaryota; kingdom Metazoa; phylum Chordata; class Lepidosauria; order Squamata; family Colubridae; genus Coluber; species Coluber constrictor. Next base: position 164,187,269 of record CM075961.1, on the reverse strand, counting down.
ATCACCATTTGAATGCTTTGCGGACAGCTTCCAACCAGCAGAGTCAATGAAGAAATTGGCACATGATGTTTTGCTTAATTACTGCACCACTTAGCAAGAGTCCCAGGTTCCAATTGTGTTTGTTAAGTGAGCACTACCTGTAGGAATGTAGAAGACAATCTATGGAAATGCAGAAAGCCAGTATGTTAATGTACTTACCCAGCAGGAAGACTATCTTTAATTTGGGAAGATTAAACAGAGGAAAAGCTATAAGGACAGAACACACCCTAAGCAACACCCAATTAGACTTGCCATCTCCAGCCTCCTTTGCATCAACCACCAGGAGATAGTGAGTTCTAGTCTAGCCTTAGGCATGAAAGCCAGCTAGGCAACCTTGGGCCAATCTAGGGGTGAAATCCAGCAGGTTCTGACAGGTTCTGGAGAACCGGTGGCGGAAAATTTGAGCAGTTTGGAGAACAGACAAATACTACCTCTGGCTGGCCCCCGAGTGGGGTGAGAATGGAGATTTTGCAATATCCTTTCCCCAGGGGTGGGGAGGGAATGGGGATTTTGCAGTATCCTTCCCATGCCACGCCCACCAAGCCACATCACACCCACCAAGCCACGCCCACAGAACTGGTAGTAAAAAAAATTGGATTTCACCACTGGGCCAATCCCTCCCTCAGCCCAGTCTCTTTCCCCACAACAGGGTTGTTGTGAGGAAAAAGGTAGAGCTGTGTCTGAATTCTGGTCACAAGATGATGTGAAAAATGATCACAAGTCACTTTTTTTCAGTGCCATTGTTAATTTCAATCACTAAATGTGTGGCTGTTAAGTCAAGGAGTACCTGTACAGATTTGCCACTGTTATTTATTAGAATAATTCTGGTTTTCCTTTGTAATCTGTAGCCCCAGGATTTCTTAGTGGCCTCCCATCCAAGTGTCCTTTATAACTGACCCTACTTAGCTTTCAAGGCCAGCCAAGCACTAACCACTCTCTGCCTAAACTTCTGAAAACACTTTTCCACCTAACAACGGTCTGAGGAAGGCTCAGATGGCATGAAACCAAGGGTAGCGGATGGGTGGCATCCATTTACCCAGCCCCAATGCCAATTCCTCATATGTTCAAGGGCCCACCATGATCATTAATTAAGGCAATCTGGCCGGACCACAGCTTCTTCTTTGTTCCCTTGCGCATGGCAGAAATGACTTTCATTCATTAGAGGTGACCGTGAGACGAGGATTATACTGAAATAAATAAAAGTATTTGAAATATGGCCTGTCTCGTGATGCCTGTTTGCTTATTGAGATCACTTGCCACAGAATGGCTTTGGATTCTTTGGAGGTGTGGGATATATTAACCTCTTTAATGCCGGCTTAAATGGGACCCACAAATGATGTCACGCTAACAGCCTCCATTGTTGTTTCTGAATTTCCTGGGGGTTGTGTTCATATTGACAGACACGCAATTAATGGCTGGTTTGGGGACTTCTGGGATTTCAAAACCACACATCTCAAGGTTGCCAAGGTTGAGAAGCATTGTGCTAGGATGATGGCGCCTCCCCTTTACAGATAATCCTCGACTTAAAACAACCTGTTTAGTGACATTCAAAGTTATAACAAGCATTGAAAAAAATGACTTAAAACTAGTTTTTGTATTTATGACCACTGTAGAATTCTGATCACATGATCAAAATCAGGATGCTTGGCAATTGGATCATATTTATGATTGCTCCCGTGCCTCAGAGTCAAGTGATTCCCCTTTTGCAAACTTCTGACAAGCGAAGTCAATGGGAAAGCCAAATTTCCTTAACAACGGGGTTCCTAACAACTGCAGTAATTCACTTAACAAGTGTGTGTCAAGAAAGGCTGTAAAATGGAGCAAAATTTACTTTAATTTTGTTTAGCAACAAATTTTGGGCTTAGATGTGGTCATAACTCAAGGACTACTTGTATTTATCTACTCAGAAAGGACAAGGATGGAGAATCTGAACTTTCAAGGTTGCATAAGGCACTCAAATACTACTTTTGCTGCTGTCTTCTCTCTCCTCACTATGGTTGCTAAAAAGGATTGTTTCTTGCCATGGTGATTTATTATTTTTTTATTTATTACATGTATTTATATGCCGCCCTTCTCCCGAAAGACTCAGGGTGGCAAACACAAGTTAAGAAACATGTACAATAAAATCGCACTTTAAATCAAATAACTAATTAATGATAAATAATAAACCCAGAATCAGAGTCAGCCTATTTGCTTGAACAGCCAAGTCTTCAACTCCCGACGAAAGGAGCGGAGATTAGGAGCCATCCGGAGCTCGGTAGGCAATTGATTCCAGAGGGTGGGGGCACCCACAGAGAACGCCCTACCCCTGGGCACCGCTAGATGACATTGGCTCGCCGTCGCGAGCGAACAGGACGGTGGGAAGCAGGCAGCAGAAGGTCCTGTAAATATCTTGGACCTAAATCATGTAGGGCCTTATAGGTGAGAACTAGTACCTTGATTTAGAAAATAGATGCCCCCAAAAGGAGCATGCTTCTGTTAAAAATCCAAAAATTTACCCCAAACAAAACTGTACCCACATATACACTGAGTAATTCTTCAAACGTAACATTGGCCTCTCCCACAAAGTGGGCTACTCTGAGAGCATATGGTCTAGTAACTTGCTTAAACCAAGCAGCCAGGAACAGGATTAGAATTAAGGAAGGGCTGAATTCCATGAGAAGAAAAAAAGATACGAAAGGAAGTTAAACAGTATCACAGCCTTCAATCAAGCAGGCATCACCTTAACCAGTGGTGGGATTCAGCCGGTTCGCATCACTTTGGGAGAACCGGTTGTTAACTTTCTGAGCAGTTTGGCAAACTGGTTGTTGAAAGAAATCATTAGGGCAGAGAACCGGTTGTTAAATTACTTGAATCCCAACACTGACCTTAACTTATCTGACTTTGATTTTTGTTGTGATTCTATTTTAACCAAAGAAGAAAATGCCTCCCACCCACCCACCCATCCATAAAACAAGGTTTTGTGGGAGATTGTAGATATTTCCACCACATGCTGTAATTTGTGGGCAAGTCTCAGTTGCTGAAATGTGCCATACAGATGTGCAAATGATCAAAAATACTGGCACGCTGATTGGAAAATGTGTTGTCTTGACCACAAAAACTGATGTTTGGGGGAAAAGACATTTTTGTCCTTTCCCTCCTCTTCACCGCAAATTATCCCAAAAGCCAGGAAAGGAGAGGGGCCCTTCCCCCACCACACACACATACATCTGCTGAATGAAAGATAACATAGCTGTGTTGAAATTTTGCAAAAGGGAAAGGTTTTCTGATGTCAACAGTTAACTGCAACTTGATGGATCCTGACTTTAAAAAAAATATCCCTAGAAGAGTTAATTTTTCAATCTCTGCATATATGAAAACTACAAACGTTTGCAAGTAGAGGCCCAGAATACCCAGGGGAAAAAAAGTTTGACAAAAAACCAAATTGTTTCCTTCAACAATCTTTGCAATTTATCTTTAAAATGGTTCCCCCCCCCACCTTTTAAAAAGCGGAGGAGCAGAAAGAAGGAAAAGAAAAAAAAAACAGCAGAATGAACAAATGCTTTGAGAATGTAATTCCAAGAAATTCAGAAAGGGCAACTTACTCTAGCAGCATCCTCCAAGCGGCTTTGCGATTTTAATAAAACAGTATTTGATTTCTTTATTTGAGAAGGATCTTGACATTATGAATTCTCCGCTGTCCGAGGATTCATCAGAAAAATATCATTAACTAACAAAACCGAGGGGAGAAAAAGAGAAGCTGAAAACCCAATCAGCACCAGCTTTCATAACCTTGCCTGAAAGAATCTTATTAAATCTTAAGGGATTTAATATTTCTTCACCACACAATTTAACTAGGTCAGAATTAACAGAATTTGCATCACCAGCTCGATGTAGCTACTGGTTATGTTGGGTTTTCTTACTTGACTGTTTTGAGCCCTTACCAATTAGCTTCAGATTCAGAGCACGGTGCAGATCACAAAGTGATAGCTCCCATTAAGCTCATGATGTGAACTGAACACTTCCAGGTTTTAGAATAATTAGGGTTTAATTGATCATAATTCCTGGGTGCGCAATTTTCCAGAACCCTAGCATGTGTGGTCAAGTGGTCTCCACAGCAGTATTCAAAGTGGATTCAAGTATTTCTTTAAAAGGAAATACGGTGTTGTTGTTTTTTAAACCTAGCTGCTTACCTATTGTGGCTTAAGCAATGCATTTAATCCAACCCATTCGTGCTTGTTCCACAAACCACGATTGAAAATTCTGCCTTAACATTAGATGTGGATATAACTACACATAACTCATCCATACCTACCACTCAGCCTGCTGATGAACAATTAAAAACCTAGCCAATTAAATTAAATTTATATTTACAAATTACAGTAAGGACACCTAATAATAACCTGAATGCTATGCAGCCAAGATATTAAGGAGATGTTTCAGAATTCAGTATAGTACAGACAGCTGATGCACATAAGCCTAGAGAAAATCTCTGAATTCTCCTAGTTAAAGAATTTGGGAGAACAAAGCTAGAAAAAGCTTTGGATATTTATTTATTTAGAGCCAATAGTATCAGCGTGGAAGTATCCAAATGGAGAAGCTTCATATGTTATTCTTGGCCTCCAAATCAATTTTCACCCTCAGTGGGAGGGTGTGCAATTACTGTCAAGGCAGGCACTGAATAAACATTACCTTGCAGAAAAATACCAAAAAAAAAGAAAAATTAAGCCCATCATTCTTTCCTTAGTTCATCATTATCTTGGAACTATATATTTAAAAATGTCATTAATAATGTTTGTGCCAGAGACAACATGGTCACCCCTTGAGCAGGCAGTTTGCATGTTGTTCTTAATTTATGATGGTTCACTTAGCAACTGTCTGAAGTTACGACAGACCCAAAAAGGGATTAACAACCCAGTTTGAAGTTCTGATGGATAGCCCCCTCCCTGCCCCCCAGGGACTGCTTGTTCAGTACTTGGCAACTGGCTCACATTTACAGCCATTTGCAACATCCCAGAATCAAGTGACCACAATACATGGTTTGCCAAAAACGAGTGTTTACATCCTGTTTCTAGAAAAAAAAAACCCACCAATATTTATTTATTATTTATTTATTAAGCTTGTATGCTGCCCTCCCTCTGACAAGGACTCAGGGCGGCTCACAGGAATAACTTTTTACAAGCAAGAATCAAAATTTAAATGTTAAACTTATTAAAATTCCCCTTAAAAACCCCTTCAGTCTCATCCGCCAGGCAAAATAACCATGTCTTAAGGTCACGGCGGAAGGAGCGCAGGTCAGGGGCCACTCGGAGCTCCAGGGGGAGTTGATTCCATAAAGTAGGTGCGCCCACAGAGAAAGCCCATTCTCTAGGAGTCGCCAGTCGGCACTGCCTGGCCGACAGCACTCCAAGAAAGCCCTCCCTGTGGGAACGCACCGGGCGATGGGGAGCTGTCGCTGGCCGCAAATAGTTAGGTACCCCGGACTTAAGCCATGTAGGGCTTTATAGGTGATAATCCGCACCTTGAATCTCAACCGGAGGGCAACCGGTATCCAATGCAGGTCGCGCAGGAGGAGTGTAAATGAGAGTGTTGGGACACTCCCATCACAACCTGCGCGGCCGCATTCTGCACCAGCTGAAGCCTCCAAGTGGTCTTCAAGGGTAGCCCCATGTAGAAAGCATTGCAGTAGTCGATCTGGAAGGTCATGAGCGCATGAGTGACTTTACGGAGATCATCACAGTCCAGGTAGGGGCGCAATTGGCGCACCAGATAAATCTATGCAAATGCCCCCCTGGTCACAGTCGCAATATGATCTTCCAAAGTCAACCATGAATCCAGGAAGACGCCTAAATTGCATGCCCTTTCAACAGGGGGCAACACCTCACCCCCTATGACCAACGATGGAATATTTCCTTGGAACCGAGATACCAGTACCCACAGCCACTCAGTCTTGGTGGGGTTGAATTGAAGTCTGTTCCTCTCCATCCAGAGTCCCACCGCTTCCAGGCACCAGGACATTACGTCAAGGGCATCACTGGGCTGGTTCGGGGTGGATATAAAAAGTTGGGTATCATCAGCGTTCTGATGATACCTCACCCCGAAACCACAGATGATCTCCCCCAGCGGCTTCATATAGATGTTGAACAAGAGGGGCGAGAGGACTGACCCGAGGCACCCCACATGAGAGACCTCAAGGTCAACCTCTGTCCCCCTGCCAACACCACTTGTGCATGCCCTGAGAGATAGAAGGTGAACCACTGAAGAACGGTGCCTCCCACTCCCAACCCCTCAAGGCGCCGCAGTAAGATACATGGTCGATGGTATCAAAAGCCGCCGAAAGGTCTAATAGGACCAGGACAGAGGAATATCCCCCGTCCCGAGCCCTCCAGAGATCATCCACCAGAGCGACCAATGCCATCTCTGTGCTGTACCCAGGCCTGAAACCCGACTGGTATGGGTCCAGATATAATGTTTCAACCAGGACCAGCGGGAGCTGATGTGCCGCCACGCTCTCAACAACCTTCACTATAAAGCGAAGGTTGGAGACAGAATGGAAGCTGTTCAAAGTAGCCGGATCCAGGGTAGGCTTTTTGAGGAGGGGTCTCACTACTGCCTCCTTCAAGGCGGTCAGAAAGTGCCCCTCCCTCAAAGAAGCCATGATTGCCTGGATCCAGCCATGTGTAACCTCCCGGGCCAAATAAACGAGCCAGGAGGGACACGAGTCCAGCACACATGTGGTGGCGCTCAGCTTCCCCATGATCCTGTCCACTTCCTCGGGAGTAACCGGATCAAACTCTTCCCAAACCGCCAGACCCTTCGTACCCTCCCCAACCGACCCTGCCCAGTCAGAATCCAGCCCCCCTCGAATCTGAACAATCTTATTCTGCAGGAATTTACTAAATTCCTCGGCCCGCCCCCTCATAGGGTCCTCCCCCGCTCCCTGATTCAAAAGGGAGCGGGATACCCTGAAAAGGGCGGCCGGCAGGATACTATGAAAAGGGCAGCCGGACGGTTCTCTGCGGATGCGATGAGGGCAGAAAAATGAGCATGCTTTGCCGCCCCCATTGCTAGCAGATAGGATCAAGTAAAATATCTCAACTCTGCTCGGTCAGAGTTGAGATATCCCAACAACTGATTCTTTGTGTTCACTATACAACTGTGGCATTTGCTTAATGACTTCTGCCAAAAAGGTTGTAAAATGAAGCATGCTGCACAGTGACTTGCATAATGATTATTATGGCTTATGACTGTAATTGTGGGTTTGATTATAGTCATAAGTCAAGGATTACCTAAACATATATGAAAACCAGCCACAACATTTCCAGTTCAAAATATCTACTAGTTAATTTTCACTCCAGGACTTGGCATCTTTCCAGATGAGTTAGGATCGTAATTTCCAGCTTGCCACATCACTGGGAAGATTAAAAATGATAATCACATGATCCTTGTCATAAATATATGCCAGTTGCCAAGGCCCTAAATTTTCCTGACCATGGGGAAACAGTCCTAAGTCACTTTTCTGAGTGCCATTGTAACTTTGTATGGGCACTTAATGAACGGGTATACATCAAGGACTATACCTGTAAGTTCTAAGAATATTTTTTTCTAAAAAACCCCCACATGAAGGTAGATACAATCAAAATACACTTTGGGGGCAACCATCTGCTTTGGTTTGACTTGTAGATATAAGGTGTATAGAATCTACCGATCACCAGTGTGCTCATCTGATCTCAACTGATTCGGTGCTTTGTGGAAGCAAAATGCAAACCAGAAAATGAGCTTCCACTAATTGATATAGATTGGAATTCATTCATAAATTGTATGCTAAATGGACCAGGAATTCAACCACACTGAGACTTTAACTCTTGTAGCAGCAGTAGTTGTTATATAGGATTACAGTTCATAACAAATCTGGATATTATTATGGGGTCTGCTAGTAGCATTTCCTTCTAGGAACACGCTACATGTGTTTGCAATTCTCCCCCCTCCCTCCATAAAAAGGAGGAGCCTCTGGAATTGATGCTTGGGAATAGTTTGAAATAAGCCAATTATACATATACGTTAGGGTTGCCTGAAATGGCATATTGGTAATCCTCGATTTAGAACCATTCGTTTAGCGATCATTTGAAGTTAAAAGTGACTTATGACCATTTTTCACACTCACGCAGCATCCCCATGGGCACATGATCAAAATTCAGATGCTTAGCAACTGGCATGTATTTACGACGGTTGCAATGTCCAGGGGTCACAGGAGCCCCTTTTGTGACCTGCTACCAAGGAAAGTCAATGGGGAGGTCAGATTTTCTTAATAGCCCTGCTACTGACTTAACCACTGCAATGATTCGCTTAATGACTGTGGAAAGGTTGTAAAATGGGACAAAACTCAGTTAACAACTGTCTCACTTAATAATGGAAATTTTGGGCTCAAATCATGGTCGTAAGTCGAGGACTACCTGTGTGTGTTTTATTGTTGTGGCTTTAAGCCACCAAGAATTATAATGTATAATGTGGGAGGCCCTGTCAATGCTTTGAATAAATAATCCCCTTATATTTTATTTGCAAAGTTGAAGAAAACATACAAGGAACGGGAAAAGGGAGTTATTAAAAAACTGAATGCATCAGTACAGAAGAGCAGTGCGTAGGTGCTTAAGGATAAACACAGGTAAACTTTACTCTCACGATAACAATAGGATCAACTAATCCAATTTTGAAGGAGAAGTAGTGATTCATATTGCAATGTGGGCTGGAACAGCTCATAACTGCCTCTTAAAGCAGCCGTGTCCTCTCCTAAGTTCATATACCCCCTTCTGGAGGTGGAGGGGTGGGGATTTCATTAAGATGATATTTGCACTCACATCCATGCTCCATGCTTTCTTCTTCAGTTCCAGTTCCTTGCACGGTCCTAATGGAATGAACTAGTTGGGCAAATGGCGGATTCTCAAAGACCCTAAACACTCAACCCCATACTCTAAGTCAGCTTGCAATTTTCCAAGTTCAGGTTGAGATTCCACACCGTATTTTGACTGTAAGTAGATGAGATTTGTCCAGAACTATTTTTTTTTCTTATTGACAGTCATTGCTTCCTTGTCACTAAATACTGAGTTTTATTTTTTTTCCAAGAAGTTGCAGCTGTTGCAAAGTTGTTTCTACATCCTTGAATATGTTAAGATAGAAGCATTCCTTGCCCAATCAACAGATAAACACACTGGGCATTTTTAAATGCAATACTAAAATCATGTTGCCATTTTCCTAATGGTTCCTAAGCCCATGCCAGTTCATGAAACGAGATATGCCTTGTTGGATTATGAAAGTTACTTTTCTCAGTAACATTTGTGGTTAGGTCCAAACCAGGGTTGAAATGTAAAATTTTTCCCTACCAGTTCTGTGGGTGTGGCTTGGTGGGAGAGTGTGTGTCCTGTGGCTGAGTGGGCGTGGCCAACTCAATGTCACTCACTGCCACGCCCACTCAGTCACAAGACCCCTTCCCATCAAGCTACATTCAGAACCGGGTGGGAAAAAAATTTAAATTTCTATTCTGCCGTGGCTCTGCCCACCCGCCCCATTCTCTTCAAGTGCACAGGCAACCTGCCACTGAATTAAATAAATGGTGGGTGCTTGCACAACCAGCGCATGGACCAAAGTGGCTCATTCAAGGAGAGTGAGCGACTCCAGTAAGTTTCGGGCGCTTGCCTTCCCTGACAGCCAGCCGCAGGAGAAAGGCAAGAGTAGGATACACCGCGTGGCGAAGGGTGAGCAGGCAGCAGCTCCTCCAGCTGCCATTGTTACCGAACCACCGGCCATCATCGCTACTTACTCGCCCGAGTCAGTCCGAACCGGGAGCATTTCACCCCAGTTCATACCCCAGATTCTTGGATCCTATGATCACAGCCTCCCTTGTGTTTGAGAACTTAAAAGAACACTGAAGAAGACCACAATTCACATCTGAAGGATCTAGCTGCATTCCTGGCTTAGGTTTTTTGAAAAAAATGTAGGTAGTCCTTGACTTATAACTGTAGTTGGGACTGGAAATCCAGCCTTAAGTCATGATGGTTATAAGTCGAGGCATCCTTATGACTGGAAGTAAATTTTGCAACCTGTTTTGTAGCAGTCATTAAGTGAATACTGTGGTTGTTAAGGAAATGCAGCAACTGTTAAGCAGGCATTAGCATTGTTAATCAAAACCATTGGTTTAAATGAGTTGGTTTTTTTTTACAGAAACACTGAGAAATGATTGGGACACCACAACTGATCACAAAACTGATTCACCCAAAATCCGGTCATGGGACAGCCAGGGGTTTTTTATAGGTGTGTGGAGGATCATAAAACGACAGTCTTAAGTCAAGGACTACTTGTAGAAGGACTTCAAGGGAAAATTCAAAGAGGACATGCAATACCATACAATTTCCCACACCTTCCCTTCACTAAAGAGAGTAAGGAGGCAAGAATGAGTATTTACAATAGATTAACGATGAACATTCTCATAAAAACTCTGCCTTGCACTGACTGAAGGCAAACCCCATTTTAATTCAATTGATTCCCACTTCATTTGGTGATCCACATTTGAGGGTTTACAATCAGCTTCTCCCTAATTAATTTCCCTGTTGTGCAAACCATGGTTGACCATGGCTAGATATTAAAAGATAACTTTAAATACAAAAACTGCTAAGATCAGATAAAGAGTCTTGCGTTTGTTTGCAACAGTGTCAACCATCAACCTACATAAAATAATGAATGTTATTGTTGCATGAAGGTTCTGTTTATCAATGCAATCTGAAACTTGTCCTTCAGTTTAATTTTTCCAATTCTTTTAGAATTGTTCATTTTGTTCAGAGACACCCAAACAGCTGTGACAGCTGATGGAAGGAGGAGGAGCCAGCTTAACACCATGCCCATCATCTTGATTTTACAACCACAATTGGGACCAGGATTTCTGCTGGCCATTAAGTAAGTCATGCCCTATTTTATGACCTTGTCATGATTGTTAAGCGGTTCTTAAGTGAATCACACAGTTATTAACTGAATGTAGCTTCCCCCACTGACTTTGCTTGTAAAGAAGCTGGCTGCGAAAGTCGTAAACGGGGACTCACATGAATCCAGGACCTGCAACCCATCATAGCTTGGTTGCCAAGCACCTGAATTTTGATCACGTGACTATGGCAATGCTGTGATGACCATAAGTGCTAGGACTGGTCATAAATGAGTTTTTTTCCAGTGTTGTTTTAACTTATTTATTTAATTTGATTTGCTTTGATTTATATGCCGCCCTTCTCCGGAGACTCAGGGCGGCTTACAATGCATTAAGCAATAGCCTTCATACTTTTGTATATATTTATACAAAGTCAGCTTATTGCCCCCACAAACTGGGTCCTCAATTTACCCACCTTAGAAAGCATGGAAGGCTGAGTCGACCTTGAGCCTGGCTAGGATTGAACTCGCAGAATTACAGGCAGCTGGATGTTAATTGCTGCCTTTAGTAGGAGGCATTAGCCCCCTACACTACTCAAGCTCCTTATGTCGGTTACGGGAGCGACGTGGCGCTCCCATGTGGCTCCCCTCTTGCGCGAGCTGCACTGGCTCCCAGTGGTCTTCTGGGTGCGCTTCAAGATTCTGTTTACCACCTTTAGAGCGCTCCATGGCATAGGACCAGAGTATTTACGAGACCGCCTTCTGCCACCAGTAACCTCTCACCGACCAGTACGCTCCCATAGAGAGGGGCTTCTCGAGCTGCTGTCGGTCAAACAATGTCGACTGGTGGCCCCCAGGGGAAGAGCCTTCTCTGTGGGGGGGACCTGCCATCTGGAACGAGCTCCCACCGGAATTACGGAGGATCCTGGATCTGCGCACTTTCCGTCGTGCCCTTAAAACATTCTTATTTAAAGAGGCGGGCCTGGCCTAATCTTCCCTTTTTAAACTGTTTCAAATCTATCCTAAATTGGGTGTTTTAAATTATTGGGCCAAAATATTTATTATATTCTAAATGTTTTTTAACATTGTATTATATGCACTTCATCTGACTGTTCACCACCCTGAGTCCTTCGGGAGTAGGGCGGTATATTTATTGTATAAACATACTGCAAGCTAATGAAACTGGTTTCTGGCACAAGAGGATAAATGAAGAAAGGCTCTGGAAAAGTGTTTGGGATACAACTGATTGCTTTTTAAGAAAGCAAGGTGAACTTTTGTTGTTTTCTACCAGGAACTGCTATTCTTACAATAGCAGTTAATAAATAACTGCTATTACAATAATTTATTTTATTAAATTATTTAATAAAATAATAATAATAAAATAATAATAACTTCAAGCAGGTGTTAAAAGAATGGCTATAAACTTTATGGAGTGATAAACCTTTAAATCAGGAAAAGCTGAAAGAGAGACAGTTCTTTTAAACAAGGATTGTCCAACCTTGGCAACTTTAAAACTTGTGGACTTCAACTCCCAGAATGGTTTGCTGGGGAATTCTGGGAGTTGTAGTCCACAAGTTGCCAAGATTGGAAATCTCTGTCCTAAACACTGATTTTTGTGTTTTTCTAATTCAGTGTTGGATTACTCTTTAGTAAACAGGTTTAGGAGGACTATTTATTAGGCATAAATTTCCTTTAAAGTAAGCACCACAATCATCAAAGAGTCCTGATATTTAGAGTGGCACAATCTATATCTAACCATAGATTTTTGTTAATAGGGTCTTGGACAATAGTTCAAGAATTTGTTTTTAAAAACCGGGCACTATTAACTTCAGCACAGAAGTTCGTTGAGTTTAATTAGCAAGCTAATGAAACTGGTCTCTGGCACAAGAGGATAAATGAAGAAAGGCTCTGGAAAAGTGTTTGGGATACAATTGATTGCTTTTTAAGAAAGCAAGGTGAACTTTTGTTGTTTTCTACCAGGAACTGCTATTCTTACAAGGCAGATTTCTGTTCATAGCCAACGAGGAAAAGGAGCCGTTTCTGAAGAGTTGAGTTATGGGATAATTGGCAAACAAAACCATAGAGAAGGCGGTGACCATCACCAAGAGTGTGTATACTCAAACAGATAAGCAAAGTACCCAACCATTGTTTGCTTTTTTTACAGGATGCCATCGGCTGCTCCTCTCTTTTAGGAAGGGTCCTGATGGCTTGGCATTTTAAAAACAGCAACCTGGCAGTCTGCTAGTTACTTATTCAGGTTATCAGTATCACCGGTTATCCATATGCAATAAACAGCCATGCACACACACAGACATCATGCATACACAAACACAAGGCTTCAACACTTCAGTTACAGCTTTCCAGCTAAGCATTTCTAGGCAGCTATAGGAATTTAAGCTGCCTTAAAACTACCTTATAAAAGGCAGCCGGGGTTAACTGTTTACCAATCCCTAGGGATAGCCTCATTATTCCCATCCTTCTTATTTAAATTTTGAGAATTACATTTTTAGAAAGCCAGCAAAAGCCTCACAAGCAAGCTGCTGTGTTATTTCTGAAAGGCAACTTTTAATTGCATTCCAGCATGGGTATAAATATAAGCACGGTTCCAACATAAAAACATCGATTTTGTTTTAGAGAGTGATAGGAAGGACAAATAAGCAGGGTTTTTCTGCTCAAGTAGGCAAGCGCGACCGATAAAAAAAAAATCTTTTTAAAACAAAAATCACACAGGAGAGATGACCTAAAAATAGCTCCTTCCTATAAATCATGTTTCCAAAATGGGGAGCAGTTGGTGGCTGCAGGCATGCAGAATTTTGATACTGCAAGCACACAGCCACACATCTAATGTTGTTGCTCCAACCTATCCTGGTCTTTCCAGAAATCTCTAGATGGTACCAGTGGGGCTTTCCATGCCAGAGAATTTCTCCGAAAGATCTCCCAGCTCAATTCAAGCAATGCCTGGGTGTTTGGATCACTAGCGCACACTGCAAATGCTATTTTTTTATTTTATTTTTTTTGCACATTGACGCTGCATTAAAATGGGGGGGACGGAGAGAAAAGGAAAATGGAGCGAGCTTTGTTTACAGCACCGACCGGCGAGGAGGCAGTGACAGTGAATGTATAATGGGTACCCTGAACAAAGAAAACCCAGCGAAGCAGCCACTTTGCCGGCTTTAACCCCTGCCAGGATTTGGAGCCCGCTCGAAAACGAATCTGCAGGAGCCGCGGACATAAAAGGAGGGAGGAAACGGTTAAAGGGAGACAGGGGGACCTACATGTATCTTGCGTGGCACAGAAGAGCTACGGAGAACGGGGGTTCCCTCCTCCCTGAGTGCTTTGTGGGGGAATTCTGAGAGAGGCAATGCCAGGGTGGAAGGAGCATCCTGAGGCCCGTTCCTAAAAGAGAGGAGTAGCCGATGGTACCCCGTAAGAGGGGCGGGGGGGGGGGGAGAGAAACCCAGCAAACCAACTGAACAGCATCTTGCAGCTTGCGGAAAGATGCTCGCGCAGCAAACGGGCTGGGCGAAGGGTAGCGTGGGACAACTTATGCCCAGAACCGAAGCAAGCTAACGGGCGAGCTCAGGACACGCAATCAGGGCACCCACGCCAAATAGAGGGACCCCCTTGTCTATCCCTGGTAAGCCTTGGGAAGGCTCCTTAAGCGGGTAGGGGGCAGCCGTGCGAATGCTCGGCCGATGCTTTCCAGGGTCCGAGCCCCACCGCCCCCTCCCCTCCAGTGACGTCAGCGCTCCCTGTTGTTGTTATCCCGCGGCCACGAGATCGGCGTGTTGCGCGCGCCGCGTTTTTCGGCCAAGCCGGCGTCGGCTACCGCTGCCGCCACTGTGGTCGATCTTGCTCCAATCCCCACCTCCCATCCGAAGGGGTGATACCTCTCCCCCTTTCGCGGATCCCTCCCCCATGTCCTAAAGTCATCCAAACAAGATTGGGGGGGGGGGCGAGGAAGAACGCGTAACAAAAGCTGGGCTAGTGAGACCAGCCCCCCCCCCCTCCTTTCGCGCCAATGCTCGCCTCCCGGCGCTGGTGGAAGGTTTGCTGAGCAAAAGAAAGGAAGGCGCAACACGCCGCCTCCCGCCCCGCCGTCTTCCCCTCCTCCTCCTCCTCAAGGCTGGGGCGGGAAGAGAAAAGCAGATTTGCAGCGGGATCAGTGCGGTGGGACAATAAGGCAACATTTCCATAACAAGGGAAAAAGGGTCTGGCAGCAAAGTTGCAGCCCGGGGCTGAAAAACAAATCCCTTTTTTGCTCCGCGCTCCCATGCACGCGCACCTCCCCTCCCCGCGCTCCTTTCTTTTAGCAATCGGGATTGTCTCCTCCTAAGGGGGAAAATACCAAAATAGTGAAAAGCCAGACACGGTCCAGGCAGGCATAAATGTAAACCAATCTGCACCGCCCTCACCCCCCCCCCCCATCAGTTCCCGATCCCCACAGTCGAGCTTCGTTTGGGAAAAGAAAAAAAAGGAGGGGGGGGGAGAGACTGCCTGCAAAGCAGCACGGAATAAAATTCCTTCGGGGAAGTTGCTTTGGAGCAGGGCCTTGCCAAATCCAGGGCAACACCCTCATCCGCTTGTTTACATTTGCAACTTCTCCGCTAACGTGCTTGCTTCCCCACCCTCCAACCTCCAAGAAACCCGGCCCGACACGGGCGAAAGTTGAAAGATTCCACCAGCGAAGAGAAAGAGTCAGTCGCTTTCATTCTCCAGCGCCGTCCAGCAGCGTTTGCAAACTGGTTTGAAAAGAGCGCTCTGATCCGTTCAGCCAGCGGGTAGTTGCCGCCAATAAACGCGGAGGATAGCCAGTTTTCTGGCTGAAAAGGACGCTTTTCAAACCACGCAAAAACCGTCCTGCAGCCCTAGGAAAGAGCCGGCGGTACGTCTCACGCCCGTAGGATTTCGGATAGCCGTTTCACACCGAGTTATCTTGAAAAGAGGGTGCAAGAGGAGATGGAGGAACCGCGCGCATAAAGGAATCCCTGGGGAACTTGTAAAGAGGAGGAAAAAGACGAGAAGGGGGATCTTGTTTGTAAGGTCCTGCATTTCCCCCACCCCAATTCCAAGCGAAGCATCGCCTGGCGAGAGACGGGAGCCAAGCCCCGAGGCCTCGCGCGCCCTGCGCCTGTGCTGGAGGGAAAATGAGATTATCTTTAGCCAGGGCGAAAAGCCGGAGCACGCGAGGCGAAGGGAAAGCCGAGCCGCGCTATCCTCTCCTCTCCGGCTCCGCTTTGTTTCCTTCAGCACATGCCTCATGTGGGAAGCAGCCTTGCGCTCCTAAAAGCGCACCGGCCTTTAGGGTCCTTTCCAACGGGGCACCGCTACCCTCCCCGTGTTTTGATCCGCGATCAAAACACGCGGCAACGAGAGGGAAGCAGAAGCGAGAAGCCACGATTGCCCCCAGTGGCTCCCGCAGCGCCAAAGTGCGCTTGTTTTTGTTCTTGTCCCTCTCCAGTTAACCAGTCTCGCCCCGTTTAACACTTGGGGTATTTCCCCGATTTAGTATTTGCAAATCGGGTTTGATGCTGCTGGGTCTTCTTAAGGGAATCACTATTATTATTACTGTGAATAATAGGATTATTATAAGGCCCAGCTCACACACCCCTTTTTCTTTATTAACAAAGGAGGAGGTGCCCTTCGCAAACTTTCCCCGATACTTACGTGTGCAAATGCTTCCCCAAAGGAAGGCGAAAGTTAGCCACCAAGTCTTCATTGTCCCCTTTTTGTCTTCCTCTCTTCCTTCTGCTTCTGGTCTGCTGGCGCGAGGAAGGGTCGGCGGGGGAGATAAACGGGCGACTGGGAGGGAAGGCAGACTTCAGAAAACTGATTCTGTCCTTTTCGGCAACAATGAAAGGGGAGGATTGAAATCCTTCCCGGCTCTCGGCAATCAAAAGTCCCGCAACAGGAGAGCTGAGAAGAGATGTCGGGGCGGCTTTAAATCCTCAAGACAGGTGGATCGCAGGCAGCCCGGTTGCCGGCGCAAGGCTGCAGCTCCAGTTCACAGAGATGCGTTCATCAAAAAAGGATCCGCTTCTCCGGGTCTGCTGGGTGCTGGTGGCAGAGGCCAGCTACCCCTCCGCCAACCGCCCCTTTCCAAAAGCGTCCCTCTTCTTGGTCTTCTTATTCAGCAGCCGCGGCGTCAGGAGGAGGAGGAGGAGGGGGTGGGTAGAGGAAAAGCCCAGGAGGCGGAGAAGAAGGCGCGGCGTAGCCCCCTCACTAGAATTATCCGTCCCCTCCCCCCAATTAAATTAAATCTCCCTCGCTCGCGCGCGTCTAAGTCCAGAGCAAGGGGCGGCGACAGCCAGCCGAACAAACTTTGCCTCGGGGAGTCCAGGGGTCTCCAGAGCAAGCACCGCTTAGGCAACGGCCAACATCGTTATCAAAACGGAGCGTGAGTGGCTCCTGCGGCTTCGGTCACGTCCTCCTCCTCTTCCTTCACCCCCGCCGCCTATGCTGTTCGGGCCGGGAGAAGAGGTGGCGGAGGCGCCGCTGCAGGGGACGGACGGAGCGCGATAGGCAGACTCGCTTTTGGGCATCGCTTGCCGGCTCGGCCGTTCGGGAAACGGACGAGCAGCGTCCCTACCGCTGCAAGCGGGAGGCGAGACTGAGGCTGCAGTTGCCATGAACAGGCAGGCAGGCAAGCGCGCTCGCGAGACCGCCGCGCGCGCGTTCGAGACCGCCCCTTTCCCCCGGTTCGGAGGAGTTGTGGGGGGGGGGGAAACGGAGGATGAGGTGTGGTGTTTGGAGGAGAGGCAGGAGCCCGGATGTTCGGTGCAAAAGTGGGGGCCAGAGCAGGGAGGCGGGACCAGGGGAGGATGCTGGGCAAATGACTGGGGCGGCCAGCTGCCCGTCAGGGTGCCCGCGAGGACAGGGCTAGCCCCGGAGGAGCGGCGGACGGCAGGTAGCGCGCCCGTGCGCGCGCGCGCCTTGGCGTCCGAGAGTTTGGCGGGTGGCACCCCGCCTTCGCCTCTGGAAGTGTGAGCTCCGACGAAGAGCTGTATTGTTGGCCTCTCTATGGAGCCCTGCAGGTGTGGTTGCGCACACACGTGTCCTTAGTTGGAGGCCGGCCGCTGTTCAAACCTGCCCGGAAGTCCTGCGAAGTGGAGGGAAATTTGATCGCCCTTAAAGCGTTAGAGTGGGGCTTGAGAACTTCCTATTGAGGCCCCTTTGGCCCTTCAGCCTCTCCACTTAGGCGTGTACCCTGGTCTCCGGAATATCACCGTTGTAACGCCAGGGGGAGCGACCCCACATCGGAATGAGAATGCGGGCTAGGGATTTCTCGGGCCGCTAACATCTCTAGGAGGACTTGGCTACGGGTTCCAGCGAGCCAGGATTGCATGAAAACTGTATAAATCCTGGGTGGAGTAGGGGAAATTATAGGCCAGTTGAGCCCTTATTAATATCAGCCGCGGGGGTCCTGAATTCGAGTGTAGCGGAAAGCCTTCAACTCTCTCCTCTGCGTTCTAATGAGCTTCAAAGTGTGCCGGCCTTTTGACTTTGCCTAATAAAGGCAATAGATGGTAAACAGGCACAAACTAAGTGCAGGCAGACTTGTTTAATCCTTGGATAGGAGACCACAAGGAAATCCCAGATGCCAAAGATGCAAGAAATAAAGATCCATAAAGATGACAACAGCCAACCGGGCCTTAATGTTGCAGAGAGAAAATGGCCCACTTTAATTGCCAAGCTCAGTTTAAGAGAAAACGTGACAGTCGTATAGTGTCATTTCCTCTGTTCCCAATTGCAATAATTAATAGCATTCAGGGAGAATGGCCCCAGGGAGATCCATACTGGATCAGTGCTATAGAATCTCTGCTCTCCTCTTTTCCTTCCTACTGTTTTCAAACTGGAATTGGACTTTGATTGTAAATGCATTGCTGTGGTTCTATTTTCATTTTATTTATTTATTAAAACTTACATGCCACCCATCTCAATATCCAAAGGACTCTTCTATGTTCAAAGCCTCGTCTTCATTACTACTTGCACCAAAGAATAAACAGTCTCTTGAATTAATATTAAGAAAAACAGCAGGTGTCGAGAGAACAAGCAAGGAAGCTCAAGAGATGAATCAGCCTCCTTCAACAGCAGACAAATTGGGCCTATTTGGCTTTTCAAAGCTGGAGGAAAAGGGATTCCCTTTTATTCTTTGCCCCTGGATGTTCTCGGGATGGCCTGATACTAGCATTCAATCCTGAACCAGATGTTGCAGACCTCATGGGTGAAACCCCTGGCCTAAATTCAGCTCTCTTCCTGACTTTCTGTAATCCCCTGCCGGACAGATTTCTGCAACATTGTACACCATATTGAGTTTTCTAAACAATTATTTTGTGTCACAGTGGCTGGGGTTTTTTTTTTTAACCAGTGTTAGCTGTAGGCTGTTGCCCTCCAAAATACATACATTATTCCATTCTGTTCTTCGCTAGATAGGTCAAAATACAGCATCTAACTCTCATGTACAGGTAGCAGTTTGTGAGGAAATATTCCAACTAACCTGGCTAAACAGTGAATGATGCTAACCAGATGAAGTTAAGCAACATCTGAAGGTTACATATGGCTCACCCACCTGTTAGGGGAAGGTTGGGGAAAATATTTGAGCTATCTCTTTATCTATAGCATATGCATGTTCTTATCTGGAAGAATGTGTCCAAAATTATCAAGGTCTTTTGAAGACGGCTGAAAAAGTTCATATCTAGAAACTTTCTCTCTCCCTCCCTCCCTCTCCCCCCTCTCTCATCTTTATTATTTGAATAAACAACTTGAGATCATGATCATACCTCATATTCCTCCTCCTATTTTCCCTACAATAACCTGTGAAGTGGATGGGCTGAGAGAGTGACTGATTCAGAGTCACTCAACCAGCTTTCACAGCTAAGGTGGGACTTGAACTCACAGTTTCCAAGTTTTTCACCTGGTGCCTTAACCACCAGACTAAACGGTGGAATCTATAAGTGGAATTGTAAATGAGGAAGAGCTAGACAGACCCTTACTCCATGTGTAATCAAGTCTCATCTACTACATCTATGATCTCAGAGAAATGTTTAGAAGTGTCTCACACCTACCCGATAAATACTTTTGATTGTAGGTAGGCTGTTCCCTCAACAAGTTCTGATGAAGGGATTGTTTTGCTCTCACTTCTTACAACATATTTGTGGCCTGGTTGAACTAAAAAGTGTGTGTGATTTTCTCTGAGTGGCGCATTTCAGGCTCTCCCACGAAAAAAACCTCTGCAGTCTTGAATTTCAGTCTTACAAGCACATTCCTAGTCAAGAGGGGGAAATGGTCCTTCTACAGATGGTAAGAATTTCAAGACCCATCCAGTTCCCTGGAGTAATTACTATTATGGGCTCAACTCACATCACAGGGTGGTTGTTACCAGTGGTGGGTTTCAATTTTTTTTTTTACTACAGGTTCTGTGGGTGTGGCTTGATGGGCGTGGCATGGGTTGGTGGGTGTGGCTTGGTGGCAGTGATAGAGGAAGGGGATACTGCAAAATCCCCATTTCTTCCTGATCAGCTGGGACTTGGGAGGCAGAGAATGCAGAAGGGGCCAGTCAGAATTTTTACTACTGATTCTCCGAACTACTCAAAATTTCTGCTACTGGTTCTCCAGAACTGGTCAGAACCTGCTGAAACTCACCTCTAGTTGTTACGGGGAAAACAAGGAGAATGAATACCTTGAATCATTTATAAAAATAAAGTCAGGGTATAGATATATATATATACTGTATATATTAGTTCTAGCCTTCATGTATTTCCATTTCACCTCTGATTTAGGAAAGGAAAGGAAAGGAAAAAAGGAAAGGGCTAATTAAGTTCTGTTTAAAAGATTTTCTTAATGAGATCCTACAGTGATTATCCATGAAGAACAAATGTTTACTTAGGAAAAGAAAAAAAGCACTCATCAAGGATTATAAAAAGACATTAATCCATTTCCTACAGGGTGGGGATTTTTTAAGGGAGGCAAGCAGACCCCAAACATGTGTCAAAGTCAGAAAGCAGGATGGATTTAAGAAAGGGAGATGACACTTATCCTCTGAAGGAGATGGGAGAAGATAGAAATTTTTAAAAATGCAAATCAATTTTAGTAGATTTTTATTCCACCTTTTTATATATGATTCCAGACAGCAACCATGTCTAATATGCCTGCCTTATTTCTTCCAAACAATATCCTTGTGAGTGGGTTGGACTGAGAGAGAGAGTGATTGGCTCAGAATCACCCAATTGATTTTCATGCCAAAGGTGGAACTAGAACTCACCAGATCCTGGTGATTGGCCCAAAGTCACTCAGCCAGCTTTCATCCAAAGATGGGACTAGAACTCACCACCTCCTCGTGATTGGCCCAAAGTCACCCAGTTAGTTTCCATACCTAAGGCAGGACTAGAATTCCCAGACTCCTGGTTTCTAGGCCAGCGCCTTCAGTTCTACATGAATGTCTCAATGTCCTCTGTTAAATATCTAACAGGCTATAAAAAGTATAACCAAGCCTTCCTGAGTAATTGAAATGTTCATGCTATGCTCATTTATCAGTAGACATTTTCTTGGAAAAACAAAGTTGAATTTTCTTTGCCTTGTTTAGCTTGTTCTCGGGAACGTTAAACAAAGCCACAAAACATTTGTGAGAGCGTGGTTGTTGGAAAGATTTGACTTGAATCTGAAGAGAGACACACTTTGCATCTTGGAACCTGAAATAGGCAAGGATTAAAGAGGTGGGGGGAGGGAGAAATTCACAAGATATAAACAGTGATTTAGTTGTGTAGGACTGTGATAGAAAACATCAGGAATACCAGGGGTGTAGCTAAAGGAGAGAGTTAAGAAATCAACACTCTGAAAGAGAGCAAGGGTGTGCCACTTCTGAATATTTGCCAAGAGAGCAGCGTGCAACCATTCCTAGAATTACCAAGAATCAAGAAGGACTGGAAAGAGACTTTACTTCTAGGAGTGAAGGAGGTGTACTTTCATTGACCATGTATCCCATTTTGTTGTTATGCATTATGTGAATGCATTATGAATGTCAAGAACACGTCGTGGATGCTCTCACAAAATGGCTGCTAAGGTGGGCATGGCTGGTTATAAAACACATTTGCTAGAAGATGTTTCTGCCACTAAAATCCCTGCAGGATTTTAAATGACAGCTTTGTTTTAACTTTTTCCTCCGGAACAAGGGAATCCACTAAAGCCAATCTGTGAGGATTACGAATAAGAATGTGGTTAGGGTTAGGGTTAGGGTTAGGGTTAGGTGCCATGTGTTGCTTTATTGATTCCCACCTTAGTATGCATTCTGTCTCTTCGACTCTTAAAGCAATGGTTTGTCAAACTTGTTAAGATATATGAACTTCAAGTCCCAGAATTCCTCAGCCAGGATGGGAAATTCTGGGAGTTGAAGTCCACTCATGTCAACCAAGGAATTCTGAGAGTCGAAGTTAAAGTTGCCAAGTTTGAAAAACATTGCTGTAAAGCAGTGTTTCTCAACCTTGGTAGCTTGAAGTCCACCTGTCTTCAAGTTTCCAAGGTTGAGAAACACTGCTGTAAAGGCACAATTGAAAACAAAATGTTTTATACAGGAACTTAAGTAATGTGTGGTACAGTAGGAACCAAAAAAAATAGACCACAAATTTTCAAATAATTAAGAGAAATGTTTTTTTTTCTATGACACCCACATTAACTGAACATCTGAACTGGCTGTGCAATGAAAACTGGATTGAGGCCAACACTGGTCAGAATAATCCAGTTGAAATCCATCAGGTTTAAATTAGAAAGATATCGAGTTCAACACTGTTGCTAAATTACCCAATTGCATTGTTTATAGAAAAATGACAACGGCTATTTTATAGTTAAGCAGGGGAATGTAGAGTTGGGTGGTCCGAGATGTTTCCAAGGAGCTCTAATAAACTTTAATTGTTGTTGTGTTCCATTTGGTCATGGAGACAGAGTTTGGAGCAATGTCGAGTTGGAGCAAGAGATGTTTTCTGTGACCAAATGAAACACAGCCATTAAAAGTTTTATTAGGAAAGGAGGGGAAGGATCCGTGAAGACAAGCCAAGGAATCTTTTAGAGCAGTGTTTCTCAATGTTAGCAACATGAAGATGTCTGGACTGCTGGCTCGGGAATTCTGGAAGTTGGAGTCCACACACCTTCAAACTGCTAAGGTTCAGAAACACTGTTTTAGAGGATCGTAAAATGTGGCAAATGCAAGAGAAAAAAGCGACCACAATGAGAAACATATCTTTGAGCATTTTGCATAAAAATAAATGAGGGGTAAGCATTGAGAAGTCTTATCTGGGGAACTGGATATTTTATTTTTGATCCGAGGTGTTTTGGGATTGGGATGCTGCTGGTAGAAGAAGAAGGATCTGTGATCAATTCAAAAATGTACTATACATTTTTAAATCAAAACCATTCAGTGGCGAAAGGTGAATAAGTAAGATGTTGTAGATATGTAGGGTGCATTGCATTCTATAGTATATCTTTATTTCTCTCTCTAGCAAGTAATACATTTTTTGCAGGTACTACCCTAGTAAAAATATTAAACTATATTTAGTAGCAAACCACTGCCTGCCTCTTTCCTAAAACCCATTTCAGCTTTCAGATTATCTTTTGCTGTTCCTGCTTTCCATTCCTAACAAGATTTATGCACTCAGATGAGAAATTATGCCAAGCAAACATTATTGAGACTTGTAATTAAATATTTTTATATCAGCTCCTTGGCAGATCTGGTTCTGTAGACAATTCTGTTTGTCCTTCCAAGATCTTTAAAATTCTAGTTTTATACATTTAAAAAACTGAATTCAGGGAAGGGGAGGAGAGAGGGGTGCACCGAGGCCTCTTTTCATAAGAGTCAAAAACTAAGTTTCATAACAAGAAAATCACAAGTCTAAATCAGAGAGCCTAAAGATTGTATATCATAACTCGAACTGCCAACCAGGCTGAGGAAAACCAGTCTGACAAGTTTTTTGCTTTCTAGCCAGTTGCCCAAAAGGCTGTTTTGTTTTGTTTTGTTTTTTTGCCTGCCTTCAACCTTCCCCCACTCTGCACCAATGCAAAGAATTACCTGTATTTAACACAGTTGTGCATTAGACTTCACCCCCAGACTATAGTCTTGTCCCTATTCTGGATCTCATCTTAGATTTTAGGACTTGGATTCTGAGAATTTCAACCCTACACCCTCTCCCTAAGTCTGCTGCAGGACACAGGTAGTCACTTTGATCTTGTGAATGCATTGTGAATTTTGAGAACATCTTGTGGGTGCTCTCACAAAATGGCTGCTGAGGTGGGCATGGCTGGTTGTAAAATAACTTTGCCAGAAGGTGTTTCTGCCACTAAAAGTCCAGCAAGATTTTAAAAGACAGTTTGGTTTTAACTTTTTCCTAAACAAGGGAATCCACTAAAGGCAAAATATGAGGGCCACAAATGTGAGGATTGTTTCATTGCATCATGTGTGGCTTTACTGTTTCCCAACCTAGTATACATTCTGTCTCTGAGACTCTTAAATCAGTGTTTTGTCAAACTTGTTAACATATATAGACTTCAACTCCCAGAATTCCCCAGTCAGGAGTTGAAGTCCACATGTCTTAAAGTTGCCAAGTTTGAGAAACATTGCTGTAAAAGGACAGTGGAAAATAAAATATTGGCTACTGGAGCTTAAGCAGTGTGTGGTATTGTGGGAACAAAAAAAGCTAAAACAAAAATATTTCGAACAATTAGATAGTGACTATAGTGGCACCCACATTAGCATCGTTTGGTGCCAGTGAAATGCATTTTATTTTCCCAGACTTCTCATTTTAATTGTATTTTGTTGCATTGTTTTATATGCATTGTTGCATTGTTTAGAACACCTTGCTCTTGTCTAGTTTTTATTTTATTTTTTAACTGTATAGTATGTATTTTAACAGTGTTTTACTGTTATCACACAGAATTCTTGACAGTTGGGCAGTTTAATCTTTTTATTTTATTAAAGATTGAATTAAAGTTAACATAGACTAAAACAAAGTGGAGAGCAAATTTCCCTAACCCAGACTAAGAAATATTTTCAAAACTATTATCCCCAATAACACACAGGTAGGTAGGCATTCATACATACATGCTCAGAACTTGATGGTGATTGCCTTGGGACACGGTGAATGTTCGTTTTTCTAACACAGCAGATAAGGTGACTAACTTGTACATCAGCATGCATTCCTTAAAGCTATTTCATTGTCTGGAAGCATTCTGCCTAATTGTTTCCTAAAACAATCATTCACGGTAAATAGCAAATTATGCAGTAATGCACTCACATATGTGTGCGCACAGACAGGCACACACACAGAAACAATAGTTTTGCATTTAACTGCTTTAAAGGAATTGAATGGATTGGATTTATCTTCATCCAGGCGGGTTTTGAATTCTTGGTGTGGGGGGAGAGTTGCATTTGTCCAGCCCTTAACAGTATCTGTACTTCCTTTTATTTCATCAGTCCCTGCTTCTGAGAAGTTTCAAGCACTTGTATTTCATCAAAAGGTTTCTTTTCTGAATGAAACCTGTAAATCCTCTACCAGAATTGAGGAACTGGACATAATTTCAGGATGTTCTTGTTTGGATTTCATATGGGGCACAATAGAAGAGAGGTGATGTTGAAAAGAAAATACTATTTTAGATAAGAAGGGTCAATGACTTGAGTGTTGAAGCAGTTTTGGAAATCAGTTTCTGCTCGAATAAGAAACCCTTTTCAACATTTCCTGAAAATAAACATTGGCTTTCTTCAAGTTTGCAAGAAGTACTTAGCCCAGTAGTTAGATTATCTGACTTGTTTGGTGCCTCATGATCAGAATTTTCTAATCTAGGCTGGCCTCCTATCTGCTCTCCCCCAGTGTTTACTCTACCCCTCAGCTGATATCTATGCAGGTGGGAAAGAAGTAAAAAGTGTGACTGCCAGGCATTGGTCCCAAGACATAGCATAATAACAATATTTTCGAACAAAGAGAGAATGAACATTTCTGGGTTGCACCAATATCTCTGCATAACAGAGTTAGAAGGGATCTGGGAGTCTATGGAGAATCTCAGTCATTTAGGTCATGGTTGAACCAAAGGTGCATTTTTTTCAAGAGGCAACTGGACTTTCTGGTTTTTCTTTGAAGACGTGTCGCTTCTCATCCAAGAAGCTCAGAACTGAAGACGCTGAAGAAGCTTCTTGGATGAGAAGCGAAATGCCTTTAAAGAAAAACTAGAAAGCCCAGTTGCCTCTTGAAAAAAACACACCTTTGGGGCAACCTTGGAGGTCTTCTAGTGTTGGAGCACCCACAATTTCTGGGGGCAAGCTGCTCTACTGTTGTTCTCACTGTTACCAAATTTCTCCTTAGTTCTAGGTTGCTTCTCTCCTTGATGAGAACCCATAATCTTCCTTTATTCCTTTGTTTCTTCCCTCTGCAAAACCTGAGTTTTGCAGGATATGTTGGCACCCCCTAGAGCACACCTCTCAACTGTCAAGTGGTCAGATTGAGCCACGCCAGGTCTGGGTGTCACAAAGACCCTTGAGCTAGGGTGTCCGCTCTCTGGGGAAGGTGCCAAGCTGGGGCCACCGATAAAGAAATGAGGTCCGCAAACCAAGACCTCCGGGGCCAATGAGGGGCCAGAAGGATAAGTTCCGCTCGTTCCAACAACAGTTTGCATATCACTTTCGAAAGGAAGGATATTGGCGGGAACATGTAGAGTAGCCCCATTGGCCATGAGGATCGGAGAGCATTGATGGCTTCCGCTTGAGGCAACAGGTACCGAGTGAAGAAGCGCGGAAGCTGGGTGCATCTGAGGGTGCAGGTGCCACTCTGCGTGGTCCAAGTGCTGATAATTCAGCCAATCCGCCTGCACATTGGCAACTCCAGAGATGTGCTCTGCCTTCAACGAGCTGAGATGACACTCCGCCCAGAGACCCAACCTCATGGCCTCTGACATGAGAGACAGGGATCTTGTGCCCCCTTGGCACAAGGGGGCACAATCTTGGCAGTTGATGTGTGCCTTCACTGTAACATTGTCTGTGAGGACGAGGACATGAGAGCCAGAGATGAGTTGGAGAAAGGCCCAAAGGGCCAGGAAAATTGCTCGCTACTCCAGCCAGTTGATAGGCTGGCAGGTTTCATTGTCGGTCCACCTGCCCTGTGCTAATTGACCCTGACAATGGGCTCCCCAGCCATGAAGGCTGGCATCTGTTGTCACCACCACTCTCTGTGGCTTAAAAAACTAGCAATCCTGGGAGATTGACAGAGACTGCCACCATCTGAGGGACCTGAGGACCTTCTTGGGAACAGGAACCTTTATTGACGACGTGCCTCTGCCCGCCTTCTGCAACAGTAAGAGAAACCTTTGAGGTTCCTAGAATGTAGTTGTGCCCATGGGGCAATTGAGAGAGTGGAAATTTTGCCCAGAAGTTGCGAAAGGACAAAGGGTGACACTGATCTACTCCCCTCCACTCTGGAAACCAGAGTGCGCAAACTATCCTGGCGTTCCTGTGACAAATAGACCCTCCCAGCCACCGAGTCAATTAAAGCTCCCAAATGGAGCAGACATGTAGTAGGAGCAAAGTGGCTCTTCTCAATGTTAATGGAGAAGCCATGGGAGGCAAGGGCCTGAAGGGTAGACTGTACATCAGCTGTGGCCTGCTGAGGGGTAAAGGATTAAATTAGGATATCATCCAGATAGCACTGCAGGCGAATGCACTTAGCCCTGAGTGAAGCTGCTAATGCCACCAAAACTTTGGTAAAGGTATGAGGGGCAGAGGAAAGACCAAAGGGCAAAGCCCTATATTGATAATGGGACCCCCCCCCCATAGCAGAACCTAAGGAACCTCCTGTGGGAGGGAAGAATGGGAATATGGAGATAGGCCTCAGTGAGGTCTATAGAAGAGAGGAGATCGCCCCTCCGAACACTCCTACAGTATACTACATACTGGTTCAAACGTTTAAGGTCCAGAATGGGTCTCCACTTTGCCCCCAATGACTTTGGTACAAGAAACACCAGGGAATAAAATCCCGACCCCTTTTGATCCTCAGGTACCTCTTGGATGGCCCTGATCAAAAGGAGATGCTGAGCCGCTGAATCCATAAGTGATCTTCTTGCAATATCCTGAGAGAGCGGACAGCATATAAAGAACATCAGGGAGGGGAGAGGAATTCAATGGCCAACCCTGATTTTAAAGTAGCCTGGAGCCATTTATCAGAAGTGGTTCTCTCCCAAAAGTCGGCAAAAAGGGCCAATCTGCCACCTATGGGAGGATCCGGGATGCAGTTAATGATGGCATCGGAGTGAATGACCCCCTCCTCCCTGAAAGGGCCGTTTGTTCACAAACGGTCTATCTCTAGCAGTCCTGTGCTGGGTGGCCTGCTGTCTGGAATTGAAGTTTCCATATTACCTAGTCACAGAAAAAGAGGAACCGCCCCCTCAGAAGCTCAAACTTGGGGGCGAGATGGATACGGAATGAACCGAGAGTCCCTCTATGATAAGCGGTAGGCAACACCTTCCTCTTGTCTTTAGTCTCAATGAGAAAGGAGTCCAGAGGCTCCCCAAATAATTTGGGCCCGGAGAAGGGATAGACACCAGGCACCACTTGTGTCTGGCATCTGCCTGCCAGTGGCAGAGCCACACTAAATGAGGGACCATTACAGAGGAAACCAGGGACTTAGCAGCGAAGCGAGCGGCGTTAAGCATGGCATCCGCTGAAAACTGGACTGCAGCTACAATCTTATTCTTGCTTGGCCCTGGTGTTGTCAGGGGATAATTTTTCCTGCAGTTGATGATACCATTGCAGCGTAGTACGATTGAAAAACAATTCAGTGGTCACTGCCCGAATCGCCCATGCCGATCCATGATGAGTGCGCTGTACGACTAAGTCAGAACGACGCTCTTCAGGGCGTAGACCTTCATCGGGATCTCCAGGAAAATTAGTGTTAGGAAGCAAAGCGGCAACCGGAGCATCCACTGATGGCACCTGGAGAAGAGACTCTAAGTCGGACGCAACATTACAATTCTTCTGGTCATTTGAGGAAGGACTTGGAGCTGATCCAGGAGAGGCCCACTGTTTTTTGATGACGTTCAAGAAAAGAGGTGGCATTGGTATGGAGGTGACTGGTTTTGCCGGCTCTGCAAACAACTGATTCAGTTAACCTGGAGAAGGCATTGGAGCAGGATCTGGAACCCCAGAGCTTAGCTGGGCCGTATTAATAGCCTTGAAAAGCAAAGACTTAAACAAGGCTTGTGGAAACAATCTGGTGAACGCTGGTTGATCCGGGGGCAGGTTCTCATCCTCTGATAAGCCCAGTTCACAAGAGTCCACATCTGCCAAAGATGATGGATGACTCATGTGAGAGCAGATGATGGATGACTCGTGAGAGACCACGTCTGCCAAAGATGATGGATGATTCATGTGAGAGCAGGTAAGGAATCAGGCACCCCAGCCGAACAATAATCGTCAGGATACACCCACTCTGGGGAAGCCGATGCAACTGATCTCTCAGACCCTCCCCTACTGGGAGGTTGGAAACCTGCGGCCAATGACCATTGAACAGCGGCATCAATTAGTTGTTGTAGCTGGTCTGGCAAAAGCTGACAACTAATCACCTCCTGAGGAGGTCTGGTCCCAGGGACCAGAGTCAGGTTCATCCCAGAAATGTCATGTGGAACCACTGGACCCAGAATTCCAGGTGTTGATACCGCTGAGGGACATGGACCCCACAAGTCTGATGTTGGGATAGTTATGGGGCAGTTTTGAAGCGACATCTGGTCAGGTGTTACAGGTCTATAGTCCGCCACAGTCTCAGGGTTCCTGGAATCACTAGGACCCTGAGGTGCTGCAAGAGTGAGACGGTAGCTTTGTCACAAAGCCTGCGTCTTTCATCTTTAGAAGATCTTAAGACCTGCTTGTGAGATTTATGATGTGAGCTTGAGGGCTGGGCGCCAATAGCGGGCTCAGATGAGGTCTCCCTTGATGACCTATGGGTGGCAGACTGGTCATCTGAATGTCTATCATCTCTAGCACCAGCCTTCCAGCCATGCTTGGACTTGGCCAAGGCCTTGGGCATAAGAGCAAAGGTTTTGCGTGCCCACCACAAGAAATATCCTCAGCATTCAAGGTAACAAGCCCAATAGTAGGAGCAGGAAACAGGCAATTAAGTGCTGACCCGGACTATTGCCTCATCCTGCAGCCGGGTGAGGCAAGAAAATGGTGGCCGACAGCAGGATGAGGCAATCAAAATGGCGCCCGACAGCAGGATAAGGCAATCAAAATGGCAGCCGGCAGCAGGATGAAGCAATCAAAATTGGATCTGGCAATGTAAGAGGCAAAAAAGCGGGAGCGCGAAGCTCCACCAACGGCCGCCATGCCCAAAGCCGAGGAAACAGGACAAAATGGCGGTGCGAAATGCAGTGTGAAGCTCCACTCCAAATTGCTGCCAATTGTCAGTAAGGGGAGCGCGAAGCTCCTCCAATAGCGCTCACTGTGGCAATCAATCAGGCAGACCGCAGCAATTAGAAACTGCATGCCACAAACCTGGGGAGGAGAGCAGTTGTCACAAAAACGGCCGAAGTTCAAAGCACAGTCCCAGAAAGGTTAGCGGCTGTAGAGACTTGACGAGGTGCCAAATGACCGCTTGCCTTGCTCTCCGGGAACGCGAAGCTCCACAGCAACTCCGCCGGTCTCCTGGAGCATGAAAGCTCGACCCTCTTGGGAGCGCAAAGCTCCACAATGCCTCAGAACGTTAAATCCAAGAGTTTTTCTCACAGAGGGGAGCTAATTAGCGATCCACCCCACACCCCACCCCAGTTGCCAGCCAAGCCAGTCTTGGGGAAAGGGTGCAAGTCAATACACAGAGGAACTCACAATACATAGTCAAAGGCAGTCCAAGTCAAAACCAGAGTCTAGAATTTAGAGATAGAGGATGCCAGTCGTACTCAAAGACAATCCAAGTCAAAAAGCCAAAAAAGCCAAACCATGGAATAAAGGAAGAAACAACAATATGGGAATAAAAGCCAGAGCAATAATCCCACACGCCTGTCCAGTCTGATGGACTGAGTCAAAAGTTGGATCTCCCCAGTAACAAGGGCGGGACTTAACAATTATGACAGACTCAGTCCATCCATCTGATGAGTACACCCATCCTGGCTGCTGTCTCGACCCACAATAAAGAAAAGGCCTTCTAAAAAAAATGCTAGTTTGGTACTTTGCTTTCCAGTACAGCTCTGGAGAAGCCTAAGGAAGTGGTAACACACACACATACACTAGACAGTAGCCTGAATTCATAGCCAACAGCCCTGGAATTTCTATAATCCTGAGATCAGCAACAGGCTGATGCTGCCACCTGCATCATGCGGAGACATGTTTTTATTCATGGTTTGCATGATACCACAAGAATAAACAAAGAAGGCTTTGGCGGTGTTCCTTCCAAGCTGTTCCCCTAATTCAGAAAAACCTAAATATCCTTAGACTCTGATTTCTACAAACAGAAGAGTGGCTATGATCCTTTCAGTACTTCAGTTGACTTTACAGATCCGAATAATCAAGAATACCTGTTTGATTGTGGTTTTGCAGGACTTGCAAAATCACAAACTGGGGGTTTAATGGCTTAACAAGCTCAAAGCAATTATGGTTTATTCAGTAAATCATGGGTTATGCAAGGGATGGCAGAACAGGGTATTTGAAATCCAAGCTATCCAAGCAAATGTTCAACATTGTACAGAATTAACAGCCTGAAAACTGCCAGGTTTGAAAAAGCAAAGGGAAATTAACTATACTTTTGATTGCTCAGTTTTTAATACAAGTAATCCTCAACTTTTAACAATTCATTTAGTGACTTGTGACACTTTTTCCACATTTAAAATGGGTGCGTTCTACTTATCTTTACTACTGGCTTGCAATGGGACCGTGCGTGCACGCTCTTGTGCGCATGTGGTGAAGCATTTTTATGACGTCAGGGTCAGTGGGCGGAGCCTCCCGCTGGATTTACTACCAGTTCTATAGAACTGGTGCAAACTGGGGGCAACCCACCACTGATTTACAACTGTGGGAGCACCCCCTTGGTCATGTAATTATAATTTGGACACTTGGCACATGGCTCATATTTATGAGAGTTGCAATGTCCTGGGGTCATGTGATAAGTTTTTGCGACCTTCTGACAAGCAAAGTCAATGGGTAAGACATTTAACGACCATGTTACTAACTTAACAAATGCAATGATTCACTTAACAACTGTGCCAAGAAAACTTATAAAATGGGGCAAACTCACTTTACAAATGTTTCACTTAATAACATAAATTTTAGGCTTAATTGTGGTCATAACATGAGAAATACCTCTACTGTTCTTGCTTTATTTTTGCACTATTACTCAAAATAGTCCTACAGTATTTAATTATGTTAGCTCCAATTTGGATTTATATTTTTTCCTTCCTTCCTTCCTTCCTTCCTTCCTTCCTTCCTTCCTTCCTTCCTTCCTTCCTTCCTTCCTTCCTTCCTTCCTTCCTTCCTTCCTTCCTTCCTGTCTCTCTCCCTCCCTCCCTTTCTCTCTCTCTTTCTTTTTTCTGCTGGATAAAAAGTAAAGAGCTCATCAATCACAGTTCTTAAGATTTAATAGGCTTGTACTTGTAATGGCTTATAAGATTTGCTCTCCAATCTTTGAAGAGCACAGGAAAGTAAAATAATAATATCTCACCATACTTTTTATGGGAGAGATACTTTTTGTCTGACTCCTCTGATGACACCTATGGTTGTCAGTGTGGTTAAACCTCTGACATAGCTCTCATCTCCCTTGAGAGCACACAAACACCACAACCACATCAAGGGGACAATAACACCATCAAACAAGAACATCTGCCTGTCCCAGGTCCTTGGAAAAAAACTCAATAAGTGGATAAAAATGCCAAATTCAGTCTGAACATCTGGCTGGCTGTGTGATGAATCATAATAACAATAACATTCAAGACTTGGCAATTGTTAATAAGAAGACAAGACAGGCAGGATATTTGAAGTGGCAATACTTGGAAATAGCAGAAGAGAAGAGAAAGAACTGGAGAAAATCACAAAATGCAAAGACCTGCAAATAGAAGTCAAACAACTGTGGCAAAAGAAAGCAGAAGTAGTAGAAGTGCAATCTCAAAACATCTGGAGCACTACTTGAACATTATCAGCATTGACAAAATCCCCATCAGTCAATTGCAAAAGGCAGCTTTATTTATTTATTTTATTCAATTTGTATACCGCCCTTCTCCTGCTGGAATCAGGGCGGTGAACAGCCAAGAATAAAAATATACCAATACAAAATCTAAAAATTATTAAAAGAATTACACAACTTTGGCCCAAAATTTAAAACATCCCAGCCTAAAACCCACTGACACTTTAAAAGCTAAAAAAAGGTTTAAAAAGGTTAAAAAAAGGGGGGGTGTTACGCCAGCCCTGCTTGATGTTAGGGCATGGCGAAAGGCCCGGAGATCTGATATCTTTTGTATCTCCAGAGGCAGATCGTTCCAGAGGGCAGATGCTGCCACAGAGAAGGCCCTCCCCCTGGGGGTTGCCAGCCGACATTGCCTGGCTGACGGCACCTTGAGGAGTCCCTCTCTGTTGGAGCGTACTGGCCAGTGGGAGGCTATCGGTGGCAGAAGGCAGTCCTGCAAATACCAGGTCCTAAGCCATGGAGAGCTTTAAAGGTGGTAACCAACACCTTGAAGCACACCCAGAAGACCACTGGAAGCCAATGCAGCTCACGCAGGAGAGGCATCACATGGAAATGCACCCTTGCTCCCATAATCCCCTGCGCTGTATTCTGCACCAGTTGGAGCCTCCGGGTGCTCCTCAAGGGGAGCCCCATGAGGAGAGCATTGCAGTAGTCCAGGCAGGAAGTGACAAGTGCCTGGGTGACTGAGCGTAAGGAGTCTCAATCCAGAAAGGGACACAACTGGCAAATCAGACGAACCTGATAAAAAGCCCCCCTAGCCATGGCCGTCATATGCTCTTCTAAAGACAGCCGTGCATCTAGGAGGACGCCCAAGTTGAGAGCCCTCTCCATGGGGGCCAATAACTCATCCCTAATAGCCAGCGATCGCACCAGCTGGCTATATCAGGATGCCGGAAGCCACAGCCACTCGGTCTTGGAAGGGTTGAGTTGAAACCTATTACTCGCCATCCAGATCCGCACAGCCTCCAGATACCAGGACATCACTTCAAGGATATCGTTGGGATGGCCTGGGGTGGAGAGGTACAGCTGAGTATCATCTTCGTATTGGTGGAACTCCACCCCAAAGCCACGGATGATCTCACCCAGTGGCTTCACATAAATGTTGAACAGAAGGGGGGAGAGGACCGACCCCTGCGGCACCCCACAAACAAGATGCCTTGGGGTCGACCTCTGCCCCCCTGCCAACACCGGCTGTGATTGGTCAAAGAGATAGGAGGAGAACCACCAGAAAACGGTGCCCCCCACTCCTAACCCCTCCAACTGGCGCAGCAAGATTCCATGGTCGATGGTATCAAAAGCCGCTGAGAAATCTAACAGGACCAGGATAGAGGAGCAACCTCTATCCCGAGCCCTCCAGAGATCATCCACCAACGCGACCAATGCCGTTTCCATGCTATGCCCAGGCCGGAAGCCAGACTGGAGTGGATCCAGATAGACAGCTATATCCAGGTACCCAGGAAGCTGTCACACCACCACACTCTCAACAATCTTCGCCAAGAAGGGAAATTTGGAGATCAGATGGGTAGTTAGCCAAAACAGCCAGATCCAGAGCAGGCTTCTTGAGGAGGGGCCTCACCACCACCTCTTTCAAGGCAGATGGCAAGACATCCTCACTCAAGGAAGCGTTTATAATCCCCTGGAGCCAGCCTCGCGTAACCTCCCAGGAGGCCAGCACCAACCAGGAGGAACAGGGTCCAATAAACATGTGGTCGCGTTCAGCTGCCCCAGTATCCTGTCCACGTCCTTGGGAGCAACAGGGTCGAACTCCTCCCAAATGACATTCTCAAGACCTGCACCCATTCTTTACTTGGAACAGCTTATATCCTGTGATGATACCTTTAGCACCATCAAACATCCACATTTGCCTATCTTAGATGCTTGGAAAGGACTCAATTGGTAGACAAAAATATCAAAACTGGTCTGAACATCTGGCTGATTGTGCAATGAACCATTATTTGATCATCACCAGGAGAAGGTTCCTAGCTTCCTTCCAAAATTAAGACGAAAGAATCAGGATTAAATGCAAATTATGTGTTTGAATGAGTGTTAATATACAAGCCCATACACAGATGTACAGAAGTACATACACATATATATGCTTTATGAATAAGATCTCAAATTAGTTTCCCAAATATGAGTCATTTTACATCTTTGCCATATGTCACTTCAACTCAATAAAGTCCTTTTGCTTGGCTAGCAATCAACTCCAAGCATTGCTATTAATGAATACATATTTTGCAACAATAATTAGGCAACAACTAATTTACACAGATTACAAACAGGGGAGAGTCGCTTTGGGAGAAAATAAAACGGAAAGATAAACACACCATAAATATATCAGAATTCTTTGACACTGCTTGGCGGTACAAAAGGATACATGAGGATACAGAATAGGAATTCAGTTTTCAATTCTGGTCTTTGCTTGCATTATCAGCTTTTGACATGTTCCAGATGTCATGAGACACTTAGAATTTTTAGCCAATTTTTAGCCACTGGAAAAAAAATAGAGTGTTATGGCTGTCGTGCTGGTTGGAAGCTCTGTGAATTATTGTTCCATCACAAGACTAATCCAGATTGAAACAGTTGGTTATATTAGACCAGTTTCAAGTGTTATCTTACCCTGGCTCAATATTTTAGGAAGCCCACTTCTTGTGTTCATCTCTGTTTGATATTAGTTCCCAACTGTGTCATCAATGATGGTCCTCAATTTCAATATTAATTCTCAATATCTATGGAGATTCTTAATCATCCAGGTCATGATTGTCCCAGAAATGCTTTTTCCAAAAAGCAACTGGACTTTCTTGCTTTCCCCCCTCCCCTTTTGAAAAAACTTTGCTTCTTCTAGGACTCAAGAAGCTTCTTGGAAGCAAAACATTTTCAAAGGAGGAAAAAAAAACCCAAGGAAAAGCTTTTTTTTTTTTTTTTGAAAAAGCATCTTTGGGATAACATCATCTTATAGAATAAACCATAAACAAACAAGGAACTTTACAGGCCAATAAAATGGTGGCTAGGCCTAGTTGCTTGGTACAGCTCAGTATTCCGGGGCAGAAAAATAATATTGGAAAACAATTTCAGTGGTGGCCCTTGAAGTTGGTAGGAGTTATTGAGCGCCTCAGCATGAGACAAAAGCAAAAAAAAAAAAATCTATAACAGAGTTGAAAAGCTCAAAAACCTGAGCAGAAAATAAGATCATGCATTGGTCAAGACTTTCATGATGGGAGGAAAACATTAGCAGGAGTGTGGAAAGAAATATATATATATATATCTCCTTATACCAACAATAATGGCACTTCAGATGTGAAGAGCAGTAAAAACAATTGTACATCCTGAGAAGGGGCAAAAACCACTTCCAATCTGACTTCTAATGCATTTCTCCATCAATGGCTTTGTTCCTTTCCAAAAGAAATGAAATGAGCCTGTGTAGCGTAGAGGGCTAATGCCTCCTACTAAAGGCAGCAATTAACACCAGCTGCCTGTAATTTCTGTGAGTTCAATCCTCGCCAGGCTCAAAGTCGACTCAGCCTTCCATCCTTTCTAAGGTAGGTCAATTGAGGACCCAGTTTGTTGGGGGCAATAAGCTGACTTTGTATAAATATACACAAGTATGAAGGCTATTGCTTAACACATTGTAAGCCGCCCTGAGTCTCCGGAGAAGGGCGGCATATAAATCAAATTAAAAATAAAAATAAAATAAAATAAAAGAGAAGCCAAAAAGAAGGCTTCAAGCAACCTCCTCTAGTTCTTTTTCCCCACAGTTATACCTGTTCAAGGATTCTTCCCCCAGTTTTTTTTATTTATAGATAATTATTTATATCTAATCAGGTTTGCAGGATTTGTTTGGCTTCCATCATATTTGATTCATCACTGGGTCAGCTTATACTTTATATCAGGATTCCATTTGGTAGGATTTACAGGAAAAGCAAAATAGAAGTCATAATTGATCAAATAGAAGGACTGACGCAAACGAACAGAAGGACCGAAGCAAAAGAAGCTGAGAAATTACAGCAGTTTAATAGATATGCAATTAAAAGGCATTTGGTGGAAGCTCCATTGGAACAGGTAGATGTCATATTAATTTACAAGATCAGTCAACAGCAGTTGGCTTCCCCTTTTGACTTTAATTGTTGGAAACTGGCTGCGGGAAGGTTGCAAATGGTGATCATGGGATCCCAGGTCACTGCAACCTTTGTAAAAAACATGCTAGTTGCTAAGTACCCAAATTTTGATCAAGTAACCATGGGGATGCTATGATGGTTATAAGTGTCTCTTTTTCTAATGCTGCTGTAATTTTCAATAATTACTAAATGAATGGTTATAAATTGAGGATTACCTTCATTTCATCGGGTTTCGTTAGATATCTTTCTACCTCTGTGGTTTCAATGGTTATTCTCATTACTCCATCTGAAAATTTAAAAAAAAAACCCAGAATTTTCTGTGTCTTCACTTGGGAGGCTTAAAATCCATAGAAAGATAACATTAACCATAGCAGTTAGACTTATAAACTGCTTTATAGTGCTTTTACAGCCCTCTCTAAGTGGTTTACAGAGTCAGCCTATTGGCCCCAACAATCTGGGTCCTCATTTTATCCACCTTGGAAGGGTAGAAGGCTGAGTCAACTTCAAGCCGCTCAGAATTGAACTCCAGGGCAGAGTTTGCTTGCAATATGGCATTCTAGCCACTGCACCACCACAGCTCAGATGACAGAAAAATCAGAATTTTATATGGGCCAACTGTCATTAAACTAATGGGATGAAACTGTACTGCCCCTTGTGAATTCTAATGATATTTGTTTTCATCTTCTTTGGAATAAAAGTAAATTCCTTTCCTTATTTTGAATCTTAAAAAAGCTAGAAAGGAAGAAAATCGACTCGTTTGAGCTATGGTGCTAGAGAAGGCTCCTGTTTATTCCTTGGACAGCAAAGGTGAATAACAAGCAAGTCCTGGAGCGCATAGCACCAGATATGTCACTGGACGGCAAAATCACAAAACTGTGTCTCACTTACATTGGCCTTGTCATGCGGGGAAATTCATGGATAAAATAATTACGTGTGAGGAATTAGTGGTAAAATGAAACCAGGTTGTTAAAAAGCATGGTGGCTGGATACTATCAAAACTGACACCATTCAGAGCATAGAAAAACACAAAGAAGTAATGCAAGATCAGAAGATATAGAGAGACATGGCCCATAGAGTTGCCAAGAGTCAAGACATGACTGAATTGATATCATCATCATCGTCGTCGTTGTCGTCGTCGTCGTCATCTGAGCTGCGGTGGTGCAGTGGTTAGAGTGCAGTACTACAGACTAATTCTGCTGCCTGCCAGCTGACTGCAATTTGGCAGTTCAAATCCCACCAGGTTGACTCGGCCTTCCATCCTTCCGAGGTAGGTAAAATGAAGGCACAGATTGTTGAGCGCAATAGGCGACTCTATAAACCACTTAGAGAGGCATGTGAAGCATTATAAAATGGTACATAAGCCTAAGTGCTATTGCTTTTGTTATCATCATCATCATCACCTTGAATGGAAGGCTGATATTATAAATGTCCCTCGTCAGAAAAACACACCTTTTTATTTCTTGCAAGGGCATTCCAAAGAATGGTCCTCGACAACACAGCTTCACTCTCAGGAGGTTTATTTAGTAATAGCCCCTGGCCAGTTTATATTTAGGGTAATAAAATTCCTCCACCAGCACTCACTTCTTTTTCAAATTTTGCCTGCACTGAATTAATTATGTGCCATCAACTCATTAGCAACCTCATAAGTCTGTGATGGCGACCCTGTGGGCATATCAGTGGGCACGCAAGCGTTGCCTTAGCTCAGCTCTGGCGTGCATGTGCATACCAGCCAGCTGATTTTCAGGCCTACCAGGCCCACCAGAAGTCGGGAAACAGGTTGTTTCTGGCTTCCGGAAGGCCTCCAGAGGGGTGGGGAAGGCAGTTTTCACCCCCCTCCC
This sequence comes from Coluber constrictor foxii, assembly GCA_038048745.1. Taxonomy (NCBI): domain Eukaryota; kingdom Metazoa; phylum Chordata; class Lepidosauria; order Squamata; family Colubridae; genus Coluber; species Coluber constrictor. Next base: position 164,148,206 of record CM075961.1, on the reverse strand, counting down.
CCGGCTCCAAGAAAGCCTCTGGAGCCTGGGGAAGGTGAAAAACAGGCCTACTGGGCCCACCGTGCCATTGCGTGCCAAAAGCGGGGGGAGCATGGGGGTTGCACGTGCATGCATGGGAGGGTGGGACGCATTAAATTATGGGTGTGGGCATGCGCTCATGCAACTTCCCCACGCTCCCCTTGCTTTTGGCACACAACGGCAAAAAGGTTAGCCATCACTGTCATAGGTCGACCTTCTCCAGGAGTATCTGGTCCTTCAGCTCTTTTAATGATGTCCACACCGCCACTGGAACCGAATCCGTCCACCTTGCTGCTGGTTTTGCCTTTTCTTCTCCTTCCTTTCCACAAAATCATGCTGGCTAGTGCATTTTCATTTCACTTATTTTTTTCCTCACTGAGATCTGCTGGAGGATTGCTTACAACTGTGCACAAATCCTCCCTCCACAGAAACATCTCCATCTTTAAGGCTCCATGAGAGATAATGCACCTCATTATGACAAGCCAAAGGAAACTCTCCTCCCATTTCTGTGACAGATAGTGCTGTCTTTATAGGCCAATCATCCTCAATGTCCCTCAGTCTCATGAAGAAATTTTTTACCTCAGACAAATGTTAGTACTGTCACTTCAGGGCCCTTCTGGGCCCATAACCTGTCAGAGAATTGTGTAACTGGTGTCCAAAAGGAGTTAGAGGTGCTGCAATGAACTTGTCATTTTATATAAATAAGTATATTTTACATCAATATTTACAGCAAACAAGATAATCAGGCAAAGAGGAGCATCATGAGGTAAAACACAGGGCACACAGAAGAAAAAGGCGGGAAAATAGGGAAATTCCATTTCCACACCTACAGCAACCAATCACAGTGCAGATTGCCTCACACAGGAGCCAGCCCCCTCCCATCAATCAACTGTAACCGTGTGTTCTGGCTCATTGTATAACCCCATTGCTCCAGCTACTAAATTTAAATCTCTTAACATAGATCTTCTCCAGGAGATCCTTCAGCTATTTTGATAATGTCCATGTCGCCACTGAAACTGAGTCCGTCCGCCTTGCTGCTGGTGGTCCTCTTTTCCACTTTCCTTCCATCTTTCCCAGCATTACAGCCTTTTACAGAGAGCTAGGTTTTTGCACCATCTATCCAAATTAGGATAATTTGAGCTCGATCATTTCCACGCTTTGTGAAATGGAAATAGTTGGGTCACCTTTTGTTAATGCCATTAGTTTAAATTGTATGAATTGCAGGACTACAGTGGCTAAATTTCTCCCTGATATAGCTTTCATAATTCCAGGGATAACCCGACACCTACTCTTCAGCCACTTCTGAAAAGACTCTTTATTTGAAGAGTCATAGCTGTAAAATCACTGGGCGACAACTTAATGAAAAATTGAATGCTGCATTTAATTTTGCTTTTTAAGATCTGAATGGGAAAGATGAAGGAGGCACTAATGTTTGCAAATGATCTATGCAATCAGAGAAAGAGGCATGCACTTTGTATTTAAGTGAATGCATGCACCTAAATACCAATGCTTAAACCTGGATAATGGATATAAAGCATCTGCATCATATAGTATGATGCTAATCCATAATCCATTGGAATCTATTATAGCTTTTGCAATGCAATCTATTATCAATGTAATCCCACTGGAGGATTTAAAAAAAAAGACAATTGCCCCACACCATTCCTTAACTGGATATTGTGCAGGGCATACCTTGATTGGATAGTGTTGTTCTTAAGCCAAATAAAATAAGATCTCAGTTGAGCCTAATGATTTCAGAGGGTCCATGGAACAAACTACAAAATGGATATAGGGATCTAGGACAATTGATCCCGGCTGCCTGGTTGCACCCACTTCACCAGGGATCCCAGCCGCAGCTGACCCATTGCGGGCATTTGTCTGTGACTGGCCCTCTGCAGATCTTTCTAAGAAGAAGTGCTGCCAGTTTTTTTGCACATTCCCCAACTTCCTCTTCCTGGGCTTTCAAGAGGTGGCCACTACCACCACCCATTGTCTCCTGCCTGGCTCCACTCTGCATCCAGCTCCACCTTGCAACATGTTCCACAGGAGCTGGGTATAGGGCACAATGAGCAGTGATGGTGTCAGAAATCGCAGGGGGTGGAAGGGCACTGTGCCACTCTCAGAAAGGCATGCCTGGTGGAGAGGAGGGGAAATTTGTTTGCCCTGCATCAGTGATGAGTTGCCCCTGGTTTGGACCAGTTCGCTCCGCCCACTGACCCGGACGTCATCAGGAAGCTTCTGTGCATACGCAGAAACACGTGAGCGAAGTGAGTGCACGTGTGTGACCCCGTTGCGAACCAGTAGTAAAGGTAAGTAGAACTCACCCCTGCCCCACATGGTTATTTGTCCCACACAGCCAATTGGCCCAGAACAAGTGTCCCTCTGCAAATTGCCTAGGACAAGGGACTGGGGAATCCGGGACAGGCAAACAGTGGTAGGAGGAAAATGCCAGCAAAGGAACAACTGTGGATAAATGTCCACAATGGGTTGGCTATGGCAGGGGCCCCACGGTGAAGTGGGCACAGCCATGTGCAAGTGATTAATTGTCCCACTACAAACCTTATTGACAACTTTGAAATGTACCAACCACACAGATTACAGAATTTCCAGTTTTCCAGCTCAAGGAATTTTCCTCCAGATTGGCGTGTGTGGATTGGTGGTCCATGAGATGTAGAATCTCTTCCATCTTGTTCCCCTGGTCAATGTTTGAGAGAGGGAGAGAGATAGTTTGGTCTAGTGGTTAAGGCACAAGGCTAGAAATTAGGAGATTATGAATTCTAGTCTGGTTTTAGGCATGAAAGCTGGTTGAACCAGTCACCAGGAGATTGGGAGTTCTAATGCCAATTTAGACTGAAAGTCAGCTGGATGACTTTTAGCCAATCACTAGGATATGGTGAATTCTAGTCCTACCTTAGACATGAAAGCCTGCTGAATGACTATAGTCCAATCATCAGGTGACTGTGAGTTCAAGTTTCATTTTAGGTATAAAAACTGGCTGGGTGACTTTAGAGCGATCATGCATTCTCAGCCAAGCCCACCTCACAGTTTTGCTGTTTTGGGGTAAATAGGAGGGGGAAGGAGTATTAAGCATGTTCACTGCCTTGAGTTATTTCTAAAATTAATAAAGGCAAAATAAAAATCAACTAATATAATAATAATAACAACAATAACAACAACAACCTGACACATCTGACGTAACAGCAGTTGAAAAGAAAAAAGTATGGTTCATTGACATTGCAATACCTGGTGATGCACGGGTTGAAGATAAGCAGCAAGAAAAAATCACAAAGTACTGGGACTTGCAAATTGAAGTTGAGCGACTGTGGAAAAAGAAATCGCGTGTTGTCCCGATTGTAATTGGAGCCCTTGGAGCAATACCCAAAGGGCTACCCCGCTATTTAGAAATTCTAAATTTACCGGACTTGAACATTTTGACTCTACAAAAAACCACCTTATTTGGAACAGCTTACATCCTCCGACGATACCTTAACAGTTCCTAGGTCCTTGGTTAGGACTCGAGCTGCTGAGCTATTAACCAGCCTCAAAGACTGTGAATCTCACTACAGATTAACCAGTAATAATAATAGGAATTCCCCCTTTCCCAACACTAAAGTTATTGATACTAGGACTTCTTAAGTTGGAGCCTGGTGTAGAGGAAACCCTATCACTTTTAAAGACGTTAGCACATTATTCCTGGGGTTGAGCTGTTGCAATCATACATTAATATCCGAATATCTGTGGTATCCAAAGCAGAATATCCAGATTCAGTCACAGTTTTGTTCCATATAGCAGCAAACTCTCAACTTTCCTTTTTCCACTAAGTATTCAAAATGGACAATGATTACTATATATATATATATATATATATATGTATCAGTGGTGGGTTTCAAATTTTTTTTACTACCGGTAAAAAATGACTTGGTGGGTGTGGCTTGGTGGGCATGGCAGGGGAAGGATACTGTAAAACTTCCATTCCATCCCCATTCCAGGGGAAGGATACTGCAAAATCCCCATTTCCTCCCGATCAGCTGGGACTTGGGAGGCAGAAAATAGAGGGGGCGGGGCCAGTCAGAGTTTTTACTCCCAGTTCTCCGAACTACTCAAAATTTCCACTACTGGTTCTCCAGAACTGGTCAGAACCTGCTGAAACCCACCTCTGATATGTATGTATATAGCATGTGTATATGTGTGTTCTGTATGTGTATACTTTCTTTTGAGAACAGGCAACAGAATTTCATTTTTAAAATGGGCCAGGGTGCTCACAGTAAAAAAATGATAATAAAAGTTACCTTAATAGGACTCATGGATAGTATTCAGGAGTTCTACTTTCGTCCTTAGCCTTTTCATGATTTTTTGCATGGAAGAATGGCAAGTATGGAAAGAAGGACTAAATATAATTAAACTACCTGATAACTTCTGGGGGAAAGAGCAATTGAAGGAATGAGCAAACACAGTGTAAATTTACCTTATTAGTATAATAATAGGAAGCTAAACTGGACAGTTTGGATGACTACTCACTATGCATTACATCCCCATAGTGATATTGATAGATTATACCTGCCCTGCAGATCTGGAGGCAGAGGTTTACTTCAGGTCAAACAACCTGTCAAAGAAGAAATGCATGCATTGACTAACGATGTAAAGACAGTCAAGAACGAACATTGATGCAAGTTAAAAACCGGATCTTATTAAATGGACAGAAAACAAAAAGTTAGTATCAAAATAATACAATAAAAGCAGGAGCAGAATGCTGGCAAAAAAAGAGAGAGCATCACATGGTCAATTTCTACAAAAGATTGAGGGGAAATTGGATAAAGATAAAACGTGGCAATGGGTTACAAGAGCCCTAATGAAAGAGGCTGAAGGTTTGATTTTGGCTATCTAAAGGCAAACTATTCTAACTACCGTATTTTCCGGCGTATAAGACGACTGGGCGTATAAGACAACCCTCCTCAGAGCCATTTAAGGCTCGTCAGAGCCTTATGGGCTGGTCTGCCTGGTTACAGGAGAATGAGATCCAGCGTATAAGACGACCCCCGACTTTTGAGAAGATTTTTGTGTGTTAGAAAGTAGTCTTATATGCAGGAAAATACAGTAATTTAATCAAGGCCAGAATTGGGAAAAATATCGTCAAATGATTCAGAAGGCAGATTGTGCAAAGAAGCAGAAGAAACAGTAGATCATGATTCCCCAACCTCTGGGCTGTCCACAGCACATCAGAAGCCAGTCAACAGAGATGAACAAAGTCTGCACATTTGCACACATGTGGGATGCAGGCAGCACATGAAACCATGCCCCCCACCCAAAGTCCATGGGAAAACTTCTTTCCATGGAACCAGTCCCTGGTGGACAAAATGTTGGTGGCCACTGCAGTAGATCACATTCTCAGCTCTTGCAAGACGATGACACAAACTGACTATAATTAGTGATAATAACAGAGTCCCCAAAATGATTCACTGGAATATCTAGTAAAAATTATTATGAAAATGGCAGGTTAAAATATTGAAATATTAAAATATTGAACAAGAAGCAATGGGTGGAAACTAATCAAGGAGAGAAGCAACTTAGAACTAAGAAGAAATTTCCTGACAGTTAGAACAATTAATCAGTGGAACAACTTGCCTGTAGAAGTTGTGAATGCTCCAACACTGGAAGTTTTAAAGAAGAGATTGGACAGCCATTTGTCTGAAGTGGTGTTGGGTTTCCTGCCTGGGCAGGGGGTTGGACTAGAAGACCTCCAAGATCCCTTCTAATTCCATTATTCTATTTTATTGTGGGGTTTCTGAATACAGACTGATAAAGTTTTGGCTCATAACATGAGGGGGGGTGGGAGGTGGAGGGGTTAATTTTGTTATATTGTACTATATTAATTTATTGAGTCTTTTTATTAGTTTTTATTGTTTAAGATGTGGTCTTTTATTCTGTAAGCCCCCTTGAGTTGCCATGGGCGAATAGGCAGCAATATAAATTCAATAAATAAATAATAAATAAATAAACATTGCCAGATATAATTGTGCCTGAAAAAGAAGAAAACGTAGATAATTGATTTAGCAATACCAGAGGACAATAGAATAGAAGTAAAAAAAAGAAATGGAGATCACAAAACATCAAGATCTGAAAATGGAAATTGGAAGGTTATTGGATAAACCAGCCACTGTGGACCTAGTGGGTTATTGGCACGTTAAAAATACCAAAAAGTCTTGGATGGCAGTTAGAAAATCTGTGCATTGACAACATTTCCATCTGTCAGTTGTGAAAGGCCATTCTGCTTGAATCTGCACATACACTGCACTGATACATTACGATGTCCTAGGTTCTTGGGAAGACCTCGGTGGAAGCTGTGACTTCACATTGTTGTGAACTGATGATAATAATTGACAGACTCTATTTACCAAAGAGTTGGGCAAGGAATTTTGCAAGTACATCTCACAGTTGGAGTGGCGGGGTGGGGGGAAAGAATATTGGAAGAATAACTGAAAGACAGCGAAGGAATGCACTGAAGTTACTACACCATGAAGCACGGGTGGGTTCTACTTACCTTTACTACCGGTTCGCAACGGGATCATATGCGCAGCTTCTGCGCACGTGCAGATCGCCAATGACGACATCCAGGGTGGTGGGCAGGGCCCCCCGCCGGTATTACTGCTGGTTCTTGCAAACCGGGAGCAATCCACCATTCCCATGAAGGTTTATTAAATACCAGAGACCTAATGGGTTATAAAAAAAACAAATATAGAAAAAGAGAAATGACAAGGCAAAGTATTACATGGCCAGTATAGTTAACCCTTGACTTACAACAATTCATTTAGTGATCACTCCAAGTTACAACGGCACTGAAAAAAGTGGCTTATGACCACTTTTCACACTTACGACTGTTGTTGCATCCCTATGGTCATGTGAACAAAATTCAGGAACATGGCAAGTGACTCGTATTTATGACAATTGCAGTGTTCATGGGATCACTTTTTGTGACCCTCTGACATGCAAAATCAATGTGGAAGCTAGGTTCGCTTAACAGAAGTGTCACTAAATTCACTTAATCACTCTGGTTAGAATGGTCGTAAAACGGGGCAAAATTCACTTAACAAAGTCCTCAACCTAAATTGTGGTTGACAGTGAGGAAGATCTGCACTACAAAGGGAATGTTTACTAAATATCAAAAAGATGAAACAGGCCTATGAGGAAGACCAAGTGAAAAAGGGAAATGGCAAGGCCAGCATAGGAAGTCCTCAACTTACAATCATTTGTTTAGTGACCTTTCGAAGTTACACCGAAACGGCACTGAGAAAAAGACTTATGACTGTTTATCATACTTACAACCACTGCAGCATCCCCATGGTTACGGGATCACTATTTGGCAACTGGCATGTATTTATGATGGTTACAGTGTCCCCGGCCATGCAATCCCTTTTGTGATCTTCTGACATGTAAAATCAACGGAGGAGCCAGACTCACTTAACAAACAACTTAACTTCAGTGGTTTGCTTAACAACTTTGGCAAGAAAGGTCGTAAAATGGGGCAAAACTCACTTAAAAAGAATCTCGGTAAGCAACATAAATTTTGGACTCAATTGTGAGTCCATAAATCAAGGACTACTTGTACATTTTAAAAAAATAGCAGTTATAACAGAGAAGCTAATTCTGGCTGAACAAGATCAAGCCTTATGACAGACTTGAGCATTGTATGCACCATGGGACACATCTGGCCCTTTGGTTATCTTTGTCCAGCCCATGTGAGGTCAATCGGAAATTAGAAATGAACTGTAAATAAGCATTTTGCAGGGGGCAGGTGGAGAAATGGAGTTAGTTGGCAACTAACTTAAGGATGGAAAACTCTTTTCTGCACCTGAGCAGCACCTGCCCTTCCCCTAGAGCAGTCTGAGGAATTCAGGTGATGGAGTTTGAGGACATCAAATCAGGTTACATTGACACCCCATGTAGCCCCTTGGCTCCTCATGTAGCCCCTTGGGAAAGTTAATTGCTCATCCATGCGTTAAGAACAAATACATACCAAGCCAGAATTAAGAAGACAGCCACCGATAGCACGTGCCACCTCTTCAAAGAAGCTGAACAAACGGTGGATCATTTGCATAAGCTGCTGCAAGATTGCACAGATTGACTACAGGCAACCGCATGGCAAAGTAGCAACAATGATGGACAAGAAATACCACTTCTCTGCAAGCAAGAATTGGTGGGATGACAAAGTAGACATAATGAAGAAGCTGAAGCGCTCTGATCTTTCAAATTCAAACAGGCAAGCATCTGCAACGTAATGCCTCAGATTTAAGAATTATTTATAAGAAAAGACAAAAAGAGGCCATTCAGTGGACGTTATAATACTTGGAGACAGCAGAAGAGAAAGCATTGGAGAACATCACAAAATAGAAGATTCCAAATAAAAGTAGAATGATTGTGGCAAAAGAATGCAAAGAAGGTATCAGTACAAATAGGTGCCTTGGGTGCAATCCCAAAACATCTGGAACACTGCTTGGACACCATCGGCATTGACAAAATCACCATCAGCCAATTGCAAAAGGCAGCTTCACTTGGAACAACTTACATCCTGTGGCAATACTTTTAATAACATCAAGGAACAACATCCATCTGTCCTAGGTCCTTGGGAAGGACTCAGTAGGTGGACAAAAATGCCAAATCCAGTCTAAACATCTGGCTGAATTGTGTGACTAGCCATAATTTATTAAACTTGTATGAAGTTCAACTTTTAATGACCCTGGGTGGCTCACAACAATCAAAGAAATTACAATAACATCACTGCATTTATTATACACATTGGACTGCAACAGTATACATAATGGCAATTTTATTTTTGTTGTAATAGCAAACTAATTCACATTTTGTGAAGATTTCCTTCATTGTTGAAATGGAAGCTGGATAGTCATGGTCAGTAATACTTTAATTTAGATTTCTGCCCTAAACAACGGGTTAGGTTGGATGGTCTCCATGGCCAACTTCCAACTTGAAATGTCATGTTTCACATGCAGCACAAAGTACCATATTTTTCACACTATAAGACATATTCACACACACACATCCCAAAAGTGGGTGGAAATGTCTGTGCATCTTATAGAGCAAATTTTGCAGTGGGGGAGGGAGGTTGGTATGGTGGCAGCATTCACTGCCGCCTGTCACCACCACCATCCTGTCATCACTGCCACCTGTCACCATTGCTGCTGTTCACCGCCCCTGTGAAACGCTGGAGCCTTTGCTGGATTGGCCTCACGGAATACCGCCAATCAGATGTTCTAGGTGGTGGATATTGCCACCGCCAATTGCCACTGATCGCTGCCACCAATCGCAACCACTGCTGTTGCCATGGATTACCGCTGCAATAGGCAGTGGCAGCAATTGGTGGAGGTGGCGAATGGCAGTGGCGAACAGCGATCGGCAGCGGTGGCGGCAACTGGCACCAATAGGCAGTGGTGGAGATCCCCACCATGTAGAACAGCTGATCAGTGATATTCCGGGTGGCTCATCCAACCGTCAATCAGCTGCTTGGCAGCGAAGGCTCCAGTGTTCCCCAGTGGCGGAAGCAACTCAGCTTAGTTGACCAGTGATAGGCGCAATGGAGTGGAGCCCTGCTGAGCCATGTGCTGGGGCTGCAATAATGTGCTGAAGCTGACCAGGCTGTTTTCTATCTGCTACAAGGATGCTAACCAGATGAATGTTGGGAGGCACAGGCAGATTTTTTTTTCTTGTTTTCTTCTAAAGCTAATGTGCGTCTTATGATCTGGTAATCCTTATAATGTGAAAAATATGGTATATAATCAGTTTGCAGTTGGTTGTGTGCTGTCCCACTGTGCTTAGCAAGCTATAGTTTATCCTGTAGTACAGAGGTGTCAAACTCATGGCAACATTTTTTTTTATTATTTATATGCCGCCCTTCTCCGGAGACTCAGGGCGGCTTACAATGCGTTAAGCAATAGCCTTCATACTTTTGTATATTTATACAAAGTCAGCTTATTGCCCCCACAAACTGGGTCCTCAATTTACCCACCTTAGAAAGGATGGAAGGCTGAGTCGACCTTGAGCCTGGCTAGGATTGAACTCGCAGAATTACAGGCAGCTGGTGTTAATTGCTGCCTTTAGTAGGAGGCATTAGCCCCCTATGCAACACAGGCTCCTTTGTTGTCACATTGTTGTCACATGATGCACTGTGACTTCCCCCCCCCCCTTTTGCTATACCGGGGTGGGCGTAGTCACCACGTGACACATCTGGCCCACGGGCTGTGAGTTTGACATCCCTGCTTTAGTAAAATGTTTCTCAACTTTGGCAATTTGAAGATATGTGGACTAGGGAATTGTGGGAATTGGAGTCCACATATCTGCAAGTTGCCAAGATTAAGAAACTCTGCATTAGTATGTTTTGTGAACTCAGGCAATTGTGGCTTACTGGACACATTATGGTTAAAGAAGCTGAGACCTGAAGGACTGGTAAACTCAGCTACCATTGTCTTAATTTACCTCTTTAGAAAAATGCATGAAGTCTGCACAGTGGTGGGATTCAAATAATTTAACAACCAGTTCTCTGCCCTAATGACCAGCTGGGTGGGTGTGGCCATGGTGGGCGTGGCCAGAGGGTGTGGCAGGTAGCACTCGTCTCCTGCACCCCCTGGGAGCAAAACCAGGCCGCGGAGGGGACGTGCATTCCCCCCCCCCCCCGTGCCCCATTTTGGGCCTAGTAGGCCTCCTTGAAGCCTCCTGGGAGTGAAAACAGGCCATATAAGGGAGGCTGTTGCACCGCCCATGTCCCGTTTTGAGCCTAGTAGGCCTCCCTGCACTTACCTTGGAGCAAAAATGTGGTGAAGAGGACAGGATGGGAGGGGCCACCCAGCAATTTAACTACCGGTTTACCAGAACCATCCCGAACCGACTGAATCCCACCACTGAGTCTGCATCTAAGCAGTGTGAATAGAGATTGTGTTTGCAATCCAAACATGCAAAGCATTTTTAATTCTCAGGATGCATGCTAAGCTTGCAAAGCCCCCAACTGATCTCTGACATCTCCACTTAGAACAGGAAGCGAACTTCAAATCATATGGCAAGACAATTCCTGAGTGGCATAAGGCAGCAATTCAGGGTTAGCAATTGCTTTGATCAGCTGCAGGCCAGAGAATTTTCTCTGCTGTGTGGATAGGATGTTTCTTTTATACTCCTCATTTCTATACATGCTTCACAACAATGCTTTGTTGTGTTGATTCACAGGATTGTAGGCCGCAACAAAAGGACAGGGCTGGCAAACAAGGCGACATCACATAGACAATTGAGTTGAAACAGAATATGACATTTAGCTATACTTTTTTAAAAAATTGTCAATAAGCAGTATAAATAATAAATCTGGATATAAGCATAATATCCACATTGTTGTTTTCAATGTAAAGTCCAAACAGTAGTCACTATGAAAACAACTGATAACTCTTTTTCACTTGTTCTTGCATTTTTAAAAATTTTCTTCCTACTTTAATGGAACTTACAGGTCGTCGTAGCTTACTGCTTGCCTTGTTCGACAATTGTTTTAAGTTAGTACAGTGTAGCAATAGCACTTAGATTTATATACTGCTTCACAGTGCTTTACAGCCCTCTCTAAGCAGTTTACAGAGTCTATTGCCTCCAATATTGATTTGTTATTGTTTTTCTTTTTTCTTTTCCCCCTTGCAGGATGGAGAGATTGGAAAAGAAGGGATTACAAAACTGACACCCATGGGGAATATATATTGAAATGCACTTGTGATCATCAGCCATGAGCACATTTACACAAACAGCCCAGACAATTTTCCATTGTGCGCTCTGCTTACTCTCTTGTAATCCCTTCCTCTCCAAATGAACCTCCTTTCATTTCAGATGTCAAGGCAGATACAAAATTCTGATTCTTAACATAAATCGAAATATTAATTTTTCTGTTGCCAATTATCCCATTGCCAGGTGAGCATTCCATTGGGGGGTCGGGTGGAGGGACAGGGTGGAAATGCGGAAAAAGGAAGGCCAGTTGCATTCAACTGATTTCCTTCTTAGGGACTGGTTTGCTTAACAAAGGAGTTGCTGGTCCTAATAATTAAACCTAGTCATTAAACAAGGACTAGCTGCACAGCCAAAGCACTTCTATTGCTTTCATAAAAATTACCCAAAGGTAGTAAAATCAGGTGCAACTCACTTAACAATCACTTTGCTTAGGAATGGAAATCCTGATTCCAGTTGTGGTCATAAGTTACCTGTAATGCTAATTAAGGACACTTCAATATCTCCATGTTTTTATTCCCCAGTCTTGAGAAATCATATAATTGTCTTGTCATCTGCTGAAGAAAGAGAGAGAGAGAGGAAGGGAGCAAAGAAATGTAAAAATGCTAGTCTTCTATTTTAAAGGCAAGGGGAAACTGATGGGATCTTGTCCATTTCATGTCTATAAAGCTTCTAGGTCAGCATTCTTCTTGGAGCAATGTTTCTCAGTTTTAAGAAGTGTGTAATCAGCTCCCAGAATCCCCCAGCCAGTCTGCTAACAAGGGAATTCTGGGAGTTGAAGTCTGCACCTTTTAAAGTTGCCACAGTTGAGAAACAGTGCCTTATATGATTGCTAAGGTAGCTGGCTGGGGAATTCTGAGAATTCTGGGAATTGATGTCCACAAGAAAATGTCAAGTTTGGAGAGCCTAGCTTAAACCGAGGGATTGGACAAAGGCTTGATGCAAAGGTTCCTTCCAATGTAGAAGCAGTCTGATTCCTCCAAGCTTTGCAAAACTGTGATTTTTTTTGCACCGCAGCTGACTGAGAAATAAATCAGTTTAGTTGCCCCAAAGAGACAACCTCAGGAGATCACAGGGGCATGGAGCTAATAGGGGAGGTGCACAAAACCCTTGGATGGAAGTGCCCAAAGGCAGATGAAATATTGCACCATTCAGATCCTTTTCATGACTTATGTGCTAGAAAGGACAGCGTTGATGCTCGGCTGCTCTCTTCTGTCAGTTCCAATCAATTCAACTGTGCTTAGTCCTTCTGCAAAACCCATCAGGCTTATAGTTCATAAAGTTGTAGAGCCAGCCGGGTCTTTTTATGGCCCATGGGCCACATCCGGCTCTTTGACTGTCCCTGTCCAGCTCACATGTGATCAATTGGAAATTAGAAATTAAATGTAAATAAGTGTAGACCATGCATGCAATGCAACCTCCAGCCAGCATAAACCACTCTTATTATTATTATTATTATTTTAAATTAGATTTATATGCCGCCCTTCTCCGGAGACTCAGGGCGGCTTACAATGCGTTAAGCAATAGCCTTCATACTTTTGTATATTTTTTATACAAAATCAGCTTATTGCCCCCACAAACTGGGTCCTCAATTTACCTACCTTAGAAAGGATGGAAGGCTGAGTCAACCTTGAGCCTCGAACTTGCAATAATTGCAGACAGCTGGATGTTAATAGCAGGCTATCTAGCCTGTTGAACTATTTGAGGCTCTATTTTGAGGGTTACTACTCTTTTTTCAATGTGTGTGTATGTGTGTGTATGTGTGTGTGTGCTTGCCTACGTACCTTCACAGCCTATTATGAGAGAGAGAGAGAGAGAGAGAGAGAGAGAGAGAGAGAGAGAGAGAGAGAGAGAGAGAGAGAGAGACAGACAGACAGACAGACAGACAGACAGACATGAAAGCCAGGTAGGACATTCTGACGTCTCTGAGACAAGATAATCTCTCCAAAAATTTAGCACAGAAATTAATTCTAGGAGTTGAAGGCCACATATCCTCAGGTTGCTGAGGTTGCAAAAAATTATTACAGTTAGTCCAATGGTTCTGTGGGTGTGGCTTGGTGGGTGTGGCAGGGGAAGAATACTGCAAAATCTCCATTCCCACTTGACTCCAGGGGAAGGATACTGCAAAATCCTTATTCCCTCCCCACTCCTGAGAGAAGGATATTGCAAAATCTCCATTCCCACCCCATTCTCAGGCCAGCCAGAGATGATATTTGCCGGTTCTCCGAAGTGCTCAAAATTTCCGCTACCGGTTCTCCAGAACCTGTCAGAACCTGCTGGATTTCACTCCGAGGTAGTCCTTGACTTATGACCACAATTCAGCCCAAAATTGTATGTTGCTAAGTGAGAAATTTTTATGGCTTTTCCTGCCACATTTGTTAAGTGAATCACTGCAGCTCTTAAATTAGGAGCACGGTTGTTAACCAAAACTGGCTTTCCCATTGACTTTGCTTGCCAGAAGGTCACAAAAGTTGATCAGGTTGAAACATTGCAAGCGTCATAAATATTAACCAGTTATCAGGAGTTCGAATATGAGTCAGTCTAAGACCATGGTGATCCTGCAACGGTCATAAGTGTAAAAGAATGGTCATAAGTCACTTTTTTCAGTGCAATTGTAACTCTGAACTGTCTCTAAATGAGCAGTTGTAAGTTGAAAACTACCTGCAAAACTTATTTTTCTTGGTAAATCTGTCATTGCCGATATGTCACTGTGCATATTTTGCACAGTGACATATCAGCATATCAGTGACACAAACATATGAAGCTGATCATATGTTTGATAGGAACATGGACCAAAGGAAGGTTTAGTAGGTATGAAAAAGGCTGTTCCTATTTGTGAGATGAGATAATTGGGCTCTTGTGAATAATAGAATTGGAATCTCTGCATTTGCTCTAATTAATGTTATTATCCTGGCCTTCTTAGCTGCAGTAAACTGATCCTTTGAAAGATTACTAGCATGCTCTATGCCATGACATTCTTGCTAAAAAGTGCAGCCAGTTTATTGGGCTAGAGTGAAAAACCAATCAATGAATTTCGTTATAACTATGGATGTTTGAACGGTTCTGTAATTAAGATTTGATTAATCTCCAAAACTCAGTTTAACTTAGATTAAACCTGCATCGATTGTATTTCTTCACAATTACCGACTAGGTGCAGCTAAGTTCCCAGGTCATTACAGAGCTGGTAATCAGTTGAGAACGAGGAGGAGGAAATAGATTAAAAGGGAATGCAACTTCGCTTTTTAGAATATGCAAGTGCAAATGCAGACCAACTCAGAACAAAGAGAAAAAGCATAAAAAGAGATTGCAGCGTTATTTCCGTGAACTTGCTTTTGCAACTGAACAAGTAGTACATACGTGGAATCCTCGACTTACATCCTCTTGGTTTAATGACCTTTTGAAGCTATAATGGACCCTCAAAAAAGGACATGAACCAGTTTCAAAGTTCTGAGTCTGCCCACCCAACCTCTTATTGTCACATGACCATATTTTGGGTGCTTGGCAACTGACACACACTTACACTGTTTGCGGTGCTCTGTGATATATGAATTGTTTTTGTAAGCCGCCCTGAGTCCTTGGGGAGAATGGCGGCATGTAAATCACATAAATAAATAATAAATAAATAATGCAATTTATTATGTTTTTTGCAGGAAACTGGCATTTACTTCCGATTTCTGGCAAAAACTGCCTCCTATTGAACAATGGATTCACTTAATAACCGCCATAAAAAGATTGTAATATCGGGTCTGGTCACATGATGTCTAGATTTACAACTGTCATGACCTACAACTGTAATTGTGGAGCTTAATTATTCAAGGACTACTTGTAATTGGCAAACTGCTGTTCAGTTGGCCTCAAGATGGCAGATAAGAGATTCAGAAATAGCAGCTCTTTGCTACCATCTTGAGGTCATCTGCAGATCTGCAGCCTAGATATAATTTGCCTAAATCAGGGGCATCAAACTGGTGGCCTGCAGGCCAGATAAATCCTCTTCAGGCCACGCCCCAGCCCAGCTCCACAAATGGGAAAAACATCGTGAAATATAATGTGACGGCAACATGACACCGCGAGTTTGACATACATGGCCTAAATAAATGGGAAAATGTACTGTACTTCCAAACCTACAAAGTCTGGCAGGCAGAGGTAGATAAACGACCAGCACTTTTATGGTTAATAATACTTAGAAGCCATGAACTGAACATAGGAGAATAGAATTACATGATCCTAAGAACTGGTTAGTACTTAGGAACAACAATGGGGCACATGTCTAGTTTCCTAAGGATTCTGGGAGTTGTGGTTTACCATCACCTGATAGGCCACAGACCTTTTCTCCAAGCCTTAAAATAATGTCTCCCAATCCGGGCATCTTTTGATGCAGTTTCCTAAAATTTTCCTTTCGTTATGACTGTTCAAGTCCTTTCTTTTTTTTTTTTTAATTAGATTTATATGCCACCCTTCTCCGGAGACTCAGGGCGGCTTACAATGCGTGAAGCAATAGCCTTCATACTTTTATATATTTATACAAAGTCAGCTTATTGCCCCCACAACTGGGTCCTCAATTGACCCACCTTAGAAAGGATGGAAGGCTGAGTCGACCTTGAACCCGGGGAGTTTTGAACTGGTGTAATTGCAGGCAGCTGGATGTAAATGCTGCCTTAATAGGAGGCATTAGCCTCGTACGCCACTCAGGCTCCTCCTTTAAAAGGCTGGGCCAGCCAGGAAGTGGAAGTGAGGGATGAAGTCACAATACACAAAATGTAGATGCTTCAACACTGGAGGTAATTAATAAGAGATTAGCCATTTGTCTGAAATGATATAGGGCTGTGATAGCACGCGTGCCCGAAGTGGCAAGTGGAACCATGTTGCCTGACACATACAGTGTCACCCGTTCCTCTTCCGGGTCTCTGATGCGCATGCACACGTGATGATCAGCTGGCCTTTGTGCATCCAGCAATGCTGGAAACTGGAAGAGCCGGTCTTCCGTTTTCCAGGGTGAGCATGTGCGCCGGCTAGCTGATTGTCACACACGCAGAAACCAAAAGACTAGCTGGCCAGCGTGCATGTGGAAGTTCATTTTCCAGTGCTTGCATACCCACTAGGCAGCTCCTCTTTGGGGTTGCGTCCCAAATGAGCATGTGCAGAGAGTGCTTGTGCCTATGTGCTTCCCTTTCAGCACTCGGTGCCGAAAAGATTTGCCATCACTGATATAGGGTTTCCTGCTTAAGAGGAGGTTGGACTAGAACAGTGGTCACTAACTGGTGTTCTGTGGACCACTGGTGGTCCATGAGAAAATTTTGGTGGTCCGCAGAAAAATTATTTGCATTTCACTAAATCAGGGGTCCTCAAACTATGACCCCTAGGCCGGATACGTTCCATAAACATTTATGTTGCTGCAAAGTGTCTCCCCCTTTGGGGACTTTTTGTACGGGTTGGAAGGGGGCAGAAATTCCAACTTGGGGTCTGTTTCAGCCTCCTGGTGTGGAGCTTTGGGCGAAGACCTGGAGGGAAGTGCCACTGGTGGCGAAGAGCCGGAGGGCCTCGTTCCAGTGGGACTGCCTCATGGCCTGGAACTGGCTGACCATCTCAGTCCACTCAGCCTACAGTCACCGGTACCTAGCCTTGCACTACTGCAAGGGTTCCCTCTGCTTGGAAAGCCTATGCTCATAGTCCTCAGTGAGATGCTTCTGCTGAGCCTCCTTCTCGGTCAGATCCAATTTGAACTGAGCTGTTTTGCCAACTCTTTCTTGTGGTGGCTGCTTAGCTCCAACAACTGCTTCCTGTTGGGGCCCTAAGGAGCCCGAGCAGGCAAGGAGTGAGCGGGAGGGGTGAGTAGAAGCTGTTGAGACGCCCCTTGATGTGAGTGATATTGAGTTGGCCATGCCCACCCAATCACATAACCATCTAGCCTCACCCACCCAGCTGGTCATTAGGCAGATCATATTAGTGGTCCGTGGAATTTAAAATTATGAATTTATGATCCCTGAGGTCTGAAAAGTTGGTGATCCCTGGACTAGAAGGTATCTGTGAGGTACCTTCGAACTGTGTTGTTCTGTTCTGTACTGCTAGCTTAGGGTACAAGCCAATGACTGGAATTCAGCTGGACAAAGGGCCATTGGTATACAAATCACAGGATATAACAGAGACCTTGTTATTAAGTTTGGGGCAAGCCATGTGTGTGTGTGTGTCTGTGTGTCTGTGTGTCTGTATGTGTGGACAAAAACTATATTTGAATGTGGATTATAAAGTAGCCAAAATTGAAGAAGCTTCTTGGATGGGAAGCAAAATATCTTCAAGGAAAAACCAGGAAAGTTGCCTCTTGAAAAAGCACCATTGGGACAACCAAAGGCCAAAAATTTGCTGAACTTTAAGCTTGTTCTTCAACACTCACCTGCCACAATCAAACTGAAACTACCCCTAAATTTTTAAATGATTTCTAAAGCTGTGCATCAATGGAGGAGCTCAGCCTATCTGTCTGCAGATCAAGAAATGCATGGTTTCTCTGAATTTCCCAAACATTTCTCAAGAGTGGAACAGTCCTGAATGAGGACAGTAGCTCTCCAGCTGATCTTCCTCCCAATTAATTTATTTAAAGATGCATCTACTAAAAGGTTTATAGGCCACTTAACTTGCCAAGATGTGACTCCGGGCAGCATATAACCATAAAAACTGTTATGTCCTTATAAGGACATCCACCTGGGATTGGCTGAAGATCCTTTCGGCGGGAGTTTTGAATCCCTGTCAGTGGGCGGTGCGTCTGCCGGAGCAAATATAAGGAGAGCTCCGGCAGCGCACAGCCAGTTCAGTTCTCGTTGAATAAACGATTGTTCTTGAACTCAGCTGGTCACTCTTCTTTCCTGCGCCGATCTAACACTGGCGACGAAGGACTAGAGAAGAATCCCGCGTGGCACGATCGCCTTAACGAGCTGAAGTCACTCGACGCGGCCTGAAGAATGGCAACGCCGCAAGCGCCGTTCGCCTCGCTGGCTCCTTTCAACCCCAGCCGGGAGAAATGGAGCTCCTATATGATCCGTTTCCGCCAATTCCTCCGGGGAAACGGCTACACCAACATCGACGACGAGAGGAAGAGGGCTCTTTTCCTCACCAACTGCGGCACCGATGTGTTGGAGCTCGCCGTCAACCTCGTCGCACCCAGAGACATTGAAGTCATGTCCTGGGTGGATCTACAGGCTGCCCTGCAAGACCATTATGCACCAACGGGCACCCCCATTTCCAACCGCTTCACTTTCCGCCAAAGGAATCAGATGGAAGGCGAATCCCTCAAAGACTTTGTTGCGGCATTGCGACAAATCGCAGCTAACTGCGAATTTGAAAATGTTGACAATGCCTTACGAGACGGGATCGTCTTCGGAATGAGAGATGCCAACCTCCAGAAAAAGTTCCTGAGTAGGAAGCGCCTGTCCCTGAAGGACGTCCTCGAAGAGGCCACGGCTGCGGAGACCTCTGAGACCGCCGCCGCTGCGATGCGCCAGTCCCGTGGGATCCATAAGATCCACAAGCCGGCGTCTGAGTCGTCCGATGAATCTGCCACGCCAACCGATTCCGAGGGAGAATCGACCGTTTTGAAAGTTTCCCGCCCATCTAGGCGGGAAATTCAAAAAGATGGCCGCCGCGCAGCCCAATGCGGCAGTTGCAAGGGACTCCATCCACGCCAATCCTGCCGCTGGCGCGATGCAACCTGCAGACGCTGCCTCAAGAAGGGGCACATCGCCGAGGCATGCAGAGCCTCTGATCCGGTTCCGGACTCGATTAAACCCCGCACTCAAGAAAATCGCCGCGATACCCAGAGGTCATCCAAACGGTCCTCAAACCAGCAAAACCGCGACGAACGCAATGACTCCCAGGGCGGCGCTGTACACCAAACTACCATCGGACTCACCAGTAACTCCAATGCCACAAAATTCCATGTGACACTGTTGGCAGAAGGGTTGCCGTGCACGATGGAAGTCGACTCAGGCTCCGTCTACTCTATTATCGACTGGCACCAGATTAAGAAGCTGAAGCCGGCACTTCGCAAGCGCCACCTTCAACCCCTTCACTCTCAGCTGGTGGATTTTGGCGGGAATCCCATCGGCGTTCTCGGAAGAACCAACCTCCACATCGCCTTCAAGCTATTCCAAGGCCAGCTTCCAATAACAGTCGTGGAGCACAGCCGTCCGACCCTGCTGGGCGTGGAGTGGTTCGAGCCGTTGGGGCTTTCTATTGGAGGCATCCACCAGATTAGCTCAGGGGAACTCGACGCACTCATCGGAGAGTTCCAAGAAGTCTTCGATGGTAAGTTAGGGACCTTTACAGGGAAACCCATTTCTTTCAATCTGGACAAGGGGGTTACCCCTATTCGGCTTAAGCCCCGCCGGGTTCCATTTGCCTTGAGGGCTAAGGTAGATGCTCAGCTAGATAAGCTGATAGCCCAAGGCATACTGGAACCCATCGATCATGCTTCATGGGAGACTCCCATTGTGACCCCCATGAAGCAGGATGGATCTGTGCGCATCTGCGCTGACTACAAAGTGACCATCAATAAAGCGTTACCGCAGAGCGCATACCCTGTGCCGGTGGTGCAACACTTGCTGCACTCACTCGGCAAGGGCCAAATTTTTGCCAAACTGGACCTGGCCCAGGCTTACCAGCAACTGCCAGTTGATCGGGAAACGGCGGAGGCTCAGACAATTGTCACCCATAGAGGCGCGTTTAAGTGCAACCGCCTCCAGTTTGGGGTCAGTGCAGCCCCAGGCATTTTCCAATCTATGATGGAACGCCTTCTCCAAGGCGTTCCAGGGGTGGTGCCTTACTTCGATGATGTACTGATCTCTGGTGAATCTAAGGCCCAACTCTTTGACCGACTGAGACTCGTTTTACGACGGTTTCAGGAGAAGGGCCTGAGGGTCAGGAGGGACAAGTGCATCATCGGGGTACAGGAAGTCGAGTTCCTGGGCTATCTCATTGATAGTTCTGGCATCCGCCCCACTAAATCAAAAGTTAAGGCTATCCATGAAGCTCCCAGCCCCAAAAACAAAGCGGAGCTTCAGGCTTTCCTTGGATTGCTTAACTTTTACACAATTTTCCTCCAGCAGAAAGCCACAGTTGCTGAGCCGCTCCACCGCTTGCTGGCAAAGGCGGCTCCCTGGAGGTGGGGACGCGAGGAAGAATCTGCTTTTCGAGCCGTGAAGGATCTGCTGACCTCCGACAGCGTGCTCATTCAATATAATGAGACGTTGCCCATCAGACTGACCTGTGATGCTTCACCCTACGGCGTGGGCGCTGTCCTCAGCCACGAACTGCCTACCGGCTGTACAGCCCCCATTGCCTACTTTTCTAAGACTATGTCCACTACAGAACGCAACTATAGCCAACTGGACAAAGAGGCATTGGCTATTGTTGCGGGGGTGAAGCGCTTCCACGAATACCTCTATGGCCGGTGTTTCACCATCGTCACCGATCACAAGCCGCTGTTGGGCCTTCTCGCCGGAGACAAGCAAACACCAGCCTTCATGTCCCCACGCATGACGCGTTGGGCCATTTTCCTCGCCGGCTACTCCTACAGCCTCGTCCATCAACCCGGTAAAGCCATCGCGAACGCCGATGCACTCAGCCGATGCCCATCCGCCGAGACCGTGGAGGATCCCGCTCCCACGATCGAACTGCTGCACATTGACAATGACAGCAACTGTCCAGTAACATCTGCCGACGTCGCAACGCACACGCGGGCTGACCCCATCCTTCGCCAAGTCCAGGCTTGGGTCTTAAGAGGCTGGCCGACCCAAAATGTCAGCAGCGACTTCCTGCCATTCAGCCGAAAGCGAGAGGAGCTGTCCACCATGCGCGGCTGTTTACTATGGGGAGACAGGGTGCTGATTCCCGGCTCGTTACAAAAACGGACTCTGACCGCTTTACATAAAGGACACCCGGGCATTGTCCGGATGAAAGCACTGGCACGGAGCTACGTCTGGTGGCCAACCATGGACAAAGACATTGAACAATGGGTCGCCAGGTGTACTCCGTGCCAAGAAGTCAGACCTGCACCCCCTCAATCCGACCCGACGCCCTGGGAAAGTCTCTCGCCAAGATGGGACCTGGGGATTGGCAGGAGCGCATTGACACCTTCCTGCTGACACAACACATCACACCCCACTCTGCCACCCGGAAATGCCCTGCCGAACTGTTGATGGGCAGGCGACTCCGGTCACCCCTGGACAGACTGCACCCGCAATACACTTCGGAGGTTCCCGCATCTGCCAGCCGTCAACTTCGCCAATTTTCTATCGGCGACGCCGTGTTCGCTTTAAACTTCCACGGCTCGCCTAAATGGCTTAAAGCTACAGTACACAGCACAACCGGCCCCAAATCCTACCGAGTTGAGCTGGAAGACGGACAGATCGTGAGACGTCATCTCGACCAGCTCCGCAAAAGGTGGAGGGAAGTGGGTGAAAACCAGCCGGACGAGGTAGGCCTAAACCACCCCGACGAGGTAGGCCTAAACCACCCCGACGAGGTAGGCCTAAACCACCCCGACGAGGTAGGCCTAAACCACCCCGACGAGGTAGGCCTAACACACCCCGATGAGGTAGGCCTAAACCAACCTTGTGAGGTAGGCCCCGACCTCCCCGACGGAGCAGGCCAACACCACCCTGGCGAAGTAGGACGACCCCACCCAGACGAGGGAGGCCGCCAACAGACAAGAAAGACAAGCACCTTGGCGCCAAATTCAACTGCAGATGCAAACAGCCAAGTAGACCGGGGACAACCCAGCAGGGGAAGCCAACAGCAGCCCCGCGAAGTGGTAACCCGACAGCCCGGAGACGGGGACCTCCAGCCAACTCCTCAGAAGACCCCGCAACAACCCACCGACCGCGCAGAAGACCAACCCTGCGAGGAAGGCCACCACCACCCCAGCAGGGTAGGCCAACACCAACCCGGCATGGCCGAACAACCCGGCGCCCCGCCAACAACGAAATCACCTCCAGCCAACCAGCCGTACCGAGAGGGCTTACACCACCCCTGCAAGGTAGGCCTACGCCACCCCGACAGGGTCGAACCGCCACCCGGGTCATCCACCAACCACCCCGGGAGTAAGCCGGACTCAACCAGGGGACCCCCAGGGTTAGCCCAGCCACCTCCGCCGAACTCGCACCCAGACCCAGACCGACGCGACTCGAGCCCAGCAGGGAACCGAGGGAAACCCAGGGACCTACCGAGGCTCAGAAGTTCCAGACCGGTCCACCGCAGAGAGCCACAACGGCGATCTCAGGATCCGTGCAGGAACGAGGGAGACCAGCATCCACAGCAGGCAGAGGTCCGAGACCCGGCCGGAGGTTCGGGAACTGAGCCCGCGTCCTCTACGGCCAGATCCAGCCCGGCACCGGAGCTGGAGCCCAGAGCAGAGCGGACACCTCCCGTCCATGTCAGTGCCCATCCGAACTGTGAACTGCGCAGGTCTACGCGGGCACGTAGACGTCCTGTTTATCTTAGCGATTACCTCCCTGATGGACTGACTAAGAACTAGGGGGGAGGAGTGTTATGTCCTTATAAGGACATCCGCCTGGGATTGGCTGAAGATCCTTTCGGCGGGAGTTTTGAATCCCTGTCAGTGGGCGGTGCGTCTGCCGGAGCAAATATAAGGAGAGCTCCGGCAGCGCACAGCCAGTTCAGTTCTCGTTGAATAAACGATTGTTCTTGAACTCAGCTGGTCACTCTTCTTTCCTGCGCCGATCTAACAAAAACAAATAATAATATCTCAATAACAACAACAAAAATCATCTGAAAGAACAAAACACTCTGTTGAAGAGCTGGACCGAGGATGCCAGTTGAAGTTCACCTGGCATCCTGGGTCCAGCCACATTGAGTTTTCTTTGGATTTAATTTGAAAGAAGTGAGAAGGCAAAGAAGCAAAAGAGAAAATGAAGTATGAAAGGAAGGACTTTTACCCATTCCTTGGTCTTCTTGTAACTGAGGGCCTGCATTTGCTCAACATAGGAAGGCTAATTACTGTTTGTGTGTCTCTGTGTTATAATTGTTTTGTGTAAATCCAGCCTGTGCAGTTAATTGAGAGTTCAGAGTATGTGTGAACCAAGTAAATGGTTTAATTTAGAACCCGGGTTAATTGTAGTGGATGAATGCAGGACAAGAATGAATGACTCCTTCTGAAATAACCCTTTGAAGACATTATGAAAGAAAGTTTTTCTTTTTATCAGATCAAATGGGACCTGGTAAGGGGAGAAAATGCAGGATAAATTTCCTCCCCAGTATTAATAACTTTCTTCCAATTGAGACAGAGAGAGAAGAAATTCTTAACTAATCTGCACCTAATCCTACATCATAGCAATTTACATGTACCAATTATACTGGCACTAAAACTACCCTGCCTGCAATTAATATTTTCTGTCTCCCAGGATTTAGGTCAAATTATGTAAAAAGGTTTGACCTTTTAAAGACCTTTTCATTATCTCAAAAGGGCTTCCTAAACATTACACGTCTTTATCCCTCTTTTGTTTAAGAAATCTTGGTTTTTTTCAAAGAGCACCACAAATATTCCAGAAATGATTTTTCAGGAATTAGCCTATCAGTGCAAGCCAGCTCCTCTATATTTTTATGCTTCCCACTTACCCCCAATTCAGTCCTGAAGAAGAACTGAGCTACTATACACATAGCAATGATGCTTCCATTCTATCTTTGCTGCTCTGAACTATTCTACCTATGTCTTTACCGGAATTCCTCACCTATTCAGACATCATAAAACAATCCAGGGTGCAAATTAGCGAGAGGTCCTTTCAGGAAAGAAGGAGGTGGTGCTGCCTGGGCTAGAAAAGTCAGACGCTTGGTAGATGTGTGTGTCAGTCTAGACAATCAACTGTGAAGCTCAGGAGCCCCAAAGCTTTGATTTATCACATTTTTGCACACACACGTACGCAGGTCTGAGCCAAATGGTCAGCAAAGCACAGTTGCTATTCCAAAGAACTAACTGCTAAGAATTTGCAGGAGCCCCTGCTCCCTCAACTCTTGAAATGGCCATCCTTTTGAGGATCATATTGCAAACAGCAGTGCTTTGCGCTGTTTATAGTCCATGGCTGAGGAAGAGTAAAGGCTTTCAAAAGGACAAAAATACAATGATTATTTTTTCTCCAAAACACCTGGGTGGAAGCTCAAGGAATGAAGATCCAAGCTGGAACTAAGGAGAAATCTTCTGACAGTGAGAACAATTAGTTAATGGAACTAAGTGTCTATTTTATTTTATTTTATTTTATTTTATTTTATTTTATTTTATTTTATTTTATTTTATTATTTTATTTTATTTTATTTTATTTTATTTTATTTTATTTTATTTTATTTTATTTTATTTTATTTTATTTTATTATTTTATTTTATTTTATTTTATTTATTTTATTTTATTTTATTTTATTTTATTTTATTTTATTTTATTCTCTTATTTCTCTTATTTTATTTTATTATTTTATTTAAATTATTTTATGTTATTACTTTATTGTTTTTATTTTTTTATTCATATCCCTCCTATATTATGTTTACAAATAACTCGAGGTGGCAGACATATTCAGCGCATCTTCCTCCTCCTATTTTCCTCATACAACAACCCTGTGGTGTGGGTTGGGCTGAGAGAAAGAGTGACTAGCCAAGGTCATTCTGCTGGCTGTCATGTCTAAGGTGGGACTAGAACTCACAGTTCTAAGCTGCTGCTTTAACCACTAGACCAAAGTGGGTCTTCAAGAAAAAAATTGAACAGCCATTTTTGTGGGAAAGAATAAGGTCTCCTGTCCTAGTTGGGAGTGGGACTAGATGGCCTCCAAGATCCCTTCCTGCTCTATCATTCTATGATTCTATTTACAAGAGCTTCATACCTCCTGAATGGACATCAGTGTATTCAACTATCTCAGTGAAAAACGTTTGCAGACCAACCTGGTGGACAAGGAGATGGCTTTAATTTACTAGACCTATTTATCGATTAGCTACATTTCTTTAAAATGCATTAATCTTCATCCTATTATCTCCTGGATCAATTACTTTCATCAATTAAAGTTTAATAACTGTATCTGTTTCCAAAAGGTCTCTTGGAGAGCTTTGTTTATTTTTTTAAAAAGCAGCTCCATACTTGTCTAATGCCATTGACAGGACTCATCAAACTACTGTAGCATTAAAAAAAAAATCCACCACTGGTTGATCCTAATAAAGGCATTGCTCAGAAATTAAATCTGGATTCCCTCCATAAATCAGCATAGTTGTATTTGCTTCTTATTTGCTTATTAAGTTATACACTTCAGTAAAGAACACGGGGACCCATTTAGTATAATTTTGATATCGTTATTCATAGTGGTTTATGCAGAATTACTCAGAATTTTAAAATTATTTAAATAAAATTATTTAAATAAAATGAGATTTTATATTTCTAAAATCAAATACATATGTAAGGCATATTTTGAAACTAACGTGTATCTAGATTTCTGGTCCTGCATTCTGGAGTGTTAAGCTCAGGGCTAGATGTATTTCTGCACACAAACTCACATTATTTTTAAATTAATTTTATTTATGATTCATTAAATTTGCTTGCCACCCATCCTGCCACAGAGTGCCTCATATTTTTAAAGTCATAAAAATCTGCCTGAAATTGTACAGGGTTTCCTCTTTTTATTTATTTTTATTTTATTTTAATTTGATTTATATGCCGCCCTTCTCCGGAGACTCAGGGCGGCTTACAATGCGTTAAGCAATAGCCTTCATACTTTTGTATATTTATATTTATACAAAGTCAGCTTATTGCCCCCAACAAACTGGGTCCTCTTTGAGCAGAGCAGTTGGATTAGAAGACCCCCTAAGGTCCTTTCCAGCTTTGTTATTCTGTTATATTTTTAATTTAAAAAAATAATAATAATCTGCTCCTGCAACCTGGAGTTTGGACTTAGAGAAAGATGTATTTCTATGAAATACACACATAAGAGACGCAAACACACATAGAGACACACAGTTTTAAAATGAATTTTATACATTTAATTTTTTTTTTTTTTAGAAAAGTATATGCAGTTAATTCTTGGCTGGAGAAGGCAGAATTTCCTTCATTGGTACAAGAAGAGGTTGACTTATGACCACAAGGGAGCCCAAAATTTCTGTTGCTATGTGAAGCATTTGTTAACTGAGCTTTGCTCCAGTTACAACCCTTTTGGCTACAGTTGTTAAGTGAATCATTACAGTTGTTAAGCTAATAATCCGGCTTCCCCATTGCCTTTGCTTATCAGAAGGTCCCCAAAAGGGATCACATGACCCCAGGACCAGTAGTGGGATTCAGCCAGTTCGCACCACTTCGGGAGAACCGGTTGTTAACTTTCTGAGCAGTTTGGCAAACTGGTTGTTGGAAGAAATCATTAGGGCAGAGAACCGGTTCTTAAATTACTTGAATCCCACCACTGCCCAGGACACTTTAATCGTCATAAATATAAACCAGTTGTCAAGCATCTGAATTTTGATCACATGACCCCTAGGGATGCTGCAGCGGTCATAAGTGTGAAAAATGATCGCAAGTCACTTTTTTCAGTGACTTTCAGGTAACTTTGAAAGGCCATTAAATGAACTGTTGTACGTAGAGGACTACCTGGGTCCTTCTTACACATGACCACCTTATGTAGCACCACAATATCACAAAGGCCAGGAAAACATCATTCCAATAGAACAGAACAGAACAGAACAGAACAGAACAGAATTTTTTATTGGCCAAGTGCGATTGGACACACAAGGAATTTGTCTTTGGTGCATAAGCTCTCAATGTACATAAAAGAAAAGATATGTTCATCAAGAATCATAAGGTACAACACTTAATAATAAGTCATAGGGTAAAAATAAGCAATCAGGAAACAATATCAATATCAATCGTAAGGATACCAGTAACAAAATTACAGTCATACAGTCATAAGTGGGAGGAGATGGGTGGTGGAAACGATGAGAAGATTAATAATAGATAGTGTTATGATGCTATCAATAACACTGGCTTTCCTGAACGTGATGTTCTCCAGATGTTTGAAGGGTACCATTCCCAGATGTGCAGTCCCCAACACCTTGGAGGCCATGTAGTCCTTGACTCACAATCATTCATTTAATGGCTGTTAGAAGTTACAACCTCACTGAAAAAAGTGACTTACGATCATTTTTCACACTTATGACCTTTGCAGCATCTCTGTGGTCATGTGATCAAAATTTGGACGCTTGGCCACTGGTTCATATTTATGACCATTGCAGAGTCCCGGGATCATATGATCCCCTTTTGCGACCTTTTGACAAGTAAAGTCAAAGGGGAAGCCAGGTTCACTTAACAACTGTGCTAAGAAATGTCATAAAACAGGGGAAACTCACTTCATAACAGTCTTATGGCTCAGTGGCTAAGACACTGAGCTTGTCGATCAGAAAGATCTGTGGTTTGAATCCCTAGTAAAGGCCTCCTGAGTGAGCAGGGGGTTGGACTAAATGACCTCCAAGGCCCCTTCCAACTCTGTTACTGTTATAAATATAATTTTTGGGCTCAGTTGTGGTCATAAGTCTAGAACTACCTGGGTATGCTTAATTCTCCCTGGTATTTTTGGTATAAATTTGCTTTTGCTCAGGATAAGTAAGTTGTAGACTACAGTTCCCAGCATCCCAACCAAGAATGGTTTTTAGTGAAGGGTGCTGGGAACTGTAGTTCACCAACATTCCAAGAGCCACATTTTACTTCCCTATGCTTTGTCTATGGAGATTCCCAGTCATCTAGGTCAGCGATCACCAACTGGTGATTTTTCTGTGGCCCACTAAAATTTTCTCATGGACCACTGGTGATCCATGAGAAAATTTTAGTGGGCCACAGAAAATTATTTGCATTTTTTATGTTGCACTAAATTAGGGTCCTCAAACTACGGCCCCTGGGCCGGATACGTGCAATGAACGTTTGTGTTGCTGCAGAGAGTATCCCCCTTTGGGGTCTTTTTGTGTGGGTTGGAGGGGGGCAGAAATTCCGACTCAGGGTCTGCTTCAGCCTCCTGGTGCAGGGCTTTGGGTGAAGGCTGGAGGGAAGTGCCACTAGTGGCAAAGAGCCAGAGGGACTCGTTCCAGTGGGACTGCATCGTGGAACTGAGATGGAACTGGCTGACCATCTCAGCCCGCTGAGCCTCCAGGCACAGGTACCTGGCCTTGCACTCCTGCAGATCTTCCCGCTGCTTGGAAAGCCTAGGCTCCTAGTCCTCAGTGAGGTGCTTCTGTTGAGCCTCCTTCTCGGTCAGATCCTATTTGAACTGAGCTGTTTTGCCAACTTTTTCTTGTGGTGGCTGCTTAGCTCCAACAACTGCTTCCCGTTGGGGCCCTTAGGAGCCTGGATGGGCAGGCGAGGTGGGGCTGGGAGGGGAGGGGCGAGTAGAGGCCAGCGAGGCGCCCCTTGACATGGGTGACATCAATTTGGGCATGCCCACTCAGTCACATGACCACCTAGCCATGCCCACCCTGCCGGTTATTAGACAGATCATATTAGTGATCCCCGGGATTTAAAATTATGAATTTAGTGGTCCCTGAGGTCCGAAAGGTTGGTGACCCCTGATTTAGATTGTCCCAAAGGTGCTTTTTCAAAAGCCAACTGGACTTTCTTTGTTTTTCCATGAAGACATTTTACTTCTCATTCAAGAAGCTTCTTCAGTTCTGACTTCACTCAGAACTTTCTTCAAAGGAAAACAAATTCCAGTTGCCTTTTGAAAAAGCAATCTTCGGGATGTCCAATGGACTTGCGCATTGTGGAAAATAAAAATGGCGTGTTTTCTCTTGCTTGCTGACTTAGGCCTTGATGCAGTGGTGAAATCCAATTTTTTTTTACTACCGGTTCTGTGGGCATGGCTTGGTGGGCTTCGTGTGGCTTGGTGGATGTGGCAGGGGAAGGATATTGCAAAATCCCCATTCCCTCCTCACTCCTGGGGAAAGGATATTGCAAAATGTCCATTCCCACTCCACTCTGGGACCAGCCAGAGGTGGTATTTGCTAATTCTCCGAACTACTCAAAATTTCTGCTACCGGTTTTCCAAGCTGCTCAAAATTTCCACTACTGGTTCTCCAGAACCTGTTCAGAACATGCTGGCTCTGTTGGCAACCTGGCTGGTATCACCGAGACCTGGTTGGGCCATGAGGGGGGAGTCCCCCTCGTGGAGATGTGCCCACCGGGTTTTCTTGCATTTCACCAGCCGAGAGCCCAGGGTAGGGGTGGGGGAGTAGCGGTCGTTATTAAGGAAGGTCTGGGTCCGAGGGAGGCCACTGTACCTCAGATAGCCGGGTGTGAGTCCATCTATGTGAGGTGGGGCCCTGGTGGGCAGATGGGTCTGTTAGTCACGTACCTGGCTCCCTGCCACGTGGCAACAACCCTGCCCGAGCTTCTCAATGTTATAGCCGAAGTGGCGGTTGTTACTCCCAGGCTTATAGTCATGGGGGATTTCAACCTGCCATCTATCGGTGAGGCATCTGAGCTGGCTCGGGAGTTCATGGCTTCCATGACGGCCATGGACCTGACCCAGGTAATTCAGGGCCCGACTCACGTTGGTGGACACACCCTGGACCTAGTTTTTGTCTCTGGTCAGTGGTTGGGTGGTCTTGATACTGGGGATATAGGCGTGGAACCCTTGTCATGGACTGACCACTCGCTCCTCCGACTCGACTTTCTGACCGCTGCACCCCACCGCAGGGAGGCGGAACCTGTTAGGTGGTTCCGCCTCAGGCGCCTGATGGATCCTGATAGGTTCCAGACGGAGCTTGGGCCATTTCCTGAGACACTGGCACGCGACTCGGCTGAGGACCTGGTGGCTGCCTGGGATAGGGCGGCCGGTGGGGCCTTGGACCGTGTCGTGCCTTTGCGGCCTCTGACCCGGCGCCGAACTCACTTATCTCCTTGGTTCACCGAGGAGCTGAGGGAGATGAAGCGCCGGAAAAGACGCCTAGAGAGCGGTTGGAGGGCCAGTCGCTCCGATTCTGACTTGACACTAGTAAGAGCTTATATTAAGACTTACTTAGTGGCAATAAAAGCGGCGAAATCTAATTATTTCGCCGCCCTTATTGCATCATCAGATAATCGCCCAGCCGCCCTGTTTAGGGTGACCCGCTCCCTCCTTCATCTGGGAGCGCGGGAGGATCCCTTGCAGGGACGTGCTGAGGATTTTGTGCAATATCTGGATGATAAAATAACTCAGATTCGGGATGAGTTGGCCGCCGACTGGGTTGGTTCGGGCGAGGTGACTGAGCCCGGTCTTGAGAGTGTTATCTGGGCTGAGTTCGATCCTGTGGCTCCCGAGGACGTGGACAGGATCCTGGGGAGATTGAATGCCACCACATGTTTATTGGACCCGTGTCCCTCCTGGTTGGTGCTGGCCTCCCGGGAGGTTACACGAGGCTGGCTCCAGGAGATTATAAATGCTTCTCTGAGTGAGGGTGCCCTACCGACCGCCTTGAAGGAGGCGGTGGTGAGGCCCCTCCTCAAGAAGCCCTCCTTGGACCCAGCTGCTTTGGTAAATTATCGTCCAGTCTCCAACCTTCCCTTTCTAGCGAAGGTTGTTGAGAGTGTGGTGGCATGGCAGCTCCCCCGGTGCCTGGATGAAGCTGTCTATTTAGACCTGCTCCAGTCCGGCTTCAGGTCTGGTTACAGCACCGAAACGGCATTGGTCGCGTTGGTGGATGATCTCTGGAGGGCCCGGGGTAGGGGATACTCCTCTATCCTGGTGCTGTTAGACCTCTCAGCGGCTTTTGATACCATCGACCATGGTATCATGTTGCGCCGGTTGGAGGGATTGGGGGTGGGGGGCACCATCCTACCTCTCCGACCGGTCGCAATCTGTGTTGACAGGGGGGGCAGCGGTCGACCCCGAGGCGCCTAGTGTGTGGGGTGCCACAAGGATCGGTCCTCTCGCCCCTTCTGTTCAACATTTATGTAAAGCCGCTGGGTGAGATCATCCGTGGTTTTGGGGTGGAATTCCATCAGTACGCTGATGACACTCAGCTGTACATTTCCACCCCAGACCACCCCAATGATGCCGTGGAGGTGATGTCCCAGTGCCTTGAAGCTGTGCGGGTCTGGATGGGGAGAAACAGGCTTCGACTCAACCCCTCCAAGACCGAGTGGCTGTGGCTACCGGCGTCCCGATATAGCCAACTGACTCCATCGTTGGTTATTGGGGGCGAATCATTGGCCCCCACGGAAAGGGTGCGCAACTTGGGCGTCCTCCTGGACTCACGGCTGTCTTTAGAGGATCATACGACAGCCGTGGCCAGGGGGGCTTTTTATCAGGTCCGCCTGATACGCCAGTTGCGGCCCTTTCTAGATCGGGACTCCCTACGCACAGTCACTCAGGCGCTTGTCACGTCTCGCCTGGACTACTGCAATGCTCTCTACATGGGGCTCCCCTTGGGATGCACCCGGAGGCTTCAGCTGGTGCAGAATGCGGCCGCGCGGGGGATTATGGGAGCGACAGGACGCTCCCACGTGACACCTCTCCTGCGTGAGCTGCATTGGTTGCCGGTTGATTTCCGGGTGCGTTTCAAGGTGTTGGTAATGACCTTTAAAGCGCTCCATGGCTTAGGACCAGGGTACTTACGGGACCGCCTGCTGCCACCAATTGCCTCCCACCGACCGGTTCGCTCCCACAGAGAGGGCCTCCTCAGGGTGCCGTCAGCCAGACAATGCCGGCTGGCGACCCCCAGGGGGAGAGCGTTCTCTGTGGTAGCCCCCACCCTCTGGAACGATCTGCCTCCTGAACTGAGGACTATTGCGGACCTCCGGACTTTTCGTCGGGCTCTAAAGACGCACTTTTTTCAACTCGCCGGACTTGCCTGATCCCTTCTTTTAAATATTTTATATTTATATTTATATATTTTTTATACATTTTTAAATTTTAAATTTTTTAGAGCTTTAACTTTCAGCCTTAACTTATATTGATTTTAGGATGGTTTTAATTGTTTATGTACTGGTTTTAATTGGCTGTACACCACCCTGGGTCCGCCAGGAGAAGGGCGGTATAGAAATTTAATAAATAATAATAAATAATAATAAATAATAATAATAACCTTCCCTTCCCAAATTTGTAAACTGTCCTGGATGGAGGCATTTCTGATTGGAGTAACTGGACTTTTCCATTGTGAAATAAATATGTATTTTATTGGTTGCATTAATAAAGAGCCAGTTTTCACGTGCATAGCTCCAGGTTGGGAGGTGGAAAATGACACCTCTACCCTCTCTTTGCAGTCGTTTTTCCGCTTTTTAACCAAATCCCTTCATATTTAGTACCATGCTTGCATGACGTCTGATTTTATATATATATTAAAAAAATCCAAAGAAATTTGAAAATCAGCTCAGATGCCTGGGTTTATTTTATATTCCTCTCTAGTGGCAAATTTATCACAGTCCATAAAACAAGCTGCTGCATCTGGTGGTGAAAAGAACTTAAAAGTCAGGGAAAAGGAGGAGGCCAGGAGGAATTCCATAATTAACTCTCAGCTAACTATTTTTTGCTCGTTCCTCTTCTTGTACGCTGCATTTCGATATAATTAAAGCAAAAGTTGTACATTGAGCCTAGCAGCACTGAGGAAATGCGTATACATTCAAAGTTGTTGGAAGTTTTTTTCAAGGGAAGGACCTTGTGGGTTTTTTTCCTCTTTTTATCATCTTCTCACATCCTCTTCTATTTGTGTACAGGAAGTGCTCAATTTACAACAATTTGTTTAGTGACAGTTCGAAGTTACAATGAAAAAAAGTGACTATGTTCACACTTACTACCGTTGTAGCATCCCCCTGGTCACATGATCAAAATTAAGACGCTTGGCAGCTGACTCATATCTATGACTGCGGCAGAGTTCCAGGCTGCAACCAGTTTAACAAGCAGTTCTGTGAGCGCGTGCCTAATGCGTTTGCGCGCAGCGTTCAAAATACATCAGTTTGAAGCTCAGCTGCTTACCTTCTAAGGCAGCCCCGTTAAGTAGAACAGTGGAGGCGCAGAAATCAGCTGTGCTGCGCGAATCAGCTGAGCCAGAAAGAAGGAAATATAGGACAGGACAGGATGGGGGTGGGTGTGGGCAGCTGATTGTTGGATTCGCCTAAACCAGTCCAAACCAGTAGCACCCCACCACTGGTTCTAGGGTCATGTGATCCCCTTTTGTGATCTTTTGACAAACAGAATCAAAGCCTGAGTAGCGTAGGGGGGTAATGCCTCCTACAAAGGCAGCATTTAAGAACCAGCTGCCTGCAATTACTGCGAGTTCAATCCTAGCCAGGCTCAAGGTTGACTCAGCCTTCCATCCTTTCTAAGGTAGGTAAATTGAGGACCCAGTTTGTGGGGGCAATAAGCTGACTTTATATAAAATATACAAAAGAATGAAGGCTATTGCTTCACGCATTGTAAGCCGCCCAGAGTCTCCGGAGAAGGGCAGCATATAAATCAAATTAAAAAAAAAAATCAAGAGGGAAGCCAGATTCACTTAATAATCAAGTTATTAACTTAAATAACATGAACTTCAGTGATTCACTTAACAATTGTGACAAGAAAGGTCATAAAATGAGGCAAAATTCATTTAACAACTGTCTCACTTAACAACAGAAATTTTGAGCTAATTGTGGTCGTAAGTCA
This sequence comes from Coluber constrictor foxii, assembly GCA_038048745.1. NCBI lineage: Eukaryota > Metazoa > Chordata > Lepidosauria > Squamata > Colubridae > Coluber > Coluber constrictor. Next base: position 164,113,809 of record CM075961.1, on the reverse strand, counting down.
AGGACTACCTTTCATTTAACAACAGTTCAACGTTATTATAGATTTAAAGTGCCTTAGGACCTGTATTTACAACCATTGTAACACCCAAATATTCACCAATATTCTGTAACATTTCTGTCTGGGTAGAAAGTTCTTGTCCCACGTGAAAATTTAAAAGGATACAAGCATAAGGTTGGAGTGTGTCTTTTCTGCTCTCACCCCACTAGATTTGTTTTTGTTGGCCGGGATTCGTAAGTCGGAAAAAGACTTTGCCTCATTAGATATTGCTTATCACATTAGGGCCAAGTAAGAAGTCAAATAAATGTATATCTGGAAATGCAGTCCAAATGCATGCATCAGGAAAACAACTTTATTATCCATTTATGACTTTTGGCATCCATTCAAATATGCATGTACAGAGAGAAAAATCAAAGGCCTCCTGGCTCATCCAACTGCTTTATTTAAATTAGCCTGAGGACTTTAAAATGCAAGGGCATAACAGCAACAATATATCCGTGCTTTTTAAGAAAAATGATATCCGTCAGCAAATAATAGCTATACATTGGATAGAGTCAGGCCTAAGCTCCAAAATGATACAGTAAAATCCAATCAAATCCAGTTCCTTATTAGCGTATACCTTGTAGACAGAATCTTGCCATATTAAAGTTATAATCTTTTAACCTAATAGAGTAATCCCAGAACATTCTAGGTGTGGATACCTGAAAATTTTCTTTTCTCCTGGATCCAGTTCAGGACTGCAGTCTCTTGTTTCAGGCTTTTCTGGATTGTGCTTCTTCCTTTATTTATTTATTTATTAGATTTTTATCTCTTATAACATATAGGCAGTTCTTGACTTACAACAGTCTATTTAGTGACCGTTCAAAGTTACAACGGCACTGGAAAAAAGGGACTTATGATCGATTTTCACACTTACCACCTTTGTATCAGCCCCACGATCATGTGATCAAAATTCAGATGCTTGGCAATTGGTTCCTACTTATGACCGTTGCTATGACAAGCAAAATCAACGGGGAAGCCAGATTCACTTAACAACCGTGTTATTAACTTATCAATTGCAGTGATTCACTTAACAACTGTGGCAAGAAAGGTAGTAAAATGGGGCGAAACTCACTTAACAAATATCTCACTTAACAACAGAAATTTTGGACTCAGTTGTGGTCGTAAGTCGAGGACTATCTATTACTTTATTATAAAGTAACTCAAAGTTGGCAAACGTATATAATATTACTTCCTCCTCCTATTTCCCCCACAATAACAACCCTAGGAGATGCATTGGGCTGAAAGACAGTGATTGCTCTAAATCAACCAGCTAATATTCATGCTTAAGGCAGGACTAGAAATCACTATCTCCTGGTGTTTGTTCCAAAATCACCCAAATGACTTTCATGCCTAAGGTGGGATCAGAACCAGTGGTGGGATTCAGCCGGTTCAGGCTGGTTTGAACAAACTGGTTGTTAAATTGCTGGCTGGCCCAGCCCCTCCCTTCCCCAACCCTTTCATGAGTCCCCACACGCCTCATTTTGGCTCCCAGGTAAGTGCAGGGAGGCCTATTAGGCCCAAAACCAGGCAAGGGGGTGGTCAGTGCCCCCCCATGACCCGTTTTTGCTCCCAGGTGGCTGCAGGGAGGCCTACTAGGCCCAATGCGGGGCATAGGGGGGTGCAGCGTGGCCCCCCCCATGGCCCGTTTTTGCTCCGAGGAGGCTGCAGGAGGCTGAAAGCTGGCTGTCACACTCCCTGGCCACGCCCACCCAGCCAGTCATTAGGGCACACAACTGGTTGTTAAATTTTATTTTTTTGAATCTCACCACTGATCAGAACTCACCAATTTCTGGTGCTTGGCTCAAAGTCACACAGCTAAATTTTATGCCTAAAGTGAAACTAAAACTCACAGTCTCTGGTTCCTAGACCAGCATTTAAACTTGCAATCTCATATGTCGGACTCTACAAGAAAACAAATTTGGTGCTCTTTAGTTATTTTGGGCGATTCCATCTATCTTCTCTTCTTTCTTGGCTAAACTTTTTGGATCAGATGCAAAAGCACCAGAAAGCCTCATAATCTTGCTTAGTCTTCAAGGTGTTGGTTATCACCTTTAAAGCACTCCATGGCATAGGGCCTAGTTATCTTCGAGACCGCCTGCAGCTACCAATGACCTCCCGCCGACCCGTGCGCTCCCACAGAGAGGGCCTCCTCGGGGTGCCATCAGCCAAACAATATAGGCTGGTGACCCCCAGGGGGAGGGCCTTCTCTGTGGGGGCACCTACCCTCTGGAACCAACTGTCCCCAAAGATAAGGAGAATCCAAGACCCCGGTACCTTCCACCGTGTCCTTAAAACTCTCTTTTTTCAGCAAGCCGGGCTGTTTTAACACTTTGAAATGTTTTAATTGATTTGTTATTGTTTTTTAATTACGGGGCCAAATTTATATATATCTTTTAATCGTATTTTAATGTTTGTACTCTAAGTTTTTATTTGGCTGTACACCGCCCTGAGTCCCCAGGGAGAAGGGCGGAATATAAATACAAATACAGATACAAATACAAATACAAATACAAATACAAATACAAATACAAATACAAATACAAATACAAATACAAATACAAATACAAATACAAATACAAATACAAATACAAATACAAATACAAATACAAATACAAATACAAATACAAATACAAATACAAATACAAATATAAATGTAGGTCTTTGGTTATTCAGGTCTTCTCCCGCGTAAAATTGGAAGTGTCTTGGCTTACGCGGGAGAAGACCCAAATAATCAAAGAACCCGAATAACCAAAGACCTACATACAAACACCCGCGAACATCTCAGAAAACATAAACATATATATATAAATCAATCAATCAATCAATCAATCTTGCTTGTTAGTAGAATTTTGAGCAAAACAGATCTGTGCTCCAGAGACATCTTTTTTGTCTCAAGACAAAACGTCATGAGGAAAATCATGGCTTGAAGAAAGACGCGGGGGGAGGGGGAGAGAACTAAAAGGATTAGGCGGTAACTCTAACCCTAAAGTCTTTTCCAATGATGAGCAAAGGGAAGTATTTTGCACACTTGTGCAAATGAACAATGCCAGCTTGTCAGTTTGTCGTCACTCTTGTATTCTCATCATTGTCAGGATTCTTACTTGCTTGACCTAATACTCAGAATAGAGTCTGCTAAGCATTTTATCTGTTATCCCAGCCAGGTGCCAAATGCGTAGCCTCATGGCCTCAAACCTTTCCACCGGCTTCTACAATGTGTCACTTGTGTTGTGTGGGAAAGTTCCTTTGGAAATTCTTGGATAGGGTTGAGGTTTCAAAAGGAGAAAATTAGTTGGACCATGAAGGAAACAAGTCGCAAGATGGAGAATTACAAATAGAGGATTATCTTGATTATGGGATATCTGCCAGAAGTGAGTTTCAGCAGGTTCTGACTAGTTCTGGAGAACCGGTAGAGGAAATTTTGAGTAGTTTGGAGAACCGGTAGTAAAAATTCTGACTGGCCCCGCCCCCATCTATTCTCTGCCTCCCAAGTCCCAGCTGATCAGGAGGAAAGGTGGATTTTGCAGTATCCTTCCCCTGCCATGCCCACCAAGCCACACTCACAGAACCGGTAGTCAAAAATTTTGAAACCCACCACTGATATCTATTATGGAAGAAAGTCTGCAGAATGTCTACCTTAATATCTTTTCCGCACTAGGTAAAGCTGTTCCTCCATTCCCAAGTATTTCTGTTGTTCTGTACTGGATTGAAAGGTGTGCTTTTCAGTGTAAGAATGGATTGCATATATTTCATAGCCAGTTTGGTGTAGTGGTGAAGGAGCTGGTCTAGAAACCAGGAGACAATGAGTTCTAGTCCTACCTTAAACATGAAAGCCAGCTGGGTAATCAGAAAGCTGGCAGGTGACCTTGGACCAGTCATTCTCTCTCCGCCCAACCCATCTCACAGGGTTGTCTTGGGGAAAAGGAGAAGCAGTACTATGAATGTTTGTTACCTTTATAAAATAATAAAGGTGGGATAGAAATCAACCAACCAATCAAACGAACAAACAAATAAGTATCATATCTTTATTATGCAGCTAATTAACTTCAAATGATTCAGAAAAAAACTAAAAGAGACAGGACATGTTAGTTCTTGATTGGGACAAAATCCCATTTCTACAAGGTTGATTAGGACTGGGTTTTGTTTTTTTTCATTTGATGTCCAGAAGGAAGATTGTTCTGTGCATCTCATGGTCTGGTTCTCAGTTTTTGAATTCTTTCTTCCATCCACCATCCCCAGCCTCACACAGCCATTGGAAGCACAAGAGCCTAGTGGCGCAGTGGACTAAGTGCTGTTAAAGTAGCGCTTAGTTGCCAGCTGCCTGCAATTATTGCAAGTTCAAATCTCACCAGGCTCAAGGTTGACTCCGCCTTCCATCCTTTCGAGGTAGGTGAAATGAAGACCTGGATTGTGGGGGCAATAAGATGACTTTGTATATAAAAAAGAATACCGCTTAAGGGGGGCCAAAAGCCCTACTAAGCAGGTATATACAAAAGTATGAAGGCTATTGCTTAACGCATTGTAAGCACGCCCTGAGTCTCCGGAGAAGAGCGGCATATAAATCTATCTATCTATCTATCTATCTATCTATCTATCTATCTATCTATCTATCTATCTATCTATCTATCTATCTATCTATCTAATAAACAAACAAATAATAAGCGTTTGAAAACTCTTTATTCCATCAAGACTACTGACTGGTGGAAATGACTAAGGGCAGTTGTTGAGAATAGGGTTGGCCTGCTTTGCTGTAAATCATTACAGTATAGGTAAGCTTAGGGTTTTTATCATGGTATTATTTTCATTGTGGTTGTAAATATCATACCGTACACATTGATTTTACACCTGCCGCTTATTTCTTTTTTGCTGATTTTTATTGTGGGTTGGACTCTGACCTGGTAGGGAGCACATTATAAATAAAACATTGGTTTCTTTACAGCGCCAAGTATTTAGCTGAGAAGCCATGTGCTTATAACCATGTGCTTGAAGGCACCAGATATAAGGAGTCTCTCTCGCCCTATTTATTAATTGTTCAGATTTGTTTGTTTGTAAATATGAAAATATATGTGCCACTGATTTAACCACCATGGCAGTTGGCTATGTAAGAATAGAAGTAAAATCTTTCTCTTCCTTTCCCTCATTTAAGTTTATAGGCTCCAGGGATTTCCAATTCATTTTCCATAATTCATCTTAAAAAAAAAGATACAAGAATAACAGAGTTGGAAGGGAACTTGGAGGTCTTCTAGTCCAACCCCCTGTCAGAAGACCCTATACCATTTGTCCAATCTCTTCTTTAAAATCTCCATGTTAGAGCACCATAACTTCTGGAGGCAAATTGTTCCACTGATTAATTGTTCTAACTATCATGAAAGTTCTTCTTAGTTCTACATCAGTTCTCCCCTTGATTAGTTTCCATCCATTATTTTTTGTTTTGCTTTCAGGTGCTTTGGAGAATAGCTTGACTCCTTCTTCCTTGTAGCAGCCATTTAGATTTTGGAACACTGCTATCATGTCTCCTCTAGTCCTTCTCTTCATTAAACTAGACATACCTAATTCCAGCAATAGTTCTTCATATGTTTTAGCCTCCAGCCCCCTAAAGCAATACCAATAGCACTTATATACCACTTCCCAGTGCTTTACAGCCCTCTCTAAGCAGTTTACAGAGTCAGCCTCTTACCCCCAACAATTTGGGTCCTCATTTTACCCACCTTAGAAGGATGGAATGCTGAGTCTACCTTGAGCCTGGTGAGATTTGAACTGCCAGATTGCAGCAGCCGACAGTCAGCAGAAGTAGCCTACAGCACTGCACTCTAACCACTGCACCACCAAGGCTCATCTTTGCTGCTCTACTCTGCACTTTTTCTAGAGTCTCAACGTCGTTTTTATGTTATGGCAACCAAAACTGGATGCATTTTTCCAAGTGTGGTTTTACCAAGGCTTTATAAAGTGATAATAACACTTCATGTGATCTTAATTCTATCCCTAAAAAAATGGGTAGAATTGGAAGGATACACATTTCAATTGCAAATGCAGGGTAAAAGTCGTGAAAGATGCTATAATGCTCCTTAAAAATGTAGAAACTCACTTCTTCAGAATTATAATAATAATTGCCAAGGTGTAAATCCTCAACTTACAAACCAGTGGTGGGTTGCTCCCGGTTCACACCGGTTCGCGAGAGCCAGTAGCGGTGACGATATGATGTCACCAAACTGGTTTTCTGTCTTCAGGAGCTGGGCCCTCCCGCCCACCCCAGTGTTTTAAGCATGTGTGCGAAGAGAACCAGTAGTAACACCGATTGGTTACTACTGAATTGGGTGCCCAAGCCTTACAGGCTAGGCCTCCCTGCAGCCCCCGGGAACTGTGGGGGGACTCCTGGAAGGGGCAGGTTGGGTGGGGAGGGGCCAGCCAGAAGTGGTATTTACCAGTTCTCTGAACTACTCAAAATTTCCGCTACCAGTTCGTCAGAATTGGTCCGAACCAGCTGAATACCACCTCTGGGTAGACTTCAACTCCCAGAGATCCCCAGCCAGCATGCTTTATGTTGTGTGTACTTCAATTCCCAAAATTCTCCAGCCAGCATGCTGTATAAACAAACCTTTGTATAACACTAGTATTATCTCCTTCCTCCCAAAGTTATGTACAACTTCAAGTTTAGGTCTTGCTCTCAATACTATGAATCTCTGATGGTCATTTGCTGTCTCTGGCATTTTCTTTTTATATCCTGCTTCAGGATTTTGGCAACGGGAAGTAGTGCAATTATATTTGCAGTCCAAAGATTGTAAAACAGCTTGACAAGCCATTCAGAGGTAACCAGTCAAGATTCTACCTAGAATAGCATGTTCCTTTTTCAGTTGGAAAGATAGATATTTAAACAAGAAAATACACATATTAAAAAGCTGCATATAGTGGAGTTAAGTGACCTTTTTAATCCAATTTGTTGCTGCTATCTATACTAATCAATTCAGAATTCAGCTTCCAAACAGAACAGCTGGTCTCCAAATTTCATTCTATTTCAGGATTTCTCAAACGAACAACTGTCAGATTGGTGGACCTGAACTTCTACAGTATCACAGCTAGCATGATCACTACAGGTCAAATCCCTGAGAATTCTGGGATTTGAAGTCCATCCATTTGGAAGTTACCACATTTCTGATAGGTAGCTGGTGTTTATTTATTATTTATTTATTTATTAGTTCAATTTATACGCCACCCTCCTCCGAAGACTCAGGGTGGCTTACAATGCACTTACAGCAATAGCCTTCATTCTTTTGTATATACCTGCTTATTAGGGCTTTTGGCCCTTCATAAGCGATGTTCCTACAAAGTCAGCTTGTTGCCCTCACAATCCGGGTCCTCAATTTACCTACCTTGGAAGGATGGAAGGCTGAGTCAACCTTGAGCCTGGTGAGATTTGAACTCGACTAATTGCAGACAGCTGGCAGCTAAGTGCTACACAACAGTACTTAGTCTGCTGCACCACCAAGGCTCTTCAATAGATATGGTTTAGATATAGTTTACATCCTTCTTTGAAAGGTTGCATCATGTTGGGTTAGAATACTGCTCCATAAATCTAAACCAAGACATAGAGCAGGATGATGGTTTCAAAACCATATATAAGAACATATTTATCCTATCTGCTAAGATTTTCAGACTGTTCTATCAGACCCTTTGGAAATGTCTAATAAGGTACTGATAAAGCAATATAATCTGTTTAATTTATTCAGGTATCTAATTTATTAGATGGGAACCCTTAGGCATAGAATTCAGCTGAGTCACTTTGGACCAGTTCTCTCTTTCAATTTTAGGAGGAAGACAATAGGAAACAAGAAAACTGCATTTGCCAGAAGTCAGAATTAATTTGAAGGCATCAGATATCTCTCTCTCTCTCTCTCTCTCTCTCTTTCTCCCTCCCTCCCTATCTATCCATCCATCCATCCATCCATCTATCCATCCACCCATCTATCATCTATCATCCACCCACCCACCCATCCATCTACCCACCTACCTATCATCTATCTATCCATCCGGCATCTATCTATCTATCTATCTATCTATCTATCTATCTATCTATCTATCTATCTATCTATCTATCTATCTATCTATCTATCTATCTATCTATCCATTTCCCCATCTACCAATCATCCATCTATCTTTCTTTCTTTCTTTCTTTCTTTCTTTCTTTCTTTCTTTCTTTCTTTCTATCATCTATCTATCCATCCATCCATCCACGCACGCACCCACCCATCTATTATCTATCACCCATCCACCCGCCCACCCATTCATCTAGCTACCTATTATCTATCTATCTATCTATCTATCTATCTATCTATCTATCTATCTATCTATCTATCATCTATCTATCTATCTATCTATCTATCTATCATCTATCTATCTATCTCTATCATCTATCTATCTATCTCTATCATCTGTCCAAACATCCATCCATCCATCTACCATCTACCTATCATCTATCTATCCATCCAGCATGTATCTACAGTATCAACTATCTAACCATCCATCCATCCATCCATCCATTCATCCATCCATCTCTGTCTGTCTGTCTGTCTGTCTGTCTATCTACCCATCCATACAGTCATCCTCTCTCTCTCTCTCACTCCCTCCCCCCTATCATCATCATCATCTGAGGGGAGATCAATATTTTCATTTTCAAAACCCAATAAGTTTTGAAAGGTTGTAAAAAAAAACCTTCTTGAAAAGGAGGGATAGTGATACTAACTTATATAAGTAGCATCCAAATATGCATTTAGACACGCAGTCATACAGGTAATCTTCAACCTGCAACTATTCATTCAGAGACTATTCAAAGTTACAATGGCACCAAAGAAGTGACTTATGACTATCACAGCATCTTTACAGTCATGTGTTCAAAATCCAGGTGCTTGGCATCTATTGGTGGGGTATCCTGGGGTCAGGTAATTGCCATTATGTGACCTTTTCCCAGCTGGCTTCCACCAAGCAAAATCAACAGGAAACCAGATTCACCCAATGACCACACGATTCACTTAACAACTATAGTGATTGTTTAACAACCATGGCAAAAAAATGGTAAAATCAGACATGACTCACTTAATAACCATTACTTGGAAATTATGATTGTAAGTTGAGGACTACTGGTATATACATACACCGGCCTTTCACTATCCAAAACAGTCTGGAGATTGATTCCAAACAACTGAACAACCACCTGGACAGAAAAATAACAAACTTATTTACATCTCCTCAATGCTCTTCTTCCTTCTGATTTTCATTTGTTTCCATCAGGAAGGTAGAGAATTGAATTAAAACCTAAATGAAGACAACCAATCAAGAGAGGTGGATGGGAGGGAAATGAGGTATGCATAAACAAGAAATCCAAACTTGGGAACTGCAAAGGGAGTGATTAGACTAGAGCAGCATGAGGAAGAGACACTGCTGTAATCAGCAGAAGAGGCCCGTCTAGTGAATAACAGAGATGAGAGATGTTCTTTAAAAGCCTTTTCAACTGTCTCTTTGCACATGTGTGCAACACACATACACACACACAGGTATCTTCCGTGCTGAGTTCTAAGATGAGTTATGCCCTGAAAATCAGAATAGAATAACCGTTAAATTCCACTCAACGTCAAGCTGCCAAGCTGAGAAACAATAGCTTCCATGGGCTTTTATGTGGACTTCAACTCCCAGAATTCCCCAGCCAGCATTCTGGGAGTTGAAATCCACACATGCTGGCTAGAGAACTCTGGGCCTTGAAGTCCACCCATCTTCAAGTTGCCAAGGTCTATCTAGTCATGGCTTCCAGGAGATCTAACAAGAGGGATATGTATGATGTTCTCAATACTTCTATGTTCTCTGACATTTCTCTTAGTCCCAATCAGTTTCCTGACTCACCTGTTTTTTTAAAAAACATGTCTTAAAATAAAACAAGGAAAGGGAAAGTTGGCTTGCTGCAAAGCAAAGTCTAAACCAGGGGTGTCAAACTCCAGGCCTGCTGGCCAGATCCGGCCATCGGATGCTTAAATCTGGCCTGCAGGATTACCTTGGATACAGTGAAGAACTGGACCGCAGTGCCTCTGCCCAGCGAAAATGGAGCTCAGGGGGACATGTGTGGCCCCTCCAAGCTCCATTTTTGGCCTTGACAGCCTCCTTGCAACCTCTGCCAGTAAAAACAAAGCATGCCCCCACTTCCCTAGCTCCATTTTCACTGGCAGAGGGCTGCAGGAGACTGTTGTGACACAAGTGATGTTGAGCTGGCCACACCCACCCTGGCCATGCCCCCCCCCAGCACCCCAAGGTCAAACGTAATCCTGATGTGGGCCTCAATGAAATCGAGTTTGACAACCCTTGCCTAAACTCTAGGATCATCTTTATTTGTGCCTCTCCATTTGAGTTCCAGACAGGGGGAGGGGTAAAAAAAACAAAGACCAAGATGGCAGCAGCAAGTATGAAATAAAACCCCCACTCTGTTTTAAGGTAATGTTGATCGAAAAGGGGCATGGTTTCAATCAGTGGTGGGTTTCAAAAAATTTTACTATCGGTTCTGTGGGTGTGGCTTGGTGGGCGTGGCAGGGGAAGGATACTATAAAATCTCCATTCCCTCCCCATTCCAGGGGAAGGTTACTGCAAAATCCTCATTTCTTCCTGATCAGCTGGGATTTGGGAGGCAGAGAATAGATGGGGGCAGGGTCAGTCAGAATTTTTACTACCGGTTCTCTGAACTACTCAAAATTTCCGCTACCGGTTCTCCAGAACTGGTCAGAACCTGCTGAAACCCACCTCTGCTTTCAATGCCTCGTTGGATACCCGCGTGATAATAATGATGTGAATATGCTACAAGAGAAGGGGAATAAAAGTTATATCTCGAGAAGCAGAATAAGAAATGGTTAGATTTATAGAAAATGGTTACAGATATAGAAAATATCGCAGGAAAAAAAAACACCTCAATGAAGTTTGGCAAAAAGTCAACACTTGCCATAGAGAGATAATTCACTTTTCGTAATTTTCACTATGTTTTGCTAAGTCCTTTTTGTCTGGTGTTGGTGTGCTGTTCTCAAAAGAGAAGGTGTGAGGAAAATTGCAATTTTAATAATGTGAGCAAAGCTAAACATGCATCATAGTCCTGAACACACGCTTCTTTTGTGCGATGGAAGAAAGGAAAAACCAGATAATAAATGAAAAGGAGTAACTGAAGTAGGTAAACCCTTTATTTTATTTCTGGATTCCTGCCAATCTGTGTCACCGTTTGTCACCTTAAATGAGGGCTTCAAATATTAATTATAAAACTCTTCTATTTCTGTTACTGCTAACAAAAAGAACAACGGCTCAAGGTTATTGACATATAAGCCTGACTTTTCACATTTCGGTTACATGTTTTCAGCAAGTTACGGAACTAATCTGACAATTTCTTTTAGCTGCTAAAATCCCAATGGGATCTGACAGGTTAGTTTGGTGGAAGCCACACTGATTGTAGCAACGGCAACACACTTAAGAATTAAACAGTGGTACCATGGTATTCCACGGCTTTGAAACACATCAAATTTGGGACTCAAGTAACAAGAAATTTTGCCCCAGTACTTGTTGTTTGTTTGTTACTCAACACACAAGCTAGAACTTGTCATTGTGGTTGCCTTTGACTCGCTACCCTTTCCTGCCAAAATAAATGCGTTGATGCGTTAGTCAAGTGGTAGCTCTTGCCCTCTGCGCATCCCCTTATCTTATCTTCTGTGGTCATATTATGTGTTTGTTTTTGTACTCCCCCCCCATCAATAAAGTGAAGTGTTTATTTAATCTCAGTGTTTATTATTTTTTTAGGTTTATTTCTCACCTAGAGCAGTGATAGACAACCCAATATCTTTTTACATATTGCCTTAAAACTGTGCGTTGTCTTTGGTTTGAGAATGCATTAAATTTATTTACATTATTCCTTATGGGAAAAAATTCGTTCGGCATTCATTGCGCCTCCTGGAACCAATTCACGAGTACCGAGGTTCCACTGTTTACCACTTCCTAGCGCAATGCAAGTTGTATCCCTTTGTATACATGTTGTGATGTCAAATATATCTGAAAGGGGTGGAGCTTGAGGTGAGATGATGCAATGCCGTTGTCATCATTTTGACAACAGGAGGAGGAGCCTCTCAACACTCAGGCGACACTGTACACCTCCGATTCATTCCTACAAGTAGTTCTCGACTTATTATTGTTTATTGGTTTGATTTATATGCCATCTTTCTCCAGAGACTCAGGGCGTCTTACAGTGCGTTAAGCAATAGCCTTCATACTTTTTGTATATACCTGCTTAGTAGGGCTTTCGGTCCCCCCAAGCGGTGTTCTTTTTTATACAAAGTTAGCTTATTGCCCCCACAATCCGGGTCCTCATTTCACCTACCTCGGAAGGATGGAAGGCTGAGTCAACCTTAAGCCTGGTGAGATTTGAACTCGCAGTAATTGCAGGCAGGTGGCAGCTAAGTGCTATTTAACAGTACTTTAGTCCACTGCACCACCAAGACTTATGACTGTAATGGAGCCTTCCAATTACAGATATAAGTTGTGACGGTTATAAAATGTGTCATCACGTGACCGATCTGATTTTATAATATTTTCTGTGGCAGTTATAAGTAAACACAGTGGTCAATAAGGGAACAGCGCAGTCATTAAGCAAATGCCACAGTCATTAAACAAACCCATTCTTTGCTATGGGGCATTTTTTCTGAAACTGGAAGTCAGCGGTAGTTTTTCACAAAAAATGTAGATCACAGTCACATGACTACAGGATGCTGCAGATGGCTCTAAATGTGGAGTGGTTGCCAAGCACCCAAAACGTAGTCACGTGACCAAACCATTGAACTTGGAACTTTAGAACTTGGTCGTAAGTATATTTTGGGGGTATCTATTGTACCTTTGAAAGTCTTGTTAAGTGACTCTTGGTAAGTTAAGGACTACCTGTATTATGTTCAAGAGAGATGCAGTTATTTAAGCACTTCAAGTGCCAGAGAAATTCGTAAAGACAAACAAACTGAAACCTTCAATTTCCTCATTCCTCAGCATTTTATAGAGCATGTTATTTCAACATGGGAGAAACGTTAAAGAAGAGACAGAGAATTGAAATAATTCTCTCTCTTCTTTCTTTCTTTCTTTCTTTTTCTTTCTTTCTTTCTTTCTCTTTCTTTCTTTCTTTCTTTCTTTCTTTCTTTCTTTCTTTCTTTCTTTCTCCCTCCCTCCCTCCCTCCCTCCCTCCCTTCCTTCCTTCCTTCCTTCCTTCCTTTCTTTTGTCACATTTCTATGCCACCCCACTCCCAAGGGACTCTTCTTTAATGTTTCCCCCATGTTAAGATGAAAAAAATAATAAAAATCGATGTACTTCAGTAATAAATCTTCTGGATTGGAACTTATGTATTCTCCTTTATCAGTATTTAGGTGTGAATTTTTGCTTCTGACAGTTCATGGATGCTCAAGAACCTGTTGTCACTACTGAAGTACTTTGGAGAAAATAAAAGTCGGTTTTCATGTGTCATTTGGAAAGGTCTTGAAAGTGGTTTTCTGCTACGAAGCTTGGATTCTTCAGCAATGGAGTATAGAAAGTCAATTGTACCAAATAGACCAGACAAAGAAATCAACAATCCACAACAATTTATCTGCTGTTTCAACCCAAGCAGTCTCTGGCCAGTGCACTGATATTAAAATTAAAACAATTGCAAATAATAACAGTAATAATGAGATAATAACAAGATCTGGCAACTGCTAACAGCTAGAAAGTTGAAGACAGAGAGAGGGACAGATTCTGGCTGTACAACATCAAGTCTGAAGAACAAATGCATATCAAGACAGAATTGAGAAGGCAGCAACAGATAGCAAATGCCACAATCTGCAAAGAAGCTAAAGAAACAGTAAATCATTTGGTTAGCTGCTGCAAGAACATCACACAGACTGACCAGACGCAACGGCATGACAGAATAGCAACAATGGTGCATTAGAAAATCTACAAGAATACCACAAGAACTGGTGGAACCACAAAAAAACAACAACAACAAATAGAAAACGAAAAAGCTAAAGTGTTCCAGGACTTTAGAATCCAAACAGACAAGCACCCCAGACTTAGCAATTGTCAATAAGAGAAAAAAAAGTATGGATAATGGACATTGTAGTACCTGCAGAATTAAAGAGAGAGAATGGGGGGTGGGGGGAATCACAAAAGATCTGTAAATAGAATGATTGTGGCCAAAGAAAGCAACAATAGTATTAATAGTGATAGGAGGTTCGGGGACAATCCTAAAATATCTGGAACACAACTTGAACACCATGGGCATTGACAAAATCATCCTCAGTCAATTGCAAAAGGCAGCTTTACTGGAAACTGGCTACATCCTGCAAGTCCCTAGGAAGGGCTTTGTAGGTGGACAAAAATGTCAAATCCAGTTGTACGACCAACCATAAAAATACTGTAAATAAAAAAAAATCCTAGATCAATTTTAGCACTAATAGTGTATTTCCATCTCTGGCACTATCCAGAATTGTCCAGGGTTTTCTGGATTTCTGGAAAGCCTACGGAAAGTAAAGTACAGAGTTATCCTTAATGGAATGAAGATCCAGAACTTCCACATCCTGATCCTATCCAAAGCAGAATAAGACAACTTCCTGCAGCCGACTCGCTGTGGCCAATTTGCTGCGGGACAACTTGCTGAGGGGCAATTCAACGATTCTATTTAATTATTTAAAATCATTTAAAAGTTATTTTAATTTTTGTCATTCACATTCCATTTTCTCACCTCTTTGGTATTCTTTTTTTAATGATTCTGTTCCATCATTTCTTGATATTAATGTAACACTTGTCCCACAGCGAGTTGGCATGTGGCGAGATGGCTACAATGAATTGTCCTAGATTAGGTGTCAGCAACCTGTGGCTCTGGAGCCTCATGCGGCTCTTTGGGCCCTCTGCTGTAGCTCCCTGTTGGATGATCCCACCAATGCCTAGCTCTGCCTTTCATCCTCCCCTCCCAGTCACTCTTCGCCTGGCCTGAGAAGGTAAGAGCAATGGCGGGGGATGGAGAAGCAGCTGGGGTAGAGACAGAGAGATACACAGAAAGGGGGAGAGAGAGAGACATAGAGAATTACAGAGGGATGGATGAAGAGAGGGAGAGAGAGAGAGAGGTCAAAAGTGGTTTTTGGTGGTTCCTGGTGTTTTTTAAAACCAGTTCTCTGCCCTAATGACTGGCTGGGTAGGTGTGGCTGGGGGGGGGCGGTCATGTGACTGGTGGAAGTGAGTGATGTCAAGTTGGCCACGCGCACCCAGGTTTTGTGGCTCCCAGTGTTTTCTTTTCTGTGGGAAACAGGTCCAAATGGCTCTTTGAGTGTTTAAGTTTGCAGATCCCCTGTCCTAGATCTTATCCAAACAGATCCTTTTTACAAATGTCCAATCATCAGCCCAATCCCAGTTGAAATAGGGTTGGTGAGATGGAAAATAAAGAAGAAATTTACAACAGGTATACAGGTAATCCTCGATTTAGAACACTTTATTTTAGTGACTATTCAAAGATACAACAGCAATGACAAAATTGAGTTATGACTATTTTTCATACTTACGACTGTTGCAGCATCCCCATGGTCATGTGATCAAAATTAAGAATGCTTGGCAACTGACTCATATTTATGACGGCTGAGTGTCCCTGGGTCATGTGATCCCCTTTTTGTGACCTTTTGACAAGCAAAGTCAATGGGGAATTCAGATTAACTTAATAACCGTGCTACTAGCTTAACTGCAGTTATCCACTTAAGAAAGTTCGTAAAATTTCTGTCACCCCAACAGATAACCACGAGCAAAGCCATCCTTCTCTATAATGCAAAAATGCATGCAAGATTCATAAAATGCAAAATTCATTAAAAAAATGATACCATATGCCCCCATTCAGACATTTTTGTTTCAGTCTTTTTTAAAAAATCATGTTTTCGAAATTGCTTGCAAGCTTCTACCGAAAAGCTAAACTTTTAACGCAGGGAGACACAGAGCTTGAATGTCACTGTTCAAACCAATATCAAAGGTTCCAAGTTAAGAGTGAGGGGAAAAAACAAACATTGGAAGCAAATGGGATGCAATTTTAATGGGATTAGAAGTGAAGCTTTTTTTTTTTATGGAGGAAGTTGTCTGGGAAAAGTCCAGACATCAATTTAGTACGTGTAAGGATTTTGTAAGGAAAACATCATGCAGCATGAGCAAAACTTACCAAAGGACTATGTAAAACACATTCCAGTGACAATAGAATGTACTTTTTTTTTTAAAAAAAACTATATTTCATGTCTTAAAACATTCTGTTTTTCTCTTCCATTAAAAAAAAAAAGTTCCTTGATCTCTTGCTAATGTCTTTGGGAAAGAGAAAGTTTGACTCCTTTTTCACTTACAGGCATTTGTTTAGCGAATGTTCAAAGTTATGATGGCACTGAAAAAGTGACTTACGACTGGTTCTTGCACTTATGACCATTTCAGCATCTTTCAATCAATCAATCAATCAATCAGAACAGAACTCTATTTTTGAGAATAGAACTGGAAGGGTTCTTGGAGTTATTCTAGTCCAACCCCCTGTTTAAACAGGAAACCCTATACCATTTCAAACAAATGGTAGGTGTCCAATCTCTTCTTAAAAACCTCCAGTGATGAAGCATCCACAACTTCTGGAGGCAAGTTGTTCCACTAGTTCAGGAGTCAGCAACCTGTGGCTCCAGAGCCACATGTGGCTCTTTGGGCCCTCTGCTGTGGCTCCCTGTCAGGTGATCCCACCACTGGCTGGCTCTGCCCTTCGTCCTCCCCTCCCAGTCACTCCTCGCCTGGCCTGAGAAGGTAAGGGCAATGGTGGGGGATGGAGAAGCAGCCGTGACAGAGACAGAGAGATACAGAGAGAGGGGGAGAGAGGGGGAGGGAGGGAGGGAGAGATGTGGTTCCCGGTGTTCTTTAACAACCAGATAGGTTTTGTGGCTCATGGTGTTTTCTTTTCTGTGGGAAACAAGTCCAAATGGCTCTTTTGAGTGTTTAAGGCAGGGGTGAAATGCTCCCAGTTTGGACTGGATCGCCTGATCCGGTAGTGATGGTGGCGGGTGGTTCAGAGAACCGGTAGCAAAAAATCCCTGCGACCCCGCCCCCATGCCCAGCTGAGCTTCTTCTTCTTTTTTTTTTTTAAAAGCATTTTTTTCTACAACCTCTTCAGCCACATTACCCCCCACCAAGCCACGCCCACAGAACCGGTAGTAACAAATTTTACATTTCACCATTGGTTTAAGGTTGCAGACCCCTGCACTAGTTCATTGTTCTAGCTATTAGGAAGTTTCTCCTTAATTCCAGGTTGCTTCTCTCTTCTTGATGACTTTCCATCCATTGTTTCTTGTCTTGCCTTCTGGTGCTTTGGAAAATAAGTTGACCGCCTCTTTCTTCTGGCAGCCACTCAAATACTGGAACACTGCTATCATGTCACCCCTAATTCTTGTTTTCTGTAGACTAGCCAAACTCAACTCCTGCAGCTGTTCTTCATATGTTTTTGTCTCCAGGCCCTTAATCATCTAAGTTGCTCTTCTTTGAAACTCTTTCCAAAGTCTCAACATCTTTTTTGTAATGTGGTGATCAAAACTGGATGCAGTATTCTACGTGTGTTCTTACTAAAGATTTACTAATTAAGAAGTACTAATTACTAAGGATTTAAGGATCTGTAGGGTTACATGATCAAAAGTTTGGCACATGATCAAAAGTTTGGCACATGGCAAGTAGCAGAGGTGGGTTTCAGCAGGTTCTGTCCAGTTCTGGAGAACCAGTAGCGGAAATTTTGAGTAGTTCAGAGAACCGGTAGTAAAAATTCTGACTGGCCCCGCCCCCCATCTATTCTCTGCCTCCCGAGTCCGAGCTGATTGGGACGAAATGGAGATTTTGCAGTATCCTTCTCCTGCCATGCCTACCAAGCCACACCCACAGAATCGGTAGTAAAAAAATTTGAAACTCACTACTGGCAAGTAGTGTATATTTATGATGGTTGTGGTGTTCCAGGCTCACCAGATTGCCATTTGTGACATTCCCAGCTGGCTTCCAAAAAGCAAAGTCAGTGATGGAAATTAGATTCGCTTAACAACCGTGTGATTCATTTGACAACTGCAGTGATTTGCTTAACCATGGCAAATAAAATAAAATAAAATAAAAGTTTGCAAAACTGGAAGCAACTCACTTAATAACCGCCTTGCTTAGACATGGAAATTCTGTCCCCAATTGTGGTTGTGAGTCAAAGACTGTCCTCTATCAACACGGTGGCTCTGAATTGTGTTCCAGTTCTGAGGCTGATACAGGGGTTAATTCCTAAGCCACTAAAACTTGCAATGAACTCCAATTAAACTGCAATTGGGGTGTCCTCTGCAACCCCTAAAGGGGGTTGCAGAGGACACCCCAATGAAATAAATTCTGCCTGTAGTATGTTATTACTCCTTCAGTGGCATTTTCAGAAAGCACCCCAGATCTTGGTGTACAGAACCGTTAAGTCAAAGAAGAGCCATTTCATGATTTTTAGGGAAATACATTTATCCCTATTCACTACCAAAAGAGGGGTATCATGTGGTTTTGGAAGTGGGCTGCGGAAGTGGTGGGCAAGTTCATGAAGGCATCCCCATTTGTGTGAGCCATGAGCAAGCACGCACACACACCATTTGTGTGAGCTGCAGGTACTGCCCGCCACTCACACAAATGGCGCTCTGTGTGTGTAGTTGCACACCATTGGCACAGAACCATCCCAGACAGTGGTGAGATGTAAAATTTGTTACTATTAATTCTTTGAGTGTGGCTTTGTATGGGAGGGGTGTAATGTGACTGGATGGGCATGGCCAACTTTTTTTTTTACTTTTAAAAGCATTTTTTCTTCTGTAGTAGAAGAAGCCTCCGACAATCCCAGCTGACCTGCACGATCATCAGAGCCTTTTTTCTTACTTTTAAAAGCATTTTTTTGGCCGGAGAAGTTGTAGAAAAAATGCTTTTAAAATTTAAAAAAAACAGCCTCTGATGATCTCAACTGGGCACGGCGGGAGTGGGGGCACAGGGATTTTTGCTTTCTATTCTCCAAACCAGATCAGGCGATCCGGTCCAAACTGGATCCGGGAGCATTTCACCCCTGATCCCAGGGGTGAAATTCAGCAGGTTCTGGCAGGTTCTGGAGACGGTAGCGGAAATTTTGAGCAGTTCAGAGAATCGGTAGTAGAAATTTTGAGTAGTTTGGAGAACTGGCAAATACCACCTCTGGCTGACCCCAAAGTGGGGTGAGAATGGAGATTTTGTAATATCCTCCCCCCAACAGTAGGGAGGGAATGGGGATTTTGCAGTATCCTTCCCCTGGAGTGGGGTGGGAATGGAGATTTTGCAGTATCCTTCCCCTGCCACGCCTACCAAGCCACGCCTACCCAGCCACACCTTGCCCACCAAGCCACGCCCACAGAACCGGTAGTAAAAAAAATTGAATTTCATCACTGAACCATCCCCCTCCCCCACAACCCGCAGGGCTACAAAGCTGGAAGAGTTGGGGAACCCCGTTTTAGGCTGTTTGTAGACTTATGGATCACCTTTATCTGGAGGCATGTCTGGTTTTCTTTCCATTGTTTCCTGTGATTCTGAAAAAATCAGAAAGAGATTTCTTTTTAGTTGTGTAGTCCCTACATCTAAATATTAATTACAATAACCATTTTGTTTTTATATATTAGGTCCAACCCAGGGAGGATATACTCTATAAGGAGTTTTTCTCACTAGCTGTGCTTTTCTTGATGTCTCTTGAGGGGAGGTTCAGCTCTGTAAATGTGCTTAATTATACTCAGTCCAAGTTTAAAAAGATAAACAGAGATGTCCACATGGGAAGTTCTTCTGGGCAAATTAATTGGAGAAGTCTTGATGTTGTCTAACCTTGATATTTAGGTAAGTGATTATTAGCAAGAGAATTCACCAGAGAAAGAAATAGCTTGTTGACCTTAGACCAGTCTGCCGCTCAAGTTTGAGCAATTGAAAGAAGTTTAATTTAGTTTAGTTTTATTAGATTTATATTCCGCCCTTCTCCTTACGGACTCAGGGCGGTGAACAGCCAGAAGTAAAACCATTTCTACAGAAAAGTTAAAATAATTTTAAAAGTAACTAAATAAAGTTTTGGCCCATAATTTAAAACATTTCAATTAAAATCGGTGTCAGCCAGCATTGTCTGGCTGACGGCACCCTGAGGAGGCCCTCTCTGTGGGAGCGAACCGGCCGATGGGAGACAATTGGTGGCAGAAGACGGTCCCATAAGTACCCCGGTCCTAAGCCATGGAGCGCTTTTAAAGGTAGTCACCAACACCTTGAAGCGCACCCGGAAGTCCATCGGAAGCCAATGCAGCTCATGCAGTAGAGGTGTCATGTGGGAGCGCCCCGTCGCTCCCATAATCCCCTGCGCGGCTGCATTTTGCCGCAGTCAACTTTTGACTTCGGATTTTGAAGACAAGACTGGACTTAACCAAAAAACTGGACTGGACTTAACCCAAAAAATACTGTAGTTTTTTAAAATGAAAGGTTATAGGTAGTCCTCGACTTATGACCATAACTGAGCTGAAAATTTATGTTGCTAAGTAAGACATTTGTTAAGTCAGTTTCCCCCCATTTTACAACCTTTGTTGTCCCAGTTGTTAAGTGAACCATTGCAGCTGTTAAGTTAGCGACACGATTCTTAAGTGAATCTGGCTTCCCCACTAACTTTGCTTGTCAGAAAGCTGCAAAATGACCTGTCATAAATATGAATCAGTTGCCAAGTGTTCGAATTTTGATCAAATGACCCTGAGGATGGTGCAACAGTTGTGTAAAAAACTGTCACAAGTCACTTTTTTCAATGCCCTTTTAACTTTCAATGGTTACTAAACGAACTGTTGTAAGTCAAGGATTATCTGTATTTACATTTGATATTTTACAATCTCTTAGATGAAATTAAGAGAAGAACATTTAATGAATACTGGTTTTTAGTATGTAGAGCAGGGGTGTCAAAACAGCAGCTCGCGGGCCAGATGTGTCATGCACAGGCCATGCCCATACCAGCTACACGAAGGGATAAAACATCATGAAACTTCACATAACACACATATGAGTTTGACATCTGTGAGTATTTTAGGATATCTTATAAATGTTGTTTCTTTAAACTTAGAGAGAGGTGGTTGTCTTGGTAATATCTCTGTATTAAAAGAAAAATGGAGGTCACTTTTATTATATTTGTTTGGGGGGGGGCTTTTTGTCATTTTAATTTGCTTTGTCATTCCCTTTCCCTTTTAGATTAGTTTGCATTTTAGTTATGATGTCGAAACTTAAATATATTTAAAAAGCACAGTTGAATAGTTGAGAATTTCTTGCTAATTTTTTTTTATTTTGCAAGAAATTAAGTTGTGGGGTGGAGGGGAAGTCAGCAGGGAAAGCTATCTTTGCAGTGGGTAAATTGTAAGTTTCCTTCCAAAGTTTATTTTTTGTCTATGAATTGAGAAGAATATGCAGAAAGTACAGTCTAAATCCAAATTTAGTTGGATGCAGTTTATTTAATATCTCACAAAGCCTAGAAGAAATCCAGGACTCTTCCTAATTCAATGTGGCTTCATCTACTTTACCTCTTATCTATCTATCTATCTATCTATCTATCTATCTATCTATCTATCTATCTATCTATCTATCTATCTATCTCTATCTCTATCACTTCTCTATATCTATATCTCTCTTTCTTTATCTCTCTCTCTCTCTCTCTCTCTATCATCTATCTATCTATCTATTTTTATCTCTATCTATCTCTTTCTATCTATCTATCTTTATCTCTATCTATCTATCTCTCTCTCTCTCTATCTCTATCTCTATCTCTATCTATCTCTCTCTATCTCTCTATCTATCTATCATCTATCAGTATCTATCTACCTTTCTCTCTCTATCTCTCTAACTCTCTATTTCTATCTCTCTCTATCTCTCTCTATCTCTCTATCTCTATCTCTATTTACCTATCATCTATCTATCTGTATCTATCTCTATCTCTATCTACCTCTATCTTTATCTCTATCTCTATCTTTATCTATCTCTTTCTATCTATCTATCTCTATCTATCTATCAATATGTATCTATCTATCTATATCTATCTATCATCTATCTATCTATCTATATCTACGTATCTGTTTATCATCTATATGGTATCTATCTATTTATCATTTTATTTTATTATATACTTTTATTAATATGGTGTCAAACATCTTTGCCCCATTTATTGAGGATGTCATTGTTGCTGCAATCACTGAGTAAGGCTTCCCACTTCCCAAAACTTGCCCTTGTTCTTCTTATTAATCCTGTATTTATTAATTTTTCACATGAGCCTACAGATTTGCAAACCCTGGGGCCATTTGATACGAGCAAAGAACATTGCAGCACATATTTTTTAAAAAATTAAAACAATGCTTTTCCTTCCTATCCTAACATACCTTCCCTAAAAGAGGCTTTATTGCTATTGATATACTCGTCCTCTGTCCTTGCCTGCTGAATTTGGGCATTTAACTTGGAAAAGGCTAAAAATGGATAATGAGTTTTTTTCAGTCAATTGTTTCTGAATGTCGATACAGAGCCAGCATCGCCAACTCACAATATCATTATGCAATCAATAGCAATTAGAATCTCATCAAGCCCTGGATTTTAATCATTCACACCAAAATACCCGTTGTTGCATTGTTGTATGTAAATATCTGAAAGAGCTGGCTGGTTGACAGAATTAAGGGCTGTTTTGTTCAAAGAAGTGGGAAGGCCCTGTTGCTTTACAAAGAACCTGCCAAAAGAATTGTCGACTTATAACAATTCATTTAGTGACTGTTTGAAGTTATAACAGCACTGAAAAGAGTGATTTATGACCACTTTTCATACTTACAACCATTGCAGCATCCCCGTGGCCATGTGATAAAAATTCAGGTACTTGGCAACTGAGACGTATTTATGATGGTTGCAGTATCCCAGGGTCATATGATCATTTTTAGTGATGCTCTGACAGCAAAGGCAATGGGGAAGCCAAATTCATTTAATAACCCTATTGCCAGTTTAACAACTGCAGTGATTCACTTAATAACCGTGGAAAGAAAGGTCGTAAAGTGGGAAAAAAACACACTTAACACCTGTCTCATTTGGTAACAGACATTTTGGATTCAATTCTAGTCATTGGTTGAGGATTTTCTGTATATGTAGCTCAGGGTTGAACTATGGAGTCCTCTAAGCTTGGTTGTTTGCCAAAATTACTGAGCCAGAAGGTAAAATGTCTGCATGTAAATAACCAAGCTCAAAGAGTACCAAGGACTCCAAAGATACTTCTCACTCAAAGCGTTAACAACCAGGCTTCTAATATTGTGGTTTGGACACTTCGTATGGAGACTCAGTTCCCATGAGAATCCATAATACTTTGAAAAGTTGAAAGAGAAAGGACTGAGCTTTAATGGATTTGATTACAACAGTAATTAAGGCACATTGCAGAACCATGAAAGACCAAACTGAAGGCAAATCTTTCTGGAGAGAATTTATCCGAGTGTCATTAAGAGTTCCCACTGACTTGATGTCAATCAATCAATCAATCAATCAGAGATTCAAATTATTATTAATTCAACACAAATGATTATTTTACATCAGTTGGATACCTATTCAGCTTTTGAGAGAGAAGTTATTCCTGTATTAATTTTGACCTAGAAGACTTATTGATTTTTGTAGATACACATATTCTTTTGAACAGTCTGCTAATGGTTGGGACATTAATAGGAGGACAATGGAAATGAACACTGTGTACTTCAGAAAAACACTGTTATTATGCATTTGGAAGGATAGCCTTTTGCCATCAATTATACAGTAGTCTAAGTTATTGGTCTCCAAGCTGGGATACATACAGTGGAGTATAGAGAGCATATTACAGAATATTAGTATGCCTAAACATTAATTGTCACACTTGATCAAACTCTCTTCCTTATATATCCGTGGTCGTTCCACCAGTTAAGGAGGTTTCAGAGTTCAAAGATCAAGAAAAGAACCCAAAATCACCTTTTCCATGGATCTCCAAGTAAACTCAAATACATCACCAAGGAAATTTCAAAGGAATTCTCAAATATCGTGAGAATAAGGTAGAAAAACAGAAGTTTTTTTCCATTGGAGAATTCTTTCCGAGAGTTTTTTCAGGTCGGGGAATGGACGGGTGGGTGGGTGGGTGGCACTGAAACAATCCATCCTTTCCAACTGAAACATTAGCTCAAAAATGCCCCCAAGAGAATTTGAAAAGAGTTGTCAAAACCCTGAGAACAAGAGATAGGCCTGTTTTTCACGGAACAAAAATCTGTAACGGTACAAGAAGTCCTCGGCTTATAACAACAACTGAGCCCAAAATTTCTGCTGCTAAGCAAAGCAGTTATTAAGTGAGTTTTGCCTTGTTAACTTAGTAACACAGTTGTTAAGTGAATCTGGCTTCCTCATTGACTTTGCTTGTCAGAAGGTCGCCAAAGTGAGTCACATGACCCTGGGAGGATTCTGCAACCGTCATAAGTATGAGTCAGTTGCTAAGAGTCTGAATTTTGATCATATGACCATGGGCATGCTGCAACGGTCATCAATGTGAAAATGGATCATAAGTCACTTCTTTCAGTGCAGTTGTAACTTCGAATGATCACTAAACAAACAGTTGTAAATCAGGGACTACTTGTACAAGGCAGATTTCCAGTCTGAATCTGAACATTGAAAAAAAATGGAAAGAAATAGGAATCTCTCTTGCAAATAACCATGATCTCCCAAGTCTTTTAATTCAATCTTTGCTCCCAGTGTTTCAACATATCACCTGGCTCTTTTATCTGATAATGGATTCAACAGCGACACTAAATCTAAGACCTAAATCTCTCCTGCAGGACATCTGCTGAATTATGGGACTGACACCTGTGTGGCTTAATGCTACCCTCACTTCCATAGGGCAGAAAATGCAAGGCATTTCTGGCGAAGAGGGAAATGCAAAGAGAATCTTTGTGTAACAGGTTAAGAGTGTAACATTGTGTAAGGGAATGCATTTTTAGGCTGAAAACATCAACTGCTCTAGCAAGAGCTTTGCGCAAGAGATAAAGTTTTATTGACGTTTAATGTTCGTATAAGCCACCCAGGGTCCCTTCGAAGTATGCTCCCTCCCACATACTGGGGTAAACCAGGTATATATAAAATGTTTTTCTACCAAGACACCTGGTTTACCCCAGCATGTGAGAGGGAGCACATTATTTTATATACCGTATTTTCCGGCGTATAAGACGACCCTCCTCAGAGCCATTTAAGGCTCGTCAGAGCGTTATGGGCTGGTCTGCCTGGTTACAGGAGAATGAGACCCGGCGTATAAGACGACCCCCGACTTTTGAGAAGATTTTTGTGTGTTAGAAAGTAGTCTTATACGCAGGAAAATACAGTATATAGAATAGTTCAAAGAACTGGTAGTAAAAATTCTGACTGGCCCTGCCCCCAAGTCCCAACTGATCGGGAGGAAATGGGGATTTTGCAGTAACCTTCCCCTGGATTGGGAAGGGAATCGAGTTTTTAAAGTATCCTTCCCTTGCCATGCCCACTAAGCTATGCCCACCAAGCCACACCATGCCCACCAAGCCATGCCCACAGAACAGGTAGTAAAAAAATTTGAAACCCATCACTGGTGTCTGGATCTGGATGGTAAGTAGGAACAGGTTGTATTAACATCAGTTTGGGCACCCACCATCCTGCATTAAGAACCTCAGCTAGTCCTTGACTTACAACAGTTCATTGACTGACCATTCAAAGTTACAAAGGCGTTGAAAAAAGTGACAAGAGTTTTTCACACCTAACGACCATTTCAGCATTTCTGTGGTCCACGTGATTAAACTTCAGATGCTCGGCAACTGACTCATATTTATGACGGTTGCACATGTCCCTTGGGCTCATGTGATCTGCTTCTGCGACCTTCTGACAAACAAAGTCAATGGAGGAAGCCAGATTCACTCTACAACCATGTCACTAACTTAACAACTGCAGTGATTCACTTTACAACTGTGGCAGGAAAGGTTGCAAAATGGGGTAAAACTCACTTAACAAATGTTTCACTTAGCAACAAAAATGTTGGGCCCATTTGTGGTCGTAAATCAAGGAATATTTGTGGGGCCTTGCAGTCAGATCACTATGATTTAGAACATTTTTGCCTAAAAACTATAATTTACTGCCAGTTTTTGGCAAAAACACCCCATAGCAAACTGTAGGTTCTCTGAATGACTGTAGCATTTGCTTAATAACTGTGCGTTCACTTGAAGACCGCGGTGACTCGTTTAATAGCTGTGATTTTAAAAAAAGGTAAAATCGGTCATGTGATGACCTGCTTTATGACTGTCATAACCAGTGATGGAATTCAAAATTTTTTACTACTGGTTCGGTGAGTGTGTGCTTCGCCCAGAAAACGGAACAATTAGAAGCTCAGCTGCTTACCTTCTACATCAGCAACAGTGTAAGTAGAACAGCTTGGGGGGGGGGATCAGCTGTTCTGCATGATTGAGATGAGCTAGAAAGCAGGAGATAAGGGATAGGATAGGGAAGGCGCAGGGCCAGCTGATCGTCAGAGCCACCAGTTCGCCTGAACCAGGCTGAACCGGCTGAATATCATCTCTGGTCATGATTTAAAAATATAATGGGCAGGCTCCTCAACTATTTGTTATGTAACAAATCCAGAAAGTCTGGTTTCCTCTTGAAAGAAAAAGGGGGGGGAAAACACCTTTGAGACAACCATGACCTGGATGATTTGAGAATCTCCATAGATATTCAAAATTAAGGTGGCACAGAAAATTCAGGACAGGTCCTCATACTTGCCATGATTGCAGCATCTTTACAGTCATGTGACCACAATTCAGGCACTTGGCAGCCAGCATGCATTTATGATGGTCAAAGCTTCCCATGGTTCATGTGATTGCTATTTGCAACTTTCATAGTCAGCTTCCTACAAAGTCAAAGTTGGCAGGAAACCACAAATCACAGCCACCTGAACAGCTATGAGTAATTTTTTTAAAAAAAATTGATTTATATGCCGCCCTTCTCCAAAGACTCAGGGCGGCTTACAATGCATTAAGCAATAGCCTTCATACTTTTGTATATTTATACAAAGTCAGCTTATTGCCCCCACAAACTGGGTCCTCAATTTACCTACCTTAGAAAGGATGGAAGGCTGAGTCAACCTTGAGCCTGGCAAGATTCGAACATGCAGTAATTGTAGACATCTGGTGTTTAATTACAATGCTTAGTCTGCAGAGCTATCCAGGCTTCATGACCACTGCTGGAACTATTTTATTATTTATTTATTTTGTCAAGCATATATAAGTTAACAGGTAAAAGTATAAACATAATTTGAATACATGAAAAGAGTAAACAAAAAGGAATATTAGGAGAGGGACAGTAGGCACGCTGGGGCACTTATGCACACCCCTTACAGACCTCTTAGGAATGAGGACTACCTCTTCCTGTGCATTCACGTAAATAGAAAATGCTCAGTTCCTTTTAAAGGAAGGCCCAGGCCCAGGCTCTCCCCCTCTACAAATCCCCATTGCTTCTCCAATGCTTGACAATCCCACTGCTTCCTACATGATCAAAATTGGGACGTTTGGCAGTTGCAGTGTCCTGGGGTTATATTATCACCTTTTGTGACATTCTGACAAGAAAATCAATGGGGAAGCCATTTAACAGGTGACGAGTAAGAACTGTATTACTAACTTTACAAAATTACAAAATTCACTTAACACCAGTTGCAGCCCTTTCTGGACTGGGATGCCTTGCGCACGGTCACTCATGTCCTTGTCACCTCCCGGCTGGACTACTGTAATGCTCTCTACATGGGGCTCCCCTTGAAGAGCACTTGGAGGCTCCAACTGGTCCAGAATGCAGCCGCGTGGGTGGTTATGGGTGCAACCCATTGTGCCCACGTGACACCCCTTCTGCGCGAGCTGCACTGGCTCCCAGTGGTCTTTCGGGTGCGATTCAAGGTGCTGGTCACCATCTTTAAAGCGCTCCATGGCATGGGACCCGGATACCTTTGAGACCGACTTCTGCCACCAATGGCCTCCCACCAGCCAGTCCGCTCCCACAGAGAGGGTCTCCTCAGGGTGCCATCGGCCAAGTTATGTCGGCTGGCGACACCCAGGGGGAGGGCCTCCTCTGTGGGAGTCCCTGCCCTGTGGAATGAACCACCCCCGGAAATACGTAAGATCTCCAACCGCCGTGTGTTTCGATGTGCCCTCAAGACCCTGCTGTTCTGCCAGGCCGGGCTATCAATGTAATGATTTTAAATTGAGTGTTTTAAATTTTGGGGTTTAAAATCTGAGCCAAAATTATTTAATAATTTTAATTTTTAATTGATGTCTGTTTTTGTGCTTTTAATAGGTTGTACACAGCCCTGAGTCCTTCGGGAGAAGGGCGGTATAGAAATATTATTATTATTATTATTATTATTATTATTATTATTATTATTATTATTATTATTATTATTATTATTATTATTATTATTATTATTATTATTATTATTATTATCCATCATTTAGCAACAGAAACCTGGGGTTCAATTGAGGTCGTGACTTACAAGCATAATGGGCAGGCTCACCAACTATTTTTTTTTTTTATTTGATTTATATGCCGCCCTTCTCTGGAGACTCAGGGCGGATTACAATGCGTTAAGCAATAGCCTTCATACTTTTGTATATTTATACAAAGTCAGCTTATTGCCCCCACAAACTGGGTCCCCAATTTACCCACCTTAGAAAGGATGGAAGGCTGAGTCGACCTTGAGCCTGGCTAGGATTGAACTCAGAGAAATTACAGGCAGCTGGTGTTAATTGCTGCCTTTAGTAGGAGGCATTAGCCCCCTACGCTACACAGCCCCCTACGCTTCTGTAATCCTTCAAAGTTAACTTAAATCAAGGACTAATCCCAGGTACATGACTGTAGGATGCTGCAGGTAGCCAGACATGGTGCCAAGCAGTCACATGACCATGGGGTGGGGATGGAAAGGCAGACGTTCAAACTTTGAATTGAGGCCGTCCATTCAGGATCCATCATAACTTTGAACCGTCACTAAGCAACCAGTTGTAAGTTGAGGACAAACTTCCTGATCTGAAGGAAAGCAGAAGGAAGAATGCAAACTTGAAGATTAATGAAGAGAAATATACTTTTCAATTGGTGGAGATTCTGTTTCTAAATCTTGATTTCTGGTGGCAGCTGGTGAGCCAAGAAGTGAAGATTTTTATTTTTATTTTTTTAAAATTTAGCTATAAAATTTTCTTCATAACTACTCCCTGCTTTGGTAGCAGCTTAGCGATTTGTTAAATGGAGAAGTTACTTTAAGAGCCCTGTGTTGGAAAAAAAATCCAAGCCGGGAATTTTTTTAAAAAAATATCAATGGAGACTGGCTACAAGGAAAGAAGGTCTCTGTTTATTTGGTTTCCAGAAACTTCAGCGACAGCAGCATGTTTCTGGGGTGGCTGACAAAATGGCTGAGTGAGTGGATGGCTCTTTATAGGATTTGGTGATTGAGGTGCTCCAGGGGGTTGTGCAATGTAGCGAATCTTGTGTCTTTTGCTATTCTAATGGTGGTGGGTAAATCCTATTATGTTCTAAATGCCCTGTCCTGTCCTGAGAATTTGGGTAGGGGAATGAAGATTTTAGGGATCTTTGTTTTTCTACTTTTTTTTAACCCTATCAGCTCCAGCCTTTGGTAAGAGCTTATGGCTGAACGCGTTTTGTTTATGAATAAATTGGCCCAGTCTTTCTGAATGGATACAAAACCTCCATTCCTAAAGACTAGTCTCTTCTGTTTTCTTATGGCAGCAAGACTGGGATTGCTTTCTGCCTTTAAGAACATGTTTCTTCATTTCTCCTTTGGAAAAATATAATACTCTGCCACTTTTAATATTCCCTCCAAATATTTCATTCATGTGGGGAGGGGGGCAGTGGTGAAATGTAAAATTTGTTACTATCAATTCTGTGGGCATGGCTTGGTGGGAGGGGTAATGTGACTGGGTGGGCGTGGCCAAGTTTTTTTTTTAACTTTTAAAACCATTTTTTTTACAACCTCTTTGGCTGAAGAGGTTGTAAAAAATACTTTTAAAAGCATCTGATGATCCCAGCTGAGTTTCATTTTATTTAATCTAATTATTTATTAATTTTTGGTTTATTTCTCATGTAAAGTAATGATACACAACCCTGCCTTTTTATGTATTGCCTTAGAAATGTGCATTGTCTTTGGTTTGGGAATGCATTAAATTTATTGAAATTATTCCTATTTGGTATTCATCTTGGGTGCTCACTGAGTCTCCTAGAACCAATGCATGATGAGTCCCGAGGTTGCACAGAAAACAGTTGTGAATTAAGATGCTCAGCCAGAGAAATTGGGGAGTGGAGCGGAAATTGCAGTCATGTGAGTTGGATTGATTATTGTGATTTATTTTGCTGACCGATCAATTCCATTTTTAAATTATTGGGAATTGCTATTAAATTATAGCTCTAGGAATATCGTATTTGCAATTTTGTAATAATATCAATAAAGAAATATGGACAACTTGCTCTGTGTTATCAGAAAGCAGTTTAGGGCTGGCTTTTTAAACATTTCTTTACTTGATTTTCAGCATGTCTGAAAATTCCTTCCAAATTTCTTTTGGTCAACTGGAAGGAGCAGTTGATTCAGAAGAAAGGAATTTTCATTTCTTTTAGGGCTGGTGCCCCGTTTTAAAAGAAAAACATCAGAAACAAATTACTGACATTCTGCACAGGTAGTCCTCGATTGAGAACCATTCATTTAGTGACTGTTTAAACTGAAAAAAGCATTGAAAAAAGGATGTTACTAGGGTTCACTTGCTCACTGCTAGGAGTTCAATCCTGACAAGCTTATGGTTGACTCAGCCTCCCATCCTTCCGAGGTGGGTAAAATGAGGGCCCAGGTTGTTGGGGGCAATAGGCTGACTCTGTAAACCACTTAGAGAGGGCTGTAAAGCACTGGGAAGCAGTATACAAGTCTAAGTGCTATTACTGTGGCTATTGTTTTGCACACTTACAACCACTGTAGCATCCCCATGAATAAAATTCTGGCATTTGGCAACTGGCATGGATTTATAACGCTTGTGATATCCTCGGATCATGTGATCCCGTTTTGCGACCTTCTGAGAAGCAAAATCAATGGGGAAGCCACTTAACAATTGTGTTACTATCTTAACAGCTGCAGTGATTCACTTATGGCAAGAAAGGTCGTGAAATGGGGCAAAACTCACTTAACAACTGCCTTGCTTAGCAACAGAAATGTTGGGCTCAGTTGTGGCTGTAAGACAAGGACTAGAAGTCTTCTACTGTATCTGAGTTCTCTTGAGAGAACAGACCTTGTGCTAATCAAAGTTTCAGCCATATCTGGCCCACCTTTTACTGTCGCAAGCAGCCCTTGAGAATTCTCTATCCAGGACGATAGGAAGGTACATGAATGCACACCCATGATGATATCATCACACATAAATTTGAGGGCCAAATGTCATGAGGCCGGTATGGAATTTGCAGTGGTTCAGTGTTAATTTTGCCAGATGAGTGTCATTGTCTCAATGTCATCAGCTGTAATGTCATGGGGGAAAACTTTGGGAGACAGAGAGAAGAGATGCTGCCTAGATGTCTATGGAGATCCTCAGTTATCCAGATCATGGTTGTCCCAAAGGTGCTTTTTCAAGAGGCAACTGGGACTTTCTGGTTTTTTCTTTTGAAGATGTTTCACTTCTCAAAGAAGGCAAATGACCAGCTGTCTGCAAGGATGTAACTCCTTCCATTCCCCACCAGCCAGTCAGAGCTGAAGAAACTTCTTGGATGAAAAGCGAAAAGAAAAACCGGAAAGTTCAGTTGCCTCTTGAAAAAAAGCACCTTTGGGATGAGAGGCTGCCTAGGAACGGTCAGAGAAGAATCAGAGTAGCCACAACTATATCACGGATGGGGAAATAGCCTCAAAAGAGGCCCGCCCTAGTCTCTTGGGCTGTAAAGGAGACAGCCGGAGAATGATGATTTCAGACTTTCATGACTCAAGCGGTGATGTCACTGCCCTCTCACAGAGCTTGGAGGATATGGGGCAGGAGTCTGGATGGGGGGCAGCAGGCTTTGCTTGAATACTGGCAAGACTGAATGGCTTTGGGTGCAAGGAACTTCAAGATCTGGGACGTTGACATTTTTAGTTCCATATGGTGTTGGAACTAAAATTCCAGACAGACCAGGTTTGTAATTTGGGGTTCTCCTGGATTTGCAACTCTTGTTCAAAGAGCATGTGGCACTTCATATGCGAGGAATGTATTTGCAGGAGCTCCATCAGATGAGAACTTCAGCATAAACTTGGAGACAGCAGAAAATGACCGACAAATTCAATAGTATTCAGTGACCTCTTCTAATAAAGGGATGGTGAGATTGTATATTTCTGTGTGTTTGTGTGTCTGTATCGCTCTCCCTTCCCCCTTTCTCTCCCTCTCTCTCTTTCCCCTCTCTCCCTCTCTCCCTCTCTCCTCTTCCCCCTCTCTCTTCCCCCTCTCCTCCTTTCCCTCTCCCTCTCCTCTTTCTCCCTCTCTCTCTTTCCCCTCTCTCCCTCTCTCCCTCTCTCCTCTTCCCCCTCTCTCTTCCCCCTCTCCCCCTTTCCCCCTCTCTCTCCTCTTCCCTCTCCCCCTCTTTCTCCCTCTCTCTCCCTTCTCTCCCTCTCTCTTCCCCGCTCAGTCCTTTCCCCCTCTCCTTCTCCCCCTCTCTCCCTCTCTCTGCCCCTCTCCCTCTCTCCCCCCTCTCCTCCTCTTTCTTCCCTACTCAGCCCTCTCCCCCTCTCCCTCTCCCCCCCTCTCTCCCCCCCTCTCTCCTCCCTCTTCCTCTCTCTCTTTCTCTCTGTGAGAGAGGGGGGGGAGAGAGACTTATCAACCTGTGCAACACTGCCCGGTCTGTGAGGTAGATGGGCAGTTTCTAAATATGATATATAAATAAAATAAATAAACGTGGATAGCTTGGATAGCTCAACAGGCTAATAAGCAGACTAAAGTCTGTTATTAACATCCATCTGTCTGCAGTTGCACCAGTTCGGGTCTCACCAGGCTCAAGGTTGACTCAGCCTTCAATCCTTTCTAAGGTAGGTAAATTGAGGACCCAGTTTGTAGGGGCAATAAGCTGACTTTGTATAAATATGCAAAAGTATGAAGGCTATTGCTTAATGCATTATAAGCCGCCCTGAGTCTCCGGAGAAGGGCGGCATATAAATCAAATTAAAAAAAACAAACAAACATCTGAAGTGGCAACATTTGTGCCCAGTCTTGTCTCCCTATCTTTGACCGGCTGGAGTACCATAGTAATAAAGGCAGGTAGAAGAAGAGATTTTAAAGAAAACCTTTGGAGCCAAGCTATCTAGCTCTAAGCAGATGCAGAAGAATGGAAGAAGTTGGGTTATTTTTTTAAACAGCTGATTGAAATGGATCCATGAGGAATGGAGGGAGAACACAACACGCGGACAGGGATTTAGCTGTCCAGTGTAGGAGCTCATTCAGAATTCCTGAATTGCTGGAGATGGATAGAAAGACTATTATACCAGCTGGGCAGGGCAGAAACAGCTAGACAGCCAGAGTCAAAGGAGGAGATGGAAAGAGCAATATTTGAATAAGAATGATTACTTTCAGATGAAGGCGGTCGTGCTAATACAATGTCACAAATGAGTAAGAGAGAATTGTTAAAGTAGTCCAAGATCAATTGGGCAGTGAGACATTTAAAGGACTGGTTACTTTCTCGCTAGTTGCCTTCCGATTGTTGCGTTAAAAAAACCCAACAGATAGAGAGGAAGCCAAGAAAGGACTGCTGAAGTGCATCCTTCAGAACAACACCTGTTACAAACGCTGTTCATGATACCTCAAGATCTCTCTTCAGACAGATCTTCAGGGCTGCTATTTTGCATCCAGGTGGAATACCTTAGAAAGCACCCCTTTTAATTACAGATAGTCCTTGATTTATGATCATAAGTGGGATCAGAATTTTTCTTGCTAAGCAAGAGGCTCCCTTGTTAAGTGTGTCATGCCCAGTTTTATGACCTCTTTTTGACACTGTCGTTAAGTGAATCAGGCAGTTGTTAAATACATCTGGCTTCCCTCTTTGATTTTGCTTGTGGTAAGCTGTTGGGAGGGTCACAAATGGTGATCAGATGACCCTGGGATGGTGCTACTGTCATAACTACTGTCTGCTGAGCCTGGATAGCTCAGCAGACTAATGCATTGTGCACTGTGATTAACTTCAGCTGTCTGCAATTACTGTAAGTTCGAATCTCCCCAGGCTCAAGGTTGACTCAGCCTTCCATCCTTTCTAAGGTAGGTCAATTGAGGACCCAGTTTGTGGGGGCAATAAGCTGACTTTGTATAAATATACAAAAGTATGAAGGCTATTGCTTAACGCACTGTAAACTGCCCTGAGTCTCCAGAAAAGGGCGGCATATAAATCAAATTAAAAACAACAACAACTATAAGCCAGTTGCCAAATGCCCAAATTTTGATCAGTAACCATGGAAGTGCTGCAATAGTATGTAAATGCAAAGACCAGTATAAGTCACTTTTTTTCACTTCTGTTGTAACTTTTGAACAATCACTAAATGAATGGTTGTAAGTTGGAGGCTACCTAACTTATTGTTTGTTTATTGCAAACTTCTGAGTTTGTAAACTTTTGGTGTTAAAACGCAGACTAATCACATCACAGATATTTTTAATTTCTGCACAGCAAGCTGGGGACTGCCTACCCTTAAAGTGGGAGCTGTGAGTGCTAGTCTGCCTCAAGCAGGAGAGCCAGCTGAGAGGTTTGGGCCAATCACCAGGAAACAGGGAATTCTAATCCCGCTATAGGCATGAAAATCGGCTGGCTGGTTTTGAACCAGTCACTCTCCCATCTCAAAGGTGTTGGAAGAAATATTCATCTGGTTCAGTTTCAAGTGGGGAGAAAGACACTGGAAACATGGAGGCTGATTGGAAAGATGTTTACTGATGAATAAGACCACATAGGTTTGAGGTCCTGGGCAGCTGACCACATGAGTTATTTATACTGTCTCTGGGCTTTGAACTTGAGCTTCCTGTTCCTGTGGCAAGAACATGCATTCTATTGGTTGCTGTCAGACTCCCATGGGGCTTTGTAGGGGTCATAGCTGATTCTGTAGGTTATCTGAGTCAAGCTTGGTTGAAGCTTGGGCTGATGTAATGAAGGGACTTGTTGTGCAGTTCCTATTGTGCTGAATGGCTTTTCCCTGAAGGATAATCCCATCATCCTGGAGCTGAAGGTCTTTTGTGTTGTAGATAGGCTGGTCCAGTCTTTCCTAATGGGCACCAAATATTTGCTGGGGGCAGAAAGCTGAAGCTCTGGGTTTCTGTCTCCCTTAAGATTTCTATTTCTCATTTAGGGGAAATATAATATTCTGCCCTTTTAATATTTCTCAAAATATTTCATTCTTCTAGGAGGGGTGACTTCCCTCATTGGGCTGTTGTTATGGGGAAAATAGTAGGAGGAAGGTATGTTGGACATGTTTGCCAGTTTGAGTTATTTGCAAAAATAATAAAGGTGGAATAGAAATAAATAAATAGAAAAGAGCAGGACAGAGGGGTGGGTGGCATGGGGTCATGACGAAAAATAGATGCCATTGATTGATTTGAAATATTGTTTAACAGGAAGCAAAACCAGCATCTGTTTATTCAGACATATTCTTATAAAAATTGCAATTTTGTCCTTCTATTAAACCAGAAAAAGGAGATGTGATGGCAACCTCTGGAGGGTGACTGGAAGACCACACTCAATAATTTTCAGGGGCTACAAGCTAAGACCCCTGTTCTAGTCAGCTTTGATCCAGAAATGGAGCCACAACATAGAATTTATATTTCAGTAAGAATTGCTAATCCTAGTTTCTTGACAAGATTCCTTCATGAAAATGATGATGATGATGATGATGATGATGATGATGACAATGATATTTCTGAGTGTTCAGAGGCCTCCTTAAGGTTCCGTAAATCTTGCAATAACCATTTGTAAGATGATGTGTTATTATTCTGATTATACTGCAAAGGAGAGTTTAAGACTGAGAGATAATAGCTAGCCTAAGGCTATATAATGTGTTTGCTGATAATAAGGTATTCCATCTAGGTGCCCAGCTAGATGATTTTATGGCGCTGTTCATGCAGTTCCCTGTTGCCAGAAGAGGCCATTTATATCCCTCTAGGATGCTGAGATATTGGGCATAAAAGGCATAATCCTACTCTGTGGTTCCTTCACACCACCTGGTATTTAAAATTATATTTCCCCTATTTCTGAAAATTCCATGATTTTTTCCTCCTCCAAGTCATACTTTGCTCTGGCTCTTACATATAACGCCTATAGTCCTAGACAGCTGATTGAATTCCAGCATTCTGGCGATGTCCATCTCTGAATATCTCTGCTTGATCTTTTTTTTAAAAGAAGATTAGGAAGGTGGCCCTAGCTGTCATTTTAATTCCCCCAAAGTAGCACAGCTTTAGGATAGAATAACAGAGTTGGAAGGGACTTTGGAGGTCTTCTAGTCCAACCCCCTGCTTAGGCAGGTAACTCTATACCTTTTCAGGCAAGTGGTTGTCCAATCTCTTCTTAAAAACTTCCAATGTTGGAGCAATCACAGCTTCTGGAGGGAAGCCGTTCTGCTGATTAATTGATCTCACTGTCAGGAAATTTCTCCTTAGTTCTAGGTTGTTTTTCTCTTTGATTAGTTTTGATCCATTGCAGTGGTGGGTTTCAAATTTTTTTACTACTGGTTCTGTGGGTGTGGCTTAGTGGGCATGGCAGAGGAAGGATACTGCAAAATCCCCATTTCCTCCCGATCAGCTGGGACTCGGGAGGCAGAGAATGGATGGGGGCGGGGCCAGTCAGAATTTTTACTACCGGTTCTCTGAACTACTCAAAATTTCTGCTACCGGTTCTCCAGAACTGGTCAGAACCTGCTGAAACCCACCTCTGCTTGCCACCTTCCGTGCATGTGCCTGGCCTTCCACACATGCACACATGCGTGTCTTCCACACATGCACACAGCCTCAAAAACATGGCTAAATAGGATGGCATTAGGTCCAGGCGGGTGAGCGGGCCACAGTCCCTGCTGCTGGTTCACCCGAATTGGTCTGAACTGGCTGAATACCATTTCTGGACATCATGTACTAATTCTTCTCTCATAAGGACTAGAAACTTTAATTTTCCAAAAATATGCACTAAGATCTTCAAGCTAATGTGTTTTATTAGCCAGGAAATGCATTTCTGCATGTGTTCTCTCTTATATAAATATGCATCTCTTTCTCTCTCTCTCCCTCTCTCCCTCTCTCTTTCTCTCTGTCTCTCTCCCTCCCTCCCTCCCTCCCTCCCTCCCTCTCTCACTCTGTTAAATTTTGCTGCATTACTATCATAATGATAAAATTTACAACCTCAGCAGCATAATTCACCATGATAACATTGATTGATGGGTTTTTTTGGGTTAAAAAGGGAATTGGTGGATATACAGTGAAACCCACATCCTCAACGCAAGGCAGGCAAACAGCATTTGCTTCAACCGGCCCATTAACACAGTAAAACTCCTTCTATCTTTTGGTGATGGGTGAGAGCAAAGCTTTTACTTATTGGCTCCCTTGTGTGATATAAACCATCATTACAAGATACATTTTCTTTCCATTATACCGTAAGAAAAACCTTCCACCTTCTGACCTAAATATACATTTCCTCCAGGGCATCCTATTTGGTAAAGAACATGGTAGAAATCTAATCTCCTTTTAATCAATAAAACACCAAATGATGTTTCTATTTAATGCAAACTTTGCTCCTTGCCATGTAATGAACCTGTTTCTATTAAGGATACAACCATTAATGGAATAAGTAATGGGTCCCTGCTTAAGTTTCTAATGCCACATGCTTCTAATTTCGCTTTGCAGTTTGGTTGTAAAGCTTAGGGAAAGCACTCTAGCTGAGGAAATGCACGGGGAGCTGCCTTTCGGATCATAAAAAATCCATTTCCTGCCCCTGATGAAGATAAAGATGGTGGTGATGATGATGATGATGACTTTCAGATCTCTGATAGCAATTCATTCTTGATAAGTGGCTGTTATGATGACATATTACTGGAACACCAAGAGCCTGCATGCAGAAATATCGCTTATACTTAACATTGTTAATGTATTCGCTGCGCTTCATGCAGTGCCAGCTGCAGTTCTTATAGAAGTTTAGAATGGAGCTTCAACTTTCTGCTTTCCTTCTCCGACCCCAGGCCTTGTTCCTTGTGTGCTATGACTTCTAGATTGTAAGTCTTGAGAAATGGGATTTCTTCCCCCACTGCTGAAATCTGCAAGCTGCTTTGACGTCTAAGGTTGTGGGGGATTAGATCTCAGAGTTTAACCCGATGCCTTTAACTACTACAAGTTAAAGTTGACTTATCTATGGAGATTCTCAGTCATCTCTGCTTTTTCAAGAGGCAACTGAACTTTTTGGGTTTTTCTTTGAGTTCAAAGAAACATCAGAAAGTTCAGGTTGCCTCTTCAAAAAGAAACCCTTGGGTTAAAATTGCCTTTTGATCACAATTTTATATTGCTAAGCGAGACAGTTGTTAAGTGAGTTTTATCCGATTTTACCACCATTCTTGACACAGTTCTTAAGTAAACCGCTGGCTGTTGTTACGTTAACAACACAGTTGTTCAATGAATCTGGTTGTCCCATGACTTTGCTCATCAGAAGGTCACAGAAGGTGGATTACATGATTCCCCAGACATTGCAACCGTCATAAATATGAACCAGTTGCCAAGCATCTGAATTTTGGTCATGTGACTACAGGGATGGTGCAGTGGTCACGGGAGTGAAAAATGGTCTCTCTTTTTTTCTGTGCCATTCTAACTTTGAGTGGTCCCTAAATGAATGGTTGTAAGCAGGGGTGAAATCCAGCAGGTTCTGACAGGTTCTGGAGAACTGGTAGCGGAAATTTTGAGCAGCAAATATCACCTCCGGCTGGAGATTTTACAATATCCTTCCCCCAGGAGTAGGGAGGGAATGGGGATTTTGCAATATCCTTCCCCTGTCACGCCCACTAAGCCATGCCCACCAAGCCACACCACACCCACCAAGCCATGCCCATAGAACCGGTAGTAAAAAAAATTTGGATTTCACCACTGGTTGTAAGTCAAGGGCTATCTGTGCATCAAAATGAGACTTCAAGAGTCATTACGGGCATCTCCATATGTAGTCCTGGTACCATAAAAACTTCGGCAAAATCTTTTGAAACGTTTCATCCTGTTCCCATAAAGAGGGAAGTGAGGGTGGACAATGAATCAGGGTCAAAGGGAAAAAAAGAGAGAGAGAATGCCATGGAATATATTTGAATTTTGCTATGCACATTGATTCTTGCCCAAAGAGAAGAGAAGAGAAGGAACTTTGGATATTGCCAAGAGCAGGGGTAGAGAAGAAGATGAAAAAAGCCTCTGTGATTTGCAATCTGACAATCTTGTTCCATTTTGAGTCCCTTTTTAAAATGTATAGGTGCTGTTTCATTGTTAACAAATGGCCCTTTGGGGCGATAAAGCATGCAAATTGGCCTGCCGAGTATTTTAGAGGCAAGAGATTTCCCTGTTCAAATATCATAAATATCTCCATGTAGGAGCTGTGCTAACAATGAGTGGGCCTCTCTGAGCGTTAACTAATTCTCACAGAAGTGCCTCTTGAGGCAGGAAGATTTTTCATATGTCATCTATCAATTCTTTGTTTTTAAAGATGGGGGCAGTTTGAGACACAGCCTCACCTGACATAAATCAAAAATGGCATTTTCTGCTAGCAAGAGTTTAGGATCTTGTTGCAGCTGTTAAAGAGTGTGCATTTATGTTGGTGCAAATGCACATAGGAAACTGGACTGAGCCATCTGTTAGCAATAGGAGAAAAACTGTGAACAATAAGGAAAGGTGGGGTTCGGATTTGGGGAGCGTGTCCCGCACAATTGATTGAGAGGAGGAAGAGGAGGACTCATGCTCATTTGGAGAGGAAGGGATTGCAAGAGAGTAAGCAGGCACACAATGGAGAATAATCTGGGCTGATTGTTTAATTGTGCTCGGAGCTGATGGCTCTAGTCTAGTACATTTCAATATGTATTGTTGGAAGAAATATCCTTCTGGGTTCTGCTCCAAGTGGGAGAAAAGACACTGGAAACTGCTTGGAAAGATGGTTTAATGGTGGACAGGATCACATAGCTTGAGTTCCTGAACAGAAAAGGGCAGATACAGCGAGTTTCCGGGTTTTATGCTCTCTCTGGTTTTGAACTTCCTGGGGCCCCAAAAGAGTATCCTGATTGGTTGTCAGACTTCCAGGGGGTGGGGGGCTTAGCTAGCCTTGCTGGCTGATGTAATCTTCCCAGGTGCCATGTGGTGAGTTTCTGTCTAGATGGGTCCCATTGTGTTAGTTTCTGTTGCTATTGTGTTGCAGATGAAGGTCCATTGACAAAGATTGAGTTTCTGCCTCTGGCCCATTAACAAAAGGGTGGGGGCAGGAAGGTGGGAGCTGCTTTGTCTTTAAAAACATGCTTCTCCATTTCTCATCCAGGGAAACATAATATTCTGCCTTTTTAATATTTCCTAAAATATTTCATTCTTCCAGGAAAGGGGTGGGTGCTAACTTTCTACAGTATTCCCCATTCTGTGTCAGTTTACTCTCTTGTAATCCCTTCTTCTTCAATCTCTCCACTCTGCAAAGGTGGGGGGAGAAAAAACTCAGGCATAGGATAATATATTGACTGTAATGGTAATGATAATCACATGACAGTGATACTGCAATGGTTAGGGTTAGGCATTTTATTATTTATTATTTATTTATTATTTCAATTTATAAACCGCCCTTCTCCTTGCGGACTCAGGGCGGTGAACAGCCAGAATAAAACATGGTATACAAAAGTTAAAAACAATTAAAAATATTAAATATTATTCGGCCAAGAATTAAAACAACCCAATTTCAAATCAATTTCAAATTTAAAAACAGAGGATGGGATCAGGCTAGCCCAGCTAGATGGAATAAATGGGTTTTAAGGGCCCGACGAAAGGTCCGGAGATCTGGAATCCTGCGTATCTCCGGGGGGTAGGTCATTCCAGAGGGCGGGCGCCACCACAGAGAAGGCTCT
This sequence comes from Coluber constrictor foxii, assembly GCA_038048745.1. Taxonomy (NCBI): domain Eukaryota; kingdom Metazoa; phylum Chordata; class Lepidosauria; order Squamata; family Colubridae; genus Coluber; species Coluber constrictor. Next base: position 164,072,596 of record CM075961.1, on the reverse strand, counting down.
CCCCCTGGGGGTCGCCAGCCGACACTGTCTGGCCGACGGCACCCGGAGGAGGCCCTCTCTGTGCGAGCATACTGGCCAGTGGGAGGCTATTGGCGGCAGAAGGTGGTCCTGCAAGTATCCAGGTCCTAAGCCATGGAGCGCTTTAAAGGTGGTCACCAACACCTTGAAGCGCACCCGGAAGACCACCGGGAGCCAGTGCAGCTCGCGCAGGAGAAATGTCACATGGGAGTGCCACGTCGCTCCCATAATTGCCAGCCCAATCCATTGCAAGAGGCATGAATCCTTCTGAGGGGATCCTAGCTTGCAAATGCTCATCTTTGTTGGATCCTGGCTTAATGTTAGCCTACTTAGAAAGCAAGTAACCCTCCACAAAGGAAGTCAACCTCCCCTCCCTTAGGTAGCAATGAACCTTTGAGATATCGAGATCTCTGCTGCAGTTCCTCCTTGTTCAACCGTTGAAAGTCAGGGTGACACCTATAAACATAATGTGGTCGCAGTTCGGCTTCTTACTCTTCTGTTTGTTTTTTTAAGTTCTATTTTCTGAGCCATTACTGCATCAGAAATGAAGATCAATTGAATTTGATCCCGGCACAATTGCATTATGCAGCCAAGAGATCTTTTATTCCAAATTGGATAGGGCAGCTTGCTTCGTACGTAAGTTCTTTTGCACCCTCCTCCACATTCATACCCATGCATTTCCAAAATGCAATACAGATAGTCCTCAACTTACAACCACAATTGAACCCAAAATTTCTGTTGCTAAGTGAGATCATTGTCAAGTGAATTTCGCCTCATTTTACCACCTTTCTTGCCCTGGTTGTTAAGGGAATGACTGCAGTTGTTAAGTTAGTAACACAATTGTTAAGTGAATTTGTCTTTCCCATTGACTTTGCTTGTCTGAAGGTCACAAAAGGTGACCCCAGGACACTGCAACCGTCATAAATGTGAGTCAGTTGCCAAGTGTCTGAATTCTGATCACATGACCATGGGGATGCTGCAATGTTCGTGAGTGTGAAAAAGGGGCATAAGTCACTTTTTTCAGTGCCATTGTAACTTTGGACGGTCACTAAATGAACTGTTGTAAATTGAGGACAACCCCCCCCCCCCCATGCATGGGATGGAAAGTGAGGGCAGTTGTCTTCTGTATCTGTACCTGATCTTTCCAACAATGTTACAGGACCGTGTCTCCCCAATGGGATCTACCCATCCTGTTCATAGGATAGGATAGGATAGGATAGGATAGGATAGGATAGGATAGGATAGGATAGGATAGGATAGGATAGGATAGGATAGGATAGGATAAGATAGGATGGGATGGGTTGCGATGGGATGGGATGGGATGGGATGGGATGGCATAAGAATGGAATGGAATGGAATGGAATGGAATGGAATGGAATGGAATAGAATAGAATAGAATAGAATAGAATAGAATAGAATAGAATAGAATAGAATAGAATAGAATAGAATAGAATAGAATAGAATAGAATAGAATAGAATAAGGAGAGCTGGAAGGGACCTTGGAGGTCTTCCAGTCCAACCCCCTGCTTAGGCAGGAAAACCTATATCATTCCAGACAAATAGTTGCCCAATCTCTACTTAAAAAATTCTAGCAACATGAGGACAAGCAGCTGAGGTGTCATTTTTCTCCCACTGTCCCTTGTGATACCAAGTTGTGTGAACAAATCAGACCAAAAATGCTGGGGGTGGGGGATGGGGGGGAGTCATACATGTAATTTTCAACTTGCAACTATTCACTTAGTGACTATTCAAAATTACAAGGGCACTGAAGAAGAGACTTATGGCTGGTTGCAGCATCCTTACAGTTATGTGATCAAAATCCAGATGCTTGGCATGTATTTACAATGGTGGGATATCCTGGGGTCAGGTAATTGCCATTATGTGACTTTTTCCTAGCTGGCTTCCATCAAGCAAAATCAATGATTAAAAATGGCTGGAATTGGGTATGTCTGGTTTAATGAAAAGAAGGATTTGGGGTGACATGATATTAGTCTTCCAATCTTTGAGGGGCTGCCACAAAGAAAAGTCAAGCTCATCAAGGAGAGAAGCAACTTATATCTAAGGATACATTTCTTGACAGTGAGAACAATTAATCAGTGGAACAACTTGCCTCCAGAAGTTGTTGAATGCTCCAACACTGGAAGTTTTGAAGATGAGATTGGAGAAGCATTTGTCTGAAATGGTAGAGGGTTTCCTGATTGAGCAGGGGGTTGGACTAGATGACCCCCAAGGTCCCTTCCAACTCTGTTATTCTGTTCTGTTCTGTTCTGTTCTACTCTACTCTACTCTACTCTACTCTACTCTACTCTACTCCACTCCACTCCACTCCACTCCACTCCACTCCATTCCATTCCATTCCATTCCATTCCATTCCATTCCATTCCATTCCATTCTATTCTATTCTATTCTATTCTATTCTATTCTATTCTATTCTGTTCTGTTCTATTCTATTCTATTCTATTCTATTCTATTCAGCCCACACCTTCCTTTTCCGAAAGATCAGCAGCATTCATGCTCAGGAGAGGCTGGCTTGTAGTATCATGGTCTGCTGACCAAGTGAATAACCGTTACTTTAAATCCACCATCTTCTGTTTTCTCTGGCCTGAGCTGGGATGTAAAGTGAGGACTCGGGGGAGATTTCCTTTAAAGCCAAGATAAATGATGTGTGTCAGTATTTTCTGAGAAGTAGTGACCAACCTCATTTTTCCCTGTGTAACCTCAGCAAGAGTGATATCCACATCTCGTAAAGTGAAGTGAAATGGTTATTTGTGTGAAACCTTGACCCCCACTGACATTGCTTGCCTGGCTCAATGAAGCTGTCACAGCTCAAGAGAATGTTCAGCTGAATTTGGGAAAGCTAATAACCCCTTTTCCGTTCAGCTCCTTTTGCAAAGGGGCAGCAAATAATAACTTGTAGTGTGTTTCTTTGGTAATTATCCATCTGCATGGAAGGAAGGAAGGAAGGAAGGAAGGAAGGAAGGAAGGAAGGAAGGAAGGAAGGAAGGAAGGAAGGAAGGAAGGAAGGAAGGAAGGAAGGAAGGAAGGAAGGAAGGAAAAGGGAAGGAGGGAGGGAGGGTGAAGAAAGGAAGGAGAGAAGAGGGAGGAAGAAGGGAAGAAAAGGAGAGAGGGAGGGAAGGAAGGAAGGAAATACAGAAAGGAATACAGCAAAGTTTAATCAAATCCCAGTTGATAGTCTGTGTTTCAGCCCTCAAAGCAAAAAAATTGATATTTCTGATCCAGGGGCAACTGAGGAGGGCTACGAAAATTCAAGCTGGCATCTACAAGTATGTGATCAAATCTCTGTCTTGATTATATGTCTGTTGGCAGAAGAAGAAAAAAAAGGACCGGAATACAACTCTCATTGGAGACTAAAGGTCCCATCATTGGAAACTGCCCCAATACAATGAGATATGGTACAGCCCTTAGTTCCAAATTTCCACATATAAACTATCAGTCCTTTGAGGTGGGCTTCTTTAAGAAAGAGGCTTGACAGGATCCCAAAGTGATCTTCTGTTGTATAACATAATTTTGAAAGCCTGTCCAAATTTGTCTCTGTCCCATCATACACTAAACAAGATCAAGCCTTTTCTTTCTCAAACTTTCGTCTTTCTCGGATCTGAATTAACTTTTATTATTTGCTCATTTGCTCCTTATTTTCAAAGTTGGAGCTATATTCCTTTACAATGAATGAGAATTCAGGCAGTCCTTGAGTCACACCCATAATGGAGCCTGACCATCATGGTCATAAGCTGTGGCAATCATAAAAATAGGTCAGTTGTATGATTTTACAGACAATTTTACAACCTTTGTAAGGTTGTAAATCAATCATTAAACAAAGACTGCTGGACTGCTAGCTCTGGGTCCAGTTTTGCTGAAAATTTTAAATACTATTTTTTGGCAAAACCACCATAAAATGAAATCATGTGACTACAGGGGACGGTATTCTGTAGGTAAAGGTTGTAAAAATTAGCTCTGTTCTTTTTACGTCTCTCCTTGTGACCATTTCCTGATATTTTGGGTGATGTCTAAGGGCCGTCATAATCGCTATCCACATTCAGAGCACACAGGCTCCTAAAAATTGGATGCATTCTCGATAATGAACTTCAGTTACAAAATAAAGCGTACATCCAGTTGTAATGCTAGGCAGCATATTCCCACGTATATCTCTGTGATATCCTGCGGTTTGTCAGTTAATTGATGAAAGTGAATATTAATACTTCTGTGAACTGAGGAGACTTTGTTTATGCATTTATATATAAAATGCTATTTGAGGTAATAACATAAAACAAGCAACAGTAAAATATCAATAAAACATCATAAAAACGTCAATAAAAACCATCCAAGCTAATAGCAGAGGCAGGGGGAAAAGCACGCATCTCCAATTCAAGAGAGTATATGTAGATCAAGGTTGAACTATAGAGTCTTTGTGGTTATCTGAGCTTGGTTTTTTGTCTGGTGTTAATGCCTGTTTAACTGGCTGATGTTTATCTGCAGAGGATAGGTTCTGCTCTTTTTTTTCCTTCTTAGTTTTTTTATTGTCCCTATTGAATTGTTGGAAGAAATGTCCACCTGGGTTCAGTTCCAAGTGGGGAGAAAGACACTGGAAACATGGAAGCTGCTTGGAAAGATGGTTTAATCTTTCCAAGCAGCTTCCGCATGGTTTAGGATCCTGGGCAATGGACCACATGGGAGAGAGAGAGAGAGAGAGAGAGAGAGAGAGAGAGAGAGAGAGAGAGAGAGAGAGAGAGAGAGAGTGTTATACCCTCTCTTGGGCTTTGAACTTGCTTCCTGTTCTTTTATAAGGGCAGGTATACTGATTGGTTGACAGACTCCCATACGGCCATGCAGGGGTAACTTTGTATGTTATCTTGAGTCCCAGATTTGGTTGAATCTTGCTGGGTGATGAGGTAATGAAGCTAATCCTATCATGTCCTGAGGGTGAAGGTCTTAATCCAGGGGTGAAATCCAGCAGGTTCTGACAGGTTCTGGAGAACCGGTAGCAGAAATTTTGAGCAGTTCGGAGAACCGGCAGATGCCACCTCTGGCTGGCCCCAGAGTGGGGTCAGAATGGAGATTTTGGAGTATCCTTCCCCAGGAGTGGGTAGGGAATGGGGATTTTGCAGTATCCTTCCCCTGCAGTGGGGTGGGAATGGGGATTTTGCAATATCTTTCCCTGCCACGCCCACCAAGCCACACCATGCCCATGAAGCCATGCCCACAGAACCAATAGTAAAAAAATTTGGATTTCACCACTGTCTTAATCCCATCACCCTGGAGCTGAAGTGGGGGGCAGGAAGCTGCAGGAAGCTGCTTTGTCTTTAAAAATATATTTCTCCTTTTCTCATCCAGGGAAATATAGTATTCTGCTTTTTAAATATTTCCTAGAATATTTCATTCTTCTAGGACCATGATAGCAAACCTATGGCAGTTATTAACTGGCATATATTTATGTCACATGTGTCCTGATCATCTTTTGTTACCTTCTGGTAAGCGGTCAGTGAGGAAGCCAGATTCACTTAACAACCATGTTGCTAGCTTAGCATACTGCAGTGATTCACTTAACAACTGTGCAGGGATGGGTTCCACTTATCTTTACTACCAGTTTGCAACAGGATCGTGCGTGCATGCTTGCTTCTGTATATATGCGCATATCGCCGATGACGGCCTCCGGGGTAGTGGGTGGGACCTCGTGCTGGTTTTACTACTGGTTCTTGCGAACTGGGGGCAACCCACCACTGCAACTGTGGCAAGAAAACTCATAAAATGGGGTAAAATTCATTGAACAACTGTCTGGTTTAGCAAAGGAAATGGGCTCAATTGCAATGATAATTCAAGGACTGTCTGTATATAAATAGGCAGCAAACCGCACACTTTCTACTGATTAAGTTATCTAGTTGGGCAATCGAATGTCTGCACGCAAACAGCCCAAGAACTTCATCTGACGATATTTTCTATAGTACGTAGCATTATTTATTATTTATTTATTTACTTATTATATTTCTATACCGCCTTTCTCCCGCAGGACTCAAGGCGGTGTACAGTCAAGAAAAAATGAAAGATACATAAACATCATAAAATTGATAATTAAAATTATAGCATAGTTTAGCCCAAATAAATAAAACCTAGAATTAGATAATATTTTAATCATTCCCAGTTAACATGTTTAGCCCCGCCTGATTGAACATCAGGGTCTTGAGGGCACAGCGGAAAGCACGGAGATTAGGGGTGTTTCATATATCAGGGGGCAGTTCATTCTAAAGGATTGGAGCCCTTACAGAGAAGGCCCTTCCCCTGGGAGTCACCAGTCGGCACAATTTGACTGACGGTACCCTGAGTAGTCTCTCCCTGTGAGAACGAACTGGTCGGTGGGAGGCTATTGGTGGCAAAAGACGGTCTCGTAAGTACCCATTGGATACTTGAAGTCTCAATTGGATATCAAACTGTTAATAAACTCGGTGTCTGCCAAACCTTTCAGAAAAGGCATTCAGTAGAGACGGCTGACCTCCCATCGTCTGAAAATGCATCCAGGTGTTTTCACCTCCCTTATTCGCTAAAGCCATGGCTAGGCAGGTGGAGGGAGTTCTTTCCCTTTCACATCATTTAATACAGGATCATGTCCTACACCTGGAAGGCCAAATTATTTTGGGTTTTCCTTGATCTTAGAGCTATTTTGAAAGCAATACAGGTAGTCCTCAACTGAGCCTAAAATTCCTGTTGTTAAATGAGCTATGTACTGAGTGAGCTTTGCCTCATTTTAAAACCATTCTTGCCAAAGTTGTTAAGTGAATAACTGCAGTTGTCATGTTAGTGACACGGTTGCTAAGTGAATCTGGCTTCCCTATTGATTTTGCTTGTCTGAAGGCCACAAAAGGAGACCCCATGACCCCAGGACACTGCAACTGTCATACATATGAATCAGTGGCCAAACATCTGAATTTTGATCACATGACTATGAGGCTGCTGCAATGGTCGTAAATGCGAAAAAAGATCATAAATCAATTTTTTCAGTGTCGTTACCTTGAATGATCACTAAATGAATAATTGTAAATCGAGGATTACCTGTAATCAGATTCAATCCTTAGGAACCATATCCGTATCATTTTCATGATGAGTATTATAGACATTGTTTGCCATGATTTTCTCAAGGACTGTGTTTCTCAGCCTCCGTGATTTTAGTTTTTAGTTTTTTTTTAATTTTACTTTATTGTTATTGCATCTTGTACAACAAAATTAAATGCCATTTTCAGTATACATTATACATATAAAAACACACATCCTTCACATTCAATACAATTGAATTTAAAACCCCTGATATTGCATTAATATTGCACTATACAGTAGAATTCAATATAGTTACTGCCCTGGGATAGAAGCTGTTTTTCAACCTTGTTTTTATTGTCCTGTACCATCTGCCAGATGGTAATAGTTCAAAAAAAAAAAGGGTGCCCAGGATGAGATGGATCTTTAAGATTGGTGGACTTCAACTCCCAGAATTCCTCAACTAAGGAACATTGATGTTCTAGGATGTTTTTGTACCTCTCCAATGTAGTCAACCATTCAAGAATTCTTAAATGTTTCCCCTATTCAAAAAATGACCAAGGCCAACTCTCCTTAGCTTCTGAGCTCAGCCATGCTCAGTTAAGTACTGCCCCTGCTGAATATATCAGGACCGCATATCTGTTTGTGTATTTTCTACTTCAGATTGATGGCAAACCATGGCTTTTCTTTTTTTAACAACTGAAATTATAGCTGTCCAATCTTGCCCTGTTTATATTTACCACCAGCTATATAGCTACACTAACTCTAGTGACCAACTTCCTTCCTTCTACACTCACAATAAATAATTACTGGTTTTTAGCCAAGTCTACTTTTCCTTCAATATCTCAAAACAGCATCCCAAGAGAACTCTGGGTTATTCATAATTAGTAGTTGGTTGATTGATTGTTTATTAATCATTGGTTTATTAATTGATTAACCAGTTAAAAGGCATGTCATTAATCAAAGAACACGCTTGCCCAGAAGGGGTATCATCTTTTTTTCATCACTCCAGGTCCGGCTTCATTTCCTTCGTGGACCCCAGAGAAATGCCGGGTGAATTGTAAAGTAATTAAGAATATATTCTTTTTTTTTTTTCATATCTCTTAGAGAGCACCGAACGTTTAGTGCCTGGAAATAACAATTAATTAGTCAATGTTTGCATCACATTTTTAAAGGTGTGAAGTGCTTGAGTGGTATTGCCAAGTATTTTTGTTAATTGTTATTAGCAGGAAACAAGGAGCCAAGAAAATAAGCAGGCAGATATATCTAGATCTAGATCTAGATGGTGAAATAGATGATATAGATATGGATATAGATGATATAGATATAGATGATGATAGCACTATGGATATAGATGATATATAGATATAGATGAAGTAGATAGATGATACATACATAGATGATGATATATATAATATAACAGATATAGATGATATAGATAATATACAATATAGATGAAGATATAGGTATAAATGATAATATAGATATAAGTAGATTACATACACTCACACATGTGTACAACATACACAAGGACAAAGAATTTCTTTTAACAGTTTCTTCCAAAATTAACACAGTAAAGGAAAAGTTGGAAAACTGAGTGGATCATGACCTCTGAATATCAATAAAATATCATTCATACGAAACTGTTCAAAAACTTGAATATTGAATCTCATAGATATGGCAAGAATATCCATAGAAAACCTGTAGCCAACTTCTAGATGGGGTGTCCACAGCCTGTCAATATGGTGGCCACAAGTATGCTATCATCATAGCTCCCCCCAGAGGACGTAAAAAGAGGTGGAGCTTCACTCCATCCATCGTGGCTGCCAACCTGAGGTTTTTTCACTAACCCCCAAATAAATCCTTTGACCTGGTTTGCCCTGAAAAGAAAATGGGGTGGGATATATGACACTCCGTCTAATGGTTTTGGACCCTCAGGATGCTTACACCCCAGTCTGTTGCGTTATAAATACTTTGGACTGCAACGGGTGAAATCTAAAATTTGTTACTACCGGTTCTGTGGACGTGGCTTGGTGGTGGGGGGTTAATGTGACTGGGTGGGCGTGGCCTTTTTTTTTACTTTTAAAACCATTTTTTACATGTAAAACCATGTAAAAAAATGCTTTCAAAAGGTTCTGACGATCCCAGCTGAGTTGCCTGATCGGCAGGCAACTCAACTGGGATCGTCAGATCTTGGATTGTCAGAGTCATTTGAAAGAGAAAAAAAAAGGCTCTGATGATCGCGCGGTTCAGCTGGACATGGGGGGCGGGGGCAGGAATTTTTGCTACCGGTTCTCCGAACTGCCCGCCATCATCGCTATCTATTTGCCTGAACCGGTACGAACTGGGACCATTTCACCCCTGGACTGTCTGCAACCATCTTTAATGTCACAGGACATTTTCTGTACTTAGCGCTTTATTATTTTAATGAAAATAAGGAAAAAGAACCCCTAAAGATTGCAGCCAGGAATGGAGTGGGGAGAAGTAGAAAGAGATATTTAAGAGGTACTGTGTTTTTTTCGTGGGATATTCTTTTTCCTTTTGCAAATAACCTCCTTTTTTTGGGAGAAAAAGCTTTGAAGTTATGGTGTTCCTCAGGATGACTCCTCAATCAGTGATGGGCAAATTAACTCAACCTTCTTCAGGCTGGTATCCTCCTATAGTGTGGAAATTGGAACATCTAACAAAATCAATAATGATGCTGGCTGGGAATGCTGGGAGATGTAATCTGAATTGCAAAGAATTGAGGAAGGATTGTGGAGTCTCTTTGGGCTTGGTGGCTGTTTGCAACATTTTATTACCCAATTAAATAACATCATCAGTGTTAGTGGGTGTGGGGTTTGCTCCCTGTTTACATACAGTAGCTTTTCCTGACAGTGTTGGTGCAGGTATGTTTTTCCCCTTGATAGCTCCTAAATTAGAGTACAGTTTCCCAGTTGAAACTAGATACAGCACTTCTATGGTGATCAATTAGCAGCCAGAAGACATGCTGAAAATTCCTTAGTCTCATAACAGAGGGACAGATTCAATCATGGCCTCAACTGGGAAGTTGTGAGCATCCTAGTCCAAGAAAATCCAAAAAAGTTGGGAATTTCTGGAAGCTTGGCATTCAGGCAAACCAGCCATCAATGGACACAAAGAAATAAAGTATATTTACACACCATTCAAAGGAGACAATTAACAAAAGGCTTGAGTAGGAAACCAAAGCACTCCAGCAGCCAACATCCATGTAAGCAGAAATTAACACCAGACAAATAATCAAGCAGAAAACAATACCCTAATCAAGGAACCAGCAAGAACATTTTCACCAACATTGGCCGGTGGTGTATATAAATTGTATGTAAACAAGGAGCAAGTTCCACATTCACTAACGCTGATGATATTGCCTAGATGGGTAGTGAAGCATCGGCAACCAAATAACCAAGTTCAGAAAGCATTCCAAAGTTTAACCCTGAACCATATATATATATTCTCTTCTAGAAAGAAGAATATTTTTTTCTTTTTCTAATCCATGCTACTGCCCTTATAGCACCTCCTTCCAATTCAACATTGATGCATAAACCTGTTTTTTCATGGCACCATCCTTTTATGAAAAATTCTAATTAAATGTGTCATTGTTATTAGCCTTTCCCATAAAAATCCCCCTTTATAAATGCATCGTAATGCACCTTCTGACTGTAATCAGATATTATGCTCCCCAAGATTGTGTTGTGCATTTTTCTAAGCTGAGATATGCGTTACAAAATGAAGAAGAGTGAAATCTGGAGGTCTTCATCTAGACATTAGTATAGGCTGAGATCAGGTTAGTTCATACTGAAATTCAGGTGACTCGGATTGCTCCATCATTTCCCTACAGTTCTATCTTTTGCATTGCTGCTTCTACTAGTGGGAAATTGGAGAGCTTTATTTTGAAGGTGCTGCTGGTTAGAATTAACTCTCTGAGTTTAAGAGATTCTGAGCTAAAAGGTTCAAAAGTAGAATGGAATGGAACAGAACAGAACAGAAGAATAGAATAGAATTATTTATTGGCCAAGTGTGATTGGACACACAAGGTATTTGTCTCTGGTGCATCAGCTCTCAGTGTACATACAAGCAACAAAGTGATAGGTCATAGGTCATAAATCATAAGATACAATCATAAATCTTAGGATACAACCAACAAAGTAATAGTCAGAATATACCAATAGGAGTAGGTAATACGAAAGATGAAAAAAATTATAGCAATGCAGCCCTGCCACATGGTTAAATATCGTTAGGCATAAGACAGTGCTGTGGGAATTAGTTGTTTAGCAGAGTGATGGCATGGGGGCAAAAGCTATCTCTGTGCCTAATTGTTTTGGCATGCAATGCCTATAGTGGCATCCTGAGGGTAGGAATTGAAGCAGTTTATGTCCAAGATGTGAGAGGTTTGTAGATATTTTTACAGCCCTCTTTTTGACCCTTGTAATATACAGGTCCTCAATGGAAGGCCAGCTGATTGCAATTGTTTTTTTCTGCAGTCCTAACTATCTGCTGAAGTCTGTACCTCTCCTGTTTGGTTGTTGTGCCAAACCAGATAGTTACAAAGGCACAAATGACAGGCTCAATAATTCCCCAGTAGAACTGTGTCAGCAGATCCTTGGGCAATCTGAGCTTTCTTGAGTTTGTTGTGCCTTTTGGATGATGGTTCTAATGTTAGGTGTCCATTTCAAGTCCTGGGAGATCTGTGCTGCAGAAAAAAATCAAGGAAGACTCTGCATGTGTGCTCCCTGTGTGTGTGTGTGTGCATTTATTTAAATATATATATATATATATTTAATTTATATGCCACCCATTTCACATGGAAGTGATTCTAAGTGGCTTACAATTCTTTAAAAAAATGATTTAAAAAAAAACCATTAAAACATCAAAGCAATAAATCGTAACAGAATAGAGTAATAAAACCGAATAACAGATCAGTGGAGATTCATATCATAGAACGTTAAGAAAATTAAGAATTAAAAATTAATTTAGAAAAGCCTGAAAAGAGGTCCCTATTTCTTGTCAGTTCTTACAAACTTATCATTTATTATTTTTAGCCCAAAAGGTGAGTTGCTTGGGGCTTCGATACATTAGTTTAAAAATGACAAAGATGGGAAGGAAGGGATGAAAATGCACACAGAGCAGGAGAGCGTGTGTCTTATTGTGTGTGTCCATTAACCATCTCCAGAATTACATGCTCCCACTGGGGCTCCAGGTTAGTTGGCCAAGCCAGGGCTTCAGGCAAAAAGGGTAAGAGTGGACCGCACCTCTGGGGCACAACAGAAAAAGCTCTTATCCTGGATCCCACCAAGCAGAATTCCTTTTTTAAAAAATGTGATTTCTATGCCACCCTTCTCTGGAGACTCAGGGCGGCTTACAATGCATTAAGCAATAGCCTTCATACTTTTGTATATTTATACAAAGTCAGCTTATTGCCCCCACAAACTGTATCCTTAATTTACCTACCTTAGAAAGGATGGAAGGCTGAGTCAACCTTGAGCTTGGTGAGATTCGAACTTACAGTAATTGCAGACAGCTGGTGTTAATCACAATGCTTTAGTCTGCTGAGCCACCAAGCCCCTATCAGCTCTTTGGCTGATAGGGTACACAGCAGGCTCCTTCTGCCCACACAGGTGGGACAGCCCAATACCATTGAGATGAGATGGTTGCTTAGGCAGCCTGGGTCCATAAATGTCATGCCCCCCTCAGAGCCTGAATTTGTGGAGGAAGAGTAGCTGGAACTGGAGCTGATGGAGATCAAGGGGGTGACTTTGTTGGCGTCGGAGGAATGTGCGGAGGAGCAGATTGAGTCAGACCAAGACTTTTCAGGATTGGGAAGGCTTGTAGCCAGGGAGGAACAGGGGCAGGATGATCAATAGAGGCTAAGCAATGAACATGAGAGATGTTCAGACGATGACAAAGGCCCACCCCGTCCTGATCCTCGAGCACAGAGAGTGGAAAGAAGGCAGTAACAGCACAGGCTGACTGGACAACTTGGGAGGAGAGCACTCCGCCCCTCTTCACAAGGCACGCCTGAGGACTGAGACTTAAGGAGCCACTGTGGGGAGGGACATTTGTCAGGAACAAATACTGAATTCATGGGAGTGTTGTGTGCCGTTGCCAACGTTTGAAGTTTCCTGGACTTCTCGCTTTCTTTCTTGCTTTCTGGATTAATTGCCTTGTTTCTTTGCTTCCTGGATTCATTGACTTAGTCTCTTGCCCTGTAGCCATTATGCTCACAGCATTGTGCTGGACTACTTGCAGCCAGAGGCTGATGGAGGTTTGTGTGATGACTTCGCTGTGGGACTTGCCATACAGATGGGAGCATTTGGGGGAAAGTTTCTTAACTTTGACAACCTGAAGATATCTGGAATTCAAATCCCAGAATTCCCTAGCCAGTGGGGAAGGTCTTGTGCCCGAAATTCTCACCAAGATAGCTTGATGAATCTTGGATGCTCCACAAAAGGGACATTGTTCAGCAAACCCAGAACCCTAAATTATGTTCATTTCATCATCTGAAAATCCTTTCTTGCATTGATTTTGACCACCTAGGGGCCACTCCAGGTAGCCCGTATGACTGTAATAGAGCATACCCACTGCTCATTGTTCCATACGTCATGATGGTTGTAAAATGGATCAGTGACATGATTTTACGAGATTTTTTGCAGCAATCGTAAAGTGAATGCAAAGGTTGTTAAGAGATTCTGCAGTCATGGGTGTGGTTTTGCCAAAAACTGGAAGTAAAAGGAAAATGGGGGAGGAAACCAATTCTCCAAAGCACCTGAAGGCAAGAGAAGAAGCAATGGAAGGAAACTAATCAAGAAGAGTAGCAATCTGTGTCAGAGCGGCAATCAGTCCCGTTATCTTAGTTGGGGTAATTGCCCTCAATTAGAGTCGGATCATGACGTTCTCCTTGTGTATACTCTTGAAAAACAAACCGGAATACATTTTCTAATTAAACTCATATTTATTGTAAAGAAAATAAAACACCTCACTAATCTAAATTAGTTACATTTTGGCAAAGAATCCCCAGCCTGACCTTCTCTGGCTGGAGAACAAAGAAAAGTTTTTTCAGAAGAAGAGAGTGGAATGTATACATGCGCAGTAGATACTGATAAGGACTTGGCAAGCTACGGTAAGTCTGAAAGTTCAGAAATAAAAGCTCTGCTGGTAAATACAAAAACGCAGTGACAATCTTGAACTAAGGAGAAATTTCCTAACAGTTAGAACAATTAACCAGTGGAACAAAAGTTGCCTCCAGAAGTTGTGAGGGCTTCATCACTGGAGGTTTTCAAGAAGAGAGTGGACAACCCTTTGTCTGAAATGGCATAGGACAGTGATGGCTAACCTTTTTGCCATTGCGTGCCAAAAGTGGGGGTAGTGAGGGTGGATTGTGTGCACTTGTGCCCACACCCATAATTCAATGCGCCCCGACCCCCCCCCCCCACGCATACACGTGTGACGCCCCCCCCCTCTCCCCCAGCTTTTGGCACACCATGGCACGATGTGTCTGGTAGGCTCATTTTTTTGCCCTCCCCAGGCTCCAGAAGCTTTCTAGGAGCCCGGGGAAGGTGAAAATGGTCTTCCCCACCACCCTGGAGGCCCTTCGGAGGCCCGGAAACAGCCCGTTTCCCGGCTTCCAGTGGGCCCGGAAGGCCCAAAAATCAGCTGGCCAGTGCACACATGCATGCTGGACTGAGGTAGGGCAACGCTCGCGTGCCCACAGATATGGCTCCGTGTGCCACCTGTGGCACCCGTGCCATAGGTTCGCCATCACGGGCATAGGATCTCCTGCCTGAGTAGAAGACCTCCAAGGTCTCTTCTAGCTCTCTATTGTTCTGTTAAATAATACCTGATGGCACAAGGTGACCTGACAGTCAGAACATCGAATCCAGATTGTAAATTCCCCTTTTTCAAATCTGTCGTAACTTTGAATGGCCGGTAAGCAATCTTTTGTAAATCGAGAATTACTCTACAGCACTACACTGCCCAGAGTAACCTCCTGTGAGATGAGCGCCTATATAAATACGATGAAATCAATCCATCAATAGTAAATGCTACTTCAGAGAAAGATACACACCTGGCCAAGCCATCACGATGACCTGAACTGAAGTCACGATATGTCATGAAGATTGATAATGCATTTTAAAGGGCACTTCTCTGTCAAGTTTCACTCTTCCTCATTAAGGAATTTCTTTGGGCGATGCTCAGCTCCCGGGGCCCCCTGAAGCCATTTCTGCAATTCCCAGAGCCCCTGATATTGCGGTTGTTAAAATTTTTGCAGCTGTTTCCCTCCTTTCTGAGAGAAAAAAAAATACACAAAATTTAGCCCAAAGCTTAACTCTCTTTCAAGCATCAAAGGAAATCCTAACTCCCAAAGGAGAGGCAGCTGGAGTCATCGGATGTTACTGTCCACCCACTGAAGCTTTGGGCCATCAGAAATTTCCTGCCCTGGTGGATAAATCTCCAGGAGCCTTTGAGTGGGGAAAAGGGCATCAAGCAAGGAGAAGACAGAGAATAGTAAGCGATGGCTACCACCCTTGTGGTCAGGATTGCGAGAGAGGATGCCATTAAGACTTTTAATCCCTTGCCAAACCTAAGGAGGACAACTTTTGTGACATCAGCCTCCAATCCACCATAAGACCACCAAGAGTAAGCTCCAGGGTGGTTTAGATCAGTGCCCCCCCCCCCGCCCAACCTTTCTGGTTCCATGGACTGGCAGTGGTGGTGGCATTGGCGGCAACAGGGGAGAGAGGGGATGGTTTCACACATGCAACCGAGCTCCTGTACATGCACAAATGAAGCTTTGCACACTCGCCTGCCACTTGCCTGGCCAGGTTCCTAATGGGCCACAGACGGTTATTTATTTATTTTTTCAATTTGATTTATATGCCGCCCTTCTCCGGAGACTCAGGGCGGCTTACAATGCGTTAAGCAATAGCCTTCATACTTTTGTATATTTTATACAAAGTCAGCTTATTGCCCCCACAAACTGGGTCCTCAATTTACCCACCTTAGAAAGGATGGAAGGCTGAGTCGACCTTGAGCCTGGTGAGTTTCGAACTGGTGTAATTGCAGGCAGCTGGATGTTAATTGCTGCCTTAGTAGGAGGCATTAGCCTCCTACGCCACTCAGGGTATTGGTCCTCAAACACACCGGGGGATGGAGACAGCTGGTTTAGATCCTATCTCACCAGTTTGGAGGTCTCTCTACATGTAATACATCTAACCATGGCATTATTTATTTATTTATTTATTTATTTTCCTCCCTCCCTCCCTCCCACCGTCCCTTCTTCCCCTTCCTTCCTTCCTTCCTTCCTTCCTTCCTTCCTTCCTTCCTTCCTTCCTTCCTTCCTTCCTTCCTTCCTTCCTTCCTTCCTTCCTTCCTTCCTTCCTTCCTTTCTTCTGCCCATGTCAATCTTAAAGGGACCCTGGGAGCTGCACAAGGAACATTTCTTCTCCTGCTGATCTTCTTTGACACTGGTCCCATTTCATCCCCAGCTAATGAGAGAGGCAGGCTTAAATCATCTTTAGCTGCACCTGAACTCAAGTCACCTCCCCCCCTCCCCCCTGGCACTGACGCCATGCAAGGGCAACCTTAAGGTGCTGAAAATGCATTAGGGTTTATCACCCTATGATAAGTCCATGAGATGATTAGCAGAGAGGAAGCAAGAGAAGGGCCCACATGGAGGGAACATACATAGCAGGCTGGCCTATTTTTCTGACGATTGAAGGAAAGATGGAAAATTCTGTTACATAGAAAGGACTCTATCTTGCACAGATGTGGTTCAAATGGTCCCTGAGTTCTGGAATACAAGTCGTCCTTTAATTGTGACCATGGATTTAATGACATTTTGAAGTTAAAACTATGCTGAAAATAATGGCACTTAAGACTACTGCAGAAATGCCCCAAAGTCACCCGAAGAAAATTTGGATGCTTTGCAATGGGCACATATGTACGATGGATGCAGGGACAACTGTGAATGCCATTTGTGACCTTCCTGGGGGATTTTTTTTTTTTTTTGGACAAGCTAAGTCAAAGTGCAAGTGGATTCACTTAATGACTACAGTGATTTGCTTAACAACTGTGGCAATAAAGGGCATAAAATCAGGCGCAGCTCACTTAGTGACTGCATCACTTCGCGACTGAAGTTCCAGTCCTAAAATGTAGTCGTAAATCGAGGACTGTGTGTACCCGGAAAACCAAAACACCAATGGGCTCCGGGAAGAAAGTTTTCCAGGCACTGTTCTGGAATGCAATTCCATTAAGGCTCCATTAACCCATCTTGGTCCAGAATCGGGATGTTGGCCAGGCCGCAGCAAATAGTATCCAGCTCCTGTGCCCCCCCACCACCCCCGGCTGCCCATTCCCACCCCTCACTCCTGCTCAATGCAATCAGATTAGCAGCAGAAAGGGTCTTTTGAGCCCGGCCTTGCTTGAATGTAGCACAAGGGCCTCCTTAATTTAATACAGCTCAGAGAAGAGAAATAGGCAGGGACAGATGTTCAAATACTTTCACCGTGGCAACGGGGGAACGCAAGCATGCCAAAGACACGGAAGGGCCAAAGGTTGTCGTGGGCGGGTGGGGGGAGTGGAAGGGGGAAGAGGAAGAGAGAGAAACTTTCTTAGTAGCGGCCATAGCTTCAGGACAACCGATTCCAGACAGAGGAAACAGCAAAACAGGAGATGGTTGGTGTGTTTTTTTAAAAAAAAAATGCCCCAAAAACAGAATAATGAACTCAAGGCCGCTTTGCACACAGTGGAAAGAACTTAACTCTCAAGCAATCGTATTTAAACCTGTCACCGTAACACCAGAAATTCAAGGCTAAAAGATTCCTCATGCCAGGTGCTGATTTCTGGTTTTTTCTGCTGCACTCCCTCCCCCCCCCGCCCCCCTTGTTTTCACACACACACACACACACACACACACACGCCAGGAGCAAATTACAAAATTCCACCGTCCAGCCAGATGGTGAAGGGGAAAATAAAGTTGACCCAGGAGGAGTCTGTCCTCCTTCCCCTAAAGGCCAGGGGCTCCCTCTAATGTTTTGCAATGGGTGGGGTGGGCGAGGGGCACGCAGCTGCCTTCCTGGTTGGGGAGGGACCAAGCCAACCCGCAAATTGGGACAACGGGAGATATTCCTCCGGATTCACTCCCGGATGGAACAACATTTCTGCTCAATATCTCGGCTGGGTTGAATAATGCAAAGGGGGGCAACTCGACCCCTCGGACCCCGGGGGAGGGGGGAAATGGGTGGGGGGTCCCTGGCTAGTGACAGAAATTCACACATGCAGGCTATTTTAAGAAGTTGTCACTGTTCGAAGTATTTGCACCCCCTCCCACCTGCATCTTTCAGCATCTGTTGCACAAACATGTCACAAACAGGGATGATAGTCAGCATTAAAAAGGAGGGGGAGCCGACCATGGGTAAAAAATGTGATGTGGGTAAAATGGAGGAAGGGCAAGGGAATGCTGTTAGCTTGTATTTCCCAGGACTGTTCGATTTTATTCAAAAATAAACAAAGTAGGGAGCTAGAAAACTGAACACTCTTGAGTTCTAGTCCCGCCTCAGGCATGAAAGCCAGCTGGGTGGCTTTAGGCCAATCACCAGGAGCCTGGGAGTTCTAGTCCCTCCTTAAGCATGAAAGCCAGTTGGATGACTTTAGGCCAATCACCAGGAGACTGGGAGTTCTAATCCCTCCTTAAGCATGAAAGCCAGCTGGGTGACTTTAAGCCAATCACCAGGAGACTGGGAGTTCTAGTCCCTCCTTAAGCATGAAAGCCAGCTGGGTGAGTTTAAGCCAATCACCAGGAGACTGGGAGTTCTAGTCCTGCCTTAAGTGACTGAAATCAATTAGGTGGTTTTGACCAGTCCTCTCTCTCCAAAACCCATCTTACAAGGTTTTTGTGGGGAAAATAAGAGGGAGAAATATTATGTAAGTTCACTACCTTGATTTACAGATACTACATAGAATAACAGAGTTGGAAGGGACCTTGGAGATCTTCTAGTCCAACCCCCTGCTCCTCAATTTACATCCAAAATTTCTGTTGTTATGCGAGATTTGTTAATTGAACTTTGCCCCATGTTATGACTTTTCTTTCCACAATTAAGTTAGAAACAGCTCATTTAGTGAATCAGGCTTCCCCAACAACTTTGCTTGTCAGAAGCTCACAAAAGGGGATCACATAACCGCAGGACACTGCGACCGTCATACATACGAGTCAGTTGCCAAGTGTCCGAATTTTGATCATGTGACTACGGGGATGCTGCAATGGTCGTAAGTGTGAAAAACTGTCATAAGTCACTTTTTTCAGTGCCACTGTAACTTGGAATGGACACTGAATAAACTGCTGTAAGTTGAGGCATACCTGTACTTATAAAGGAATAAAGGTTGAATTTTAAAAATCTAATAAATAAATGATCTGTCTGCCTCTCTCTGTAACTTCCGTAGATACTTACATCACACGAATATAATGCACCATGTCAGAAGAACCAGATGCAACCACTATCTGTTTTCTGCAATTTTTTTTTTTTTTAAATCCAACCTTTCAGCATTTGTTAATTTGTTCCTTCAATTTTCATAACTTTAAATCCATCAAGGCTGTTTTCAGCCATGCATGAAGATTGCACAAATCTCCATCAAGGTTTCAAGCCACATGGCTGGCATGCACCACCTTCTGCTAACAGATCAGCAAACTTTTTTTAAAAAAAGTGATTTATCAAAGGTTGAGGTCTCCAGAGCAAGGGAAGAGATAGAGTGATGACCGCAAATCAGCAAAGCTGCATTTTTAAAAAAATGTTATCATGGATTGCGGCGAGGCTAAAGTAAAACAGATGTGTTGAATTTATTGCAGGTTTCGCTTACTTTATTTTATGATTTTATTTTAATTATTTTTTATTTGACTTTAGTTATTTTTTATTTTTTTTTAAATTTAATTTTATATGCCGCCCTTCTCCAGAGACTCAGGGCGGCTTACAATGCGTTAAGCAATAGCCTTCATACTTTTGTATATACCTGCTTAGTAGGGCTTACGCCCTCCCCCCCCCCCCCACCAAGCGGTGTTCTTTTTTATACAAAGTCAGCTTATTGCCCCCACAATCCAGGTCCTCATTTTACCTACCTCGGAAGGATGGAAGGCTGAGTCAACCTTGAGCCTGGTGAGATTCGAACTGGCAGTAATTGCAGGCAGCTGGTGTCACTTTAGCACCACTTAAGCTGCTGTGCCAATGTCAAACATTGCAAAGATTACACCATGGAATTTTTGTTGTTGTTAGTTTTGTTTTTGGAAGGCCGCAGAAATGGTACTGGAGAGCAAATCTTGCCTGTCGTGGCCTTTTGGAATTCATTAAAAAGAAACCTTTAAAACCACTCTATTCCACATCTAAAATTAGGTGTATTCTCACCTAATTTTATGATGGAGAAAGTGAGGGAGCTCAGGTTTTCCTGTGGCTGGCACGAAAGAGATCTTTTGCACAGATGCACCCCAGGTTCTTTGTATTTCCTTGCTTATAATTTAATTGAGACGGCCTCCCACTCAACACAGGACTCTGAGGGGTTGCCCAGTGAAAAATCACAAACAACCGCCAGAAAGGATAAAATATAATAAAAACATATTGAAGAAACTGAGCAACCAGAAACAAAGACAAACCAGGAGAGTCCTGATTTTCAGAGCTGCTTGAAAGGCAGACCAAGATGGGGAGACCTGGATCTCGGGGGATGCTATTCTACTAAGCAGGGGCTACGGTGCAGAAGCCGCAGCTCCTGGATTCCGCCAGGTGACACAATAAGCCTCATGGCATGTCAGCTTTGTCATATCTTATGGATGGGCAGAAGTAATCAGAGACAAGCAGCACTGCAAATAACTAGGCTCTATGCCCGTGCTTGCCAGCGTTAGCAGCTTTGAGACGGGTGGACTTCAACTCCCAGAATTCCCCAGCCAGCAAAGAGAGAGTTGAAGTCCACTCATCCTAAAGCTACCAAAGTTGGGAACTCCTTCTCGATGTGATGAAAAGCTCATTGAGGACAACCAACCTACTCAAGGGATGAGTGACAGCTAGTGCTGTTCATAGAGCAGTAGTGTAACATGGACTTCCCAGAGTTCGCCCATGACCACTTGTGCAGCATGATGGACTATCTACAGCTTTCAAGTGGTCTTCAAGGGAAGCTCTATGTAGATCACATTGCAGGGGTCCAGAGGAGAGATGACATCAGAGAAAAAAAACAGATCCAGTGTAGAGCCGCCCCCCACACACACTGTGGATCAGACCTTGATGTCTTAAACCAGATCTGTGATAGCCACAATCGCCCAACAAGCTTCACACTCAATGTGGAGGCAAAGCAGGTTGAAGTCTGGGAAAATCAACTCATCAATGCAACCACCGCATGGAGCAGCTCAGGCAGAAAAGCCATTACACGGAACAAAGGCCTAGATAAAGACAGCCTTATTACAAAGACTTCTCCACTTATGACCACAACCGGGACTGAAGTTTGCTTCATAACTGTTTTGTTCATGAGCTGAGTCGGACCTGATTTTATGACAATTTCAATGGAGAACTTTAAGCGAATTGCACAGTCATTAATTGAATCCAGCTTCCTCAATGGGCATTTTTGGTTTGTTTCTTGGAAATTGGAAAAAAAAATTGCAAATCGTGATTATGGACTACAGAACCTGCAACTGGTCATAGGTGCGAGCTGGGTGCCAAGCGCCCAAATTTGCAATCACATGACAGGGGGAGTGGTGTCAAGGTTATAAGTCCGAGTACAGATTGCAAGTAATTTTTTCCAAGGCTGTTGTATCTTTGATCTGTTGTTAAAAAAATGGCTATAAGTGGAGGACCAGCTGTACAAGATTAGGGGCCAACCTAACCTCAACCACAGCTTGAGCCCAGGGCCACCAAGGGCCACCAAGGAGCTGATGACCAGCACTGGAGTTGAACTCGGGGAGTTTAGAAGGCAGAGTCAATAACAGGCACTTCACCAGAATGGCCGTGTCTTCTCCAGCTGCATCTTCTGACTTTCCTCATCCCCAGAATCTTGGTCCCTCCCATTCCCTTCAACAAATGAATCCCTCCTGATTCAGCCATCTCTTCTCCAGATTCAGCAATTCCATGGAACAGGCAGGTATTAGCTCACATCAGGCCAGGCCAGCTGCCCCTCATCATATATACCAGATCCTCAATTCCAATACCTGCTGTGACCAGGACTAATGGGAATGTGAGAACTCCCTCAGGACCAACCTCAGACTAGCCTGGTCTGAAAAGGATACCAGTGTCCCCACCATCTCAACCCTCAAGGAGCAACCTTCTCAGATACCTCCAGTCTGGAAAAAGACCGCCCAGCAGAATCCTTCTGAACCATCTATTTAGTCTAGTCCTGCTTTAGCCATGGAAATTTCTGGAAGATTTCTGGGCCTCTGATTCTTTTCTGGAGTTGATGCTTTTGGGGAAAAAAACAGGCGAGAACGTCATATGCTGAGCTCTTGACAGAAGATCAGGTGTGAAATCAAATAAACAAGAAACATTCAGTGGATTTTAATTGCACGTGTGGATTGTATTCGGCCTTGATAACAGCTTCTCGAAAGCCACCTGCTTCACAGAAGAGCAAAAAAAAAGGAAAATCAGATTAGATGCTCACCTGTGTCTGGCTATCCTGCTAGGTGAACACCAGTTGGGGAATTTTCTGGGAGTTGAAGCCCACACACCTGCAAACTACCAACTTTGAGGAAGATTGTTCTAGATATCCCAGGATTTTCTACAGAAAGACCCATGCAAGATAGAATTCATGTTGAACTCATTTTAAATAGATCCCAAAACAATGGCTCATCTCAACGGAGATTTTATTATAACAGAAAGAAAGCAGATTTGCCAAGCTAGGGAGAATAAAAGGGTTTCCTATCACCATTTTGCCATCTGAATTTAAAAAAAAACCTTCCCTTTTTATGAACATATGATCTCTTAATTTGCCTTCTGAATAAATAGATGTTTCCTTACAGCCACCGTATCTAAGTGGCAATATCCACTAAGGACCACTAAGTAATGGTCAGAAGATGGGGAGAAGAATGTCTCTGTGGAGTCTCCAACCTTGGCCACTTTAAGGTTGGAGACCCGTGGTCCATGGCACCGCTGAGCCCTGGTATGACTTTTATCTGTCCAACTATATTAGCCCTGGTTTTCATTTAGGCAGCCATCTATTTTATTTTTTATTTTTTGCTCTATCCAATCCATCAGTAACTCTACCAGGAAGATTTGCAATTGGGATCAAAACCTGTAAGATGATGGCCATGATGTCACAGTATGTTTGTTTGTTTGTTTGTTTGTTTGTTTGTTTGTTTCATTCATTCATTCATTCATTCATTCATTCATTCATTCATTCATTCATTCATTCATTCATTCCATTCAATTCATAGGCCCCCCATTTTATCTCAAGGTAACTCTAAGGTAAAAACCCCACCCTTTTTGTACATGCAGGACTTGGGTTAAAATGCTGTATCCATCATCTTGCAAATATTGGTCTCTTTTGCATCCAGCCAGCCAGGAAATCATCAACTGGACGTTAACAGAGGGTCAGGCAAAAATTTATCAATGAAAACCACATGTCTTCAAAGACCTGCCTACAGAATGCAAGGGGATTGGTGGTGGCTTTCCCAGAAGGCGTAAGAACACAGGGAAATTCACCAATTAGGAGTTATGAGCATCACCCAGAATGACCCCTGGTGGCACAGTGGTTAAACTGCAGCATTATAGGCAAACTGCCCACAGCCAAGATTCAATTTGATTCAATCCCAATCAGCTCAATGTCGACTCAGCCTTCTGGCCTCTTGAGGTTGGTAAAACAAGGACCCAAATTGTTGGGGGCAATAGGCTGACTCTGTAAACTGCTTAGAGAGGGCTGTAAAAACACTATGAAGCAGTATATAAGTCTAAGTGCTATTGCTATCATCAGCCAGCTGCCAACAAAAACATCTAGACAGGTGAATAACTAATTGAAATCTTGACAATGATTTGAAAGCCAGCATTAATTTTAAATGATTTCAGTACTGGAGGCAAATAAGTTTGGTTTCTGAGCCTACTTTGTTTATTTATTAAGTTTACAGGCTGTCAATCTCACTGTCAAGCAATTCCAAGCAGTTTACAATGCTATAAAACACAAAATAAAATGATTATTAGAGCATTAGAAACATTACACATTCAAATTAAAATATTGAAAAGCTGGATACCTAAATGGGGTGAAGGTGGGAATCTTCTCCTTATCTACTAACCAGCTCCATCAGGGCCCCAGGTAGAATGAACCTGAAAATTGAATATTTTCTCTGATTCTGGAATTCCTTCAGATTTTTTTTCTGTTTCAGAAAACTCTTTTCTAATTGGGAACAGTCTAAATTAATTCAAATGGCAACACTAAACGTGTTTAGTACACACACACACACACACACACACACCGCTAACCACACCGGCTCTAATTTATTGGAGCAAATCAATACTAATTATTTTAGTGTAAAAGCCTTCAGAGAGTTTCTTTCGAAGTTGTAATGATGAGCTTCTACTAGCTACTTGTAACTTTACTGTATCATCCTTCATTACAACACATAGGGATAAAAACAGTGAGCGGAATAAACCGCTTTAGGCAGAATGACGCTAGTCAAAGACTTGGCAGAAATATAGATTTTTAATGGGAGAACACCCTTGAATGTCCTACTGGCAACCAAACAAAGAGAATGGATGTCTTGGAAATAAATAAAAAGAGGTGAATAACTAGGGAAAGCATCCGATCCAAGGTGGAATTAATGTTAAATTCATTTTACAAAGATCCCAAAATCTTGACTCCCCTTGAGAGAGATGTTATTGTCATAGGAAGTGCCAGATTCAAACTGGTAATTCAGATGTGAATAAAAGCAAAGAGTTAATAATATATAAATGATCCCAACAGGACATACAGTCGGCCAACTCTTGACAAGATATTTTATCTTCTCCGTGAGCAATGATTAAATTCTTGGGATTGGGTAAGTGGACATCAGACGGACAGCTGTGTTCCTCCCAAGGAGACAAATTTATTTATTTATTAGATTATATTATAATGTATTAGAGCAGGGGTCTCCAAACCTGGCAACATTAAGACTTGTGGACCTCAACTCCCAGAATTCCTGGGAGTTGAAGTCCACATGCCTTAAAGTCCCCAAGTTTGGAGACTCCTGTGTTAGAGGATCACTGCTGTAATACAGTATTTTCTTGTTTATCAAAACATATTCCTCTATTTGTTGTGCAATAGTAATAGGCTGTCTTAATTAGAAGACACTGACTTCCATCCTAACCACGGCACCACCAAGAGCCATGGTGGCGCAGCGGTTAGAGTGAAGTACTGCAGGCTACTTCTGCTGACTGCCGGCTGACTGCAACTTGGCAGATCGAATCTCACCAGGCTCAGGGTTGACTCAGCCTTCCATCCTTCCGATGTCGGTAAAATGGGAACCCAGATTGTTGGGGGCAATAGGCTGATTCTGTAAACCGCTTAGAGAGGGCTTTTAAAAGTAAAAAAAAAAAGCCTCTGATGATCGCACGGCTCAGAGGCTTTTCAAAGCATTTTTTTAAAAGCCTCTCTGACAATCCCAGCTGAGTTGCCTGATCAGCAGAGGCTTTTCAAAGCATTAGAAAAAATGCTTTGAAAAGTAAAAAAAAAAAAAAAAAGTTGGCCACACCCACCCAGTCACATTAGCCCCACCACCACCAAGCCACGCCCACAGAACCGGTAGTAACAAATTTTACACTTCACCCCTGCCCACAAGGTCCCTTCCAACTCATCTGCTAATCTACTGATTTTACCTTCAGCTTCAGTAACCAAAGGCATCAAACATACATAAAGCAAATGCATGACGCCAGGATGAATCTTACTCAGTAGCTAAAATGCTAATGAGTATTTGAATCCCTTCCCCTCTGAATCCTTTTGTACGTTTTTAACTGCAGGTAGTCCTCGATTTACAATGATTTGTTTAGTGACTGTTCAAAGTTACAACGGCACTGGAAAAAAGTGACTTATGACTATTTTTCACATTTGCGACTGTTGCAGCTTCCCCATGGTCATATAATCGAAACACTTGGCAAGTAACTCACACTTACGACGGTTGCAGTGTCTCAGGGTTATGTGATCACCTTTTGTGACCTTCTGACAAGCAAAGTCAATGGGGAAGCTAGATTCACTTAACAACCAGCTTACAAACTTAACTGCAGTGATTCGCTTAACAACTGGGACAGTTAACAAATGTCTCGCTTAGCAGCAGAAATTTGGGGTTCAATTGTGGTAAGTCAAGAACTACCTTTTTACTACTCCTTTACGTGCAGTAAAATTAGTCCTCCTCATTCTCTATCACCCCGTTTTAAGCATACTTAATTCCCCACCCCAAAAGAGTTAGCCAAAATTCATTCCTTAAACAAAGTCTTTCTAGATGGGGAAGAACAAGTACCTAATATCCAATTTAAAGGAACTCAGGTTTAATGCACATCAAAAGGACAATAGGAGAAGATCAGACCAAGTAGAGTCCAGATCAAGTAGCAATAGCAGTAGCAGTCCTCTCTAAGAGTCATCCTATGGCCCCCAACAATCTGAGTCCTCATTTTACCCACTTCGGAAGGATGAAAGACTGAGTCAACATTGAGCCTGGTGAGATTAGAACTGCAGTACTGCATGCTAACCACTGCGCCACCTCAGCTCTTTGTGTAGAGATGCATTTGTCCTCTAGGTGGAGCAAAATGACACAGAGAAGTTTCCATTTTATACTATCATCTAGTGGCCACCTGGATAATTGCACTCTAGTCATAGTAGCTATGCAAACTGCTGGCTCTTCTCTGTTCCTGCAGGAGCATCTTGAGAAGCTGTCACAGTTGACAGCAACATACACATGTGAGTCCTCAGCATCAGATCTTTTTTCTCAGGTATTTATTTCATTTTATGTAGTAAATTTATAATAATTATCTCTATTCTCTTGGTAACAGCTGATATGATAATAGGCCTTTCTGAGAAGCTGCCAATGGCTTCTAAATTCAGATTGTAGTGACACTTGACAATTGGGGAACATTTGCTGATTTTGTACAGGAAGTTTGCGTTACCAAAACAGCACAAACTGAACTATCAAAGTTCAATTTGACATCAAGCTGTAAAAGGCATTGTAGAAAGTTAGCACCCACCCCTCTCCTAGAAGAATGAAATATTTTGAGAAATATTTAAAAAAGCAGGATAAAATATTTCCCCTAAAAGAGAAATATAAAATCTTAAGGGAAATGGAAACTCAGAGCCCCAGCTCCCTTTCTCCAGGAGATTTTTGTGCCCATTGAGAAAGAAATTTTTGTTCCCATTGAGAAAGATTGGGCCAACCACTCTACAAAACAAAAGACCTTCAGCTGCAGGATGATGGGATTAAGACATGACCCTTCGGGACATAATAGGATTGACCCTGTACCAACTAGCAGCAGAGCCCACCACATTGATTGCACACTCTCCTAAGGACATTGTGTCACCCTCCAAACATCAACCAAACTTAGCTCAGACAAGCTACAAAGCTAGTTATGACCCCTACAACAGCCAACAGAATACATGTTCTTGCACAGGAACAGGAAGCTCAAGTGCAAAGCCTAAGAGAAGGTATAACCCCCCCACACCACGCCACACCACTCTCAACTTCATACGGTCAGCTGCCCAGCATCACATCTGCTTGGTGGTTCTGCTTCATCAGTAAATGGACCCTCTTTCCAATCAGCCTCCAGCCTCCATTTTGTCTCCAGTGCCTTGATTGATGCATAACAAAATGGGGGAACAGTATTGGGGGAATTCCCATGCTATCTTGGGAATCCTTATCCATTAATCCAAATACCTGTTTCATTTCCTTCCTTCTTTCAATAAATTTATTAAATTTAAAGAATCAGGGACCATTTGTCCAGAATGGAATACTATCTCCTGCTTAACTAGGGGATTGGACTAGAAGACCTCCAAGGTCCCTTTTAACTCTATTATTCTATGTTCTATGTCAGTGATGGCGAAACTTTTTGCCGTCGTGTGCCAAAAATGGGTGGAGTGGGGGGGGGTCACACGTGCACATGCCCACACTCATAATTCAATGCGCCCCAGCCCACTTGCTCCCCCTTTTGGCATGGTGGGCCTAGGGAGGCCTATATTTCGCCCTCCCCAGGCTCCAGAGGCTTTCTTGAGGAGGGCAAAAACTGCCTTCCTCAACCGCCTGGAGGCCCTCCAGAGGCTGGAAATGGCCTATTTCCAAACTTCCAGTGGGACCAGAAGGCCTGTTTTTTCACCCACCCCAGGCTCCAGAGGCTTCCTAGGAGCCTGGGGAGGGCAAAAACACCCTTCTGCGCCCTCTGGAAGCTCTCCCAAGGCCGGAAACAGACTGTTTTCTGACTTCCGGAAGGCCCAAAAATCAGCTGGCCGGCATGCACATGCGCTTCTGGAGTTGATCTAGGGCAACGCTCGCGTGCCCACAGATATGGCTCCGCGTGCCACCTGTGGCAGCTGTGTCATTGTTTCGTCATCACGGTTCTGTTTACCTAATACTGGGTAGCCCTGGTGCTGATCCTATCATCCCCTGCTCCTTCTGGCCTAGTTTTCATTTGCAAACCCAAATCAGAGGCCATTTGTTATAAGTCATGTAAATCTGTGTGTGAATTAGGTGGCCATATAAATTCGTTTAATAAATAAATACATAATACTAAAAAGGATGGGGTGAATCCATCCAATACGTGGCTCCCAGCATGTCTAAAGGTAGGAAATTGTACTGTATTGATCAAGTAGTCAAAATAATAATAACAAGAAGGCAACATTATCATTTGACTGCATCTCCGATCTAGAAGTGAGATTTCCAAGAACATAGAAAATAGAATAGTAGGGATGGATGGGACCTTGGAGGTCTTCTAAGGTCCTGCTTAGGCAGGAGACTCTATACCCGTGATGGCGAACCTAGGTGGCACATGGAGCCATATTTGTGGGCACGCGAGTGTTGCCGTAGTTCAGCTCCAGTGTGCTGAACTACGCACCAGTCAGCTTATTTTCAGGCCTTCCAGGCCCACCGGAAGTTGGGAAACAGGATGTTCCTGGCCTCCAGAGGACCTCCAGCGGGGGGTGGGGAAGGCCATTTTCGCCTTCCCCAGGCTCCTAGAAAGCCTCTGGAGCCTGGGGAGAACGAAAAACAAGCCTACTGGGCCCAGCGAGCCATTGTGTGCCAAAAGCGGGGGGAGAGCAGAGGGGTCGCATGTGCATGCACAGGGGGTGGCGCTCAAGGTGAAGGGGCATTGAATTATGGGTGTGGGCACACGCACGTGTGACACACATACACACACATACACTCCCCCCACTTTTGGCACGCGATGGCAAAAAGGTTAGCCATCACTTCCGTATACCATTCTGGAGGAATGGCTGTCCACTCTTTTCTTAAAAACCTCCAGTGATGGAGCCCCCATAAGTTCTGGATAGAAGTCGTTCCACTAATGAATTGTTCCCACTCTCAGGAAATTTCTCCTTAATTCTGAGTTGGTTCTCTTTAATGATCTTCCACCTGTTACTTCTTGTCCTGCTCTCAGGTGCTTTGGAGAATAAGTTGACCCTTTCTTTTCTGTGGCAGCCCCTCAAGTACTGGAAGACAGTTATCATATCATAGCATCTCTAGTCCTTCTCTTTGTTAGACTAGCAAAGCCAGCTCCCTCAACCATTTGTCTTATGGTTTAGCCTCCAGATGCCTTGTGTTCTTTGTTGCTCTTCCCTGCACTGTTTCTAGGGTCTCAACATCTTTTTTACGTCATGGTGACCAGAACCAGATGCAATATTCCAAGTCTGGCCTCACCAGTGCCATATAAAATGGTATTATCAGTTGATGTGATCTTGAAACTATCCCTCTGTTAATGCAACGTAGAACTGCATTAGAAGAAGGAATAATCTTTCCCTGATCTTCTTCCAGCTTGGATGTCCTACCATCCATTGGGGAACTGTTGGTGTTTTGAAGATGTGGCTCACAACTACCTCTTTTCAAATTCTCAAGAATCTTGGCATCCGCCCAACTTCCTTCTTTGCCGTTCTTAATCCCCCTGTTTTAGAAAATGACCATTACTCCTCCTCTCCTGCTACAAATATTATTAGCCTTTTTGTTTCCTAGAAGGGCAGAGATTTCGTCAATTAGAAATGCGGAAGAGATCAGTCAATATGCAGGCTGCCACTATGTGGAGGCATAACTTGACCAAGCAGGAATTACCAAGGGGAATTTCTGATTAGATAAGGCAGAATTCTGTCACTTTCTAAATCATGAAATATTGATGAGGCAGTGCTCCATGGTGTTGATCTTTGCGCGCTCTCTCTCTCTCTCTCCCTCTCCCTCTCCCTCTCTCTCTTTCTCTGTGTGTGTGTGTGTGTGTGTTTAGGATGATGGTGACAAAGTTCTGGACCAGCTTTGCTCACCCTCAGATGCATTGGACTACACATGTCATAATCCTACACTAACCATGGTCCTAACTGAAGTGTTGTAGCATATGGCTATTTGTTTCAGAGGTGGTGCTTACATTAAATTACTACAGGTAGTCCTCGACTTACAATGGTTTGTTTAGTGACTGTTCAAAGTTACAACAGCACTGGAAAAAGTGACATGGCCATTTTTCACCCTTATTACTGTTGCAACATCCCCATGGTCAAGTGATTTACATTCAGTTGCTTGGCAACTGATTCATATTTATGACGGTTGCAATGTCCTGGGGTCATTGCATCACCTTTTGTGATCTCTTGACAAGCAAAGCCAATGGGGAAGCCAGATTCACTTAACAACCGGCTTACTAAATCAACAACTGCAGGGATTCACTTTTTTAAAAAAATTTGATTTATATGCCGCCCTTCTCCGGAGACTCAGGGCGGCTTACAATGCGTTAAGCAATAGCCTTCATACTTTTTGTATATTTATACAAAGTCAGCTTATTGCCCCCACAAACTGGGTCTTCAATTTACCTACCTTAGAAAGGATGGAAGGCTGAGTCAACCTTGAGCCTGGGGAGATTCAAATTTACAGTAATTGCAGACAGCTGGTGTTAGTCACAATGCTTTTAGTCTGCTGAGCTATCCAAGCTCTTTTAACTTAAGAGCTGTGGCAAGAAAGATCGTAAAATGGGGCAAAGATCACTTAACAAATCTCTCATTTAACAACAGAAATTTTGGGCCCAATTATAGTCATAGGTCAAGGACTACCTGTATAAAACATCTGCAGCAACAGTCCTGAACAGATGATGCAACTGAAAAACAATTTTAAAAACCAGGACAGGCTATCCTCGAGTAATGACTGTAATGGAGCCACTGGTAGGTTGCAACAATTATAAAATGCATCCGTTGCACGACTGATGCAATTGCATGATCTTTTTGGCAGTGATCGTTAAGCAAATGCAATGGTCAAAAAGTAAACATTGCAATCATTAAGCCAACACAGTGATGTTTAAGCAAATAAGTTTTGCGAAAACCCCCAAATGTGCCGGTTTTCGGGAAAATGTTGTAAAACATGGTCACGTGATCAGGAGATGCTTCAAACAACCATAATTGGGACCAGGTGGCTGAGCACCTGAAGACCAGTCATGTGATTGCAGAGGGTTTGGGGGGGGGGCAACCGGTGGAACTTCAAATCTGGGTCAAAAAGTCTCCTTTTTCAGGTCTTTGAATGGTGTTTGAACGGTGAATTTGCTAAGTGACTCATACATTGTCTTAATAACGACATAAACAATAAATTATGTCTTCTCTAAATGCACAAAGACCTGTTATTCAGTACAGATTATAGATTTATTCTCTAGATCAGTAGTTGGCCACCCATGAACCAGGGTGTCCAACCAATCAGATTTATTCCTTCTCATTTACTGTTGGGCAACTCCATAAGTAAGTATCCCTTGACTCTCAATCAACACGTATTGGAGAAATGAGTTAAGTAGGGGTAACTTCAGGAAATAGGGAACTTGATTTGTCTACCTGTGTCAACAGTATATTCTTTTCAGCATCAAGCTGAAAGTCTAGTGAAGAGAAGGACTAGGGAAGACATGAGAGCAGTGTTCAAATATTTGAGTCTAGTGAAAGTCTAGTGAAGAGAAGAACTAGGGAAGACATGAGAGCAGTATTCGAATATATGAGGGGCTGCCACAGAGAGGAAGGGGTCAGGCTATTTTCCAAGGCATCCAAAGGCCAGACAAGGAGTAATGGATGGAAACTGATCAAGGAGAGATTCAACCTAGGAATAAGGAGAAATTTTCTGACAGTGAGAACAATCAACCCATGGAACAGAAGTTGCCTTCAGAAGTTGTGGGAGCTTCATCACTGGAAGCTTTCAAGAAGAGACTGGACTGCCATCTGTCAGAAATGGTAGAGGGTCTCCTGCTTGGGTGAGGGGTTGGATTAGATGATTTACAAGGTTCCTTCCAATGCCAAACTGTTATCTAAAAAAGCTAAACAAGAACTTCGAATAACAGATCTGGAAGGGACCTTCAAGGTCTTCTACCTGCCCAAGCAGCAAGACCTATTTCACTCCAGACAAATGGCTGTCCAGTCTCTTCTTGGAAACCTTTAGTGATGTAGTATCCACAACTTCCAGAGTTAAGTCATTCCACTGATTAATTGTTCTCGCTGATAGGATTTTTTTCCCTTAGTTCTAGGCTGATTTCTCTTTAGTCATCTTCTGCCTGTTATTTCTTGTCTTGTTCTCAGGTGCCTTGGAGAATAGGTTGACCCCTCCTCTCTGTAACAATGCCTCAGGTATTAGAAGATTGTTATCATGTCATTTCTCTTTGTTAGACTAAACATACCCAAGACCTTCAATCCTTCATCGTCAGTTTTAACTTCCAGATCCCTTATCATCTTTGTTGCTCTTCTCTGCACTCTTTCTAGGGTCAATGTTTGTTTTTTTAAAAAAATATTATTATGACAAGAATTGGACACGGTATTCCAAGCGTGGTCTCACTAGTAAAATATAAAGCGATATTATCATTTCACATGATCTTGAAACTATACCTCTGTTGAGGCAACCTAGGACTGCAATAGCTTTTATGGCTGCTGTAGCACACTGCTGGCTCATACTTAAGTGATTGTCTACTGTTTTAAATTGGTTTTAGTCTATTTTACTGTGTTTAATGTGTATTTGTTGGGATTATTTCGCTGATGTGAGTCGCCCTGAGTCCTTTGGAGAGAGGGTGGCATATAAGTCATAATAATAATAATAATAATAATAATAATAATAATAATAATAATAATAATAATAATAACAACCACCTGATCAGTGGATGCAGCAAAATTTCACAAACCGACTACCTACAACGCCATAACCGTGTTGCTAAAATCATTCACTGGAAATTGTGCCAGAAGTTTGGAATTGAGTACAGCAAAAACCACTGGGAACATCAGGTTGAGAAAGTTCTAGAGAATGAGAAACTCAAGATCTTGTGGGACTTTAGGATTCAGACTGACAGGCACTTGGTCCACAACACACCTGACATAACGGTAGTTGAAAAGAAAAAAGTATGGTTCATTGACATTGCAATACCTGGTGATGCACGGATTGAAGATAAGCAGCAAGAAAAAATCACAAAGTACCGGGACTTGCAAATCGAAGTTGAGCGACTATGGAAAAAGAAATCATGTGTTGTTCCGATTGTAATTGGAGCCCTTGGAGCAATACCCAAAGGGCTACCCCGCTATTTAGAAATTCTAAATTTACCGGACTTGAACATTTTGACTCTGCAAAAAACCACCTTACTTGGAACAGCTTACATCCTCCGACGATATCTTAACAGTTCCTAGGTCCTTGGTTAGGACTCGAGCTGCTGAGCTATTAACCAGCCTCAAAGACTGTGAATCTCACTACAGATTAACCAATAATAATAATAGAAGTAGTAGTAGTAGTAGTCCATTAGGACAGGGGTCTCCAACCTTGGCAGCTTTAAGACATGTGGACTTCAACTCTCAGAATTCCTCAGCCTGGGAGTTGAAGTCCACATGTTTTAAAGTTGCCAAGCTTGTAGAGTTCTGCACTAGGACCCCAGAAACCTCTCACATTTAATACTATTGAGTCAGATAGGGCTTATTCCAGTGATGGCTAACCTTTTTGCCATCACGTGCCAAAAGCGGGGGGGAGCGCGATGGGGTCACATGCACACATGCCCACATCCATAATTCTATAAGCCCCGCCCTCCGTGTTCCCCTCTGCTTTTGGCACTTGAAGGCATGGTGGGCCAAGTAGGCCCGTTTTTTGCTGTCCCCAGGCTCCAGAGCCTTTCTAGGAACCTGGGGAGAGCAAAAACAGCCTTCCCCACCCCACCAGAGGGCCTCCGGAGGCCGGAAACAGTTTGTTTCCTGACTTCTGGTGGGCCCAGAAGACCTGAAAATCAGCTGGCATGTGTGTCAAAGCTGAGCTCGCGTGCCCACCGATATGGCTCCGCGTGCCACCTGTAGCACCCATGCCATAGGTTCGCCATCACGGGCCTATTCTACATCTGTGCACTTGTTTTTTCTTGCCTATGTAGTAACGTATAAATGTGTCTGTTTGCTCAGGATTTTAGGATAGGATAGGATAGGATTCTTTATTGGCCAAGTGTGATTGGATACACAAGGAATTTCTCTCGGTACATACGCTCTCGGAGTACATTAAAAAAAAGATACATTTTGATAGAGAATGTCAATAATGTACTATTGTTTTTTCCAATACTGATATAATTCAAACTAAATCTATGTTACATTGCTTATTTTATTAGCTCATTTTATGATTGTCTCATTTTTATTACTCAGTTATATTATTTGATCATTGTGTACAATGGTCCTAGGTTTGCCAAGTTATTGAGCTGCTGCCCTCTTTATTTGCTATCAACCAGCGACGTAAGAATTAATAAAATTAATAAGTGGTGGCACTCCTGTTGGTGAGCTCCAGGGAAGCAAACGGAGAAAAGAATTATTTTCCATTGTCTCTTCC
The DNA here is from genome assembly GCA_038048745.1 of Coluber constrictor foxii. Taxonomy (NCBI): domain Eukaryota; kingdom Metazoa; phylum Chordata; class Lepidosauria; order Squamata; family Colubridae; genus Coluber; species Coluber constrictor. Next base: position 164,037,579 of record CM075961.1, on the reverse strand, counting down.
TGTAACTTTCTCGTCCGGCCTTCAGGTCTTGACATCTTATATTATTTTACTTGGCTGTCATATTGTTCTGTGTTGCAATAGTAAAAGTGCATTATAAAAGCAACCAATATTAAACTAATTTTATCACCGAACTGGTAATAAAGTTTAACGCCAACTGTAATGTTGTTGCAGCTCAGAAATATTATGAGAGGCCAGTAATATCCTGTTAAAGTCATTTTTCTAGAGAACACTCTGAAATCTGCTAAGAGATCTTCTAAAGATGAATAAACGAATGTGTATAGGTGGGATAGAAGAAGGGGGGAGGAAGGTACTGTACACACCCAGTTCTGGGTTATTTTTTTAGTTGGTTTGGTAACTTAGAAGCATTTATAATTTCAATAGAATCTTTGATCACCACTATAGATGGGGTGGTTTTCAAGGAAGAGATCAGAGAGAGAAATCAATACAGCAAATTGGCACAGAGTGTAAATAAAAGGGTAGGAAGACGGATGGATTTTTTCCGCCATTGTGCTGAGTCCAGAAGAAAATTACCTTAAAACAGCAAGAAAAGCATATTGATCTATATTTGCCCCCCAGAAATTCTAGCAAGTCATAACTCCACAGTGTTATGTTTAATAGAACAGGCATGTGTGGCTTTTCCGAATTCAGGTTTTCCCGAATTTCTCCAAAGAGGAGGCAGAAAGAGATTTTCAGTCATCCAGGTCATAGTTGTCTGAAAGGTGCTTTTTAGGAGGAGGAGGAGGAGGAGGAGGAGGAGGAGGAGGAGGAGGAGGAGGAGGAGGAGGAGGAGGAGGAGGAGGAGGAGGAGAGGAAGAGAAAGAGGAAGAGGAAGAAGAGGAGGAGGAGGAGAGGAAGAGGAAGAGGAGGAAGAAGTAGAAGAGGAGGAGGAGGAGGAAGAGGAAGGGGGAGGGGGAGGGGGAGAAGAAGGGGAGGGGGAGGAGAGGAAGGAGGAGGAGGAGGAGAGGAAAAAGAAGGAGGAGGAGGAGGAGGAGGAGGAGGAGAGGAAAAAGAAGAAGGAGGAGAAGGAGAAGGAGAGGAGAGGGAGAGGAAGAGGAAGAAGAAGAGGAGGAGAAGGAGGAGGAGGAGGAGGAGGAGGAGAGGAAAAAGAAGAAGGAGGAGAAGGAGAAGGAGAGGAGAGGGAGAGGAAGAGGAAGAAGAAGAGGAGGAGAAGGAGGAGGAGGAGGAAAAAGAAGAAGAGGAGGAGGAGGAGAGGAAGAGAAAGAGAAAGACGAGGAGGAGTAGAGGAAGAGGAAGAGGAGGAAGAAGTAGAAGAGGAGGAGAAGGAGGAGAAGTTGTAGTTTTGCTTCTCATCCAAGAAGCTTCATCAGTTCTGGAGATGAATAATCCAGAACTAGTTAAGCTTCTTAGGAGGAGAAGCAAAACATCTTCTTCTCATTCCTCAAGGAAAAAGACAGTCCAGTTGCCTTTTGAAAAATCCACCTTTGTAAAACAGAAAGAAAAAAAACACCTCATACAATGATCAAGGACAGGAGATCCCCTTGGTGGTGGTAGCATTAAAGGTCTACTCAACAGATTAAAGGTCTGCTGAGATTTCGTTGAAAGTTGAGCTCAAAGTTTGAGAGAAACTTCTATAATGAAAAAAACAACACATGCACAGCCCTCTGGTGATTACGCTGTTAAACAATCACAAGAAAACATATTCCACCAATGCTGATTTCTTCAGGATTCTTCGTTTTGAACCAATTTCTAAAGTAAATTCCCTTTCACGAAACTGAACATACTTGGGTAAAAAAACAGAAAAAGAAATTCTTTTGTAGCATCAACTTTTATGGTGTTAGAGATAATGAAACACAGCATGTCTTTAAACACAATTTGATTCTCACTTTTTAAAAAAACTTCGTTATAAATCTCTCTGTAGCCTGTATTACTTAACACACACATTTTGCACCCTGAATTTTCAGAGGGATTTCAACTAATGTTGCTGAAAGATTGGTTAAACAACTACAATAAAAAAACCTCTGGAATTTTGTTGTTGTAACAGGATCCAATTTGAATCAGTCACCAAGATCAAAAGTTTATTCTTCCAAGTTACTGGGCTACTGCTGGAGCCTATTATTAGGAAAACTGTCTCTCCAGAATGTGTGCACGGGGCACACTTATTTGTTCTTGTACATGCTGACTGCCACAATAATGCTTTATGTGCAAAAGATGGAAAGATACACTAACATCCACCATGGAAGAATTATTATTGTTGTTGTTGTTATTGTTATCTCTTTTATTCATTAAACATGAAAGTCAGTCAACTGAACATTTAAAAATTTGTCACAAATAACATTAACTGGTGCTGATGGTTGATAGGGGTTGCTGCCAGCATCTTAGGTATCAACCAATTATCTTCTTAAAATATACGATGTTCAGAGTAGCACAGTTTTCTGCAGTTCCACTGGTGTTATTGCAGGAAGCTTCAATTTCTTGAAATGTTTTGTGAAATTCTTGGACACGGTACCAAGTGTCCCGATGGGTATCACTGATAATGGGTATCACTGTTACTGTTTCATCCATAATCATGTAGTTTCAATGGCCAGGTCATGATATTTCATGATTTTTTCCAGTCCTTTTTCTTTGACTCTGGCGTCTCCTGGTACCATGGTATCAATAAATTGTACATTTCGGTTTTTGACAACTGTGATATCTGGCGTGTTGTATTCCAAATGATGAACCATCTATATTCGAAAGTCCCACAAGATGAGATGATGATAATGATGATAATGATGATGATGATGATGATTATAATCTTAGGATAGCACACACACACACCTTTTTTTTTTTTTTTGGAAGAATGGCTGGAAAAATTGATGGAGTTAGGAGAGATGGATAAATTAACTGCTTTAATCAAAGAAAAGAACATATCTAAGTTTGTTTCTACTTTAAAAATACATTATTGTATGTAATATTAACTTTGCACATATTTTGCACTTCTGTCCCACCTAACATCTAAAGATATTGAAAGCTCCAATTTAATGTTGAATAGGAAGACAGATGAAAAAAAGCAAGCAAGCAAGAAAACCTGGGATTTTCCATTTTTCTTTGCGATGCCATTTTTCAAGGGAAGTGACATATTTATTTGCCCAGTACATCAACTTCTACGAGGTCAGACTGGACTTCAAGTTTCACTTTGATTGATAAGGAAGTGCTCAACAGTTGAACTGATCTATATCTTCTTATTTGGGTCAATGGCCATGATCCACCAGGCAGAACATTGGCTTCCAGCATGTAGTGTCCTTCTCTGAAGCAGGCACTGAACAGCTGTACAAAATCCTAGTCATGTATAAGTAATCCTTGTCTTACAACCATTTGAAAAGTGACTTATGACCACTCCTTGCACTTATGACTATGGCAGCACCCTCAGAGATACGTAATCAAAATACAGGTGTATTTTGACAACCAGCATGTATTTATGATGTGATTACCAACTGCAACTTTCCTAGCTGGCTTCTGGCAACAAATTTCAATGGGGGAATCTTTATTTAATGACTGTGTGATTCACTTAATGACTGCCGTGATTCATGGCAAAAAAGAATATAAAATTGGATGTGACTGCCTTACAACTGCCTTACTTAGCAATGCAAATTCTAGCCCTAACTGTAGTAGTAAGTCAACAACTATCTCTATTGGAATTAAAATGGATTTTGGCTTATCCAGAAGAGTGAGCTATTTATGTGTTTGTTTATTTAAATATATTTGTGCACTGTCACAACAAAAATGATCCTTCATAGCTCACAAAAATATAATACAAAACAAGCCCCATTAAAAATATTCTTATGTGGAAGGTCTTTTGTGGTTTAAACATCTGACTTATTAATAATCTTGAAATAGCACGCAGGGTTGTTGCTGTTTTTTGTTTTCGTCTTTTGGACAGAATTGCCCTTTTTATTATAAATATTGGATTTTAGGAATAACAAATATTTTGGGGGAGAAATGTAGTGTAAGGAATCTAAAAAACTTATATCAGAATGAGTGGATATCTTCAAAATAGAACCTTGAAATCATACTGGCATAGAATATGCCCAGAACTGAGATTCAGGGATTTCAGAGACAGGTAAATAAGTTTTTAATCTATTTTTGGAAGAGCAAAGAGGATGTCTCAAAATCTTAATCTCCAGACCACTGCTGAGATTGATAATCCTGCCCAACCAAGATTACAAATCTATGTTTCTCTGCTCAAAATGGATCGTTAGCTTCTCATGTCTTGTGAAGGTCCTTTTTCTGCCTTATCAACTAGAGATGCGCAATATGTTTCCATGGGTCTCAACACCCAACATGCCTTCTGAAGTTAGGCCAGACCAAAAAACAGTCCATGTTGAGTTATCAGAAGGGACTAATTATAAAACAGTGGAGAATTATTGAGCTTTTTCAATCTTGCAAAGTTTTGCAAATCGTCAACGATGAGAATGAAAAAAACCCAATTGGGTTTTATTAAGCTGCTTGGAGGTCTACTGAGCAGCCTTTTTCTTCTCAATTGGGCAATTCTCTTTCTTCCAAGCTTTCAAGCTGTGATAGGTGTCTTTTCTGCAGATGTCTATTCTGGAAGACTGGGAGAGAAGGAAGAAGAAAATGGGGAAAGGGAGTGGAAGAAAGAAGAGAAAAAGGGGAGGGGGAAAGGAAGAGGAAGGGGGAGAAGGAGGAGGAGGAGGAGGAGGAGGAGGAGGAGGAGGAGGAGGAGGAGGAGAAGAAGAAGAAGAAGAAGAAGAAGAAGAAGAAGAAGAAGAAGAAGAAGAAGAAGAAGAAGAAGAAGAAGAAGAAGAAGGGGAAGGGGAAGGGGAAGGGGAAGGGGAAGGGGAAGGGGAAGGGGAAGGGGAAGGGGAAGGGGAAGGGGAAGGGGAGGAGGAGGAGGAGGAGGAGGAGGAGGAGGAGGAGGAGGAGGAGGAGAAGAAGAAGAAGAAGAAGAAGAAGAGGAAGGGGAAGGGGAAGAGGAGGAAGAGGAAGAGGAGGAAGGGGAAGGGGAAGGGGAAGGGGAAGAAGAAGAAGAAGAAGAAGAAGAAGAAGAAGAAGAAGAAGAAGAAGAAGAAGAAGAAGAAGAAGAAGAAGAAGAAAACAATGTCTTAGAAAGCAGGGCATGAATTTGTAAATGAACCTCATCACAGAGTAATTACACATCCTCATTGATGTCTCAGTGTTATAATTGCACCATACACTCTGCAAGGTGACTAAAGGGTGAGAAAATCATATATTTACTTCACATAATAATGCACTGTATACAGTAATTACTCTGCCTTTCCTTGGCACTTAAGTTATCAATGAATGTCCCCCAATTATCACATTTCTAAAGGAGTCCTACATGGAGGTGATCCCTGGCCAGGAATTTAAAGCTTTAGAAGCTGCAGTCCTTTAATAGTTTTAAGCACAAGTTGTCATTACTGACAAGTGTCTGTTGCAGAAAGAACATTGAGAAACGGCATCAGGACACATCATTGCGGGTGGCCTTTATATTGCTAATTGTTTGCAACTCATCTTCAAAATCCTGGATCTGTTCCATGGGGCGCAGGAAGACTGTAGGAAGTATCAAAAAAGGCAAGAGGGAGGCTGTGATAATCCAGTTGTGGTTGTCGTCACGTTTTTTAACCCCACCCTTTTGTAGAAGGCCCTGGTATGACCCTTTTAAACAGAGGTTTAAAGGGAATTTAGAGTAGAGGTAGACCTTGGCTTACTGTTGTCTGTTCGAAGTTGCAACACCACTGAAAAAAGTGACTTATTTCAATTTTCAATTTAATTCAATTTATATGCCCCCTCTCTCCGAAGACTCAGGGCGGCTCACAATACATTTAAAATCCTAATAAAAACCATTTAAAAAATTAAAACGTTAAAGCTCATTCATTATGACCATTTTTCACACTTACAACCATTGCAGCCATCCCATAGTCACATGATCAAACTTCAGAGGCTTGGCAACTGGCATGTATTTATGACGGTTTCAGTGTCCCAGAGTTATGTGATTCGCCTTTTGCGACCTCCTGACAAGCAAAGTCAGTGGGGAAGCCAAATTCACTTAACAACCGTGTTATGAACTTGAGAACTGCATTTAACAGATGTGGCAAGAAATAGGGCAAAAATAATTTAACAACTGTTTGAAGTAAGCGTTTGGCCTTACTGCCATGCGCTCAAAAGCCTGATTGGGTTTATTATCAGGGGATGTCTTATTTTGGGGGAAACAGGGTAGAAATTTTGGGCTCGGTTGTGGTCATAAATCGAGGACCACCTGTAATAAGACAGAAAAGGCTTTTGAATAATTTAATCTGAGATTTCTTTCCACCCGAGGCAGTCGATGATGTCTTAAACAAACTAATATTGTACATAACGACTCTTGCAAATTGAAATTCTCTGGAATCATGCCACTGAATTAAAAGAAAAGGGGTCAGAGAAAATAAACAGTGCTGTTTTCTACTGTGGTACTTTTATTGATCTGATGTGAAGCTGTCGTAAACCACCAGGTGCCCTTATGGAGTTGGGTGTACATAAACCTATAACAGATAAATGAAAATAAAGACAGGGCAGAGGTGGAGAAAATCTCCCTAGCACAAATGAATGGACAAAATTAGGAAAAAAGGGGTTGGTCCCATAGTGAGGGGTGGGAGGGGGAAATGCCTCCACAAAAAAAAATTCATCTGGGATCTTCTTCATACAGCACTGTATGGAAGCAAAAATTCAGACCTCAGTCACTTATTACATTTCTTTACATCCTGTCTTTATTCTTTTCTTTTGTAAACAATGTAAGGTGGTGAACATAGCTTCCTCTTCCTATTTCCCCCACAACAACCCTAGAAGGTGTGCTGGGCAGATAGAGAAGGACTGCCCCTAAGTGAACTAATTAGCTTTTGTGCCTAAAGTGGGACTAGAATTCACACGCTCGTGGCGATTGGCCCAAAGTAACTCAGCTGGCTTTCATGACTAAGGCAGGACTAGAACTCACCGTCTCCTGGTGATTGGACCAAAATCTCCCAGCTGACTTTCATGCTTAAAGTGGGACTAGAACTCCTGGTGATTGGCCCAAAGTCACTCAGCCAGCATTTAAAGCAAGACTATAATTCACTGTCTCCTGGTTTTTAGCCTGGTGTCAACCACTAGCCCAAACTGGTCTTCATACATACATGCATACATACATACCAGTGGAGGGTTTCAATTACTTTTACTATGGGTTCTATGGGTGTGGCTTGGTGGGTGTGGCTTGGTGTGCGTGGCATGGCTTGGTGGGTGTGGCATGGCTTGGTGGGCGTGGCTTGGTGGGCATGGCAAGGGAAAGATACCGTAAAATCTCCATTCTCGCCCCACACCAGGGGAAGGCTACTGCAAAATCCCCATTTCCTCCCAATCAGCTGGGACCCAGGAGGCAGAGAAGAGATGGGGGTGGGACCAGTCAGAGGTGGTATTTACCGGTTCTCTGAACTACTCAAAATTTCCGCTACCAGTTCTCCAGAACTAGTCAAAACCTGCTGAATGCCACCTCTGATACATATATACAATTTAGAGGTCACCCAATAAGCAATAACTTTTGGAGGCTTATAAGAAAAGAGTGAGAAAAAAAATAGCAAAAAGGAAAAGCACAATGGAATGGAAGGAAGAGACATCTGATCTTTAGGTCTTTTCTGACGATTTTTGGCACAGAGGCTGGAGAAGCATACCTTAGCACCTTAGTTTTATTTATTTATTATTAGACTTCTACATTGCTCATCTCATCAAGACAACTCTTTCTCTGGTTACTATCAGAAATTTTCCAATTACATTCCTATTGCACTGCCTCTTTCACAGACAAATGGGAGCATCCTGGGGAGGTTAAAAAATAAATAAAAATCAAGACAGCCCCCAGCATTCATGTGATTGAAACTGTACCCCCTTTTAGGTGCACAAAAAGGGATAGGACTTTAATCACATGGTTGCCATCTTGAATTTTTTTGACTCTGTTGCCAAAAGGGTTGGTCCCACCAGCCTCACGTCATCAATTTCCTTCCTAAAGGCCTCCAGTGGAGTAAATATAAAAGGACTCTCATTCTTTCATCCCTGCTTTATATGTTGCTTTCTACTACTCCTGTTCGTCTTTGTCCTTTTTCTGGGCAAATGGCCATGCTTTCCAGCAGATGCCTACTTTTATTTTCATTGACCAAGGAAGCATTGGGGCTGATGAGGCATTCTTGGAAATGAAAGAGAACCTCAATGGCTGGCACATAATTGCTCTGGAGAAAGTGGAGTCTCATGCGAGGGTCTCCAGCGTTTGGAAGAAATCAGAGAGGAAGGAAGCCAGCAGAGGTCAGAATGGCTGAGGACCATCACTGGTGCACTAGCAGGACCTTCCCAGAATTCCAAAAAGAAAGTGGCCCTGGGGCAAAGCAAGGATGCCATCAGGTCATGAAGAGGCTCTGCAAATGTTATTTTTAACAAATAAAAATAAAGTGTTTGTGTTCAAGTAGGATGAGAGGGAAATGGCTGAGGGTGCAATGGGACCTCAGATTTAGAGGGAGGGAGGGAGGGAGGGAGGATGGGGAAAAGGAAGGAAGAGAGAGGGAGTGGAACATGAGGGAGAGATTAAAGAAGGAAGAGAGAGGGAAGGAAGGAAGGAATGGAGAGAAGGAAGGAAAAGAGAAAGGAAGGGAAGAAAAAGGAAGGAAGAGAAAGGGAGAGGGAAGTGAGGGAGAGAAAAAGGAAGGACGAGAGAGGAAGTTAGGAGAGATAGAGGAAGGAAGAGAAAAGGAGAAGGAAGGGATGGGAAGGAAGGAAGGAATTAATTTTCATGTAGTAGATCAGCTATTTGTGAGTAAAAGAAGAAAGCAATAAATACGTTGAGAAGATGGGAGCTGCCGCCTGGAATGCAAATGACCTCCTATGACAAGCCATCCCTCGAAGCTGTCCGTCAGATGACTAAGGGATGGAAAGAGCAGGAGCAAGCTGTCTTGGAATACAAAGCGAACTCGCCTGCTGATAATTAATGTAATAACGACAGACACTCTTTGAAACAGGGAGTTGGCCTGAAGGTCACCCTGCCCAACGAGAAAAGCAGCTAAGAGGCAATTATTCAAATGAGCGGGAGGCTGGATCCCGCTCCCCCAGGGGCACCTCACTGGAGGCCCAAGTAGCATGCAAACTTTTTTCCCCCCCTTTACAACAGTTTGAGGAATAAGGGATGGCATTTCTGTGTGCAGTTATTTATGCTTTGTTTTTGATTGCACTACACATACTGAGTATAATTAAACAGCCGTGGCTTCCTTGCATAGTGCTTCTGCCTAATTTTTTCAGAGATAGGTTTTCAGAAATAGATTTCAGTTCAATGGAGCTTCCTTCTATCCGCAGATGATCAAGCTCCAAATTTCTAGGATAAAGAAAACTCCAAGATCCTTCAAATCGCCAACTCAATTCCAATCACTTAATGTAATTTTTAAAAGAAAATCTTGATCTGTTCAGATCCCCAACTTACAACCGTGATTGAGCCCAAAATTTATCTTGTTGAGACAGTTATTAAGTGAGTTTTCCCCCATTTTATGACCTTCCTTTCCACTGAATCACTGCAGTTGATCAGTGATTAACGTGGTTGTTAAGTGAAACTGGCTTTTCTACTGTCTTTGCTTTTCAAAAGGTCGCAAATGGTGATCAGTTGACCCCAGGACACTGCAAACATCACAAATATGAACCAGTTGCCAAGTGCCTGAATTTTGATCATGTGACTGTGGGGATGTTGCAGCAATCCTAAAGTGCCACTAAAGTCACCTTTTTCAGTGCCGTTGTAACTTCAAATGGTCACTAATTGAATGTAAGTTGAGGGCTACCTGTAACTGAAGAAGAGGTTTATTTGAGAACACAACACACACCATCCCAGCAATCAAAAGTAGCCACAAGTCAATTTCCTGGGATGGTTTTTTTGATAGCAAAACCTGCCCTTTGTCCAGGTGTGAAATGCTCCCAATTCGGACCGGCTCGGGCAAGTAGGTAGCAATGGCGGCAGGCAGTTTGGAGAACCGGTAGCAAAAATCCCTGCCCCCCCCCCCCCGTCCCCATGCCCAGCTGAGCCGCGCGATCATCAGAGCCTTTTTTTTCTTTTAAATGGCTCTGACAATCCAAGCTCTCACGATCCTAGCTGAGTTGCCTGCCGATCAGGCAACTCAGTTGGGATCGTCAGAGCCCTTTGAAAGCATTTTTTTAACATAGTTTTACATGTAAAACATGGTTTTAAAAGTAAAAAAAAAGGGCCACGCCCACCCAGTCACATTAAACCCCTCCCCTACCAAGCCACGCCCACAGAACTGGTAGTAACAAATTTTAGACTGCACCCCAGCCTTTGTCCCTCACAATGTGAGAACAGAGTCTACCCACTAGGAATTATTGGGAACTGCAATTAGCTGAATGGCGTAAAGGAGGTGGTCAGTGATTACTCACCCTGCCGAGCTTGTGATTGTTTTCCACTTCCATTTTAAGTGGCTTAGTTGTGGGATTCAAACAATTTAGCAACCGGTTCTCTGCCATAATGAACGGCTGGGTGGGTGTGGCCATGGTGGGCGTGGCCGGGGGTGTGACAGGCAGCACTTGGTCTCCTGCACCCCCCTAGGAGCAAAAATGGACCAGGAGGGGGGATGCACTGCTCCCCGTGCCCCGTTTTGGGCCTACGAGGCCTCCCTGAAGGCTCCTGAATGTGAAAATGGGGAGTGTGGAGACTCCAGAAGGGGCGGGGTGTGAAGGGGTGGAGCCAGCCAGCAACTTAACTACCGGTTTGTCTGAACCATCCCGAACCACCTGAATCCCATCACTGAAGTGGCTTCCTGCTTAATTAACTTTGCAGATAGAAGTGGCAGTCACATGGAAATGATCTTCAGCATCTTAAGGAACCAGCAAGAACACTCCTACCAACACAGGCAGAGTGAGCTGCTGTATATAAAAGGAGAGCAAACCCAACTCTGTTTTCACACTGATGAGATTACCTAGTTGGGTAATGAAATGCCTGTAAGAAAACAAACTCAGAGAGCACCAAGGACCCACAAAGATTATTTTGTTTATTAATGGATAGAATCTCTGGGATCCTGAAAGGACTGTTTAAAACAGCGGTCCCCAACCTTTACGACTTGACAGCCCAGCAGGGGAGGGAGAGAAGAAACAGCCCACCACTCGCACAAGTTGAGCTGTGTGTGTGCGCATGTGTGCCAGCCAGCCACTTACACAGCCCGGTTCCTGACGGGCCACGGTTCAGAAGTTGGGAACCCCTGGTTTAAATTGCCATCTCTGGCCAATTTCAGCCCTTTTTTTAAAACAGTTTATCTTTTGTTTTAGTGTAATTTCTTCCCTTTTGCCCTAGAAATGGCTGCAAGGTTAGGATGGGAGGAACAAAAGAAATCTGAACAGGGAAATTTGAGTTCCTTCCCAGGTACTTCAGGAGTACCGACCATATCTAATTAATTTAATGGTAATGAAATGTGCAGATGTACTCCATTAAACCAAATGTGGTTTAAGTCGAGTGCATCCCCCTTCATCCAGGCGCAGCTTTTCTTTTGAAAGCAACCCACATCACAGGGTTGTTGTAGTGGGGAAAACAGGAAGAAGGGGGCATTATATATATTCACTGTCTTGAGTTATAATAAGGGCAGGGTAAAAGAAATCAAATAAATAAATAAAATTCTGGATAGCTCTGTAGACTAAACACCCTAATTAACATCCAGCTGTCTGCAATTACTGTAAGTTCGAATCTCCCCAGGCTCAAGGTTGACTCAGTCTTCCATCCTTTCTAAGGTGGGTAAATTGAGGACCCAGTTTGTGGGGGCAATAAGCTGACTTTGTATAAATATACAAAAGTATGAAGGCTATTGCTTCATGCACTGTAAGCCGCCCTGAGTCTCCGGAGAAGGGCGGCATATAAATCAAATTTTAAAAAAAGAAGAAAAAGAAAGAAAGAAAGAAAGAAAGAGAGAGAGAGAGAGAGAGAGAGAGAGAGAGAGAGAAAAGAGCACTCAGCTGTCTGCAATTACTGTAAGTTCGAATCTCCCCAGGCTCAAGGTTGACTCAGTCTTCCATCCTTTCTAAGGTGGGTAAATTGAGGACCCAGTTTGTGGGGGCAATAAGCTGACTTTGTATAAATATACAAAAGTATGAAGGCTATTGCTTCATGCATTGTAAGCCGCCCTGAGTCTCCGGAGAAGGGCGGCATATAAATCAAATTTTAAAAAAAGAAGAAAAAGAAAGAAAGAAAGAAAGAGAGAGAGAGAGAGAGAGAGAGAGAGAGAGAGAGAGAGAGAGAGAGAGAGAGAGAGAGAGAGAGAGAGAAAAGAGCACTCAGCTGTCTGCAATTACTGTAAGTTCGAATCTCCCCAGGCTCAAGGTTGACTCAGCCTTCCATCCTTTCTAAGGTGGGTAAATTGAGGACCCAGATTGTGGGGGCAATAAGCTGACTTTGTATAAATATACACAAGTATAAAGGCTATTGCTTAACACATTGTAAGCCGCCCTGAGTTTTCAGAGAAGGGCGGCATATAAATAAATAAATAATTAAAAATGACCTGGCAAATCCAGAAAACTGGTTTACGAAAGGGTATTTTGATACTCCATAATGTGAAATGTCAATAGCAAACCAGTACGAGATAGATAAAGATTTAACCAACAGCTGGATGAATTGGATTTTATTGTAAGTTTTGCAGCCTTGGGCAGGTAGTCCTTGATTTATGACCAACACCGAGCTCAACGTTTCTGTTGCTAAACAAAACATTTGTTAAGTGAATTTTACCCCAATTTACGATCTTTCTTGCCACGTTTGTTAAGTGAATCACTGCAGTTGGTAACTTGGTTGTTAAGTAAATCTTTGACTTTGCTTGTCAAAAGATCACAAAAGGTGGCCCAGGGACACTGCAACCGTCATAAATATGAGTCAGTCTCCAAGCATGTGAATTTTGATCACATGATCATGGGGATGCTGCAACGGTCATAAGTGTGAAAAATGGTCCTGAATCACCTTTTTTAATGCTCTTGTAACTTTGAAAGGTCACTGAACGAGCTGTTGTAAGCGGACGGAGAACTACCTGTATTTTGCTTTACGCCTTGTTTTTGCCATTTTTTTTCCTCCTTATACACCACGATGTAAAAAAGTTGTTGAGACTCTGGAAATTGTACACGGAAGAGCAACCAAAATGATTAGGGGACTGGAGGCTAAAACATATGAAGAACATATGGTTGCAGGAACTGGGTATGTCTATAGTGAAAAGAAGGACTAGGGGTGATATGATAGCAATGTTCCAATATCTCCGGGGCTGCCACAAAGAAGAGGGAATCAAGCTATTCTCCAAAGCACCTGAGGGTAGGACAAGAAGCAACAGACGGAAACTAATCAAGGAGAGAACTAACCTGGAACTAATTTCCTGACAGTTAAAACAATTAACCAGTGGAACAACTTGCCTCCAGAAGTTGTGAATGCTCCAACATTGGAAGTTTTTAAGAAGAGATTGGACAACCAATTTTCTGAAGTGGTGTAGAGTTACCTGCCTAAGCAGGGGGTTGGACTAGAAGACCTCCAAGGTCCCTTCCAACTCTGTAATTCTATTCTATTCTAAATACATGGCACACCTCAGAAACAAATTAATTTTAAAGGTACAGCTCAGATTTCCTGGGCCCATCAGCTCAAACAAACAAACAAACAAACGAAGAAAATGGGAGAAAGGCTGTATTTCCCATTTCTTCCTCCCTCCCAACCTCTCCTTGCTAACTGCAGTTAAGCTATCCTTCCCATCCAGCCAAGCTTGACGATGAAGAAAGATGGAAGAGTGGGAGGAACAGGTCACAGAAATGGCTGTGCCAGAGGCCTCATGCTTTAAATCACACTTCGCACCTGTAAAATAAATGGCCGGGCTAGAAGAGCAGAGGGGGGGAGATTGGGGATGAGGCAGAAACGAAACCCCCCACCCACCCAACTGGGAATTGATACAATGCATTTAGTAGGCAGGGTGACAGAGACAAAAACGCATGTCAGGAGGGGTGTGCATTCATTCTGCCTCCCCACCCTCCGTAATAATTCTCCAGCTAACAGGTAGCCATTCTCAGCTGAATGATCCTATCTTTAAGGAGAAGCTACTGCCAGTGCTACTCCTTATGTCTGGAACTAAAGGATTTCCCACCAAGTTTACAAAGAGATGTACCAGTTGCAAAGATGGAGCACGACTCCTCTCTTGAACCAGCCTTTTTGTTTTTTGTCGTGTTCCCCCCCCCTAAAAAAAAATCAGAAAGGAGGAAGGTTGAGAGGCAGATGCCCATTAGATTATGGCCTGGATAGGAACTGAAAGAGAGAGCCGCACCTCCTACCAAAGATGACGCCCACCCAGAGTGATTGAAGGATCAGTTGCTTATCATTTAGAAGGCAGATTTGTAAGGAGCAGCTTTTTTTAAAAAAAGGGGGGGGGTCAGGATGATAGCTGCAATGGTACCATGGGAACTTTGCCTGTTTTTTTAATGGCAGCTTCCATATGGACATCTGGCAAAGTTGAAAGATTTTTATTTTTTTTACTCCTCTCCCTTTTTTTCCCTAAGGCAGTGATGGCTAACCTTTTTGTCATCGTGTGCCAAAAGTGGGGGGAGCACGGTGGGGGTCACACGCACGCGTGCCCACATCCATAATTCTATGCACCCCGCCCCACCATGCTCCCCCCGCTTTTGGCATGTGATAGGCCTGTTTTTTGCTCTCTCCAGGCTCCAGAGCCTTTCTAGGAGCCTGGGGAGGGCAAAAATGGCCTTCCCCACCCTCCAGAGGCTCTCCGGAGGCCGGAAACAATGTGTTTCCTGACTTCTGGTGGGCCCAGAAGGCCCGAAAATCAGCTGGCTGGCACATGCATGCATGCTGGAGCTAAGCTTGCATGCCCACCGATATGGCTTCGCGTGCCACCTGTGGCACCCGTGCCATAGGTTCGCCATCACGGCCCTAAGGGTTCGTCTATTTTATTGTGAATCTAAGGGCAGGGATTATATAACTTCTAATGCTTTTAATCAGCTTTTGATTAAGGAGTGGGCTTAAAATGTCCATACATCCTCTCTCTCTCTCTCTCTCTCTCTCTCTCTCTCTCTCTCTCTCTCTCTCTTCCCCTCCCTCCCCCCTCTCTTATACACACACACACACACAGTGTCTATTGTCATCTAAGTCTTCTCTTTCTTGAGTGTTTAAATTCAATCAGAATAGAACTGGAAGGGAATTTGGAGGTTTAACAGACCGGGGGGGAGGGGGGAGCCGTCAAGCAGGAGATTCTATACAAATTGAGACAAGTGGCTGTCCAGTCTTCTCTTAAAAACCTCCAATAATGAAGTACCAACAACTTCTGAAGAGTTCTCTAATTCTCATTCTCTAATTATAATTAATAATTCTAATTTTCTAATTCTGACATCTTTAATTCTATCTCATGATTTCCTTCCTTCCTTCCTTCCTTCCTTCCTTCCTTCCTTCCTTCCTTCCTTCCTTCCTTCCTTCCTTCCTCTCCCCCTCTCAAAATACCCATAGCATTCAATCAAAGAAAATATCTATATGTATGCATCGTGTATGGATTTATATGCATGATTTCTGGGCGAAATAGTACATTCTGGCTGTACATCTTTGGAAAAAAAAAATCCATTTTTTTATTTAATGGCTCATTTACTTAGTAAGATCTGCCATTGGTTTGAGAAAGGCTCCATTCCCTTGAAGTGTCAATTTTTTGGTTTAATATCCGACTGCTGAGCACAGTGGTCTCAGTGATCATGACACCTGGGATTAAGGTCATCAGTCATGGCAGTCATTAAGCGAGTCATCACGCGATCTGATTTTACAATTTTTTTTTTGCAGATTTCTTTTTCATCCGTGATACTTTCTATTGGAAACCAGAGAAAAACGTTGAAAATCATGTAAGACTCTGCAAACAGCTAAGACTGTGAGCTGGTTGCCATGCTCCCCAAGTACAATCCCAAAACTGCAGAAATTGTTGTGTGCGCAGCCAAAACTGGGTTTTAAGTAGCTCTGGGAAATCTATCATAACTTTGAAGGATCACTATGGAAAAAGGAAAAAACGTCCTTGCGGATTTTACTCTACTAGCCATTGCTGACTCTAGGGGCAGTGCTCATCCCTGTTTCAAGGCCATTGAGCCTGTGTTGTCTGAAGATGTTTCTGCAGTCATATGGCCAGCATGATGTCGCAGAATACTAATAGCACTTACTTATATTCAACTTCCTAGTGCTTTTCAGCCTTCTCTAAGCAGTTTACAGAGTCAGCCTATTGCCCCCAACAATCTGAGTCCTCATTTTTCCCACCTCGGAAGGATGGAAAGCTGAGTCAACTTTGAGCTGGTGAGAATCGAACTACCGAACTGCTGGCAGCAGGCAGTCAGCAGAGGTAGCCTGCAGTACTGCATTCTAACCACTGCGCCACCATGACTCTTAGGCTGTTTCATCCCCACTGGAGTGGTACCTATTTATCTGCTGGCATATGCTTGCTTTCGAACTGCTAGGTGGACAGGAACTGGGGCGAGGACAGGAGCTCACCCTGTTGCATGGCGCTTGGGTCTCAAACCTGGACTGCAGGCTTTCCAGCCGGCGAACTCAGCATCTTAACTGCTGAGCCATTGTGGCTCCCCAAGTGGCAGGTCCTTAAGTGAGGAATTCCTCTGTTTATGTTTATTGGATTTATATACCGCCCTATTCCCGAAGGACTCAGGGCGGTGAACAGCAACAAAATAAAACATGTATATACAAAATTTGAAAGCAGAATAAAACCGAATTAAAGCATTTGGTCCAAGACAAATTTAAAACACCCCACTAAGTTAAAAACAGATTAAAATTTACATTTTAAAAAGGAAAAAAAAGGGAGGGGGAAATTAGGCCAGGCCAGCTTGATGGAATAAAAAGGTCTTGAGAGCGTGGTGGAAAGTGCACAGATCTGGGATCCTCCATATTTTTGGGGGGAGCTCGTTCCAAATAGTAGGTGCCCCAGAGAGAAGGACCTCCCCCTAGTCAACATTGTTTGGCCGACAGCACCCAGAGGAGCTCCTCTCTATGAGAGCGTATCGTCCGGTGGGAGACTATTGGTGGTAGCAGGCGGTCCCGTAAAAAACCCGGTCGTAAGCCATGGAGCGCTCTAAAGGTGGTAACCAAAACCTTGAAGCGCATCCAGAAGACCACCAGTGCAGCTCGCACAGGAGGGGTGTTACATGGGAGCGCCATGTCACTCCCATCACCACCCACGCGGCCGCACTCTGCGCCAGTTGGAGCCTCCGGGTGTTCCTCAAGGGGAGCCCCATATAGAGAGCATTGCAATAGTCCGGGCGGGATGTGGCGAGGGCGTGAGTGACTGTGTGTAAGGAGTCCTGATCCAGAAAGGGACGCAACTGGCGAATTAGGCGAACCTGATGAAAAATCCTCCTGGTCATGGCCGTCAAATGCTCATCTAAAGACAGCCATGAATCCAGGAGGACACCCAAGTTGCAAACCCTCTCCGTGGGGGCCAGCGATTCACCCCCAATAGTCAGTGATGGCGTCAGCTGACTATATTGGGATGTCGGAAACCACAGCTACTCGGTCTTGGAAGGATTGAGCCTGAGCCTGTTTCTCCCCATCCAGATCCGTATGGCCTCCAGGCACTGGGACATCACTTCAAGGGCATCATTGGGGTGGTCCAGGGTAAATATGTACAGCTGAGTCTCATCAGCATACTGGTCGTACTTCACCCCGAAACCACGGATGATCTCGCCCAGCGGCTTTATATAAATGTTGAACAAAAGGGGCCAGAGGACCGACCCTTGTGGCACCCCACATATGAGGGGCCTCAGGATCGACCTCTGCCCCCCTGCCAAAACAGACTGCAACCAGTTGGAGAGAAAGGAGGAGAACCACCACAGCACAGTGCCCCCCACCCCTAACTCTTCCAACCGGTGCAGCATGATACCATGGTCAATGGTATCAAAAGCCGCTGAGAGGTCTAATAGGACCAGGACAGAGGAACAGCCCCTGGCCCTGGCCCTCCAGAGATCATCAACCAATGTGACCAATGCTGTTTCCATGCTGTACCCAGGCCTGAAGGCCAACTGGAATGCCAGATACATCATTTTATCCAGGTGCTGGGGGAGCTGTCGCACAACCACACACTCAACAACTTTTGCCACAAAGTGAAGGTTGGAGACTGGATGATAATTAGCCAACACTGCTGGGTCCAGGGAAGACTTCTTGAGGAGAGGCCTCACCAGCGCCTCTTTCAAGGTGGCGGGGAAGTCACACTCACCCAACGAAGCATTGATAATCCCCTGGAGTCAGCCTCGTGTCACCTCCAGGAAAGCCAGCACTAACCAGGAGGGACACGGGTCCAACAAATATATGGTTGTGTTCAGTCTACCCAGAATCCTGTCCACATCTTCAGGAGTCACAGGATCAAACTCATCCCAAATAACATTCTCAAGGCCAGCCTCAGTCATCCCTCCTGTAACTACCTAGTCAGAGTCCAGATCTTCCTGAATCTGAGTGATTTTGTCATGCAAATACTGAACAAAGTCTTCGGCTCTATCCTCCAAGGGGTTCTCCCGTGCTTCCTGGTGGAGCAGGAAGCAGGTCGCCCTAAACAGGGCAGCCGGGTGGTTATCTGATGACGCAATAAGAGCAGCAATATAAGTACATTTTGCTGCTTTTATCGCCACTAGGTAATTCTTAATATGAGATCTTACCAGTGTCCGCTCAGATTCAGAAAGACTGGCTCTCCAACTACTCTCCAGGCATCTTTTCTGGCACTTCATCTACCTTAGCTCCTTGGTAAACCAAGGAGCCAGATGAGATCAGCGCTGGGTCAGAGGCCGCAAAGGCACAACCCGATCCAGAGCTCCAGCGGCTGCCTTATCCCAGGCGGCCACTAGGTCTCCAGTCGAGGTATGTGCCAGAGCCTCAGGAAATGGCCCAATCTCCATTTGGAACCTATCTGGCTCCATCAGGCACCTGGGGCGGAACCATCTTACCGGCTCTGGCTCCCTGCGGCAGGGTGCAGCGGTTCGAAGGTCGAGGCGAAGGAGAGAGTGATCCAACCATGACAAGGGCTCGGTGACTATATCCCCTATTTCAAGATCACTCAACCACTGCCCAGAGACAAAAACCAGGTCCAGTATCTTTCCCCCCGTGTGGGTGGGGCCATGAATTAACTGGGTCAGGTCCATAGCTATCATGGAAGCCATGAACTCCCGAGCCACCTCAGACGTCTCACCCACGGATGGCAGATTGAAATCCCCCATGACCATAAGTCTGGGGGTGTCAACCACCACCGCAGCGATGACATTGAGTATCTCGGGCAGGGAGCCAGATATGTGATCAGCAAACCCATCTGAACCCCATGACCCCACTTCACAAGGAGGGACTCACAGCTGGCCGTCTGAGGAACCGTGGCCTCCCTTGGTCTCAGACCTTCTTTAATAATAACCGCTACCCCCCCTCCCCTCCCCTGTGACCTTGGCTGATGGAATGCGTGGAAACCTGGTGGGCACAATTCAATGAGGGGAAACCCCCCCTCCTGGCCCAATCAGGTCTCTGTAATACCTGCCAGGTCTGCTCCCCCCTCCCGCACAAGGTCACAAATGAGGGGGGCTTTATTTAGTGCAGACCTGGCATTGCACAACATCAGCCGAAGGCCCGGGCCCTGAGGGTCTGTGCAACCTGGGGAAGGGGTGGAGCCTTGGGGGCCGGAGCGTGCCACCGCTCATAAACAGCGAGTGCACACTCCCCTAACATGATATGGCCCCCTGCTCCCGCCATATCTACCCCTCCCAACCACATTATTGATGTTCAAAACACTATCCAGATAAGCTCTAGCCCCCCCCTCGACCCCGGGTCCCCCACCCCCATACCGTGCTTCCCAGCCAGATCCGACCCTCCCCTTGGTGGGTTATCCCCCATTCCCACAGCCCAAATTCCAATCTGACCCTCCCCTCCCCTGGAACCCCCTAAAAGTTTAACTAAAAATTTGGATTAAAAACCCCTCAGCCCCCTGGTTTTCACATGCCACCTCTCTGGGTCCCAAAACCCGTCATTGAGGTGGGCCCTCGATAGTGAGGAGGGCCACATCTGCGAGAGGGGGGAATCTCGCAGCACAAGAAGATCCGCTGTTGTATACATCTCCGAGTGCAGCGATGGAGGCACGAAGCATAGTCAGGGGTCTCAAAAAAAGTTGCAACATGTAGCCATTGTTCAATGATGCACCACTGGTATCTCCACTGTCCTCCCACAACAGTAGGAGGGGTCCTGACGATTTCATCCAGTGGGAGCGACATCCAGCCCACCCTCTCACGGCAGGGGGCCTTCAAGTGCCCATAGATTGAAAAAGTACTTCTCCCAATGGCAAAATCATGGTGTAACAAAGACCCCCTCAGCAATTGCTTCATTGGCTGACCCATGGTCGGAGGATGAAGACTATCAGTCTATCAGTCCGTCAGTCAGTCCGGGGACAGAGATGGAATAGTCCTTGGCGTAATCTTATACTCGCAGATTGTATCCGAGTAATAGTCCTGATGAAAAGGGAAAAAGAGGGAAGGGGAAAAAGGGAAGGGGGGGAGGAGAGAACCCCTTCACTCAAGGGCAGATAATAAGCCCATTTTTATGACGTACACAGAACCTGGGAGTGGGGAGGAGAGAAAAGGGTTGGTATCAATGCAACGGGGAAACCCCTCCGTTGCCCACCAGCCCTATATTGGAAGTTCTAGTCCAACCCCTTGTTCATGTAGGAGACCTATACTATTTCTTGAATGATTATATTTTAAAATCTGCAGAAAGACTATATTTTAAAATCTGTCTGTCCAATTCTAAGACCACTCTGGAAATTACCAACAGCAATGTGTCATGGGCCATGACTCATATATTTTTCTATCTCTTCTACTGAAGCTGACTTTTTGCAGTGGCCTTCAGGGATTAGAAACCCTTTCTGATTGTTATCTTTTGGGATTGGATGTTTGCCTTTAGTAACATTGGCATTTAGTAATTATCACAGTCATGGTCATCTAATTATTCTCTCAAGGTTTACACCCTCGAAAGGAACCTTAAGAGCACTGCAAATTAAATCAAATGGAATATTTTGAGTTTTCCTGAAAACACACAGATTAAAAACCACAATGAACCATTTAATGGCTTTTTCAGGTATTCCAGATCTTGTGCTTGGCAACATCACTGGGGTTCCATTAAAAACTCCTGCAGCACAAACCTTTGAAACTCTTGCACCAACAGCTGAAACCAGAAATTTTTCTTCTAGAACTAGACAGAATAACAGAATTGAAAGGAAAAATAGAATATAGAATGATAGGATTGAAGGGAACTTGGAAGTCTTTTAGTCCAACCCAAATCTCGAATAGGAGACTTATAACATTTTGGACAATGTGGCAGCCCCCCATATATTGGGAGACAAAGAACAGAGGGGAAATGGAACTTCGTTATTATATATACTGATCACAGTAACAATTATATATGCTCAAAAATGTATAGAAGCACCAACTCTTACAATAGAGGAATGGATGGGAAAACTAATGCAATTGTCAGAGATGACGAAGTTAATTAATTGTTCTGTTCTAATTAGGGAAAAGAATATAACTTTTGCTCCACTTGGAAATTGCTTTTTGAGTTTTTGCTCACAAGAAATAAAATTATTTTTTGATTTGGAGTTTTAAACAGGCTGCTGTAGAAATGGCTACCATTTACTGTCTTTATATAAGTAAAAAGTAAAAAATTTATTATGTAACTTTACTGCCATGGAAAGAGTTAGAAGCCACTACATTTTTTTTTCCTTTTCTCTCTTCCTTACTTTATTTCCCTTTCCTTTTCTCCTTACCCATTTCCCCATGTTTTTATTTTCGTTTATATTTTATATTAAGAAAATAATAATGAATTACTAAAAAATAAGAAACTCCTGTACCAATGATGTTATTTCATAGAATAATGAAAATATTTCATCATAGCCCTACAATCTGACTTCCCTAGAATTTTCTTTATTTCATTTCATTAGTTCCATTATTTCTAATTTGGTTCCAGTAGACAGCTCTATATGTCTTGCAACTGCAGGCTTGAAAAATTGTTGAAGAGGGTCTGGACTTTTTCAGTAATTCCCGTATACAGTAACAAGCAATTGCAGATGCTTTCTAAACCTGGCCCATTCATATTGGTGTAATTTTAAGATGCATAAAATGCATACAGTATATCTGTCCTTTCCAGTTCCGGGCTATACAATTTAACCTCTCAAAATTTTATTAAACCAGGCAGTATTGAGGGAGGCATAAGGGCAGCTTCTCAGATGGAACACTATTCAGCTCACAAAAGAATACATCATTATATAATCCATAATAACTTCAAAATTGCAATTCCCAATGCCACAAGGTTGTTTTTTTGATGATAGATGAAAGATTCCCTCCAAAAATCATCCATATTTCAAAATTGTTCAGATGCAGTTATATTATGATTTTTATGGCTAGATGCCTTTCTTCCAGTCTCATAATTTCAATGAAAAAATAATAATCTTTTTGTTGTTGTTGTTGTTGTTAAAATTTCTTTCAATAGAGAAGAGAATTTTAATGTTCTCAGGAAGGGAAGGTACATTATACCCAAAATGACAAAATTGTCCTCAGAGAAGGAAGAAACACTGGGGGGGGGAGGGGGGGTCAACAATATCTAGAGGACATTGGGGTGGTATGCACCTCCCTGGATTTGAAAATGACATTGGTGGGACATCCTTCACCAGTATGGATGTCACCCAGCAAATATGCAGGCCAAGTTGTCCAGCCTACTACTCAATCTTCGTAGAAAGATGAAGTTTTATGAAAAAACGAGGACTACAAGTATTAGTATAAGGCACACATCTAACAGCCTACCAAGAGCAACTGAGGCAGACCATTAGAGCTTAGCAGTCTAGACAAACAGGTCATTAAACTGAGTTGTCACAGCCTCTCAATTGTTGCAAGCAGCTTTGGCATCTATCTCTCACCGTCTTTTCCTGGTTTAGATCAACTACAGGTTATTCCAGATAACCTGTTATGATGAAGAATATAGGGATAGCTCTATGTTCCCTTTCATTTTCAGGATCACTTCCAGAATAACAGAGTTGGAAGGGACCTTGGAGGTCTTCTGATCCAACCCTTTGCTCTGGCATGAAATTCTGTACCATTTTAGACAAATTGTTGTCCAATCTCTTCTTAAAAGCATACAGTGATGGAGCACCCAGAACTTCTGGAGGCAAATGGTTCCACTGATAAATTGTTTTCACTGTCAGGAAATTTCTCCTTAGTTCTAAGTCACTTCTCTCCTTGATTAGTTTCCATCCATTGCTTCTCATCCTGCCTTCAGGTGCTTTGGAGAATCGGTTGATCTCCTCTTCTTTGTAGGAGCCCCTCAAATATTGGAAGTCTGCTATCATGTCATCCCTCGTCCTTCTTTTCATTAAACTAGACTTACTCAATTCCAGCAACTATTCTTCATATGTTTTAGCCTCCAGTCTCCTAATCATCTTGTTTGCTCTTCTCTGCACTCTTTCTAGAGTCTCAACATCTTTTTTTCACATTGTGGCGACCAAAACTGTATAGAATATTCCAAGTATGGCCTTATCAAGGCATTATAAAGAGGTATTAAACTTCTCATGGTCTTTCTTGATTCTGTCCCTCTGTTTATGCAGCCTAGGACTGTATTAACTTTTTGGGCAGCTGCAGTATACCGCTGGCTCATATTTAAGTAATTGTCCGCTAGGACCCCAAGATCCCTGTCACAATAATTACTATTGAGCCAGGTACCATCTATATTATTCCTGTGCATTTGGTTTTCCTCCCCTAAATGTAGAACCTTACTTTTTTCACCACTGAATTTCATTTTGTTAGAGAGCGCCCAACATTCAAGATTCTGTCAAGATTCTTCTCTATCTGCAGCCTATTTCCTGAAATGTTGGCTATTCCTGCCAACTTGGTGTCATTTGAAACTTTGGTGAATTCTCCTTCTACCCCTCATCCAAATCATTGATGAATGATTTTGATTAAAGAAAAGAACATAAGGACTTTTGTTTCCACATGGAAACCGCTTCTGAACTTCGTGCTTGATGTGGAAAAGAATGGAACTATGATTTTGGGTTTTACAGATTAGATTGATAGATCTTTATAGAAATGTCATACTATTATGGAAAAGCAAAAAGCTTTGATTTGATGTTAATGCCTTATTTTACTGTAACAGAGAGAGTCGGAAGTCAATGTTTCTTTTTCTTTCTTTTTCCCTATCTTTCCTCACTTCTCCTCCTATCCTTCCCCCTTTCCCTTCCCCTCTCATTGCTCTTCTATGCACCATATTTTTCAGACCATATGACACTCTGGACGATAAGACACACATTAGTTTTAGAGAAGGGGGAAAACAAAGGGGAAAAAATCTGCCTCTGTTGCCATTTACTGTCACTGTGGCCCGTTCGCTGCCCTGGCCCGCTCAACACGTCCCATTCACCGTGGCCCGTTTGACGTGGCCCGTTTGATGTGGCCCATTCGCCTAGAACAGCTGATTGGCGCTGAACTGACTCCCCCCACCACCACAATATTTGCTGTATAAGATGCACAGACATTTCCATCCACTTTTGGGATAAGAAAAAGTATGTCTTACCCTCCAAAAAATACAGTACTTTTGTATTTTGTATTTTATAATGCTGTATAAATTAATTTTAAAAAAGGTTTAGAAACAGATCATTGATGAAGACATTGAAGATTGCTGGGCCTAAGACAGAGCCTTAGGGTACCCCACTGATACTTTTCCAGTGAGAATAGTATCTATGATCTATACTGATAGTCCTCAACTTACAACTATAATGGAGCCTGCTGTCACGTTTGTGGCAGTCATATGACCAACCCAATTTGATGATGACAGTTTTTTTACAGTATTCATTAAAAAACATGGCAGTTGTTAAGTGAACCAACAGTTTGCTATGGGTATAGTTCTGCAAAAATTAAAAAGTATCTGTTTTTGGCAAAACTATGGTAAAACAGAATGACCGTGGGACACAGCAAAGAGCCATAACTGTAACTGACTGAAATTTGGTCATATGAAGCCAGAGGAGGAGCTATCATATTTCTGAATCCAGGTTGAAAGTACTCACAAGATAGGTCCATAATTTTGAACGGTTGCTAAGCAACTCTTAAAGTGAGGACATCTGGAGAGATGTGTTTTTTTTTAAAAAAAAAACCTCAAGATGGTGGCCCTGACTATATGATTGAAGCCCCCTCCCCTTTTTATATATGTGATAAATGTCAAAAAGAATGGGGCTTTGATCGTGGGGTCAAAGTTGCCCTCCTGAATTTTCGGACAATACACTTCCTGCCCTGGTGGGTGGGGTCAGCCATAGTCAGGAAGGACATCATAAAGCCGAGATCACCTTGCTCTAAGTCGAGAGATGGCATATTTGTGGTGCTTCTACATCAGGGTGAAGCCAAATCAAGCTGATTTATATCCGATTAAGGATCTCTCTGCTTTGGGGTGATCTTGGGAGCATTAACCTGACATCTCGGTTCAAAGGCAGAAATGAAACAGCTGCTCTCCAAGGGGGCCATATTATATAGCTGAAAAGGTCAGGTTTGGGCAGACTGAAAAGGCCACGGAGCAAATAAATAGACCAACTGCATCTCAGGCTCATTTCATATGTGCCTCTGATGCTCCAGCCAACAGCCGTGACCGCAGCTGGGGCATTATTTTTTCCCTCTCCCATTGACCTTATACATCATCATTTACCAAGCATTAGTCTCAGAAACTATTGTCACAAGAGGAGAGTGAGGGAAGATAGCCCACTCACAAGCACCACTGCCCACATTTCAGCACAAAGTCATCAAGTCCTTATACTTCGGCAACATGGACAAAGAAGACACGTGGATGTGGTCCACTGGGCCAGAAGGTACCTCTCTTGCTTAACTACAGGTAGCCCTCGACTTACGACCACATTGGAGCCAAAAATTCCTCTTGCTGAGTGAGACATTTTGTTAAGCAAATCTTGCCCCATTTTACGACCTTTCTGGCCACAGTTGTTAAGGCAGTCATAATTGTCATGCTGATCTGTCCCCCCCCTTCAGAGACCCACAAAAACACAGCCAGCCGAGGGTTAAGAATCACTTGGCACACTCCGCAGTTCTTATCTCAACCTTGGCAGCGATATGCACACCGTCTGCCAAGGACTTTATTGGTTTACACAAACAAGAAAATCACCTACGTAGCTTTGCCGTTCATCTAGCTTCCAAGACTACGAGGTTGCTCCGTTTGTTTAGCTTTGTTCGTCACAAACTTCGTGACCCACCGTACTGTCTTATATAGATAGGCTTCTGGGTGTGGTCCAGTGAGTCATTGATCCTGTGACTCCAATCCAATGACTCAGGATTTCCTCATACGCCGCAGCTGCAGTACTCTTTTGTCTCGCCTTCTTTGGCGTGCGTCCAGGAATGACGTCTCTCCCTCACTCTCATCTGAGACACCTGTTTCCCCACTACTTGGCTCTCTTTCAGCTGGCACCTGAGCCGGTGCCAGAGGGGGGGGGGCTGGGAGATCTGGCTGGCTCCTCTTCCTCCTGCTCAGAGCTTCCTTCCTCCAAAGGGATAGGCTCAGAGGACGGGGCCACAACACATGCTAGTAACACGGTCGTGAAGTAAATCTGGCTTCTCCATTGACTTCGCTTGTCAGAAGGTTGCAAAAGGTGATCACAAAACCCTAGGATCCTGCCACCGTCATAAATACGAGTTGCCAAGCAGTTTTTGATCACGTGACCACCGGGATGCTGCAACAGTCATAAGTATGAAAATCAGTCCTAAGTCACTTTTTTCAGTCACTAAATGAACTGTTGTAAATCGAGGACTACCTGTACAGCAATGGAGGTTGTATAATTTTCATCTCACAAAGCTTTTAAGAAGAAGTTTGACAGTCACCTACCTATCAAAGATGATTTAACTGGTTTTCCTGCATATCGGACTAGATCATGTGAAGAAGCGTGGACTTCAAATCCTAGAATTCCACAGACAACTATGCTGGGGTCTCATGTTCATTTGAAGCCCATACATCCTCCAGTGCCAAAGCTGAGGAACCATGGGTGAGATGGTTCTTATGGTCTCTTGAAATTCCATAATTCTATGATTCTGTAATAATTGTGCCTCCTTCAGCAAAGCGAGCAGTAGCTTTGTTTAAGAAAGACATTTGATGTCTCATGTGGCATATAATGAACTACGGGAAGAAACAGCAAACATTGATCCCGAATGAATCTATTAAGGTGTTTTTTTTTTAAATGTGGGGTGTGCCCCAAGGAATTCCTAAATAACATTAGAAAGACATCTTTACCTTGATTTGTCGAAGTAAATTGCTGATATGAATTGCTTGTCAACATTTGAGTTAGCATTTTTTGATAAAGGGCAAGGAATAAAATCGTTGAGTGATGATTAAACAGTTCAGAGTTCTAAAATAGAAAAGTGTAAATTTCCCAACCTGTCCTTTCCTTCCCTTGTTTTCTTACCATTAATTTTAAAATAAAATAAAATTTATTGGGAGGAAAAAAATTCCAAAAGGTAGCATTGCATTGGAAACATTCACACATGCAAAGAAACAGATATATACAAATATCACAGGAGCTGTAATTTAAATGACTGGCCATGCTGCCAACATGGCATCACTCTGGGGCATTGCGAGAAACATAAAAGTAGCTTCAGTTTGGGGATTTGGGACCGGATTTTATTTTTAGTACTGTCTGTTATTACTGCAAAGGATTTTTATTTATTTATTTCTTTATTGCTGTAATTTATGTGCATCTCATCTTAGGGAAAGGGTGGCTTTTAATGCAAGAAATAGCAAGATTAACTAAAAGCTGCAAAAACCAAAATAGTGATAATAATATTTTCTATCGATTAACATGGCAAGGAAAAGGGGACAAACAGTAACTAACTGCAACATTATGAGATGGGAGGGGCATATAAAGTTAAACACTGGTAGTCCTCAACTTACAACCATTTATTTAGTGACGGTTTGAATTTACCACGGGATTTACGAACGGTCCTTACATTTATGTACGACTACCTTTGCATTCCCATGGTCACATGATCAGAATTCTGGATCTTGGCAACAGGCATGTATTTACAATGGTTCCAGTATCCAAGGTCACAATGATCCCCATTTGCAATCTCCCCATACAGCTTCCAATAAACAGAATCAATGGGGGAAGTCGGATTCAACTAATGACCATGTGATTTGCTTAACGACCGTGGAAAGAAATGTCATAAAATTGGACATGAGTTACTTAATAACCATCTCGTTTTAGCAATGGAAATCCTGGACCCAGTTGTGTTCGTAAGTCAAAAACTAAGATAGAGGTATAGGTAGTCCTCTACTTATAACGGTTCAGTTAGTGACTGTTCAAGATTACAACAGCACCAAAAAAGCGACGTTGTCTTTCACATTTACAACCCTTTCAGTATTCCCATGGTCATGGGATCAAAATTCAGAGTCTTGGCAACTGACTCATATTTATGACAGTTGAAATGTCTTGGGGTCCTGTAATTACCCTTTGTGACCTTCTGACAAGCAAAGTCAGTAGGGAAGCCAGATTCACATAACAACCGTGTTACTCACTTAGCAACTGCAGTGATTCACTTAACAATTGTGGCAAGAAAGGTCATGAAATGGGGCAGAACTGTCTGAACAGCTACTGTTGCTTAGCAACTGAAATTTTGGGCTGAACTGCTGTTGTACATCATTACTTGCTACACCTATATTACTTACATTTATTTATATAGCTACCGTAAGTAAAATATTTACTTCTGGGAACAGGGGAGTCAGAGAGGTCAAAATTGTGTCTTCAGTTGCATACAACTAATCCTTGACTTATGACCACCACAGGTAGGCCCAACATTTCCATTACTAGGCAACACAATTGTTAACTGAGTTTTGCCCCATTTTATGACCTTTCTTACCACAGTTGTTAAGTGAATCACTATAATTGTAACTTAGTAACATGATTGTTAGAGTGAATCTGGCTTTTCCATTAACATTTCTTGTCAGAAAGTGGCACAGCTTGATCACATGACTCTGGAACATGGCAACCTTCATAAATACATCCAATTGCCAAGTGTCTGAATTTTCATCATGTGAATCAGTTTCAAATTTCAAATTTGGATTCAATTTTTTTTACTACCAGTTCTGTGGGCGTGGCTTGGTGGGTGTGGCATGGCTTGGTGGGTGTGGCAGGGGAAGGATACCGTAAAATCTCCATTCCCTCCCCATTCCAGGGGAAGGTTACTGCAAAATCCCCATTTCCTCCCTATCAGCTGGGACTCGGGAGGCAGAGAATAGACGAGGGCAGGACCAGTCAGAGGTGGTATTTACCGGTTTTCCGAACTACTCAAAATTTCCGCTACCAGTTCTCCAGAACTGGTCAGAACCTGCTGAATGCCACCTCTGATGTGAATGCTGCAATAATCATAAGTGTGCAAAATGGTCAAAAGTCCCCTTTTAAAATGATGTTGTAGGTCTGAGTGGTCCGGGTCATGACATTTTTTTTCCTTTTTCTTTTTTTGGACACCTCTTCCCTTTGTGGAAATCTTCCATTTTTTGCCAACATATATAAACCAAACTAGGTCATGAGGTAACCCGATTCAGCTCGTAAATTGGTCATTTGTTCACTTCATGGCATTAAAAAAAAAGAGATTCCACATTCTTTTCTCCCGCTGGCCTGTTTATGTAACCACTGGTGCATTGTTTGGCTGTGAGGTAAAGAAATACTTTAATAACTACCAGGCTAAATTTGCTGCAGCCTCCCTATCAATTATTCCTTGGATTAATGATTGCTTTGAAAAGAATGACAAGGGCTTTTATTGATGAAGTCCAACGATTATTACAGAAAGATGGATGGATAGAAAAGGCCGTGCTTCTGGGAGATTGATCACCAGAGAAAGAATTAAAACTGGCCCGCCAACAAGATGCTCTTATTTTTAAAATAGAGAGGGGAATTTGAGAAAGATTAACCGTCTTGGCTGTAATCCCTCACTTGGTGACAACAACCACCTCCTCAGATCTTTGCGCTAGTTCAATCACCTTTTAGGTAAGATTTAGCCGGGCGATGAATGCAATGAACTCAGATATGGATCATGAGCTGAATTTGAGACCACAAATATTAACGCAGCTTTAATGGTGGTTGTGAAATCACCAAAGGAAGGAAAATAATAGTTCCATTGCATTTTGTTGGACAGATGCCCCAGTTTAAAGATTGTGTGTCTATGGAGATTCTCAGTCATCCAGGTTATGGTTGACCCAAAGGCTTTTTTTAAGAGGCAACTGGACTTCCTTTGTTTTTCTTTGAAGGCGTTTTGCTTCTTATCTTCAAGAAAAAAAAACAAAGAAAATCCAGTTTTGCTTCTTTTTTTTCCTTGACAATTTTTAATTTATTCAAAGATTAAAATACAAAACACCAAAATATTTTTTAAAAAACAAAATAAAAACAATAACACAAAAGACATTGACAAAAAAAGTGTCTTTAAAAAAACAGATACAGACCCTCCCTAGTTGAATTCTGATTAATATAATACAGCAATATTGGTTTCTGTGAAACAGGCCCAAAGAATTTTAAACTGTTAAACTACTAAATCTATTTATAAATTGTTAGCCTGTCATTTATGAACTATATTCATAACAATCCAGTTTTGCTTCTGACTGAACTGAAGAAGCCTCTTGGATGAGAAGAGAAACGTCTTCAAAGAAAAACAAAGAAAGTTCAGTTGCCTCTTGAAATAAAACATCTTTGGGTTAAAGACTGTTCACCTCTGAGACTGTGGACAATAAGGAGCCTGAGTAGCATAGGGGCTAATGCCTCCTACTAAAGGCAGCAATTAACATCCAGCTGCCTGCAATTCTGCGAGTTCAATCCTAGCCAGGCTCAAGGTCGACTCAGCCTTCCATCCTTTCTAAGGTGGGTAAATTGAGGACCCAGTTTCTGGAGGCAATAAGCTGACTTTGTATAAATATATACAAAAGTATGAAGGCTATTGCTTAATGCATTGTAAGCCACCCTTAGTCTCTGGAGAAGGGCGGCATATAAATCAAATTAAAAAAAAAACAACAACATCCAGACAACCTGTGATAGGCAACGAAAGGCATCAAGGCTAATCTAAGAACTATAAACTAAGCTCTACAGTTGCTAAATAGAGATTAGGAGAATTAGGAGGTATTTTTAATCCTCAGAAAAGACAAGTGAGGCCAGATCTGATCATCCCCTTCAAGTATCTCAAGAGGCGGCAAGGGCATCAGGAGGCTTCGTCCGACAGTGCAGGATTCATAGAAAGGGATTTTCAAATTCAGCAGAGCAGGTTCCCACTGATTTTTTTTTACAGCTATATTCATAACAGATGTATAATACAGGTAGTCCTTGTTTTAAATCTCAACTGAGCCCAACATTTCTGTTGCTAAGTGAGACATTTGTTAAGTAAGTTTTGCTCCTTTTTTTGCCACAGTTGTTAGAGTGAGTCACTGTGGTCGGTAACATATTTGTTTTCCCATTGTTTCCCATTGTTAAACATATTTGTTTACCGGTTCTGGAGAACCGGTAGCAGAAATTTTGAGTAGTTTGGAGAACTGGTAGTAAAAATTCTGACTGGCCCCGCCCCCGTCTATTCTCTGCCTCCTAAATCCTAGCTGATCGGAAGGAAACAGGGATTTTGCAGTATCCTTCCC
This sequence comes from Coluber constrictor foxii, assembly GCA_038048745.1. Classification (NCBI taxonomy): domain Eukaryota; kingdom Metazoa; phylum Chordata; class Lepidosauria; order Squamata; family Colubridae; genus Coluber; species Coluber constrictor. The sequence continues at coordinate 164,005,946 of CM075961.1, read as the reverse complement.
TTGCCATGCCCACCAAGCCACGCCCCACCAAGCCACGCCCACAGAACCGGTAGTAAAAAATTTTAAAACCCACCACTGCTTTGCTTGTCAGAAAGTCACTAAAGGAGACTCGCATGATTCCCAGGACAAACTGTCATAAGTATGTGTCAGTTGTCAAGAATCTGAATTTTGATCACTTGACCATGGAGATGCTGCTACAGTTATATATGTGAAAAATTGTCATAACTTTGAACGATCACTAAATGAATTATTGTAAATTGAATTATTGTAAATTGAGGATTACCACTAGTGGAAACCAAAAGATAATGGGTTCTTCTTCTATTTATCAGTTCAAGTGGAATCTTGAATTAAGGATTCTTATTTCTAATATTCTAATAAGGGTATTCTAATTTGGATTTTTGCACCCAATAGAGAAATGACCTCAGTGGCTCTTTCCAGTCTAAAAATTGCATGATTCCAAAGCCCTTTTAATATTTACAGTATAATGTTCTTATTGTGTTCATCGAGGAATAACTAGCCCAAAGAACAAACAAAACAAGTCACATCTTTCTTGCAAATTCAAGTTCCAGTGAGAAACCTAGGAATTATCTAAGTAACATCGTAAGGTATAATGTGCTTAGCAAAGTGGTTTTCGTAAATACACAACAGACACAGCCTAAAATATTTAGTTCTTTAATCCACTTGTGCTATGTGCTATTGTCCAATAGCACATTAGGTGCTATTGGCACCTAATGTGCCAATAGCTATGATAATTTTCCAAGCTCTTCTTCATAATATATCCATTTTGATCATTAGATTGCTATATTTTGCACTTCTTTCCTGTTCCTTTTCATCAATTCTCCTGCCCCAGGCAATTGCCACATCTACAAAAATTATGCTTTTCTTTTCAAATATTTCTACCCGGTGTGTGGTGTTCTAGATGGCAATCTAGATGTAAAAATCTCATAAAAGATTAACACGATTAACAGTTTTTCCAAGTTGTGCTTATACCGCATCCAGGAAACTCACAAATTCTAATATTTGCACAGATGACAATGAATCAGAATGGTTATTCTCTCATGCCATAGCTTGTCTGAGTGGCTTTGCTGCCTCTGCTAAATACATAATTCATGATTCAATATTTTTCCTTTACAAAGTCCGCATTTGGGACTATTTGAGACAAGTTCGATCCCTGATTTTCTTTTGTTTGCAATGCTTGTTTGTGAGGTACAAAAATTCATCCTTTTGTGTCTTCGATAGGGACAGTTTGTAACCATTGTCAATTCCTGATCTAGCTCACTATTTCCCCCTGTTTCTTGTACTTATCAGCCATTACCTACCCAATACTTCTCCAATTCTCTAAATGTTTTTCTAATGATTCACTTCTATAGTCCCTTTTTTGGCTTCTGATACTTTCAGCTATTTTGTAAATGGCGATGATTATTTTCTCTCTGCTTGCTTTGATGTAGTAATTTAATCCATCTTTCTCTCCAATCATCTAACTGGATTCTAAAATTCTATATTTCAGGATGGTCTTATGTCAGATAGAGATAGATAGATAGATAGATAGATAGATAGATAGATAGATAGATAGATAGATAGATAGATAGATAGGTAGGTAGGTAGGTAGGTAGGTAGGTAGGTAGGTAGGTAGGTAGGTGGGTAGATAGATAGATAGATAGATAGATAGATAGATAGATAGATAGATAGATAGATAGATAGATAGATAGATAGATAGAAGATGGATGGATGGATGGATGGATGGATAGAGAGAGAGAGAGAGAGAGAGAGAGATAATAGACAAACAGATGGATACGCTTACAAGAAGTCATGGTCAGAATTATCCCCTTGTTCTTTTTTGGTATCTGCTGGAATATATATTAAATGAACCAGAGATTGAGGGGAGTTCAGAATTCACCTGCAGGATAAAGAGGACATTTCAGAACAAAGTGGGTGAAACCTTACAGATGTCTGGATAGTTGTTCATCTGATAGCAAACTCTGGAAAAACCTCTGGAAGAGTTCCAGAACCCTGTCTTCTGGTGTGCTTTCAGATATGGTTGTTCCATCCAAACCCATATCCTTTCCTAAAGGTGTGGTTAGGAAGAAAAAAACCCACAGAAAATAATTGGATGAGAGAAAGAGATGGATGTGATGATTAGACGGATGAGCAATAGGTAGAAGAAACAAAAAAAAAATTGTGCACTGGCTTTGTACCTGCACGTTGGATGCACCACACATGTAGGGAAACAATTACAATAGACCATGGGAATAATTTTCGGAGATATCAGGCTGGTCTGATAAGAGAAATCTGAATAGGAGGTTGGACTAGAAGACCTCTAAGGTCCCCTTCCAACTCTGCCATTCTGTTATTCTTTACCTTTACTTTAACCTCTTGTGAGAGGTACTAAAGGTAGTACAGTAGTTCTTGACTTATGACCAGCTGCTTAGTGATTGAAAATATGACAGACCCTGAAAAAGCTACTTACAACCCAAATTTGAAGTTCCAATAGGTTCCTCTCCATGCACCTCTGGTCACATGACCACATTTTGGACACTTGGTAACCGACCCATATTTCTATCTATTTGCAGCATCCTGCAATCGTGTGACTGCGTTTACAATATTTTTGGTGGCAAGCAATGTTTACTTGAGCAAAAAAAACCCCACTCCAAAGCAAACAATGGGTTCATTTAACAACCGTGGCATTTGCTTAACAGCAACAGTGTTCGCTTTGTGACCACTGCTTGACCATTACAAAAAAAGTTGTAAAGTTGGGTACCATCATGCGGTGGCCTGCTTAATGACCATTACAATTTATGAATGAAATTGTGGGTTTAATTATGGTCACAAGTTGAGGACTACCCGTGCTAATATTCTTGGTTTTGGTTTCCTAGTCTGGACTATTTTGATGAGCTGACATCAGTGGAGCAATGTTGTGGGAATGTATGAATTTGTGCACTGCTCAGCTATGATCTAACACAGTATTTCTCAACATTAGCAATTTGAAGATGTGTGGCCTTCACCTCCCAAAATTCAATGTTGGCTGGGAAATTCTGGAAGTTGAAGTCCACACATTTCCAAGTTGCCAAGATTGAGAAACATTGGTCGAACATTTCAGTTCCATCACAATGTGAGCCAGGACTAAATAAAATCTTCTCGAGGGGGTATGGTTTTTGATCTGCTATTTGCCTTCTCCCATCAAATTTTATTCAGGTTCCCCTAATTCAGGGGTGAAATCCAGCAGGTTCTGACAGGTTCTGGAGAACCGGTAGCGGACATTTTGAGCATTTTGGAGAACTGGTAGCGGAAATTTTGAGTAGTTCAGAGAACCAGCAAATACCACCTCTGGCTGGCCTCAGAGTGGGGTGGGAATCAGTGGTGGGTTCCTCACGGATTGTCCCAGTTCTCCAGAGCCAGTAGTGGTGATGAAAGGATGTCACCGAACCAGTTTTGCCCCCCCCCATTATTCTTAACTTTTATTTGGCCCCATCCACAATCTATTGCTGCCTCCTGAGTCCCAGCTGATGGCTAGAGGGAAAAAAACTGTTTAAGCTCTTGCCACCAGGCTTCAAAAGGCCGCCCTACAGCTGATCAGTTTTAAAAGAAAACAAATGGGTAGACCGGTGCCTGCAAAAATACATGAGTAGATCAGTGCCTGCAAAAAATAAATGGGTAGATCGGTACAGCTCTGCAAGCAATTAAAAGCCTGGTAGACTAGTACCTCTGCTAAATCCTAAAGAATTGTCACATGACCATCAAGCCATGCCCACAAAATAAGCCATGCCCACAGAACCGGTAGTAAAAAAATTTAGAACCAGTGGTGGAATTCAGCCAGTTTGCACCATTTCGGGAGAACCGGTTATTAACTTTCTGAACAGTTTGGCAAACTGGTTGTTGGAAGAAATTATTAGGGCAGAGAACCGGTTTTTAAATTACTTGAATCCCACCACTGTTTAGAACCCACCCCTGGTGGGAATGGAGATTTGCAGTATCCTTCCTCTGGAGTGGGGTGGGAATGGGGATTTTGCAGTATCATTCCCCTGCCACGCCCAAGCCACGCCCATCAAGCCACACCACGCCCACCAAGCCACGCCCACCAAGCCACACCACGCCCACCAAGCCACACTTACAGAACCGGTAGTAAAAAAATTTGGATTTCACCACTGTCCTAATTATATTATCATATTTCCATGACACAGTTAGATACACACAGTTAGCAAATTCTCAATATGTTCCAGCAGGATACTTGGGAGATGTTACTGTATGGGAGCATTTAAAAAAAAAAGAAACACTTAACAGATGCTTCCTCAACAAAAATAAACAAATACAATATAAAAACCAAAATATCTCCTCAAAAAAAAAAATCATATGCAAAGGACTATCCTGATTTGACTCACCAGTTCACGTTTGCCTCAAATCCTGGAGTTATAGCCAAAATTCAGAATGGCCCACAGCCACCAAAGAGCGTATACCCCTATTATAGGCTTTGGATATTTTGATCCTGATTCAGCAAGCTTTTTCTGACTTCCTCCCAAGATAACAGCATGTTGGCAATGGCGTGTCCAGAATTTCACACCACCTCATATCCTCTAAATAGCCCACGTTTTGGGATAACTGCAGAAACATTTTCCTGGAGAGTTTTAGGCAAAGCCCATCACATTTGGAACATTTTCATGTGCTGGCCTGTCAATATACAAGAGCTACATTTTTTTTTCTGGAGAAATGCAGTTCTAACAAATCGAACCAGGCAGATTTAATTCCCAGCCTGCGTGACTATTTCCAAGTCACCCACGGCAGAAGAATTAATTTTGGTAGCCGAGCCTATAAAAACATTGGGGTTTTTTTGTTTTTTGAGCCAGCCCATTTCATTGTCCCCCAAATGCATTTTCAAAAAGGCAAGGGGAGTTTGATGGGGTTAACATACATTCCAAGGTTAATTAACAAGCTTACTGAACACAAATCTGCAATCATTTATGTTAATAACGCTTTAAAAAAAAACAAAAAACATAGCATTGTTTCTGATGGGACTCAGCTCCAGCCTTACATTAAGGTAAGTAATTGATACTTGCTTTTTCTGCCCAGTAAGTCGAAGTGGGAATACTGGTTTGGAAGTGGAACATGCCCACCCAACTCTGCAGTTTAATTTAGCTTGCATTAAATTGTCAGGTAAGCACCGCGCACTGGCCAGCCTCATTAACAAGGCACAGTGGAGATCGGCTATGGGGACAGAGCAAATTTATGCGAACATATGCTATGCTGCTTAAAGACTAGAGGAAAGCATCTTAAACCCACTGCCTGAATGTGCCTTAAATCACTAATGCAAAAAGGAAAATCAATCAGAACACCCTTCTGTTTTACTAGCCATTTTCTACTTGAGTGTTTTCAAAAGCAAATGATAATCATGCTTTAAATATGAAATATAGTTCTGGCTGTTTGGAACTACAGTATCTTTAGATAGATCATATGTGTGGATCTAACCCACGTGAAGTTTTGCTTAGATTAAGCAGGTTTTGCTTTCCTAAGGAAGCCAAGCCTGAGCTATAGACCAGGTTCATAAGCAAGACCTTGGATGCAGTCTTGCACACGTTTTACAAGTACCGTAAATCCCATTGACTTCAACACAATTGAAATGCTCGCGACCTTGTGCAGAAGTGTAGCCTTTGTTGACAAAGGAGTCATTCACTTTGATGAATTTAAGATATAAAGAATGTCCTTTGGGCAATCACTCTCATTCCAGCTGTTGATGTCCAAACACAATGTTAACTTAAAACAGAGCCAAGATTATTTGTACTTTATATGGAGAACGGCCATGTCATCAACCACAAGGCTAAATATTTGCAGAGCTTCTCTACATTAAACCAAGCTAATTGGAACAAAGCCTCGATTCATAGTTCTAACATCACCATAGATGTTCCCGTTCGGAAAAAGGTTGTGTTTGGATCTACAAATGTTCAGCGTTTAGGAAAAAAAAAATCTGCATTTATGGAATGGCACAATTCGTGAAGGATATGGTGAGGAGATGGGTCCCTAGGAGTGAAGGGGTGAATTTCAGAGGAGTAAGAGGAAACTCAGCTCAAATGTTATATGTAACAGAAGGAGAGTGAAAACAAACCCTCCCATATAGTTCACAAAACATGTTGTAGATGCAGATAGCATCCTTTAGTCTGGCAAGATTTTGTCAATAGGCATGAAATAATAAAATAACTCAGCTTGGAAGTAAGTTGTCATTTTTAGGCCTGATACCATCCTCTCTCACGTAGAACACTTCCATTATCACCACTGGATACACACACATGTACACATGTACACACATACAAACAAAGATTGATATTAATATATTTGGTCCATCCCATCCATTTATCTAACTCAGGGGTGTCAAACTTGCAGTATCATGTCATCATCATGTGACGTATTGTGATTTTTCTCCCCTTTGCTAGGCATGGCCAGTATATGACGCATCCAGCCCACAGGCCGCAGGTTTGACACCCCTAAAGTAACTCATCCAAACCCAACTTTATTGTACTGTCTCCATGTTTCTGAGTACCTGAAAAGCCATGGACTTTTTCCAACACTATAAAGAATATAAAGGGTCATTTTTCTTTTATTTTTTATCGTTGAACATCTTGAGCCAATATGCTGGTCAAAAAATATTGGAAAGTGAGATTATTCAATATTTCTCAATCTTAGAAAATAGAAGATGTTTGGATTTCAACTCCCAGTATTCCGCAGCCAGGACTGGCTGGGGAATTCTGGAAGTTGAAGTCCACATGGTAAAATGGCCAAGGTTGAGAAATACTTGGTTAAATAAATGAGTGAAGTATTGCTATATATTGCAGTATTTTGGTTACATTTTGGCATGAAAAGGCAACCACCAGATCCTCTTTGTTTGCACAGATGAAGGGCAAGCAAGCTGAAAATCTGTGTCTTTTAGAGAGGAAGTAGGCAAGCTCAGCTGGTCAGTATTTTAGGCTTTCAAAATCCTGCAACAAAACCTTTTATCCCAGCCCAAATCCTACATTCATGTTCTGAGATTGAGCTTTTTCCTTTTTTTAATAATTAGTGAAATTTTTTAATTCACTGAAAATGAATAAACAAAAACATAGAAATTAAGAAAAACACAGTAAGGAATAAAAAAAAACAAAAAAAACTAATTAATAATCATTATCATCTTAATCTTTTTCTTATACTTGTCATGCCCTTTGAGTTCCCAAATCTCAAAATCATCAATCTGATCTTTTCTTCTTTCAACAAAAAGTTCGTATAAAGTTTTCAGTCTTTCAAAAAGATCTTTGACATTTTTTCTCTGACCAAAATGGTTAACTTTCCATTCCTGCAAGTTCAGAATGGATGTTATAGTCTACTGTAGGATATTTCACTGCTTTTCCAACTTTTTGCATACAATAATCTTTCTACAAAGATGCTTTTTCAAAAGGGAACTGGGCTTTCCTTGTTTTTCCTTGAGGATGTTTTGCTTCTCATCCAAGAAGCTTCTTCGGGTCTGAGTGCATGGTAGAGAATGGAAGGATTGCAGACATCTGGTGGTTAACACTCTGAGAGATGTTGAGACCAGTTGAAGTTTATCTATGCCCTCAGGGCCACCTGAATAGCACAAATGGGTGTGGAATGTTTTCGGAACTGCTGAAAGGATTATGTTATACAGTCCTGTGTTTTACAGATATATGGTAGAACAGAGTCTTTCAGCAATTCTAAGAAGGTTCCACACCCATTTGCACTATTCAGGTGATCCTGAAACAGGGGTGGGTTCTACATTTTTTTACTACCAGTTCTGTGGGCGTGGCTTATTTTGTGGGCAAGGCTTGATGGTCATGTGACAATTCTTTAGGATTTAGCAGAGGTACTGGTCTACCAGGCTTTTTACTTCTTGCAGAACTGTGCTAGTCTACCCATTTATTTTTTGCAGGCACTGGTCTATATCGACATATCTTCACCGCTACCAGCTCAGGAGAACTGGGCCGAACCGGGAGGAACCCACTTCTGCCCTGAGGGCACAGATATTCCTCCAAGTGGCCTCAGTGGCTCTCAGAAAGAATGCTAATGACCAGATGAGTGCAAGGAATATAAATCCTTCCATCCTCCGCAATTCAATCAGAACTGAAGAAGCTTCAGAGAAGTGAAATGTCTTCAAGGAAAAACAAAGAAAGTTCATTTGCCTTTTGAAAAAGCACCTTTGGGACAACCGTGATCTGGATGACCAAGATTTTCCATAGACACTGATCTTGCTACAGTTACCCTATACAATATTAATTTCCCATATTATAGAACAGGACAGGACAGGACAGGACAAGACAGGACAGGACAGGACAGGACAGGACAGGACAGGACAGGATAGGATAGGATAGGATAGGACGGAACAGAACGGAACGGAACGGAACAGAACAGAACAGAACAGAACAGAATAGAATTTTTTTATTGGCCAAGTGTGATTGGAAGGAATTTGTCTTTGGTGCATATGCTCTCAGTGTACATAAAAGAAAAGATACGTTCAACAAGAATCATAATGATAGTCATAGGGTTCAATTAAGCAATCAGGCAACAATATCAATATAAATCGTAAGGATACAAGCAACAAAGTTACAGTCATACAATCATAAGTGGAAGGAGATGGGTGGTGGAAACAATGAGAAGATTAATAGTAGTGCAGACTTAGTAAATAAATAAATTTCTTTTCTGATCATTTGAGCCCTGTCTTGGGGCAATGTCTTTCTCATAGCAACTTTAGAATTCTTTCCATTGGCTAAGGAGATAGAAGAAAAAAAGAATATCATATTTCTAGGAGCTGAGTTTTTCATAGTATCTCAGAAATAGGTTAATTGTGCAGGCACACCACAGCTAAAGTCATTAACAAACCACAATAGCTTTCATTTATTTTATAACAGGGTTAGCTGTGTCAATCTCCCAGCAGAATGAGTATTTGAAAAAGCAACATATTGTTCATTTTTAAAAAATGGAAGATGAAGAACATTTTTTTTAATGCAGCATAATGTTAAACCACAGGGTTGAATGCGTTAGCATTAGATATCTGGCTTCTATGGATTTTTTTTAGCATTTATTTGTTTTTATTTATATTCCGTTTTTATTGTATTTATAAATAACTCAAGTTGGCAATTATAGGTAATCCTCAATTTACAAGAGTTTGTTTTGTGACTATTCAAAGTCACAATGGCACTGAAAGAAGTGACTTATGAATGTTTATGAATATCATTGAAAAAGATGCTTCTAGGAATGCAATTAGGAGGAGTCTGGAAACACCTTTATTGAGTAACAAAATGTGTGCCAACCTACAAATTTTAGCTGCAGTTCCTGAAAGTGTCTTCCTTTTAATAAAACATGTTAGTCAGAAAAAGTGCCATGAATTCCAACTAATTTTTTACTGCTGTAAACTCACACAGCTCCTGCAAAGTTTGGAATATCTATAGATAACAATGCAGCAAATTTTCTCTCTAGCTACAAGCAACTAGTTCTCCAGCTCTTCAGCCTGAGAATTTGAGTACAGGACTTTTGTTTTTTTTTAAATTTGATTTATATGCCGCCCTTCTCTGAAGACTCAGGGCGGCTTACAATGCGTGAAGCAATAGCCTTCATACTTTTGTATATTTATACAAAGTCAGCTTATTGCCCCCACAAACTGGTCCTCAATTGATCTACCTTAGAAAGGATGGAAGGCTCAGTCAACCTTGAGCCTGGTGAGATTAAAACTTACAGTAATTGCAGACAGCTGGATGTTAATTACGGTGCTTTAGTCTGCAGAGCTAAACCAGGTTAAACTTGTGTCCTTCTCAAGGTATTTCTTCCCAAGACTATACAAGTCTTCAACCTATGAGTACTTGCTTAGTGACCATTGAAAGTTCTGATGGACCTATAGGGAGGGAGGCATTTATGATTCGAGGTCCTGATGGTTGGGACCTCCCCCATTTATGTGATTTTGCTTCAGACACATAACAGCCAGGCTGCAATTACAGCTCTTGGCATCAGCCACATTTTACAATGATTTTACTGGAAAGTATCATTTGTTTTCATCGAAAACACACCCATAGCAAAGCATCTATTTGTTTAACAACTGTCTTATTCATTTAACAACCATGGATAATTTCAAAGACCATGGTGAATTGCTTAACAACCAGGATAAAAAAGGTTATAAAATCAGGGCAGTCACATGAGTGATCCACTTTACAACCGTCACAAGTTATGATTATACACGTGTGTCTATTGTTTGGAGATGGTTGCATAGCTGTTGCACTTATGTGTCTGTGAATGTTTGCTCTGGTTAGGGGTTGCTCAAACAGGAAAGCAGGAAGTCAGGAACAGGAAGTCAGATCAACCAATTAGCATGCAGGACACTCACTTCTTCACAACGCGCAGTTGGGATTAAGCAGTTGCACACATCAGCACATCTGCAGCCATCTGCAAGCTCTGCTTACCCATCAATCCCTTCGCAGTGCATGTACACGGCAATGGCTATGGGTGTCAACTCACAAAGCATCCCTGGCCTGCTCTCGAGTTGCCATAGGCAAAGGGGAATGTAAAAACAAACTCTGCAGCTGCAGTGAAGCAGCATGTCAGTCAAAACAGAAGCACATTCCAGCCTTATCTCTGTTAAGGCTGTCTCCGCGATTACCCACGGTGGCTGGAAGGAAGTGATCTCTACAACCCACGAAATTGCTTCGTTGGGGAATGTGACTGATGACACACCTTGGGGGGAGTGGGAAACAGAGTCATAGTTGGAACGTAAATTACATGGGTTCAAAGTTGGCTTCACCTTTTGAAGCTTAGCTTAAGGTTCATGATTTAATTAGGGCATTGGTCGGAACCCTGACAATGGGCAGTTATGGCCAACTCTCAATCAGCCTAAATTGGTCTGGGAAGCTACAGTAGGAATAGCGTGGAATTGTGGAGCATCGGAGCCAGCTTTGAACTCTTGCAATTCCATGTCTATCATTCAATTTGACATATTGTTGTCAGAAAACATAAGGTGATCATAAAACAAGCCATCTCAAACTTTTTATGTTGCACTCTTTTGCTCCAATATCAGCAAGTATTTCAAGAAGTCCAGGCAATCCTCGATTTAGGAGCATAATTGAGCCAAAATATTACTGTTCCTAAGCGAGATGGTTGTTAAGTGAATGTGATTTCCCTATTGACTTGTCAGAAGGTTGCAAAAACTGTGACTCCGGGACACTGCAACCATCCTAAATACAAGCCAATGGCCAAGCATCTGAATTTTAATCAGGTGACCACGGGGATGCTGTAATGGTTGTAAGTGTGAAACTTTGAACAGTCAGTAAGCAAACAGTGGTACGTCAAGGACAACTTGTATTTCTTTATCTACCTTGAATTTATCCTTTCAGTTTGTTTCTACAAGTCAGCATGTGAACTCCAGGCTTCCTTCATCATCCTTGCCAGCCAAGCCTTCTCCAACCTTGTCAAAGTGAAGGTGGAGATCTGTGATATCCTAGTCACTGAAAGACTGCACTTCAAAACATCCAGTTTTGATCACCATGATGTAAAAAAGAGGTTGAGGCTCTAGAAAGAGTGCCTCGAAGAGCAACCAAGATGATTAGGGGACTGGAGGCTAAAACATATGAAGAACAGTTGCTGGAATTTGGTATGTCTAGTCTGATGAAAAGAAGGACTTGGGAGATATGACAGCAGTCTTCTGTGGGGCTGCCACAAAGAAGAAGGCATCAAGCTATTCTCCAAAGCACCTGAGGGCAGGACAAAAAGCAATGGGTGGAAACTAATCAAGGAGAGAAGCAACCTGGAACTAAGGAGAAATTTCCTGACAGTTAGAACAATTAATCAGTGGAACAATTTTCCACCAGAAGTTGTTGAATGCTCCAACACTGGAAGTTTTAAAGAAGAGATTGGACAATCATTTGTCTGAAGTGGTGTTGGGTTTCCTGCCTAAGCAGGGGGTTGGACTAGAAGAGCTCCAAGGTCCCTTCCAACTCGTTCTGTTCTGTTCTGTTCTGTTCTGTTCTGTTCTGTTCTGTTCTGTTCTGTTCTGTTCTACTCTACTCTACTCTACTCTACTCTACTCTACTCTACTCTACTCTACTCTACTCTAGTCTACTTCTGCAGCAATTTCTGATGAATTCTCCAAGGCAGTGTAAACAGAATTGGGGTAGTTAACAATGGATGTTAAATTGCACATGGACCTCACAAGAAATGGAAAGAGGAAATCAAGGTGAACTGCTATGTTAGGATATTAAATTTAGTAGCTGGAACAGTAAAATTGTACAATGGGCAAGAACACACAGCTGTAGTTGATTGATTGGAAAGTGCCAGCTCCTGCATGAGGCAATCTACACTATGATTGGTTGTTGTGGGTGTGGAGATGGAGTTACCCTTTTTTCCCGCCTTTTTCTTCGGTGTGCTCTGCATGCTGTCTAAAATTACCTCATGATGTTCTTGTGTCCTTCACTATCTTGTCTGCTGTAAATATAAAAAATAAATTTATTTATATAAAACTACAAGTTTCTGTCAGTGTTTGGACACCTGCTGAGCAATTCCCTGACATGCTAAGTTCTCCTCCCGGATGCCTTCAGCTGTATTCCACCACCACCACCCAAAAAAACCAGTCATAAATCACTTTTTTCAGTGCCGTTGTAAGTTTGAACGGTCACTAAATGAACGGTTGAGGACTACATGTACAGCTGAGCAACTGAGGGACCATGGAAAGGAGCAATTTTATTTTAGAATTCTACTTTGAAATACCACCAATTCAGAGTTTTATCCAATAACACGGAGAAGATTATTCTTTTATTTCTAGATAAACTTTGATTCCTAATCAAGTAGCTGGATTGCAACATTTTCCCACAGATCAGCTTTGATGATTTAAAGCTTTGAGAAGCTTTGAAGATTCTGTTCGGCTTTCGGCAGCATTTAAATTGTTCAAAGCGAATTCCATTTTGTTCCTATTCAGTTTATGATTTTGCTACTAATTTTGTTGAGGTGGCGAGGGAGGGTCAAAAATCTTGAAATTTTTCTGTGCAATCATTTTATGGGCTGTTTGGCCTAGCACAGGTAGTCCTCAGGTTTCAATCATAATGGAGCCTGCTCATCATGGTTGTAACTCATCATGGTTGTAAATCGAGTCAGCATTGTGACTGGCCCAATTTTAGAACCTTTTTGGTGGTTGAATCACCACAGTCATTAAGCAAATATATAGCCATTGAGTGAATGCTATGGTTGCTAAGGGCAATGATTTGCTATGTACGTGGTTTTGCCAAAAAGCAGAAGTAAATGACAGTTTTCAGCAAAATCACCATAAAATGTGGTCACATGACTGTAGCATGCTGCAAATTGTCAGGAGCTCTAGTGGTTGGAATGCAGTATTGCAGGCAAACTCTGCAGGCAGTTCGATCCTGACCAGCTCAAGGCTGACTCAGCCTTCCATCCTTCCAAGCAGTGGTGGATTGCCCCCGGTTCGCACCGATTCTATAGAACCGGTAGTAAAACTGGCGGGAAGCTCCGCCGACTGACCCCAATGTCATCAGAATGCTTCTGCGCATGCACAGAAGAGCGAGCGAGCGAGCAAAGTGAGCACGCACGGCCCCAGTGCAAACCAGTGGTAAAGGTAAGTAGAACCCACCCCTGCTTCTGAGGTCAGTAAAATGAAGATTCAGATTGTTGGGGGCAATAGGCTGACTCTGTAACCTGCTTAAAGTGGGCTGTAAAACACTGTGAAGCGGTATATAGTGTAAGTCTAACTGCTGTTGCTAATGCTATTGCTAAATGCCCCCTGGCTGCTGAGCACTTGAAGTGCAGCCATACGATCACAGGGAGACTCTGTCAGAACTTTGAATCTGGATCACAAGTACTCCTCAGGTAGGAGTGTCAGAACTTCAAACAATAGCTAAGCAACCGATCATAAGTCAAGGATTTATACACAACTTGGACATTTTTCTGTGCTCTCTTGTCAAATAGCATATTGCTACAAACCTCTTTTCTGGATACAAATCCAGAAATTGTGAATCAGGCTGGAGGATATTAAAATGTGACCCAAATGTTGTGTCCTGTAGCCTTGATCTTGACTGATATCCAAACTGATATCCAGGTTTAGCGGCTGAAGTTACAACAGCACTGAAAAATGTGACTTATGACTGTGGTGTCTTATGTTATGTTGTGTCACACTTATTTATATATTTATTTATTTATTTATTTATTTATTTATTTATTTATTTATTTATTTATTTATTTATTTATTTATTTATTTAATCATATTTATATGCTGCCCTTCTCCCGCAGGACTCATGGCAGCTCACAAGATAAAACAACACGACAAAAAAATGATATTAAAATAATCCAATTAAAAATCCCCACGCAATTAAAACTCCCAGCAGATCAGGGAATTTGCTGAAAAAGCCATGTTTTCAGGGCACCGCGGAAAGTGCAGAGGTCGGGGGCTGTCCAGAGTCCAGTGGGTAACTCATTCCAGAGGGTCGGTGCGACCACAGAGAATGCCCTCATCCTGGGCAACATTGTCTAGCCGATGGCACCCAGAGGAGGGCAATCCTATGTGAGCGCACTGGGCAGTGGGAGGCCGGTAGGAAGTGGTCCTGCAAGTATCCTGGGCCCTTGCCATGAAGGGTTTTATAGGTAAGCACCAGCACCTTGAAATGGATCCGAAGGACCACCGGCAACCAGTGCAGCTCGCGCAGGAGTGGTGTTACACGGGAGTAATGGGAAGCTCCCGTAACAACCCACACAGCTGCATTCTGGACCAGCTGGAGCCTCTGGGTGCACTCCAAGGGCAGCCCTATGTAGAGGGCATTGCAGTAATCCAACCGAAAGATAATGAGAGCATGAGTGACTGTACGGAGGGCATCCCTGTCTAGCAAAGGGCGCAAATGGCGCACCAGATGAACCTGTGAAAAGGCCCCCCTTATCACAGCTGTCAGATAGTCCAGCAAAGACAGCCGTGAGTCAAGGAGGACGCCAAGATTGCGAACCCTTTCAGAGGGAGTAAGTAACTCCCCTCCCGTCCGAAGTGATGGGGACACTAGATCATGAGAAGCTGGCATCCACAGCCACTCAGTCTTGGAGGGGTTGAGTCTGAGCCTGTTCCTACCCATCCAGACCCACACCACCACCAGGCACTTAGACATCACAGAAAGAGTATCCCTGGGGTTGGTCCGGGGTGGAGATATAAAGTTGGGTATCATCAGCATACTGATGATACCTCACCCCGAAACTATGAATAATCTCACCCAGTGGCTTCATGTAGGTGTTAAAGAGCAGGGCGGAGAGAACCAACCATTGCGGCACCCCACAAGTGAGGGGCCTCGGGGAGGATCTCTGACCCCCCGCCCAAACAAACTGTGTATACGGCCCGAGAGGTAGGAGGAGAACCACTGTAAAACAGTGCCTCCCACCCCCAACCCCCAGAGTTGTTGCAGTCGGATACCATGATCGATGTATCAAAGGCCACTGAGAGATCAAGTAGCACCAGGATGGAGGAATAACCTCCATCCCGGGCCGGCCAGAGATCATTCACCAGGCGACCTTACAATCATTGCAACATCCCTGTGGTCACATGATCAAAATCCAGCCGTTTGGCAAGCAACTCGTGTTTATGACAACTACAGTGTCTCAGGATCATGTGGTCAACTTTTGTGACCTTCAGACAAGCAAAGGCAATGGGGAAGCCAGCTTCACTTAACAACCATGTTGCTAACTGAACAACTGCAGTGGTTCACTTAAGTACTATGGCAAGAAAGGTTATAAAATGGGGCAGAATTCGCTTAACTGCCTTGCTTAGGAAAAGAAATTTGGGGACCAGTTGTGGCTGTAAATTGAGAAGCCTTCTTCAAAGCTCAATTCTTATCTATTTAGATATTATAATTACTATGTTCTTATATATCAGTTTAACAAAAGGGAACAAGTAATACCCTAACTCTGAATTGAGGCATCGACATAGAATTATGGAGATTGATGGAAAAGTCCAGTATGATATCCCAAGAGATAAAACTGACTTACCTGTGAAAAGATATGATTCTTATCTTCAGGTGGACAGTGACTTATGACCATTTTTCACACTTACGACCTTTGCAGTATTCCCATGGTCACCTGATTTACATTCGAATGCTTGATAACTGGTTCATATTTATCAGGGGTGAAATCCAACAGGTTCTGACAGGTTCTGGAGAACCGAGAGCGGAAATTTTGAGTAGTTCGGAGAACCAGTAGCAGAAATTTTGAGTGGTTTGGAGAACCAGCAAATACCATCTCTGGCTGACCCCAGAGTGGGGTGGGAATGGAGATTTTGCAATATCCTTCCCCTAGGAGTGGGGAAGGAATGGGGATTTTGCAGTATCCTTCCTCTGGAATGGGGAGGGAATGAAGATTTTGCAGTATCCTTCCCCTGCAACACCCACCAAGCCACATCATGCCCACCAAGCCACACCCACAGAACCGGTAGTAAAAAAATTTGGATTTCACCACTGGTTTCAATGTCCCAGAGTCATGTGATCTCATTTTGTGACCTTCTGACCAGCAAAGTCTGTGGGAAAACAAGATTCACTTAACAATCATGTTACTAACTTAATAGCCACAGTGATTCACGTAACAAATGTGGCAAGAAAAGTCATAAAATGGGGGCAAAACTCACTTAACAAATTCCTCACTTAAAAACATAAGTTTGGGGCTCAGTTGTGGCCATAAGTTGAGGACTACTTGTACTTGAATTCCACTGAAGAAAATATAGGATCAGCTGGGGGAAAAGGCTCAAAGCAAGCTAGCAGGAAGGCAGACAAACATTTGGCTTAAAATAACATAACATTTGCTGGTCTTGAAAGGTCCTGCCAGACTCTTAATTTCTAGAAGATGCTAAGTTTTCTTTTGGTCACAGAAAAATTAAGGGCATCGCAGGAGATGTGAATGTTGCTCCTATCATCTAATTAGCCTGTGCAGACTCAAGGACCACCTTTTTTTAAAAAAAAAAAATCTGTTGTGAAGAGCTGGGAACTGTGGAAATCCGCCAAAGCTGAAGTCATTCCTTCTGAATGTGGTCCCCAAGGAGACTGGGCCAGGCGGAATAAAGGTATCGACCAGGGCCTTTCACCCAAGAGGGAAGAGCTGGCATGCATGTGGAGCACCCCAACCACTTCATTAACGAAACGTCTTGAGCTGCTGGAATTAATGCACTCTTGAAAATGTCAAAAAGCCCACGCAAAGGATCGAGATGATATTTTCTTTTATGGATTAGTTTCTTCCGTCACCTTCAATCTTTCTTCCCTGATGTTCTTTTTTTTTTTGTTCTCGTTCACTATTCATCTCTCTTTACTTTTCCAACTGGTCCTTTCTGCGTTTGGAATGCAGGACAATTGGAACGGAGAAGGAAGATTTCAGGCACATACGGGAGGAACCACCAAATTCTGAAGTGCGGGAGGAAGAAGGAAAGGGGAAGTGTGTGGGGAGGAGGAATTGTGCGACACACTATTTATTCTCTTTTCTTTTTCTCGTGTGTCATCCTCATACCATTTTTATAACAGAATAACAGTTGGAAAGAGGCCTTGGACTTGGAGATATTTTACTCTTTGCCCTTTCTGGCCAGATAACACCATTTAAGTAAGTATGACTAAGGACAATGGCATACCTGCTGTTCCTCTAGTAGACTCCAAAATAAGAAACCGATAGTCCTTGACTTACAACAATTCGTTTAGTAACTGTTCGAAGTAACAACAGTACTGAAAAAAATGACTTATACTTACAGCCATTGTAGCAACCCCATGGTCATGTAATGAAAATTTGGACCCTTGGCAAACGGTTCATATTTATGATGGTTGCAGTGTCCCAGGATCATGTGATCACCTTCTGCAATCTTCTAACAAGTCAATGGAGAAGCCAGATTCATTTAACAACCATGTTACTAAATTTTAAAAAAAATCCTGCAATGATTC
This sequence comes from Coluber constrictor foxii, assembly GCA_038048745.1. Lineage (NCBI taxonomy): Eukaryota > Metazoa > Chordata > Lepidosauria > Squamata > Colubridae > Coluber > Coluber constrictor. Next base: position 163,988,046 of record CM075961.1, on the reverse strand, counting down.
ACTTAACAACTTAACCAATCAGAATAGAGCTGGAAGGGACTTCGGGGGTCTTCTAATCCAATCCCTTACTGAAGCAGAAGACCCTATACTTGCCTGTTTTGACACCCTTCTCCTGCAGATGCTGACAAACAGAACTAATTATTAAGAATAAGAACCAAAATTTATGATTTGAGAAGTGGTTGGAGCCACATCTTTGATGAAAGGATGTAATTAAGCCAAAGACAAATCTCTCTGCATTGAGGTGGGAAGTGAATTAGTAGAGGGAAAAGTTGGCCAGCAATCTGGAGCTCTTCAGCTATTTAGTATTACAGAGTTCATCATCCTTGGCCGTACAACCTGATTCTGATGGAAGTTGTAATTTACAATATGAGGACAACTCCTATTCAAGATTTGATGGTTTCCAATCTCTTTCCAGTTTTGTAAGCCACATGTACATGCATGCACCTGTTTTCCGCCATGTAGATTTAAGAAAACATCTCTCTATTGTGTATATTGTAGATGGTCTATTTGTCTATACAGATGATCCAAGATCCCCTGTGTATTTGTGTGCATTACACACCCAGAGCAAAACACAGTCTTCTGATTTTATGTGAATATCAATACCAAGATCTTTTAATCAATGCACACCTTCAGTTTTTCAGCTTAGATGTCTTTTAAAATACTCCATCATTTTCAAAAGAACATTCTACCAGGAAATGTCTAAGGAATAAATACCATGGGTTTATTTTTAACCTTTTATTGTGGAAAAAAAGAGAGAGAGAGAAAGAGATAGGTAATGATCTCACTTAAAGGGATAATTCACATTTGTGCAATGAAGAAATTGACCGTTCTTGGTAAAAGATGGCCATCGCAATCTTCTCAAAATGCAAGCAAAACTGAAAAATGGAGCGTAATCCAGCTACTCATTTCAGTAGCATAAATCTCAAATCACTTTCTTCATTTGAAATTTTTACATATGTATTTATTAAATTTATATACAGCCCATCTCATCTGCCACCGATAGCCTCCCACCGGCCAGTACGCTCCCACAGAGAGGGACTCCTCAGGATGCCGTCAGCCAGGCAATGTCGGCTGGCGACACCCAGGGGGAGAGCTTTCTCTGTGGCAGCACCAGCCCTCTGGAACGATTTGCCCCCTGAGATCCGTATGATACCTGATCTCCGGGCTTTTCACCGTGCCCTAAAAGCTTTCTTATTTTGTCAAGCTGGGCTGGCGTACCCCCCCCCCCTTTTAGTTTTTAAATTGTCTATGGATTTTAAATTTTAAATTGCCTATTGGTTTTTTAAATTTTCTGGGCCAAAAATTCTTGAATTCTTTTACAAATTTTAAATTTTGTATTGAAGTGTTTTTTATTCTTGGCTGTGCACCGCCCTGAGTCCACTAGGAGAAGGGCGGTATATAAATTTAATAAACTATAAACTATATACTATAAAGTGACTCTGAGTGTTGGAGAAGGAGACCCATGTTGGTCAAAATTCAGAAGTCTGATTACACTTTTTCAGATGCCTCAAAAGTAGTAATTGTGAGAGGTATCTTGGTGTCCTAGTGGACAATCCTTGAAATATGAGCCAGCAGTCTGAGGCAGCTGCCAAAAAAAGCCAATGACACCTTTGCTGCATTAATAAAGAGATAGAATCAAGATCACCTGAAGCGTTAGTACCAATTTATAATGCCTCAGTAAGACCCCATTTGCAATATTGCATCCAGTTTTGGTCACCATTGTATAAAAAAGATGTTGAGACTACAAAGAGTGCAGAGAAGAGGAGCAAAGATGACCAGGGAACTAGAGACTAAACCATACAAAACAGTTGCTGGAATTGGGTATGTCTAGTTTAATGAAAAGAAGGACTAGGGCTGACACGATAGCTGTGTTCCAATATATAAGGGCTTGCCATAAAGAAGAGGGAGTCAATCTATTCTCCAAAGTACCTGAAGGCAGGACAAGAAACAATGGATGGAAACTAACCAAGGAGAGAAGCAATCTAGAAGTAAGGAGAGATTTCCTGACAGAATAATTAATCAACGGAACAACTTGTTGCAGAAGTTGTAGGTGCTCCAACATTGGAGATTTTTAAGATTTTTAACATTGGAGATATTGGACAACCAATCTCTATTTTTCTGAAGTAGTACAGGATTCCTGGTTGAGCAGGATTTTGGACTAGAAATCCTCCAAGGTCCCTTCCAGTTCTGTTATTCTGTTATCCAGATTAAAACATTTTATTAACATACAGCTTGCAAGACTGAAAAGATCCTATAGGATGCCTTCCAATTTCTCATTTCATTCTGGTAACATTCACCCTTCCCACTTAACCAGAAGAGTTAAAGCTCTCACATGCCTTGATTTCTGCAACATGCTAAGCTTGATAAATATTAATCTTAGATAGTTTTAGCAGCTGAACATGCTGCAGAAATCCAGTTCCTTTGGCTTACCTTGGGTTCAAAGTATTGCGCAACCTCAAACTAAGGGTTAATTCAAATTTAGCACATCGTATGAATATGCAGGTAGCCCTCAATTTATCACCACTGATAGACCAGAATTTCTGTTGCTAAGCAAGATAGTTATTAAATGAGTTGCATGCTTTTTTACAAATGGGTTGGCCATAGTTATTTGAATCCCTGCAGTTTTTTTTTTTAATTTGATTTATATGCCGCCCTTCTCCGGAGATTCAGGGCGGCTTACAATGCGTTAAGCAATAGCCTTCATACTTTTGTATACTTATATTTATACAAAGTCAGTTTATTGCCCCCAACAAACTGGGTCCTCAATTTACCCACCTTATAAAGGATGGAAGGCTGAGTCGACCTGGAGCCTGCCTGGGATTGAACTCACAAGTAATTGCAGCAGCTGGATCTTAAATGCTGCCTTTGTAGGAGGCATTACTCCCCTACGCTACTCAGGCTCCTAAGTTATTAAGTGAATCATGCAGTCGTTAAGAAAAACTAGCTTCCCCCCATTGAGTTTGCTTGTTGGAAGCTGGCAGGGAAGGTTGCAAACGGCAATCACATGACAACTGTAGCTGCTGTAAATATACGCCAGTTGCCAAGCACCCAAATTTTGTGCATGCTGCCCTGGTTATAAATGTGAGGACCAGTGTTGTGTCATTTTTTCCTACTGTTGTTATAACTTTGAACAATCATCAGACAAAGACATGAAAGTTGAGAATTGCTTGTTAGCAGTCAATGCATTGTAGATTTTCACACTTAGACATACTTAAACATAGTTTTCTTATAGGTAGCTCATGATTTAAGGGCAGAAATAGAAACTGTGTCAGCATATAGTGGCAATCTGGAAGGCAATGTTTTGTGGGGGGGTTTTAATTATTATTTCTTTTTTGTTTGCTTTTGCCCAGCTTTGGTCTCATCCAAAAATCAATAAAGGAAACCTTTTAAAATGACAGTTAAGGCAGCAAGTCTCTTTGTTATGTCTCCATGCACCTTAGATACAGCAAGATTAGAACACAGCATTCTCTGTATCTGCTGATAAAAGATCTGAATATCAATAAAGGCTCCAAATGATGAACTTTAATGCCTATGTTGTTGCTTTTTTCTTTTTTTTTTTAAAAAAACCACTAGGTAAGAGATGCTTCAGAAAAGCACCAGAACAATCTAAACAGAACATAAGCAACCAAAGTAGGATGTACTTACTATAAGTAAATATTTTACTTATTTAAAACATTTATACAGGTGCCCATATCAAAGTCTGGGCAGCTCTCAATAAGCAATTGAAACAATATCAATATCAGTATCAATAATAAAACAGCACAATACATAAATATATTAAAACCATACACATTAAAAACCTTTGCACCAAAGACACATTTCTGACGTAGTCCCTCATAAAGTCATCTCCAAAAATTGGCATTCTAGATTGGCCAGTGTTTCTAAACCCTGACAACTTTAAGATAGGTGGACTTCAATTCCCAGAATTCCTCAGCCAACCATAGCGTTGCAGTCTTGGAATCCCAGCAGTATCTGTTTCTTGATCAAGCTTACCTTAAAAGACTGACATCAATCATCCTTTACACATAGTTACACCAAAAGTATTACTCAGCAAAGAAGCTGGTTCACACATTCAGCTGCTAATAAGGTTTATGAGTGGTAAGAGACAATGCAACAATACCTAACAACAATACATGAGCAAATAACAGATACAAACTCAAGGTAAACCGCTCCAAACTCGATTGCAGAAAATATGACTTCAGTATCAGAGTGGTCAATGCCTGGAATGTACTACCTGACTCTGTAGTTTCTTCCCCAAACCCCCAAAACTTTAACCTTAAACTGTCTACTGTAGACCTGACTCCATTCCTAAGACGTCTGTAAGGGGCGTGCATAAGTGCACCAGCGTGCCTACTGTCCCTGTCCTAATATTCCTTTTTACTTACTCTTTTCGTGTATTCAAATTATGTTATACTTTTACCTGTTATCTTATATATGCTTGACAAATAAACTTGTGATTATGATTATGATTATAAATGCAAGGTGAGACATACTGGCCTGTGGTTAGGAACCATTAAGTTAAGGAAACACTTACAGCAGGCTCATTTGTGATCCAAAGGTCTTCTTCTGAACCAGGTTCAAAATAGGCTCAGCATGGATCTCTCTGCCAGTGGAGAAAAATTTAATTTTAATTTATTAAATTTATATGCCATCCATCTCATTATTGAGTGACTCAGGGCAGTATGATGAGTTCATTGTCCAACTGTTGCAATATTGAAATTTGCATCCATCATTTTTCAAATCATCATAATAAACATCCACTCTCCAGTCAAAGGCTTTGATTCCCCTCCCATCCCCATAGTTAATGCAAGAAATGTGGAGTTTCTTGCAGAGAAATGTGGAGTTTCTTGAGAGAGAGAGAGAGAGAGAGAGAGAGAGAGAGAGAGAGAGGGAGGGAGAGGGAGAGGGAGAGGGAGGGAGGGAGGGAGGGAGGGAGAGAGAGGGGGAGAGGGAGAGAGAGAGAGAGAGGTCAAAAGGTTTTTGTGGTTCCCGATGTTTTTTAACAACCAGTTCTCTGCCCTAATGACTGGCTGGGTAGGCGTGGCTGGGGGGGGGGGTCATGTGACTGGTGGAAGTGAGTGACGTCGAGTTGGCCATGCCCACCCAAGTTTGTGGCTCCCGGTGTTTTCTTTTCTGTGGGAAACAGGTCCAAATGGCTCTTTGAGTGTTTAAGGTTGCAGACCCCTGTCCTAGAGTAACAGAGGCAGTCAGAGGCTACTCCAAGTAGGTCCTCTTTGGTCTGAATAGTCTTGAAACTTGCTTGGCCAAACATCTTAGCAAGCTGTCCAAATGTCAAGGCATCTCTTTCTTTGCCTTCTCAAAATGCCTCCGTGAATTATGGGGTACAGTACAGGCAATTAACTTGAATATTAATTATCTGTACTGAATATACCCTTTCATGGGGCTTGAAAAGAAGCAGATTATTTGAAGAAGGATTAATTAAGATGGTGTAATCTTGACCATAAACAATACTTCCTTTCCAAGAATAATATGATCTAATTGAAGTCTCTCTTTCATTAACATCTGATGACTTGACTTGACTTGGAAGCAGTGGTGGTATTCAGCCGGTATTTGGGCAAACTGGTAGCGGCAGGGGTAGAAGACTCCGCCCACCCAACCGGAGGTCATCAAATCCCATTTTTGACACTCTGCACATGCGCAGAAGGTCCTGCGCCCATGTGAGCAAAGTGAGCGCTCCCATTTGCAAACCGGTAATGAAGGTAAGCGAATACCACCTCTGCTTGGAAGGATGCGCTGGTAAGAGGTGCATGAACCCAGGATCTGAACCCAGTGTCAGTCAGGCATTGTGCCCTACCTGCAGACTTCCCTCTCAGCCCTCTTTCTGATAATATAATTAGCTTCTAGAAACAAGCTGGCCTTGGAAGGATTTTGTGTGCCTAAACCTCCATGTAACGATGAAGGTTTCCTCTCTCCAGTCGTGTCTGACTCTAGGGGGCAGTGTTCATCTCTGTTTCTTCATCAAGGGAGCCAGGATTGTCTTGGTTATGTGGCTAGCATGACTATATGCTGAGGCGCAAGAAATGCCATTACCTTCCCACCAAAGTGGTACCTGTTTATCTACTCGCATTTGGGGTAGCTTTACCCATCTTTGGGGTGGGTAAAGGTAAAGGTAACTGTTTTCCCTGTCTAGTCGTTCTGAACTCTAGAGCAGGGGTCTCCAACCTTGGCTACTTTAAGACTTGTGGACTTCAACTCCCAGAGTTCCTCAGCCAGCAAGTTGAAGTCTGCAAGTCTTAAAGTAGCCAAGGTTGGAGACCCCTGCTCTAGAGGGCAGTTCATCTCCATTTCTTAGCTGAGGGAGCCAGCATTGTCTGAAGACATTTGTCTGTGGCAGTGTGGTCAGCATGACTTCTTGCCCAAGTGCACCAAACATTGTTACTTTCCCACTGAAGTGGTACCTATTTATTTATTTGCATTTGCATTGGGGGTGGGTTCTATGTACCTTTACGTAGAACCCGGTTTGCATTGTGCCCCCGCACATGCGCTCTTCTGCGCATTCGCAGATGGCCTATGATGATGTCCAGGTCAGTGGGCGGAACCTCGCACAGGTTTTAGTACCAGTTCTTGTGAATGGATCCAAACCAGGGGCAACCCACCACTGATTTGCATGCTTTCGAACTGCTAGGTTGACTGGAGCTGGGGCAAGGAACGGGAGCTCACCTCTTGCATGGCACTCAGATCTCAAACCTATGCCATCAGCTTTCCAGATGAGCCATCATGGGCCCATAAAAAAGTTGGATAAAAGAGGCGTCAGATATGTATTGATGGTCGTGCTATTCGGTTCTATGAAAAGTTATTTGGTCAATACAGCTTCAGGTTCAAAAAAGATTGTTTTAATATTTACAAAATATATACATGCATACAATAATAAACAGGGTGTCCTGTTTCATTTTTCTTTTACCCTAACTGTAACATTTTTCTTTTACCCTAACTGTACCCTAACATTTTTCTTTTACCCTAACTGTATGACTCAGAGAGGAGAGAGAATTTCATTTGTTGTCTTGCTGATAGATGAGAGAGAGGGAAAGATATCCAAGTGATTTCTGGTTAAGAATCCAATAAGAGAGTTCATTGGCTGATATAGTCACATGTGATGTCTGTAAAGACTTAACCCCTTCTAGTCTCTGGTGCATCACATGCAGGCATTATCTGACAGACCCCTTCTATTGCCAAGTGTGATGGAACAGTGTTCAAAAATAATAACAAACACAAGTATAAGAAAAATAAATTATAAGTACAGTCCAATTGATTTACAGTGATTCCAATGTGTTTCACAAGGTACAGGTTTAGTTAAGAAATCAGGTCGTTAGTATCGCAATGAACAAATTCAACAAAACCCTTTTTAACTAGGTCTCTCACATTTTTATAACGTATATCAATATGGCGAGATCTGAAGCTGACATCATCCTTGATCGAAGAGGCTATGACGGACTCATTGTCCTCGTGGAGAGTGATAGGTAGTGAAGGTTGTGTCCAAATATCTGAAACTAATTCGTATATCCATGTGAGAAGTGTGCAAGCGTCAGAAGCACTGGCGTATTCAGCTTTGGCCGTGGAATTAGCAATGAAGTTTTGGTGACAAACGCACCAGTCTATGGGACAACCATTTAGGAAGTATATAAAGCCTGATGTGCTTTTTCTTGATTTTTCATCCCCTGCCCAATCGGCATTAGAATAACAGGTAAATTCTGGGGTGACTCCTTCATCAGGTTCTAATAATAAGATCATATCTTTTGTATTCTGCAAATATCTGAGTAATCTTTTCATAGCAATCCAATGTTGTTCTTTAGGCTCATCTACTTGTCTAGATAAGAGATTTGTACTTAATGATATATCGGGTTTACTCCATCTGCTGATATAAAGGAGTGATCCTATGATGGATTGGTATTGAGTTGTATCATGATGCTTGTTACTGTCTAGATAAGCAATTTTATTATAATCAGTGCGCATGGGTGTATCTGTGGGGTTGCAGTCTTCCATGCCACATCTTTGTAACAGGTCTTCAATCGTATCCTTTTGTGAGAAGCAAAAACCTCTATCAGTTTTAAAAATTTGTACGACCAGATATTGGTCTATATGACCTAAGGTCTTTAAATTAACATGTTCTCTTAATTTGTTTGCAAATTGTTTGCTGGATTGTATGTTGGGCCCGATATAAATCAAATCATCAACATAGATTAAAATAATTTCTTTTCTCCCTTCATAAGGTTTTATCATTACGCACTGGTCTGATCGAATTTGATTATACCCCATTGATTTTAAAATTTTGATAAGGCAGTCAAACCATAGTTTGCCTGATTGTTTTAAGCCATGTAGCCCTTTGTGTAGCCTCCATGTTTTGCCGAATTCAACTTGGAATCCTGGTGCCCCATTGACATAAATTTCCTCCTCTAATGGTGCATGGAGGTATGCGGTCTGGACATCAAATTGGTAGACTTCTTGGTTTGAGACAATGGCTGAAGTCAGTGCCGTTTTTACGCTTTCTGGTTTTACTGTGGGGGAGTAAGTTTCATCATAATCTTCGGGAAAGCGTTGGGCAAAACCTTGGGCTACTAGGTGTGCTTTTTTTTAAAAAAAAATTGATTTATATGCCACCCTTCTCCGGAGACTCAGGGCGGCTTACAATGCGTTAAGCAATAGCCTTCGTACTTTTTGTATATTTATACAAAGTCAGCTTATTGCCCCCACAAACTGGGTCCTCAATTTACCCACCTTAGAAAGGATGGAAGGCTGAGTCGACTTTGAGCCTAGCTAGGATTGAACTTGCAGTAATTGCAGGCAGCTGGATGTTAACTACTGCCTTAGTAGGAGGCATTAGCCTGCTTTGTATAGATATGTGTTGTCAGGTAGTGTTTTAATTTTGTAAACCCATTGAGTGCCAATCGGGTGTTTGTGTTGTTTTTGTGAATACTTTTAAATTTATTAAACAGTCCATTTCTTTGGACATAGCGTCCCACCATTTTAATTGTTCTGATTCCGGTAATTGGAGCATGTGTTTAAAATTTTTTGGAGTGATGGGTATTTGGTTTGTCTGTGTTACATTGTTTCCGTCAAATCTTTTAGGTGGAATGCCTTGTGTAATTCGTTTGGATTTTCTGATTGGTAGTTGTGTATCTGTGTTGTTTGTTCGTGGTGTAGCTTTTGATGTTGTTGTTTGTACATGTTGAATTCTCTGTGGCGTATCTGATGTATTTGTTTCTTGGGTTAATACGTATGAGTCATTTGAGTGTATTTTGGTCCAGTTGTGGTTTTCTATAAATCTGGCTGAACAGGAAATTATTACTGTATTGTTATTTTTTATGAATCGATATGCTTTTGAACCTGGTGCATATCCTACAAAATGCAATTTTTTGGACACCTCATTCCCCTTCCATCTGAATGGTTTGGGGATATTGATGTATGCATAGCAGCCAAAAACATGAAGATGTGTGAGGTGTGGTTGAGTGCCATATACAAGAAAATAGGGTGTTTGGTTAATAACCTTATTCCATGTGCAGTTAAAAGTGTAATATGCAAGGGCTTCTACCCAATAGCTAGAGGGTACATCAGCATCTAACATGACGCTGCGCATCATGGTCTGTTAATATTCCATTTTTTCTTTCACAAATCCCATTCTGCTGAGGGGTAAAAGAAGATGTTTTGTAGTGTATAATGCCTTTGGAGTCAATCCAGTTTTGAAATTGTACAGATGTGAATTCAGCTCCACAATCTGTTTGAATTTTCTTTAATTTGATGTTGTGTTGGTTTTGTGTGAGAATGTAAAAATTTTAAATTTTTTGGAATGCTTGAGATTTTTCAGTAAGGATATAGATATGTCCGAAATGACTGAAATCATCAACTAAGTTCAGAAAATATTTGCATTTGCCCCAAAAAAGTGGAAAAGGGCCTACAATTTCAACGCGTACTAATTTGTATATGTGTTTTGATCATCTGGTGCTGGTGTGGGGAATTGGGGCTGCCTTTGATTTTGCAGCCTTACAAATCTCACAGTCAAGTTTGATAGGGCAATCCTTAGTGGATATGCCTTGTGAAAAATTTTGAGTATTGTCTACAGCAACAGTACTGGCATGTGCTAAACTTCTGTGTAATAAATGGGCACAATTATTGTGTAAAGATTCACCTTTATGAGTATGAATTTTTTTTTATTGAAAAAGTTTTACAATACAATTTTTGATATCCCTTCCCCCCCCCAATCCCACACCCCTACAACCACCCCCTCCCTTTCCCCCCTGTCCCTCCCCCTTCCCCCCCTGACTTCCACTATTAAACAATCATATATAGAAATCAACATCAAACAACTTTTTAGGTGAGATCCAGCTAAAAATATAACAAATTTAACCTTAAGTAATAAATAATTAATCTAAACTTATAATATCTATTTCCCCCCTAACCAAATATATAACAACATAAGTCATTTATAAAAACTCATGGCAATCTAACAAATATAACAATTATCTTTAAAAAAAGTAATAAAATAACTTTGAGCATCATAAATTTTAGATTAAAATATCATATAAATGTTTAACATTAACTATAATTCCCAATATTCAATCTTAATAGTGTTTTTTAACCAATCATGTATAACAATCAGCATCAAACAAAATAAGAAGAAAAGCATTGGGTGAAATAACAAATTTGGCCTTAAATAGTAAAAAAGTTAAGCTAAACTCATAACATCTTTTAGACCCCTAATCGAATACATAATAACATAGATCATTTATAAAAACTCATGACATTCTAACAAATATAAATTCTAGCATGAAATATGATATAAATGCAAAACAAATGTATCAAATTCAAACAGTACATCATAATAAAAATATAAATTCAATTATGTAACAATATAATTAATAGACATTGTTATGAATCAAGTGCTAATTGAAACTTCTTACTTATTTATTTTTTTCTTATTTCTTATTTATTCTGCATATATTCTACCCATTTCTTCCACTCCTTAACAAAAGCTTCATGGGTCCTATCTTTTAGGTATGCAGAAATCTTAGCCATTTCTGCAAAATTAGACATCTTCATTATCCATTCCTCTATAGTAGGTACACTATCCTTCTTCCAATATTGACCAATCAGTAATCTAGCTGCAGTAGTCATGTATAAAATTAATCTCGTTTCAGTTGATGAACAACCCTTAACTATTCCCAACAAAAAAAACTGAGGAGAAAATTCAAGCTTCTTCAAAATGTTCTGCATTACCCACCAAAGTTTAATCCAAAATACTTTCAATTTTCTGCACGTCCACCAAATATGAAAATATGTTGCATCCAAACAATCACACCTCCAACATTTAGGTTGAACATTTGGATACATACATGATAATTTTTTAGGATCTAAATGCCATCTATAAAACATCTTATAAAAATTTTCCCTCAAGTTCTGTGCTTGTGTAAATTTAACATTCTGGACCCAAATCTTTTCCCATGTTTCCAACATTACTGGTTCTACAAAATTTTGTGCCCATTTAATCATACAATCTTTAACTAATTCACCCTCTGAATCTCTCTCTAATAATAAATTATACACTCGCTTAATATGCATCGGCCCTTTACATTTTATCTGAATCACCAAGTCTTCTTCATGTAGCATTAATCCAATTTTCTGATCTTCTCTCCATCTCACTTGAAGTTGAAAGTACTGCAACCAAGTTAAATTCATCCCTTCTTCCAACAGAATATTCAAAGGTTTCAAACTCCATCTGCCCCCATCATTAAAAAGTATCTCTTTATATAAAAACCCCCCGAGTGACTTTATATTTGGCATAATCTGCCCAAGATCCAACCACAAAGGTATTTTATAATCCAATTGAAGCTGGTGCTTCTTCCAAACTCTCATCAAAGCATGTCTTAAAATGTGACTGTTGAATACTCTATCTCTCTTGTCTTCATAGAATAAATATGTGTGCCAACCAAATTGCAAGTCGTGGCCTTCTATATTCAAAATTTCTGTTTTTATTGTTCCAAACCAATCTCCCACTTGTGTCAACATTGCTGCCTCATAGTATAGACGTAGGTTTGAGACTTTAAGGCCACCTCTTTCATGAACATCTTGCATAATGAGTATGAATTTTTGTTTTTGAGGTTCGTAGGTTTTGTGATGTGGGTAAAGTTGGAGAGAGCTGTGGTGTGATGTGTTGGTCGTTATGTGATTTGGAAGTGTAATGTGTATTGGTATGGTGAGGTGTGGTACCTTCGTGGTAGGTGTCAGAGGTACGGTCGGGATGATTGTCAGGGTCAGGTCTCGATGAGGATTGAGGTAGTTGAATCGTAGGTGAGGATGACGTAAAGGAATCTTCTAGGAATAAGAAAAGGTAAATCATTAATGACAGAAATATTAGCAATAATAGTGTTATCATGTTTGGATTTTATGAAACTGTGTTGATCATCAAGGGATACTTTAAAACTGATTTTACCTAATTTTGAAGTACTCAAAATATTGTGGCCAAAGGTAGGTGTATAGAACATTTGACTAATTTCCCCTACACCAAGTATAAAGATAGATCCTTCATATTCAACTGTATTGGAAGTACCATTTGCTGCTGTAATAGAAATATTAGTTGGGTGAATATCATGTAATATGGATTTTGTCATTGGCGGTATGGTGTATGCTTCCAGAATCGATGACCCATAGGTGTGTGGTGTCACACAGGTATTGTTGGGTGTTGGGAAAGATGCCGAATGTTTGGGATTCGGAGTTAGAATATATAGATTGTTTAGTATGTTGTCCCCTTCTGTCTTTATAATCTTTGTGTGTGAGACCCTTTCTAATGTAAAAGTCCGTGGCCATGGATCTTTTAGGTGCAGTATGTTCTTTGACAGTATGATTTCTTTTGTTAATCTTGTCTGAAGGGGTGTATCCCCTTATATCATGACTGTGGGTGGTGTTGTCACTATGTGGAGGATGGGAGTTGTAGGTATGATAATGTCCTCTATAGTCGCAATAATTAAAATTATTTTGATATTGAGAGGGGTGTTTCTGCCAGATTTGGTAGAAGGGTTTGTGTGAAGAATGTGAAGGATGGGAATCGTGTTTAGGGTAAAGAGGGTGGTCAAAAGAAGTAGGGTATCTATCAGTATGATAGAGTCTTCTATCTTCATCTATTAATTTGGATTTGATTTCAGCGACAGTGTACATGTGGGGGGGGGGGGTAAGGAGTGGAGACTATTGATGAATTCTAACTAACCAGGGATGTGTTTAATAGAATTGAAAATGATACCAATCATGGCAGTTTCAGGTACAGGATGATTTCGTTGAATTAGTTGTTTTCGCATGGATTCGAGGTAGAAAAGATGTTTGGCCATAGATGTGCCAGGTTTATATATGGTGCTATAAAAGTCACCGGCAAGAGTAGCGATAGTTGCAGGCAGGGGTTTGTTTTAATGGTTTTGCAAGTACTGCCATAGTTCTTGTGCAGTAAAACCTGTAGGTATAGAATGAACAATATCACTTTCTAAAGTTGACATAAGAGTGGCATAAACACTATTGTGAAGAAAAGTTAAGTCAGACGAACAAGGTTTGTTAGGGGGAGATTCAATTATAAGAAATGTGCCTTCTCTTAAAAGATGTAAATGAATTTCTTGTTCCCAAGTAGGGAAATTATAATCTGAGGTTTGTAATTTTTTTGAAGTTTGGTGATAAAGGTAATGGGCCGTGTTGTTTAAAATGTTGCAAAACAGTTTCAATTTCTAAAGATAAATTTACATTAGTAGATAAAGACAAAGAATTATTAGTTTCAATGTTTAAATCATTATAGGTTATAGTAATAGAAGGCTGGAATGAGTTACTGTCAGAAGAGATAGGTAATTGAATGTCGGGTTGTTGATTGGAGTCGTTTGGTGTGAGAGAAGATGTTGCAGGTGAATGAACGATAGAAGGAATAATGGAGGTGACGGTTGTAGTTTGATTCGGAAGAGCTGCTGCGACGGCGACGGCTGCTGTAGAAGGTAGGTTGGCTTTTGATGCAAAGGCTGCAAAAATTGTGTGAATTTGTTGTTTGGACGGGGCATCTGTAGTGTTGGAGCGGCGGTGGCGGCATCTTCGGCGATAAGGGGGGGAACGAGGCGGCAGCTGCAAAGACTGAAAAGGATCTTTTTACATTGGAGACAATATTGGTATCAGTAGAAATAACTGCAGCTGCAGCGGTATAGATGGGGAGGTCTGCAGCAGCAGCAAAAATAGAAAAGTTCTGAAAATTCAAAAAAAAAATTGGGAGGATTCGAACTCGGTGCTCTGGATGAGGAAGGTAGGGAATCAGTCTGAATATCTCCAGTTGTGGGGTGGATAGTAGGAGTTAGGTTGGTCCTTGGCCTTGTGCTGTTCAACAGTTTCATCAAGGATGTGGTCGGAAGTACCAAGAGCTCATAAAAATTTTCAAATAACACCGAACTGTGAGGGGTTGCTGATACTTTAAACCAATGTTTTTCAAACTTGGCATCTTTAAGACGTAGTGGTTAAGATGTAGTGGTTCAAATCCCAGAATTCCTCAGCCAGCACACTTAGAATTAAAATCCACACATCTTAAAGGTACCAAGTCTGAAAAATGCTGATTTAAATGAAAGAGAGATCAGGGGGAAAAATCTAACCAGACTTAAGCAGTGAACAAGATAAAATTTAACAGGAGAAATATAAAGATCTGCACTTAAACAAGTAGTAGGCATGTGGAAAAGATCCTGGGGTCCATGTCCATTATACATGAGCTAGCAGTGTGACACAAAAGCCACATAGACAACTGTATTTGGGGACTATATTAGCTAAAACATAGAATCTACTTTATAGGTAATCCTTGACCGAGTGACCATTTGAAGTTACAATAGCACTGAAAAAAGTGATTCATAACCATTTTTCACACTTATGACTGTTTTTCACACTTATGACCATTGCAGCAGCCCTGTGGTCACATGATTAAAATTGGAATGCTTGGCAACTGGCATGTATGTATGACAGTTACAGTGTCCCAAATCACATGACCACCTTTTGCGAACTTCTAACCAACAAATGTGGAATGTGGCAGCCAGATTCATTTAACATGTTACTAATTTAAGAACTTCAATTATTCACTTAAAAACAGTGGCAAGAAAGATTGTTAAATTATATATGCAAACCAAGTCTTCTGAGGAATGATGAGATGATCTGAGATGTCTGGTCTTGATACTGATGGGAGATATGGCAGCTATTTTCAGTTATGTGACCTTATCTGTTGATAAAGCCAGCATCTTTAAGCTACTGAGCCTCTCTCTACTTGGCGGGTTGAGTCCTAGCACCAGGTGACAGAGTGAGCTCCCATCGCTTCCCTTAGCTCCTGCCAACCTAGCATTTCAAAAACATGTTTCACGCCATTCTGTGTGGAGCTTGTTCACCGGTATACCTTAAATACTAAACTGAACGAGCTAGTAATTTTAGGTAGCTAAACATCTACTCTGTAATAGCATTGTAGACTCCTGGCTAATGTACCACTGCCATACAATAAATAAATAAATAAGAATGAATGAGTGAATGAATGAATGAGTGAATGAGTGAATGAATGTATGAATAATCTGAAGGGTTGTCACACAGAAGAGCAGGACCAGAGATAAAATTATGGGATAAAACCATCAGGCAGTAGGTTCAGGCTATTCATCAGAAGGAACCTCTGACCATATGAGTTTTTGGCCGATGGATCTTACTGGGTCAAGATCTCTTATCTCAATAGGTGGTTGGCGTAGATTGCCTTTATGCATCCTTCCAACTCCAGGATTCTATGATTCTGTAAAAATGTAACCGGCTGATTTGTGAAAACATAGCTAATGGCTCATCTTCTTAAAGGTGGTTGGACCCATGGCTGGAAGTTGAAGTTGAAAGAATGACCACCGGTCCTGAAAAGACAGAAGACGGAAATCTTCTGTTTTGTTTCACAGGACATTTCTGACTAAAAGTGATTAATATACTTCAACAATGGTCCCTGGAGGCCAAAAGCTTTTTAGATTGAGAGAGGTGCATATACTATTATTTTAAAAAAGTCAAGATGGCAGCCATGACCGTCCAATTGAAGCTCCTCCCATTTTTATATAGGTTTCAAGTTGCACTGCTAGGCCACCCTCTAGGTGTTCTTTTAACCATACCTGCAACGTCACCCCTGTTGCTTGATTCTCAGTTGGGCAATGCCATTACATGCACTTTTAATATTAACCTAAATTTTCTGGCAAATGGTTCATGAACATTTTGTTGGGACAAAGAGAAATGATGTCCTCTATTAATTCTTGCCTGTACAATTGAAAACACACCTCCAAAGTTGTCTTGCATTTGCCATGGTCCCAAGGTTAGCCAGGGGTCCATGCTCCACAAGGAAACCCATTTCTGCTCACATGCCACCTCTAGTTTTATGTCTCAACTGAGAAGTTCCAGGTCTAGCTGCAGAAATGTCCACCTGGAATTCAAAAGGATTGATTTCTAATAAAAGTGGCTAGTCTAACAGCATTTTATTCCACTCTAATGCTTATCGTATACTACTAAAATTATCATTATCATGAGTTTTAATTGGATGGAACAGTGCATTGTAAGACAACAATTTTGGAACCAAGACTCCTAAATACACTAACTTTCGAAATGTGCCCAAAATCTGAGACCAAAGTCACCAGAGGAAGTGAAATATGTTCAAGTCATGGCTTCTTTAATGCTGCTGTTGTGCTGCTGGGACTGTTGCTATGGTCAAATGATCTTCATCTGCAACATTCTTTGACAGTTTCCCAGCCAATCCCACAATCCATCTTTCACCTACAGCCACTAATCTATCAACTGGGATGGGATGTGAAAAGAAGGAAGGTATGATGACAAGGCATAAAGGTCACACAGCCAGCTGAGAGCTCAAACTCCCCTTTAATGCTCTAAATTTCCCCCCAAATACTCCCATGTTCTTGGCAAGTCCTAGAGCAAAGTGCGCGCACACACACATGGCAGCCTGTGGCTGCTCCCAGTCCAGCCAAACAAAGGAACAGGGAAATGAGTCCACAAAATAAGGAGCAAATAATGAATTTACAAAATCCGGAACAAGATACTGAATCCACGAAGTCAGGAAGAAGGCACTGAGTCCACAACTAAGGAAGAAGCAAGCAGTACTGCAAAGTCCAAATGTCCATACTGGCACACCAAACACTATCAATTCAGCATTTGTTCCTGACAAATGCCCCTCCCCAGAGTGCCTCCTTAAATCTCAGTCCCCAGGTGTGCCTTGTGAAGAGAGGTGGGGCACTTTCCTCCCGAGTCATTGGATTGGCCTGTGCTGTTCCTGCCTTCTCTCTACTCTCCGTGCTTGGGGATCAGGATGGGATTGTCCTTGCTCATTGCCTGAGCTCCGTTGCTCCTCACGTCCACTGCTTGCCCTTTCTTCCTCATCCTGACCCCTATTCCTCCCTGATAACAAGCTGTCCCAATCCTGAGGGGTCCTGGGCTGCCCTGGTTTGCTCCTCCCCACATTTCTTTGAAGCCAACGAAGCTGCCTCCTCAATCTCCATCTGATGATGCTCCAATGTGGGCATGGCAGAAGGAAAGGAGGAAGGAAGGAAGGAAGGAAGGAAGGAAGGAAGGAAGGAAGGAAGGAAGGAAGGAAGGAAGGAAGGAAGGAAGGAAGGAAGGAAGGAAGGAAGGAAGGAAGGAAGGAAGGAAGGAAAGAAAATTTGTAATGTTCCCTGCTAGATTCCCACATGCAAAGTTCAATGGGGATGCCTGCTGGAAGTCAGAAATCTCTCCCACTCCCATTGCTTTTTTGCCCACCCTTGTTCATTCTGTTTCTCTATTTAGGTAAGTAATTATCTGATGACCCAACAAAACATTTTCTAGTCCTTTACAGGATCCAATTTTTAGATACTTTAGTTTCTACAGATCTGAGCTCTACATTCTAATTTATCTAAATAGCTTGGTACTTCAATAGCTCAACAAGGAGAACAATAATTTTACAAGGCTGTTTGGACCTTAAAATAGTTAACTGAACAGGGCAGCAGAATCCCTGGATTCCCAGAATCTAAAATGTCAAAGAACATTTGTTGATATTTTAATGTTGTTTTGTTCCACCATATCTTGGTAAGCTTTGGTATCAAGGTCGTCATCCAGCAAATTGTAGTTGTGTCCTCTAAGTGATTGATTAGCAGATTCTCAGGATAAAAAAACAGAGGTAGAAAAAAAGATTTACGGAAAATGTTTTTTCCAGCAGAAATATCTAGAGGCCAAATCTTAAAGCAGAATCTGGTCAGCAGATGGACTTCAACACCCATGCTGGGAGGTAATTCTAGGAGTTAAAGTCCTCCACCCATCTTAAAGTTGCCAAGCTTGGGAAACCCTGGTATATAAAGTGACTTTGTACCAATTCCCCACCCCCCCCCCCATCCCCAGGAAATAGAAGAAATCAGATAGGTTAAGCTTTCAGATGGGTTCAGCTCAGCCTCTCATTCTTCTCAAGAGGGTTTAAAATAGAAAACTCCCCAATGAAAAAAGGAGAAAGTTCTCCCTGCAAACTTGCATAATGTCCTCACACCACTAACCCACTCTAAATTCATATTTTAAGAGCATCCTTTCTCCACCTACCAGTCATGTAGCTGCTAAAATATTGGTGAACTGGGCTGTTCCGTCCAGCAAAATGTTATATATATCCCTCCAAAATATATATCCCACCAAACTGGGTATTCAACCTATGATTGATTCTCTAAGCTCTACGTATTTCCCTTCCTACCCAAAGGCTTCAGCGCATATGGTTTTCCCTACCAACGCCAATATTTTTTATTTGTTTATGCTAAAGCTTTTATCAAGGATGGGTATTTAATTGACTTTATCTACTGCAGGTAGAACTCTTTAAGTACCATCTAGCCTCAGAATGCTAATTACAATTCAGGCAACCACCAAACACGCCATAACTAACATTTATTGGGCCATGAAATGTTGCACAGTTAATAATTACAGATTCCTGCAGATAATAAAATTTGAAGCATTGAAAGGAGGGTAGCTGGCTTTCTTATGCATGTGGCATTTTGCATTTTGCAAAGCTCTAGCTTTGCCGTCCGAGATTTGGTAAGGATTTTATCTGGAGGTTTTCATGTTCTGGATTCAAGAATTTTTGTAGATTGTACAATTTTGTAGATTCAAATGACTTCACTGAAAAAGAGGGGGGAGGGTTATGATTAATAGGAGAAGAGTTTCTAAATCATAGGAAGCAATTCAGGGCTACACAGCTTAAACTCGGCACAAGAGTTGTTCCCAGTATAGGATACCATATTTTATATTTAAAAAACAAAACAAGATAGATACTAAACTATCCCATGAAAGATGGTCAAAAAAGTCAAACTAATGGTCACAGTTGTGCAAGGGACACCACTGCCTTTTTTATCTGTGTGTAAATGTGGATCAATTGCTGAGTGCACAAAATGCAATCCTGTGACCATCGGGAGCAACTGCCAGAACTTTGAACCTAAATTGTAAGTAATCCTGGGGAAGTCTGTTGTAACTTCAATTGATCACTAAGTGACCAGTCATAAATCAAGAACTACCTATACTACTTTTACTATAAAGTTATAGCAACAGAATCGTGGTAAATGTGAAAGCACCTCCCACCTCCCTGCCTTTACATCCAAGAGAACTAGAGAGGGTCAAATCTGAGATGCTTTTTCAAGTTGCGCATTTGCTTTGGGCTCAGATTTCTTTTACAGCAATAGCACTTAGACTTATATACCACTTTACAGGGCTTTACAGCCCTCTACGCGATTTACCGAGTCAGCTATTGCCCCCAACAATGTGGGTCCTCATTTTACTCACCTTGGAAGGGTGGAAAGCTGAGTCAACCTTGAGCCTGGTGAGATTTGAACTGCCAAACTGCAGGCAACTGGTAGTCAGCAGACGTAGCCTGCAGTATTGCACTCTAACCTACTGCGCCACCGTGGCTCATTTATCTGACTCTTCCTCCTGTTTCCCATATTTATTCTCATAGCTTTTTACACACCATTGCAATACCATCGCTGGTCCATCTGTACACATCTCGTAATATCACACAAATGGACATATGGGGTGGAGTTCCAGAAGACAATAACGTCTCATTTGCCTGAAAAGCAGAAAAAAACTGGAGATGAACCAAAATTACTTGGCTATTTTGGCTTCTTTTTTCTATTCCATCGTCTCGTATACAACATGTACATGTTCCCTCATCCACGAACAGACCACGTCTAAGTTCATGAAAGTGATGCTACTATCCAGGGAAGGTATGGGGGTCATACTTCCCAACAGCACAAAGGAGGTTGCAATTCTTGTTGTTGTTGCTAAACGCTGTTCTAGGTCAGTGCTTCTCAATCTTTCAAAGTTTTTAGATGTATGGATTCCAGCTCCCAGAATTCCTCAGCCAGCATTGCTGGCTATGGAATTCTGGGAGTTGGAGTCCACACATCGGAAAGCTGCCAAGGTTGAGAAACACAGTTCTAGGCCTTTGTTAGGTTAACATACTGTACTGTTAACATTAACTTTCTGTGTATATTGCCTTAGAGAATCAATAGAGGGAATGAAATATGGTTTTGTTAAATTCTCCAGGGGGCTCTATGCATTTAGCTTTCGCACTATTTTCAGAAAATAAACATCAATATAAAAATAATGAGCCTCATAAAATAGAACCCTGGCCCAGGCAGCTGAGCTAGCTTTTAAGAAGCAAGCAGAGATTTATATGGGAGGCATCTGGTTAGAATAAGAGTGGATGCCCTTCCAAGAGAGGACATAGGAAGCAAAAAAAAGAGGCCATTGAAGTGAGAAAGTCAAAATGGTTGCTCTGTTTGGAGCTGTTCAGACTATCCATGGTGCAGTGGGCACTTTGGAGGAATTTGTCAATTTCTGCTAAGAGAATTGCCATGATGGTAAAGACATTTGACCTATACTTGAAGAGCTGAGGTAAATGTCTGGCAGGGAAGTAAAAAAAAAGTCGTGCTGACCACCGCCCTCACCCAAATCAAGTGAAAAATAAATAAACGAAGCTGACTGCCATCATCACGCAATCAAAGTTTAACTAAGTCAAAAAAAAAATCTAGTTGTTTGCCACCATCACACAATGAAAGATTTACGCATTTTTATCTGAGTCATAACAGTGTGGAATTAGCTGGTCATTCCTTTGTTTGGAATATACACTATTTTTAAACTTCCCAAGGTTGTTAAGATTTTCTGGAATCTCCTACCTAAAGGTTACCAGTTCTCCTTAAAATCAAGACAAGGTCACATGCTGCTACTACATATAGCAGTGGGGATGAATTTTTTACTCACCAAGTGCTGAAGAGGTACACGCTTTGCATGTGTGCGAGCTATGTGCACTAATGCGGTTCCTCACCATCTGCGCATGTGTGTGGCTTTTGTCTCACGTGTACTGTGCATATAATCACACCATCTGGGCATGTGCACAGGTTTCCTATGGCTCCCCCTGTGCGCTGTGCGCACAATCACACCATCTGCACATGCACATGGTTTTCACACATGCAATGCACGGGCATGAATGCCATCTACATATGCATGCACTGCGCGCAAGTACTCTTGTGCACAGGCGCAAACATGCATGCATTCACAGGAGAGCTATGAAGACCAGCTGCGTCCCCTGAATTGCGTGCTTGCGCACCGGAGGCCCAGACACCAGCTGGGGCATCCACGCATGCGCAGCTGCAGATGAGTTGGGTGACAGCTCGCGTGCCCAGCAAGATGGCTCTGTGTGCCACCTCCGGCACGCGTGCCATAGGTTCACCATCATAGACGTTTAGTAAGAAAGAGAGAGTGAAGACAGAAAAGAAAAGGAATCTCAGTTAAATTAATGGAAATATTTAAAAGTGGCCTCCAAAATTCAAAGAAGAGAAATCTAAACTCAAATTTTCGCCTACCTGCATGGAAATGGAAAGTAACAGTTCCTGACTTAGGATCAGATAAAGTCCTTCTTTTTCAAAATTACCTTATTCTTTTCCTATTTCCAAAAGAGGAAAGAGGGGTATTGGAATCCTCAGCTTTCTTTCTAGAGGAAAAGAAGATTCTGTAACGCATGACATGTAATAATAATTGAATTTATAAAGTGAATGTCTTTGCATAACACCCCTCCTTGAAATGTGTTGGCTTTGTGGTCTTAAGTCTCTTCTTGACTAGCCCTGGAACACATGGTAGATGCTTGTAGAATAATAGCAGTTTGGTTCTTCACTTTTGAAAGCAAAAGTCTGAAAAAAATGTAAAAGAAAGTATAAGGTCAACCCATTGATTTTCCTCATTTAAGATAAAGCTGAGAAATGTGTGTGGGGGTGGGGATGAGGGAATATATGGATTCTGACCTTACTTTCTCTAGTAACATTGTGATCAATTCCTCTATGGCCACCACTCTCAGGAAACACTCAGGAAACACTCAGGAAACACTCAGAAAACACTCATCCAGCAGTTGTTTTTGAGCTGAAGAATTGAAAAACCTAAGAAATATTTTGAAAAAATACATCCTTTTTTTCCCCAAAAAATGTTTCATACAAGTATTCTCCTTAGTTCTAGTTCGCTTCTCTCCTTGGTTTGGTGATAGTTTGATCCTGTCTTCTTTATGGAAAGAAGACCCTTAGATATTATAACACTGCTATCATGTCATTCGTTAGTTAGCAGGTATTCAATGAATATTCACACAGTTAATCCTTGATTTAGAAATAGCATTAGCACTTAGACTTATATATCCCTTCGCAATGCTTTACAGCCCTTTCTAAGTAGCTACCAGAGTCAGACTATTGCCCCCAACAATCTGAGTCCTCAGTCTACCAACCTCGGAAGGATGGAAAGCTGAGTCAACCTTGAGTCAGTGAGGATCAAACTACCGAACTGCTGGCAGTCAGCAGTCAGCAGAATTAGCCTGCAGTGCTGCATTCTAACCACTGCACCACCACGGCTCTTATGACTGTAACTGAGCCCTGCAATTATTCTTGTAAATCATGATGATCGCCAATAACCAGATATTTTAAGGAGAGGTGTTATTGCATCAGTCATTAAGCGAATGCCACAGTTATTAAGAAAACCTATTGCAATGGATCAGGTTTTGCCTGAAATGAGAAGTAAACACTGTAAATCATAGTCATGTGACTGTGGGGCACTGCAGGCCAGTTGCTGGGCACCCAAAATGTGGCCATGTGACCATGGAGGGGAAAATGAATGTTAGTACTTCAAACTGGATTGTAAGAACCCTTTGGGGAATCCACTGTAGCTTTGAGCAGTTGCTAAGTAATTAGTCATAAACTGAGGACTACCTCTAACTCTATACGTGGATGTTTTACAATTTGAGACAATACGGTCTTGGGGAAATTAAGATCTCCCTCCAGGAGACACAATTTTATCCAACACTGGCAACCAGGGAAGCAGGGAGAATTGAGAGCTCGTCTCATTCCCAAAGCCAACCAAGGATTTCCTAAAAGGTTGAAGAAACTGATCTTCTTCAACCTTTGAAAGTTGAAGAAGAAGGTAACAAGGTTGAAAAAGACTTCTTCAACCTGATGATGATGATGATGATGATGATGATGATTAAGGTTGAAGGAATTTCAGAAGTTGTGAATGCTCCATCAAAACGTTGAAAGGATCATGTACCTCAGTTCTGACATGAAAGCTGGATCATGATCACTGAAGTAAAAACAAGAATAGAGGAAGCTCGAACAGCATTCTTCAAAATGAAAGAGGTCTTCTGCAGCAGTGGTGGATTGCTCCCGGTTCGCCTGAATCAGTGCGAACCGGTAGTGGCAGCAACAGGAGGCTCCGCCCACCCGCCCGGATGCGTCTGCACATGTGAAGCACCGTACATGCGCAAGAGAACACACAGCGCACGAGCGAACCGATAGTGACAGGATTTGGAACCCATCCCTGTTCTTCAGTCACGACATAAGCCTAAAATCAGTCTTGCCAGATGCTACATCTTTTCTATCCTGCTCTACGGAGTAGAGAGTTGGTCTCTGCCAGAAAGCCACTTGAAGAGGCTACAAGCATTTGAAACGTGGACTTGCAGGCGGATGTTACGTATAAGCTGGGTTGACAAAATCAGAAATGAGGAAGTGATAAGCCAAGGGAAATCATCAAAACCATAAAAAAAGCGAAAGTTAAAATATTTTGGACATGTGATGCAACACCCAGAAAAATACGGCGTACTTCACTTATTCCTCCAAGGAAAGATTGAAGGCAAGCAAGGTCCAGGCAGAAGAAGAACATCATGGCTTCAAAATCTAAGGGACTGGTTTGGACAAAACTCAACAGCACTTTTTCGTGCAGCTATTGATAAAAATAGGATCGCCAACATGATCGCCAACGTTCAATAAGGGATATGACACAACAAGAAGCAGAAGTGAGGGTGCCCCCTCACTGGAGGTTTTTAAGAAGAGACTGGACAGGCACTTATATGAAACAGGATAGGGTCTCCTGCTTGAACAGCGGTTGGACTAGCAGAGCTCTTAGGTCCCTTCCAACTCTATTATTCTGGTCACAGTTGAATGTCTCAGCATTGCATACCTTGAACACATATTTATCAATGAATAATCCATCTCCTGAGATGTAATACCCATGTTTCTCCAAAAAGAAGGCCGGTCTTATTTTCTTTTGAAAAAACAGCTAAGCTTTCTTTTGGAGGGTTCTAATTATTGACTCACCTCGTGGCGGTGGCACCAACAGCCCCACCCAGCAGGAGCCCACTGCTGGCCCACTTCTTCTGCGCCCACTCGCCACACACTTCCGGCAACCATCTAAGGTCAAAACAGAGGCCAGGGTGGTGTGTGCAAGTGGCGACAAGGAGCTGCAGAAGAAGCGGTCGCAGAAGAAGGCGAGGCAGGTGTCCAAGTGTGCAACGCCTGGTAAGTAGGGCAGCTCCACCCCACCATCCCCACCCTAGCTTATTTTTTACCTGTGTGCCTTGCCCCATTCCCTGCACCCCCGGGTGGACAGGGTCTTAATTAGGGTTAATTTTGTGGGTGGGACTTAATTTGATTGCATGTGCTCAAAAGCGTGATAGGATTTCTTTTCAAGGTGGGTCGTCTTTTTGGAGAAACATAATATAAAAAATGCAAGTCTGTATTTATAATAAAAACAGTAAGGAGAAAACCCTCCTGGGCAGCAAAGGGTCTGTAGTCTTCAAAATGTGTGGTTTTCAAAGAAAGTTTGAAGCAAGGTTTTGACTACAAAGGGTTATAATAATCATAACAAGAAACCAGTACCAATAATGATATTTTAAAATATAGTAACTATTATTTATATTTAATATAATAAAAGAGTTACATAATTATGTATTTGTAAGTATACTAAATGTGCATTGGAGAACCTGCAAGAAATCATTTCTCTGCAAGCAAGAGCTGGTAGAAGCACAAAACAGACAAAGTAATGGAAAATGATGAAACTAAAATGTTCTAGGACACTAGAATTCAAACACACAAGCACTTGCCACATAACACTTAACAATTGTTAATAAGAAAGACAAAAAAGTTTGAAGTGGAGTTTGCAGTACTTGGTGGCAGCAGAAGAGAAGAGAAAAGACTTGACAAAAACACAAAATACCAAGACCTGCAAACAGAAGTGACAAAAGAAACCAAAAGAAGAAGAAAGCAAAGAGAGTAACAATAGGATCAGGCGTCATGGGGTATAATCTCAAAACTTCTGGAGCACCACTTGAACCTCCAGCATTGACAAAATCGCCATGTTTACTTGGAGCAACTTATAACCTGCAATGATATCTTTGCGATTATAAAACAGCATGCAGGAAGGACTCAATAGAAGGGTAAAAATGCCAAATCTGGTCTAAACACCTGGCTGACTGTGCAATCAACCATAATGCTGCCTCCCCCCCCCCTTTTTTTAAAGACAGGTTGGAAAAGTCTCATTTGACTTGCAGTGGCACATTTGAGTCATAGCTTGTTGGTGGCACAAAACATCACTGGGTGATCATTTCAAAGAGAAGTTGTCAACCGTCTGGCTAGTGAACCCAAAATGAGGAGACACTCTCTAGAGCTTTAAATTCCCAAAAGTAAAACTTTATTGGATACACTATTTTGGAACTGAAGAATCAAAACCAGTTCTGGTTTTCCCACGCAAATGCTTGCTTAGTTAAACAATAGCTTCCCTTTCTCTCCTTTTGTTATGGGAACAGTCCATCTCTTTCTCAAGTACTTGCAGTGGTGACCTTGATGGCTGCCAGGCTTTCATGGTTCATGCACAAATTCTTAGCATTCTATTTCACCCTTCCCACCCCCCAGTTTATTGGCAAGTTGAATAGCGTTAAGGTTTGAAAGAAGCAAAGTGGTTCACTTTAACGTCTTGACATAAGGTTTGCATAAGACTTGGCTTACTTACTTGAGTCACCTGCGAAAAAGTCCCATTTGCTAGTTTCACTCTTCCAATCCTCATTGGTCAAGAGGTCATGCTGCTTTACACAAGTTCTGCTCAAATATTCTGAAGATAGCCAGAGACATTGCTTTAGAATTTGAAGGCTAAATTTCAGTTCCAAGCTTTGGATTTCATATGATGGAAATTCTGGATCTTGTGTTTGATAGCTTGCAGTTTATCCACCCTTCTATGATAACATCTTCTAAATATAGAAGAATAAATGTTACTTCTGCTTTCTTTGTCATACAACACAGTCCATCATTTAACCAGGAGCCTGTTTCCAAGGCAGTTCCCTTCATGTTAGCGTGAATGCATTCACTCCTTATTGATCATTTGTCAAATCATACACATGGTTCTGAATCCGATTAAGCAGCATTTCCTCCAAAAGTCAATATTTATTCATTAACAACCTTTTAGCAAGTTAATTGAAAGTGACAGGTTGCATTTTTTGCTTAACAGATTGGTATATTTCCCTCTTTTCTCTCTCTCTCCCTCCTACATAATTTCTACTTTACAGTAAATATAATGAGACTTAAATGTTAAGTCTGCACATCCGCCAATGCAAGGCCCACAAGACCAGATGATGCTTATGTGACATGTTGCACGAGGGAGTAAAGTTGGGAATTGCTGCCTTCTCTTTGGAAAAATAGTTACAGTCAAACAAAAACACTTCCCACCCATCTCACTCATTCACTCACAACTTGATTCACAAACATTCAAGTGGGTGTTGCAGCTGTGTGTGATTGTTTGTATTTATTTATATTTAAGAGCCGTGGTGGCGCAGTGGTTAGGATACAATATTGCAGGTTGATTCTGCCCACTGCCAGGACTTTGATCCTGACCGGCTCAAGGTTGACTCAGCCTTCCATCCTTCCAAAGCCAGTAAAAGGAGGAACTAGATTGTTGGAGGCAATACGCTAAACCGCTTAGAGAGGGCCTTAAAGCACTGTGAAGCGGTATACAAGTCTAAGTGCTACTGCTATTTATCTGTGTCTCACCCTTATGATTTTTACAAATAATTCAAGACGGTGAACGTACGTAACATTCCTTCATCTTCCTATTTCCCCCACAACAACAATCCCGTAAGATGAATTAGAGCAAGAGAGAAAGTGACTGGCCCAGAGTCTCCCAGCTGGCTTTCATGCCTAAGGCAGACTCGAACTCACAGTCTCACAATTTCTAGCCTAGTGCCTTAATTACTAGACCAAACTGGTTCTTTATACTATGCTATACTTCTGTGTCGGAAGTACCAAAGAGCTCCTATGATGAAAGGATTAGCCAGGAACATCACTGTTGACCGGGAGATGCCCAAGTAGAGGCTTCCTATGGGATCATTGATGAAGTACCTATTCATCTATTCAAACTGCTAGGTGAGCAGGAGCTGGAGCGAATGACGGGAGCTCGCCCCATCGCACAGCAGTATATGTGGCTCAAACGCAGGCTTGCAATTTGTCAAGCCAGCCTTCTAACCATGTCAGTCACTGTGCTCCACACTGGCGCTCTAATAATAATTGATCATAATTGATAATCTAATGATCTGATCGATAATATTATTAATTATTATAAATTAATAATATAATCTAATTAATAATTATTATAATTGAGTTATAACTGAGGCATTTTATCTGGGTCAGATTCTTGCAAGATGCAGTAAAAATGCTACCAAGAAGGAAATATTTGAAAGATGTTCATGAAAAATGGAACTGTTTTTCTATCATGTCTGTTTTACCTGCTCCAGTTATAATAAAATAACTATGTTTAAACCTGACATGGTTTAGTTGCATGTATGCTGCTTAAGCACTTTTAAGCATTTGAATTCTCAATTTTCTTATCCTATCAATGAAGTTAAGAGGGTACCACTTTGACTCTTGATCAAATCCAATCTTAAATTTATATATATATTTAAAGAATGTCAAATCAGTCTCGTTAGATTTAAGAGGGAAATTACTTTATCAAAAGATTCTAAAGATTTATTGGATGTCCCAAAGAATATATTTGAAAAGATGGACATCAGATATCATAAGAGGTCATTTACCCACATGATTTTCTCTTTTGAATTATTGGCATTTTTAAACTAACATTTTAATATGTTTAAGTAGATTTAGGGGGAAATATCAGAATGTTAACTGTGTTATATTGAATCACATTCCAAAGGTGTGAAATTTAACTGTTTTGAGGAACATTTGTTATATCATGTGTGGGGAAATGCCAAGAGAATTAAAAGTAACATTCTTCTACCTATTAAGGATTGGATCCAGGAAATGTACATACAATTTATCAATTACTAAAAAGTCAACCTTTTCCCCCTATTAAAATGAATAAAAATGACTACAACATATTCCCCTTTGGCACAAATCTCATAACTTTTACCACAAAACAATCTTATTGTTTTACTATTGTATTATTGCTTAGGAATGTTTACGCAGTGTTTAAATATTTTGATATAACATCATAGACTTGTATTATTCATTGTTTTCTTCTCTATTTTATTTGGTTTAGTTGGTTATTGTCGATTAGTTGATCTTTGAGAGTGTATTCTGGGCATGTGAATTGGGGTTTTGTGGAATATTTTTGTGTACTATTTTCCAAAATTATTAGACCCATCCTTGTACAATTCCCTTGTGAAGAAACTGTCAACCTTGAAAGCTGTCCATCACTCAGCGGAATCTGATTATTTCCCAATAATATCAGCAGAATTAAAGTAAAGCATTGCAAAACAAGTTTGCAAAGGAAAACACCAGCTTATTCAAGGCTGATCCAGACCCCAAGGCCTTCACCAACCTTGGTGGCTTTCCTGAAAAAACAAGAGATATAGATTCAGACATTGCGTGGATAATATGTACTTGGCTATTTAACAATGACAGTGTTTTCAAGCATTTTTCCATCCAACTGTTCTATCCTTGTCTCCCTGATAGCCTGATAGCCCAAGCCATTTTCCCTTGCATTCCAATCAAATGATGCAAATAGGAGAGATTTATGTGACCCATGCATGCAAATGTGTCATAGGTTTTTCACTTGGTGTTTTCACAGAACAGGACTCTTTTGGCTGTAGATTTATGAATAACCTTGGCTAGCCATTGGCTGGGGTAACCCCCATGGTGCAGTGGTTTCAAATGTCTTTTCTACTACCTTTGCAGATGATCAAAAAGTAATAATTCACTGTGCATGGCAGGCCAAGAGAGTGGAAGGGAAATTTTGCGCACCGCAGCCCGGAGCATCTCTTCAGAGCCTCATTTTGCATAATCAAAGCTCGCATTCCCCGTCAGAAATGGCTTTCTTTTAACGCTCTCTAGTTACGCTTCCTGCCGTGGGATCTTTGCATTCCAAATAAATTGAAGTCTACTGAAACAATGTCATCCGGCTGCACACAGCCACAGAAACAAATGGATTGTCAGCACCACGGAGGAATAACTATTTTAACAGAACATTTTTATGACCACGTCCATGTGGAAAGGCATGGCAATTTTGGTGCTCAGCCAAAACACCCAATCTCCAATATTTCAGATCAAATCACAGGGCCTTTTCACAGCACTCCGCTAGTGGCACTAATTAAATGAAATTTATTTGCAGGTTCAGTCCAATAAACGAGCAGAAAAATGGGTCCTATCCACCACAGGCTATTTTCCTTCTTACCTAAGAAACAGAATAAGAGAAGATAACGGAATAACAGGGTTGGAAAGGACCTTGAAGTCTTCTGCTCAGATAGGAAGCCCTATACCATTTCACAACACAATTGGTTGCCCAATTTTTTCTTTAAAAATCTCCAGTGTTGGAGCATCTGCAACTTCTGGAGGCAAGTTGTTCCACTGGTTAATTGTTTTAACTGTCATGAAATTTCTGCTTAGTTCCAGGTTGCTTCTCTCCTTGATTAGTTTCCATCCATTGCTTCTTGTCTTTCCTTCAGGTGCTTTGGAGAATAGCTTGACTCCCTCTTCTTTGTGGCAGCCCCTCAAATATTGGAAGATTGCTATCATGTCACCTCTAGTCCTTCTTTTCATTAAACTAGACCAGTGTTTCTCAACCTTGGTAGCTTGAAGATGGGTGGACTTCAACTCCCAGAATCCCACCCATCGTCAAGCTTCCAAGGTTGAGAAACACTGAACTAGACAGACCCAATTCCAGCAACCGTTCTTCGTATGTTTTAGCCTCTGGTCCCCTAATCATCTTTGTTGCTCTTCTCTTCACTCTTTCTAGAGTCTCAGCATCTGTTTTACAATGTGGCAACCAAAACTGGATGTAGTATTCCAAGTGTGGTCTCAAAAGGAAAGGAAGCAAGGGACAAAAATTGAGAGATTATTTCAGGGGTTCCTCCAAAGTGTGTATTCAGGAGACTGAACATGTAAAATGGACATTGAACTTAATGAGATCTTGGAACAAAGTTAATTAATAAAAGTCACTTGAAACATCCTCCTAATTGTATTAAGGTCCTGAAAAATGCCAAAGAAAAATAATTTGAGACACATGTGTTTTTTTCTTTATTCTACATCTCCATAATTTCTTTTCTCTATTGTTTTCCTCCTTTAAAGGAAAGGGAGTACAGGACAAAAAAAATGTAAAATAGTTTTTGGGACTCTACCCTAATAAGCATCAATCCTTTTAAGCATTACAAACGGTGAATCAGAATTCAGGTTGAAATACCACACAACAATATTTATTGTCAATTATATTAAGGCTGGATTCAATTCATCACCCTTAGGCTGCACAGTTCCTCCACTTGATACAGGTTTTTATAAAAATAACTTGCAATGTGACAAAACAGCTGAAGAGTTCATTTGATCCCTTGCTAATGACTCTAGAAGCTGGAAATGTTATTGGTGTTGTGCATGTGTTTGTGTTCACGGTCTTGCACGGGAGATTTTATAACATCCATCTCTTCTTTAGGAGACAAGAACACTATGTAAGGTTCCATACCAAGCAACCGTTTTTCCATCAACACCAGTGAACGGCCTGTTTTCACTTCTGTGGCTCACACAACTCACTCTTCCCTTAGTTTAGCAGAATATGAGTCCAAAGCCATTGGGCAGACCAACAGAAGAATGAGTGTGCGCATCGAGGAACATAAAAACTCAATACAGAAGAAAGAACACACATCATCATTAGTACAACACATAAATGCCACAGGACATAATATTAACTTTAATAACACAAAAACAGTTGCAAAAATAGAACATCTCAATGGCAGAATAATCAGAGAGGCCATTGAAATAGAGAAAAGACCATATTGCATGAATAAACGTGATGACACCTCCCGTCTGCCTTCTATTTGGAAACCTGCTCTCATAAATAGACGAATCTTAACACAAAGTGTAAGCCATAGGTCAAAGGGTCATCAGGAGACCTGTGTAGCCACCATTTCCAACATATCTTATCCATCAACCCACATCCCAGCAACAGTGCTTCCACCCAATCAAAATACAACTACATCATCAGCCAATCAGAATAAAGCAGCACTGTCAACCAATCAGAATACAGCTCTGCCTCCTTTTAAAGAAGGATGTCAATTAAGATCACACAGTTTGCCCATAGGCACCAAACCAAGAACATTAGCCAGATGATGATGAATGAGATTTCATCGAAACGTCGCTGCAATATTTCCAAAGATATGTTTGCAATTACACGGGAAGAAACCCGAGATATCACCTGTACACACACACACACACACACACACACACACACACACACACATATATATATATGAATATGAATATTATATGCTTATTGCTTTTCTCTCTTATTCAGAGAGCATTACAATAAGTCTTGGACTGACCAGCAATCAGACTTCCCAGGTAAGCCGAACACAACTAGATTAGTTAATTTGAATTCATTTCAAGGGTACTTCAATGGAATCTTGCAACTCTAAAGGTATAAACTTCCTGCTGACCCTTTTAACTGCTTGACCCTGCCTAAGTTTCTTTCTCTGGCTGTTAAGCCCCTGGGGATGGTTTCCTGGGCAGCACCTCTTCCCTTCTTTCCTGAAAAGTCATTCACACTTTCTGTTACATCAAAATGGTCAGAAGCCAATATCAGACAATAGTTTCAAACCTTTTTCAATTTCTGTGACTCTTAAAAGTTTAAGCTCTGTTTTTAACTACAGGTAGTTCTCAACCTACAACCATTGATTTAGCGACTGTTCAAAGTTATAAAGTTGCAAAGTTACAATGGTACTGAAATTGAAATTAATACCATACGACCGACTGTTATAGCATCCCCATGGTGATGTGATCAAAATTCAGACACTTGGCAACTGGCATGTATTTATGATGGTTGCAGTTTACCAGTGTTTGTGCCCCAGCTACGGATCCCAAATGACACAGCACACACAAAGTTTGTACAAAACTTAAATTTACTAAAATAACCCAGTTTTTTTCCGAACAAAGGCTGTTAATAAACTTCCTTAACAGCCAACAAGGAAACAAAGATAAAGTAATCACAATCTTACTAAGGTTGGCAGAAAGCCCAGAAGCAATTTGCAGAAAATCCAGACGCGGAGGAGAATGAACTAAAGTTGTTCCCTACAATTTGCTTCAGTCAGCGTTCCTCCTTAAATAGGCTAAGGGAGTGGCCAATTAGCCCCAAGCCTTACTCTTGAGGAGACCTCCTCCTGAGGAGCCACTCCTGCCTTTTGGCCGCTCTGTGTGCCCATGCATCGAGAAGAGGCTCCTCCTCTTCGTCCTCTTCACTTTCTGGAGGTTCTGAAGGCCCTGGCTGAATCCCCGCCTCTGGCACCACATCTTCTCCAGCCTCCTCATTGTCTGACTCGGGTGCCAGCTGCACAGGCTGCTGGCGCAGCGCCATACCTGCCTCCTCGCTGTCAGAATCAGCTACAATCCGCACAGGCCGCTGACGGGCCACAACAACCAGATGATTGTGTGATTCAGTGGTGGGATGGTGCTGGTTTAACAACCAGTTCAATGAACAAGCATGCAGGTGCCTAAAGTGCTTGCATGCAGCACTGAAAATGGAGCATTTAGAAGCTCAGCTGCTTAACTTCCAATTCAGCAACGGTAAGTAGAACAGTGAAGGGGGGGGAATCAGCTGTGCTGAGCGATTGAGATGAGTTACAAAGTAGGAAATAAAGGACAGGATAGAGCGGGGGAGGGAAGATGGGTTTAATTTGATAAGATTCAAAAATCTGAAAGCCATATTTTCCCCCTATCTATCAATCCATACAGGATTAGAAACAGTTCTCCATCAATCCATCATGCCCCAAAAATATCTTTTAAAAAAGTATTTCAACCCCATCTATCTACAGGGTTTTTTTCCCCCACCAGCTTCCTACACTTGTCTTTTCCCTCCCCAAAGTAGTACCATGGAAATAAACACCACCAAGATAATAGACAGGAGGAAGTGCATGGAGAGGGATTCAAGCTACAAATGCCAAGATAATACTCAGTGGGCTTAATTATGGTTGCATATTTCCCAGTATCCACTGGGAAGCAAAGAGTTTGCTGTAAATCAAATCCTGGAGTTGTATTTTAAGGCAATTGGGAGCAGGGGAATAGCTTACGAATGTAGAAAAATCTTCTCTGCTATCGAATGCATGCCTGCTGGGGGAAAAAATGGCAAATCCAGTAGAATCTTGGTCCAATCTAAGTATGAGTGAATCTTCAAAAATCTGCTTTGTTCTATTTTCTATTTGGACGTTATTTTTTGGCCTATAGATTTATATTTTAAAAAAAACTGGAATAGTCACTACTCTGACTTGGATTGGTATTACACTTTCACAAACGTGGAGTAAAGGATGATCAGGTGATCAAAGTGGAGTAAGAGAAGGAAACATGGACAGCAGTAGTTTGCTAAAAAGACAGTTTTTTTTAAAGGATGGAGGAGGCGGGAACCAGATTTTCCTAAGGCATATCCTCCACTTAAAAGAAAAGGAGCAAAAACCTATAATCCATCCATAGATTTCTTTCATTTTGGAGAAAAGCACAGATTTATACCTAGGCACGAAAAACCAAAGGTACAAGTACAGATTAGGCAAAACCGGACTCAAAAGCAGTCACTGGGAGAGGAATCTTGGAGTCTTAGTGGACAATTACTTAAACATGAGCCAGCCATGTTTAAGCCAGCAGCCGCCAAAAAAAGCTAATGCAATCCTTGGTAGTATAAACAGAGGCATAGAATTAAATCATGCAAGGTATTAATACAGCTTTATAAATCCTTAGTAAGACCACACCTGAATACGGCATCCAGTTTTGGTCATCACATTACAAAAAAGATGTTGAGACTTTGAAAAAAGTGCAAAGAAGAACAATTAAGATGATTAAAGGCCTGGAGACCAAAACTTATATCAAGAATAGTTGCAGGAATTGGGTATAGTTAGTCTTGAGAAAAGAAGAAGTAGAAAATAGAAATAGAATAACAGAGTTGGAAGGGACCTTGGAGGTCTTCTAGTCCAACCCCCTGCCCAGGCAGGAAACCCTACACCACTTCAGACAAATGGTTCTCCAACATCTTCTTAAAAACTTCCAGTGTTGGAGCATTCACAACTTCTGGAGGCAGGTTGTTCCACTGATTAATTGTTCTCACTGTCAGAAAATTTCTCTTTAGTTCTAGGTTGCTTCCCTCCTTGATTAGTTTCCACCCATGGTTTCTTGTCCTGTCCTCAGTGCTTTGGTGAATAGCTTGACTCCCTTTTCTTTGTGGCAGCCCCTGAGATATTGGAACCCTGCTATCATGTCACCCCTAGTCCTTCTTTTCATTAAACTAGACAGACCCAGTTCCTGCAACTGTTGGGTGACATGTTAGCAGGATTCCAGTATTTGTGCCACAAAGAAGAGGGAGTCAACTTATTTTGCAAAGCACTATAAGGTAGGACAAGAAACAATGAATGGAAACCAATCAAGGAGAGAAACAAACTGGAGTTGAAGAGTGAGTACAATTAAGCAGTGGAACAGCTTGCCTGTTCATATGTCAAGCTCCGAGGAAGTCAAAAAATTCAGGCAGTTCAAATGAGTATAAAGATTTATTGCATGCTTAAATTCTCTACAAGAATCTTACCAACTGATGGTAAAAGGAAATGAGAGGGAGATAAGAAATTCCTTCAAGGTGGGCTGGACTTAGATTTCCTGTGGGCATGCAGAGACTCATGACTGATGATGCAGTTGACCTTTCCCTCCAGCTCAGCCTGGTCATCTCCTACATCAGCCAACCTTTCAGACCTCAGCGACTGCTAAATCCATAATTTTAAATCCTGCAGACCACTAATATGAATTTTTTAAAAATGCAGAAATCAAAAATGGTCTACGGGACCACCAAAATTTTCTCCGGACCACCACAGTTGGTGACTGCCATTCTACATCATATCTATATTTTTCCACTTCTGGTCTAGCACCCCATGGAAAGTCTAGGAAAGAAGACTTTCCTTAATTCAAGAAGGTTCAGCATCTCCATTAGTCCTTCCAAGCCTGAGGACAGCAATCTTCTCGGTTCTGCTGGGGACTATTATCATATTTTGTTCCTCTGATTTGAAAAACTAGACAAGGACTCTTTAAAAATCATAGCTTCTTCTGCCAAGGAGATGTTTTGACAGAGTTCAAATTATCTCAGCTCTTTGCTAAAATCAGTAAAATCCACTAGAAACTTTTTGCGTTCCCGATACTTGTTTAAAGAGATCTGCCTTTGCTTAACTTGACATGCCAAAATGATATGACAGAATCCATTTCCTGAGAGCATTCAGTCCCAACTAAAAGGATAGATATTGTTGATAACCTCTTGAGAACACATGACCTCTTTCTTTGGAGAGTACCGGTAATAGCAGTAAACAAAATAGTCCCTTCCAGTTGTACTCAATTCCTGGTGCTTTTTGGATATGTCCATAAAAGCTTCTCAGAAAAAAAATAGTATGGCTGAGCAAGGGAGGAAATTCTGGCCCTTCTTAGCTTCAATGGCTCAATGAGGACAGAATGGCCTTCTCAGAAAAGATTAGCTTCTCGGTGCATCAACACCAGGTAAGTTACAGTGGGTGGCCACTATAGCAACTAGCTAAGGAGTTCTTACCTAACACAGAAATGTCTCTGCTTTTAACTACACTTGACGTAGGGAATATTTATCTTCTTCCACAAAACAGATTTTCCAAGAAACTAAGGAGAGTGAAGAACAGCCTATCTCAACCTTGGGCACTTGAAGATGTGTGGACTTCAACTCCCAGTTCCCCAGCCAGCGTTCCCCACCCTTGTGGCTATGGAATTCTGGGAGTTGAGGTCCACAATGTCTTCAAGTGGACAAGCTTGAGAAACACTGGTGTAGGTAGCACCCACGCGACTCCATGATATTTGTATGCAGAAACTAACCACCTCTATCATGCAAATGCATAATCAAGCCTAAACCATTCATTATAATGGTTAATGTGTTTGCTGGTGGGCAAAATGAAAATAGTTAATTTTATTTGCATCCTGTCAGAAGAAGGTGAGAAAATGCTTAGATGGGGCCTTAGCAGAGAAAGAGAATGGATTTTTATTTTGGTCTCAACATTTGTCACTGCAAGGTTCAAAAGGAAGCGACTGGATTGTTACTAGACAAAGCAATTTATTTAGACTTTTTTAAAAATCCCACCTTTATTGTTTTTAAATAACTCAAGGTAGCAGATGCTTCTCCCTCCTCCTATTTCCATTAGCTGTGTTTCTCTGAAACTAAGGTCCACATCTATGGACCTGAAAGCTCTTGGAAGTGCCAGGTACAATACAATGATACAATATGCCAGATATTGTACTAATAGAAGATGGAAATGGGCAATGTCAGTTGGGCCGCAATTGTGTGTAGTGCTGGTTGTCCCTGACTTACAACTACAACAGGGATCAGAATTTCCATCATTAAACAAGGCGGTTCTTGAGGTGTGACCAATTTTATGACCTTTTTTTGCCACAGTGGTTAAGCAGATGGCTGAAGTTCTTAAGTGAGTTCAGCTTCCTCCTTTGGTTTTTCTTGTCGGAAGCATCTGGGAAGGTTGCAAATGGCGCAGAAGGGATGGAGGGAGGAAATAAGGAGGAAGGAAGGAGGGGGAGGCAGGAAATAAAGAGAGAGGGAAGGAGGGAGGGAGGGAGGAAGGAAGGAGGAAGAAAAGAGGGGAAGGGAAGGGAGGGAGGGAGGGAAGGGAGGAATGAGGGAGAGAGAGGAAATAGGAAGGGAGGGGGAGGGAGGAAGGAAGGAAGGAAAAAAGAAAAGAGGGAGGGAAGGCGGGAGGAAGAAAGAGAGGGAAGGAGGGAGGGGAGAGGAAAGAGGAAGAAAAGAGGGGAAGGGAAGAAATGGAGGGAGGGAGGGAAGGAAGGAATGAGGGAGAGAGAGGAAATAGGGAGGGAGGGGGAGGGAGGAAGGAAGGAAGGAAGAAAGGAGGGAGAGGGAAGGAGGGAGGAAGAAAGGGAGAAGAAAGGAACAGAGGGAGGGAAGGAATGAGGGAAAGAGGAAATAGAGAGGGAGGGGGGAGGAAGAGGAGGGAGGGAGGGGGAGGAAATAGGGAGGGGAGAAGGAAGGAAGGAAGGAAGGAAGGAAGGAAGGAAGGAAGGAAGGAAGGAAGGAAGGAAGGAACGAACTTTGGGCTCCAGCTAACATCGGAGACCACATCTAACATTCTTGTTACAATAAATATTAGCTGGGTTGGGGGCTTTTGCTCCTCTCCAGTCTCCCACCAGCAGGACTTCTATTCTTTGATCTGCAACCCAGAAATGCGGCTGTTAATTCTTTCTGACTGAGTGCTCTGGAGGAGAGGAGCAGCGGGTGGGGGCAGGGGAGTGAAGAGGGAGGGGCTGCATCAGGGGGGTGAGATGGGTTTAGCTCCGAGATCCATTGCAAAACTGTTTATTCTTTAGCAGTGCTTGTGGCCTACTTAAGTCACTATTCTTTCACTCCTGCCGAGCCCATCTGCTTTCTTCCTGCTGCCTTCCTGCTGCCACGGGCAGACAGCTGGCTCATGTATTTCTAGCTACTGTATGTAAATCCTCGTAGGCCCTCACTATCTGGTTTTGTGTGTGCATGCGTGTGTGTGTATATTTGTGTATATGTACATACATACATACATACATACATACATACATACATACGTATGTATGTATACTGATAGGCAAGGTAACTGGCAGAGTAGATAGGATGGAGGGATACCATAAGGAGCAGACCTTGTGAGTTGGCCTTGGGGCATTCAAAAGATGCCATCTGATCCAGGAAATTGGCACCACTGGAGCAGCCTGACCTGGTCTGCCAAAAGGCACACAAGTCCACGTAGCAACCAAAAGGGATAGATTGCTGTCTTCTAACCTTCCTCCTTCCATATATTTGCAATCCAGATCCCTACGTTTGATGGACATAGCCATAGAATACATGCTGGGAGAAGAGGAGAGGAGAGGAGAGGAGAGAAGAGAAGAGAAGAGAAGAGAAGAGAAGAGAAGAATACAGATTATAAAAGACTGAAGAGTATAGACTACATACAAGAATAGACTAGATTAGACTATTGAGACTAGACTAGACTAGATTAGACTAAATACTTTATTTGGCCAAATGTAGTAATCACAAAAGGAAGTCGTCTATGGTGCAGAAACACTCATAATATTGCAGCCACAATCTATAGGCCAATAAGCATGAGACGGCAAAGGAAACCACTCCCACCCCCCACAAAGCTGGGCCTGGAGAGGTTGTTTTTAGCATCTCTTCTCAGGGATGCAGACCAGTCCATAAACCCCACTGATCCTCCTCTCTTCTTTCTTTCTTTCTTTCTTTCTTTCTTTCTTTCTTTCTTTCTTTCTTTCTTTCTTTCTTTCTTTCTTTCTTTCTTTCTTTCTTTCTCTCTCTCTCTCTCTCTCTCTCTCTCTCTCTTTCTTTTTTTCTTTCCATTATTATTATTAGTAATAATAATTATACTAATAATGATCCCATTATTAATATTTTGCAAATAACGCAAGGCGCCGAATATATTCAGCATACCTTTCTTCTCCTATTTTTTCCAGAACAACAACTCTGTGAGGTGGGTTGGGCTGAGAGAGAGGGGGCCGGGGGACTGACCCAGCTGGCTTACATAGCTCAAGCAGGACAAGAATTCACAGCCTCCTGCATGCAGCCTGGTACTTGAACAACGAGATCAACCTGGCTCTCTCCAATCAGATGACTTATTTCTTGGCTAATCTCAGATATGTGAAGAGCTGACTCTTCCCTCTCGCTGCTTTGGATTGGGGGCCGGATGGAACTCCACTTATAGTCCCAGTGGCTGTCAGAGGATGCAGGCAATTATTTAAAATAATTTAAAAATAATTTTAATTTTTGTCTTTCATATTTCATTTTGTTCCTCCTTTGGCAATCTTTCTTTAATGATTCTATTGCACTATTTCTTCTATATTAGTCTAACTCTTGTCCTGAGCCGAGTTAGCTCTCAGCAAGTTGTCCCTAGTGAGTTATCTTGTGGCAAATTGGCTGTGGCAAGTTGGCCATGATGAGTTGGCTGTGGTGAGTTGGCCATGGTGAGTTGGCTGTGGTGAGTTGGCTGTGGTGAATTGGCTGTGGTGAGTTGGTCATGGAGAGCTGGCTGTGGTGAGTTGGCCATGGTGAGTTGGCTGTGGTGAGTTGGCTGTGGTGAATTGGCTGTGGTGAATTGGCTGTGGTGAGTTGGCTGTGGTGAGTTGGCCATGGTGAGTTGGCCATGACAAGTTGGCTGTGGTGAGTTGACTGTAGTTAGTTGGTCATGGAGAATTGGCCATGGTGAGTTGGCCATGGTGAGTTGGCCATGGTGAGTTAGCCGTGGTGAGTTGGCCATGGTGAGTTGGCCGTGGGGAGTTGGCCGTGGTGAATTGGCCGTGACAACTTGGCTGTGGTGAATTGGCTGTGGTTAGTTGGTCATGGAGAGCTGGCTGTGGTGAGTTGGCTGTGGTGAATTGGCCATGGTGAGTTGGCTGTGGTGAGTTGGCCATGACAAGTTGTCCGTGGTGAGTTGGCTGTGGTGAGTTGGCCGTGATGCGTTGACCTGATGCATTGGCTGTAGTGAGTTGGCCATGATGAGTTGGCTGTGGTGAATTGGCCATGGTGAGTTGGCCATGGTGAGTTGGCCGTAATAAGTTGGCTGTAGTGAGTTGGCCGTGGTGAATGGGCCATGGTGAGTTGGCCATGACAAGTTGGTTGTGATGAGTTGGCTGTGGTGAGTTTGCTGTCATGAGTTTGCTGTGACAAGTTTGCTGTGGTGAGTTGGCCGTGATGCATTGGCTGTGATGAGTTTGCTATGCTGAGTTGGCTGTGGTGAGTTGGCTGTGACAAGTTGGCTGTGGTGAGTTGGCTGTGGTGAGTTGGCTGTGGTGAGTTTGCTATGATGAGTTGGCTGTGGTGAGTTTGCTGTGATGAGTTTGCTGTGACGAGTTGGCTGTGGTAAGTTGACCATGGCAAAACGTTCCTGCCTCAACTAGAGTGGAGTCGTTGTCTTCATCATTGCTGGAATCATGCCAATCAAAACTATTGACTTTAGATGCCCCCACTTCCTCCTTATCCCGCTCATCTCAGGCCCACATGTCCAGCAGGCCCATAGGGCAGTCCAGGTCCTCATGGGAGGGTCAAAAAATCAAGATGGCAGCTGCTATCCTACAGTCAAAGGTTGCCTCTTTTTGTATATGCAAGTAAAGGAAGAGCAAGCTGGGAATGAATGTGGTGACTGTTTCCTTCATTGAATTCCCCTGGGTCTCATACATTGTCCTGGCTAGGATCTCCCAATGATCCTCCACCCAAAAGCCTCTTTTGGAACTTCTCCACCATCCAAGGCTCTCTGGCTTGCCCGGGGCCTGCAACCATGCGTCCTTCTCAAAGCAGGCCTTTAGGTGACTCCACCCAGCAAGATGGACAGGCAGAGGTGAGCATCCAAACCCAATCTCCTCTCCTTCTGGCCCTTCTATGAAGCAGGTGGCTTCTAAGAAGATGTTATCAAGGCCCAATATAATCTCCACCTGTAATTAAAACCCGCTGAAAGTTTCTTGTTTATTTGATTTCACACCTGATCTTCTGTCAAGAGCTCAGCATATGACGCTCTCTCCTGGTTTTTTTTCCCAAAAGATCAACTCCAGGAAAGAATCAGAGGCCCAGAAATCTTCCAGAAATTTCCATGGCTAAAGCAGGACTAGAAATAGGAAGGTTAAATAGATGGTTCAGAAGGACTCTGCTGGGTGGTCTTTTTCCAGACTGGAGGTATCTGAGAAGGTTGGTCCTTGAGGGATGAGATGGTGGGGACACTGGTATCCTTCTCAGACCAGGCTAAGCTGAGGTTGGTCCTGAGGGAGTTCTCAATTCCCATTAATCCTGGTCACATTGGTGTTGGAATGGAGATCTGGGCATATGATGAGGGGCAGCTGGCCTGGCCTGATGTGAGCTAATACCTGCCTGTTCCATGGAGTTGCTGAACCTGGAGAAGAGATGGCCGAGTCAGGAGGGATTCGTTTGTTGAGGGGAATGGGAGGGACCAAGATTCTGGGGATGAGGAGAGTCAGAAGATGCAGCTGGAGAAGACGCGGCCATTCTAGTGAAGTGCCTGTTATTGACTCTGCCTTCTAAACCCCCCGAGTTCAACTCCAGTGCTGGTCATCAGCTCCTTGGTGGCCCTTGGTGGCCCTGAGCTCAAGCTGTGGTTGAGATTAGGTTGGCCCCTAATCTTGTACAGCTGGTCCTCCACTTATAGCCGTTTTTTTAACAACGGATCAAAGATACAACAGCCTTGGAAAAAATTACTTGCAACCTGTACTCTGACTTATAACCTTGACACCACTCCCCCTGTCATGTGATTGCAAATTTGGGCGCTTGGCACCCAGCTCGCACCTATGACCAGTTGCAGGTTCTGTAGTCCATAATCACGATTTGCAATCTTTTTTCCAATTTCCAATAAACAAACCAAAAATGCGCATTGAGGAAGCTGGATTCAATTAACGACTGTGCAATACGCTTAAAGTTCTCCATTGAAATTGTCATAAAATCAGGTCCGACTCAGCTCATGACCAAAACAGTTATGAAGCAAACTTCAGTCCCGGTTGTGGTCGTAAGTCAAGAAATCTTTATAATAAGGCTGTCTTTATCTAGGCCTTTGTTCCGTGTAAT
Organism: Coluber constrictor foxii; assembly: GCA_038048745.1. Lineage (NCBI taxonomy): Eukaryota > Metazoa > Chordata > Lepidosauria > Squamata > Colubridae > Coluber > Coluber constrictor. The sequence continues at coordinate 163,945,638 of CM075961.1, read as the reverse complement.
GGCTTTCCTGCCTGAGCTGCTCCATGCGGTGGTTGCATTGATGAGTTGATTTTCCCAGACTTCAACCTGCTTTGCCTCCACATTGAGGGTGATCGTGGCTATCACGGATCTGATTTAAGGCATCAAGGTCTGATCCACAGTGTGTGTGTGGGGAAGGGGGTTTCTACACTGGATCTGTTTTTTTTTCCTCTGATGCCTTTGTCATCTCTCCTCTGGATCCCTGCAATGTGATCTACATAGAGCTTCCCTTGAAGACCACTTGAAAGTTGTAGATAGTCCATCATGCTGCACAAGTGGTCATGGGTGAACTCTGGGAAGTCCATGTTACACTACTGCTCTATGAACAGCACTAGCTGTCACTCATTTTTGGAGTAGGTTGGTTGTCCTCAATGAGCTTTTCATCACATCGAGCAGGAGTTCCCAACTTTGGTAGCTTTAGGATGAGTGGACTTCAACTCTCTCTTTGCTGGCTGGGGAATTCTGGGAGTTGAAGTCCACCCATCTTGAAGCTGCTAAGGTTGGCAAGCACTGGCGTAGAGCCTAGTTATTTGCAGTGCTGCTCGTCTCTGATTACTTCTGCCCATCCATAAGATATGACAAAGCTGACATGCCATGAGGCTTATTGTGTCACCTGGTGGAATCCAGGAGCTGCGGCTTCTGCACCGTAGCCCCTGCTTAGTAGAATAGCATCCCCCGAGATCCAGGTCTCCCCATCTTGGTCTGCCTTTCAAGCAGCTCTGAAAATCAGGACTCTCCTGGTTTGTCCTTGTTTCTGGTTGCTCAGTTTCTGCAATATGTTTTTATTATATTTTATCCTTTCTGGCGGTTGTTTGTGATTTTTCACTGGGCAACCCCTCAGAGTCATGTGTTGAGTGGGAGGCCGTCTCAATTAAATTATAAGCAAGGAAATACAAAGAACCTGGGCTGCATCTGTGCAAAAGATCCCTTTCGTGCCAGCCACAGGAAAAAATAACGACAAAATAATATAAAATCTAAAATAATATGAATTAAAATAAGCGTCAAGCCTTCAATAGCTTTTAACACATCTGTTTGAGTTTAGCCTCTCCTGCAGTCAAAGGCCTGTCTCTCTTTTTCTTTTTACATGCAAGTAAAATAAAATCAGGTTTGAACTGAATGGTCCCTAATACAAGGTTTTAAATTGAGGACTACATATATATACGCTTCTGCTTCTCCCACTCTCTCTGTCTCTCTCTCTCTCACACACACACATGCATGTATAATATATGTGTATATGTGTGTATAAGTATATTTGTGTGTATATATACACACATATACATTTTTGTATACAAATTTTGTGTGGTGTGGGTGTGTGTGCACTGCACGTGTGTGCATTGCTATTTTGTTATATATTCAAAAAGAGATGATTGATGCTGCTCTCTTGAGTTTTATTGTTTTGTTGTAGATATTTCATTACCCAACTGAGTGACATACTCAGTGCTCCTGAAAGAGATTATTGTTATGGCTTTTCTGTTGCAAATAAAATGGCCAGGATTTTATATATATATATATATATATATATAACACTTTTAGTTTTTTTAAGCCCTAAGAAAACAGTCCTTTTTGTTCCATCTTTTTGATAATATATCCCATTTTTAAAAAAATCCTGCCATCAGTGGTATCTGGGAAGAGAGGCCAAGAAGTAAAAATTGGGGCCGCTTCAATTATGTAATTGAAGTCCTGCTCCTGTGAGTAACCCTTGTCCTCCACTTACGACCGCAACTGAGCCCAAAAATTCTGTTGCTAAGCGAGTTTAGCCTCATTTTATGACCTTTCTTACCACAGTTATTAAGTGAAACGTTTATTTATTTATTTATTTATTTATTGGTTCAATTTATATGCCGCCCTTCTCCGGAGACTCAAGGCGGCTTACAATGCGTTAAGCAATAGCCTTCCTACTTTTGTATATACCTGCTTAGTAGGGCTTTCTGGGCCCCCCTGAGCAGTGTTATTTTTTATACAAAGTCAGCTTATTGCCCCCCATAATCCAGGTCCTCATTTTACCTACCTCAGAAGGATGGAAGGCTTGAGCCTGGTGAGATTCAAACTCGCCGTAATTGCAGGCAGATGGCAGCTAAGTGCTACTTAACAGCACCTTAGTCTGCTACACCACCAACATTGCAGTTATTAAGTTAGCAACACGGTTGTTAAACGAATCTGGCTTCCCCATTGACTTTGCTTGTCAAAAGATTGCAAAAGAGGATCCTATAACCGCCCCCCCCAGGACACTTCAACCGTCATAAATATGAGTCAGTTGCCAAGGATCCAAATTTTGATCTAACCACGGGGAGTGGTCATAAATGTGAGAAACAGTAATAAGTTACTTTTTTTCAGTGCCATTATAACTTCGAACAATCACTAAACGAGGACTATCTGTATTTGACCCTTCTCTTCACAACTGACACCCCATAGTCAATGTAGAAGAAATGTGTGTGTGCCACATTCTGATATGAATTACTGAGCTAGGACAATGGGGAGTAAAACCTGGCCAATCCATAACTTTTATAATTTACCTCTTCATTTGCGGTAATGAGCGAGCCAATGTTTCCAGCCTTAACTCCCCACACATTTTCTATTGGCAATCACGGATAATGATGGGGCAATAAACTATTATATCGTTGAGCCATATAAAAAAAAAAATATCAGAAGCCAGGAAAGGGTTAGGAGTGGGACTAATGATAATAGGATGAGGAAACACAGAAATTGTAAGCTGGTTCATTAAAAAAAAATCCAATAGACTGTTACTTTTACAGGGCAATTAGTTTTGCAATCTAAGACCCCATTAGAGGGTTACATTGAGCTTAAATACCTAACTAGCTACTCCAAAATAAGCTGGATCTTTTGTGTACATCCTGGAATTTTATTGTCCTCATGGCAGCCTAGTCGTTGACAGATCTTGGGTTGTTGTTCATTTGGGTGAGGGGCAAAACTGACAGAGAATTGGGAAAGGGCATCAGCTAGAATGTAGGAAAGAGAGGACTCCAGAAAATCTAGAAGCAAATGTAATAAGAGGAAAAGGGTGATGGAGCTGTGGAAAAGAGAGCAGAAGTAGAGATTTACAGTATGGGAAGTCTCCTTTCTACTCAGCTCAACTCCTGAAGGCTGCATCCTATCAAACTGAACTCAACTAGACTTCTTCGTGTAATGACAATTATTAAGGAAGAGTACCCGCTGATTTCTTTTAGGGTTAAAATGTGAAAGATAAGTCTCCTTTGAAATTAGTTCAGTTCTTGAGGGCATGAAGGAAACACCCATGTCATGGCAACTATTGTTTTTAAAAAGGCACTGATTGCTTCTAGGATTAGAAGTATAGAAGATAAGGTCTCGTCTGAGTTCAAGTTCTTTGTCATTTCAAGGATATGTCCATGTATATTTCTGGACAGATATATGAAGATGGCTGACCATTTTCTTCTTCCTAGCTATTGTTCTAGCTTCTCATTTCTGGGATTTTACGGTGGTTACCTCTCCCAGAACTAAGCAAGCCCATTTCCGTTAACTTCCAAGCTAAGAAATGGGATGCTACCTGCTGACACATATCTAATTAGGGAGAGCTAACAAAACATACCATGTCCCTTATAGATTTACTCTTCCGTATTCAAGAAGGATGGGATAAACTTCATGAAATTAAGATCAGATGAGTTGCATGTTATTTAGGGGGTACAAAAGAGAGAAGAAAGTGGCTAAGAAGCTGGTCAGTAGACAGATAGCCATGAGTAAGGTCCAGTAAAAATACTTGCAACTTCTGCAAGTTGGGATGGGTCTACCAACCCATCCCAACATGGCCTTGTCTATTTATACATCCCATAATATGCGTTGAAGCACTTTGAGTGTTTTATGTTTCCATCAATGATATGGCACATTTCTCAGCTATCAGTCTGACAGGATACCCCAAAAACACTGCCAGGAATTGCCATTCAGCATAATGCAAGCTATGCGCCAAGGCTGCTCTGGAGTAGTTTAGTTTTAGAACCTGAAATCCGAGGAGCTGGTTTTAAATAAATCAAGTTTGCTTCATTATTGCTCCAATGTTTGGTTAGGGGAGGACACCAAATCACGATTTCCCAATCTTTAAGATGCTTGGACTTCAATGCTCGGAATCCCCAGCCATTCTGGGAGTTGAAGTCTATGCATCTTGAAGTTGCCACAGTCTAGGTAAAATTTCCTGAATTGAAAGACTGATTTACTTGGGCTTTTCCTGTTGCCAAAGTCCTTTCATAGGAGCACGGAGTCAAGTAATTCGACTTTTTTGGAACCCGATTCAGGTGACAAATGAAGGAGGGATTAGAGTCCACCCCACCCCTACCCCCCAGACTCTTCGCTAGGAGTGATATTTTCTTTGCTGACTTTCATTGTCCATGCTTTTTATCTTCCTTAGAGGTAAATTTCATCCCTGCAGCCACATTTTTCCGCACGCTGAAATGCTACAGTCTAAGAAAAACCTGACAACTTGTCCCTCCAGTGATTGGGGGAAAGGAAAAGAAAAAAGAAAAATACTCTTAGCACTACAATAATGCCTATTTAGCAAAGGCTTCGCTGTTTAGCTACTCAGCTCTGCCCAAGCAATGCAAGAGTGGCTTGAGGAGAAACAGATTCTCCTTCATTGAATCAGAAGCAAGAACTTCATTGCTTCTTTTTATAAAGCGATGAATAGTAGCCACGGGGGTGATGCTGAAGGAGCTTTTTGTTATCTGAAAATCTCGGCTTTTTTTCCCCCAGCCACTCACCTGGGAATTCTTCAGGCTTGCCACACAATGACACAAAAGAGATTTTTGTATCAGTTCCTGGGGGGACAAAGGAGGAGATTTTTGCAACTCAACATTCACAAATGTGTTCCAAGTGGTTGTAGCTGGTAAAACATAGTTCAGGATTTGGAGGTCATCTAGTCCATCCCCCGTTTTGTTTGGAAACTGGAGCATGCCCAGTGGCTGTCGGGTCTCTCAAGCACGCACAGCAATACATCCATTACTTTCCACTGCCTGCTCTTATTCGTAGGGAGATTTTGCATTCTCAAAGTCAGTTGGAATCTGCCTTCGGATAATTTCATGTCATTTGTGAAGGTAAAGAATAGATCACGAGGTTTGGCTCTGTGACATCCATTCCAGTATACAGTCCTCAATTTAACAACAACAATCCATCATAAATACATGGAGTTGCAAGTCTCAAAATTTTGATCACATGACCATGAGGATGCTGCAACAGTTGTAAGTGTGAAAAATGGTCGTAATTTGATCATAACTTTTTCCGGTGCTGCTGTAACTCTGAACAGTCACTAACTTGAGAATCACCTGTTTCTCACTCCTCCTCCAGTCTCCTTCCTCAAGGGCATATATCCCCCAAATCTTTAATTTTGGATCCCTCTCTTTGATGGATCTTCCTCTCTTTCTCTGAACACCTCCCATTTCTCTGAATTGTTCTTAAATGTGGAGCCCGGCACTGGGTGTTGGGCTGAAAATAGGAATTGTCAACATAAAACAGAATGGAATGATCGTATCTCCAGTCTTGGAAATTATATTTCTGTGGGTAAAGCTGCCTAAAACTGTCTTTTCCTTTCCTTTTTCTTTTTTTTTAAAACAATCTCATCATTCTGAGGAACTCCATTTCTCATATCACTCTGTTTTTGCAAGGATCTGATTTCCCTATTTAAATATCAGTTTTAGGATAGAATCTAGGCAAGTAATCCTTGACTTACGATCCCAATTGGGATCAGAATTTCTGTTGCTAACCAAAGGGGAGGTTCATTGACTCATGCCCGATTTTATAACCTTTTTTTTTTTTTGCCCCAGTTGTTAAACAAAACACTGCAATTGTTAAGTGAGCCATTGGCTAGTTAAGCAAATCCAGTTTATCCCATTGATTTTGCTTATTGGAAGCAGTGCCAGTTGCCAAGGGCTCAAATTTTGATCATGCGACCATGGAGATGTTACGCTGGCCATAAGTGCAAGGACCAGACATCAGTCACATTTTTCAATGCCGTTTTAACTTTGAGTAGCTGTTAAACAAAAGGTGGTAAGTCACTAGTTCCTGTTGGCATTCATTGACAGCCAAGCTAAGCTATAGTGTGCTTCCAAGATTATTACAGCATTTTAATTTTCAATAGCCACCTGCTATTTAATTATTTACTTTTTTTTTGCCACTCTGCATATGCTCAGGGGTTCATACTACCACAATACTACTGCTGAATTCAAATTTACAATTAAATTGCATAAGGCACCAGGATAGCAAGCGGAAGACCGTGAGTTCAAGTCCCGCCTTAAGTTCACAAAATCCAGTTGGATGATTTTGGGCCAGGCCCTCTCTCTCAGCCCAACCCACCTCACAGGGGAAAAATAGGAGGAGGAAGGTGTGTTGGATATGTTTGGTGCCTGGAGTTATTTGTACGAATAACAGAGGCAGGACACAAATTAAAGAAATAAAAAATACATACTGTATTTTCCTGCGTATAAGACTGCTTTCTAACACACAAAAATCTTCTCAAAAGTCGGGGGTCGTCTTATACGCCGGGTCTCATTCTCCTGTAACCAGGCAGACCAGCCCATAAGGCTCTGACGAGCCTTAAATGGCTCTGAGGAGGGTCGTCTTATACGCCCAGTCGTCTTATACGCCGGAAAATACGGTACATACACAGATATATAAAGGAGTATCATGGTTAAGCAGGGAGCCTTTTGCATCCTAGCCCAGCCACCTTTTTGGTTATGACAGAATTCACAAAATTATCCTGAGGTAGTCCTCGACTTACGACCACAATTGACCCCAGAATTTATGTTACTAAGCGAGGCAATTGTTAAGTTGAGTTTTGCCCCATTTTATGACCTTTTTTGCCACAATTGTTAAGTGGGATCACTGTCTTTGTTCAATTAGTAACATGGTTGTTAAGTGAATCTGGCGTCCCCATTGACTTTGCTTGTCAGAAGATCAGAAAAGGGGCTCTCGTGATCCTGGGTCACTACCACCGTCAGTTGCCAAGCGTCCTAATTTTGCTCATGTGAGCTTAGGGATGCCGCACGGGCGTACATGTGAAAAATGGTCATAAGTCACTTTTTTTCAATGCATTATAATTTTGAACGGTCACTAAACGGACTGTTGTAAGTTGAGGACTGCCTGCATTGTGGTACATGTGAAAATACCTTCCAAACGACTCAAGGTGCTCAAAAAAAATTGAAGATCCAACTCTTTCTTCATGCTTTTTGTTAGATGATTTTAGTGGCTTCGTCAAGGGTGTCAAACTTGATTTCATTGAGGGCCACAGCACGGTTGTGTTTGACCTCGGGGTGGGGGGGTGGGGAGAGTGGCTAGGGGACATGGCCAGCTCGATGTCACTCATTTCTGGGGCGCGGTGGTGGCCTGAGCATTGTGCATGGCCCTCCCAAGCTGGTAGATGCACCATGGGCCAGACTTTCACTGTTTCCAGATCCGGCCCAGAGACCTTGAGTTTGACACCTCCGGTCTACATTAACATTCATTTTAATCTACTTTTTTTTTTTTTTTGGAATTCAGTTTTGGGATGCGTTAGGCTAGTAAATATTACTAGCTGCCTTCAACTGAACAAGAAAGCTGGGCAAAAATCAGGAAGAAAAATAAATAGATTTATTTTGTAAACCTCCTCATGATATTTTATGACTTCATTTATAAGGAATTGTGCGGGGGTGGGAGGTTGTTGAGGAAGCCACACAGGCCGGCTAATAGGAATTGTTTACAAACTGGGTTTTCACTGTTTAAACTGACTTCAGCAGAAACACACGGGCCTATTTTTCAGACCAGGGGTGGGCAGCTAATCTTCCCAAGGGGCCACATGAGAAACGTGGACTGCAGTGGGCCGGACAGGGACAGTGAAGGGGCCAGATGTGGCCCATGGGCTGCAAAATGCCCAGGTCTGTTTCAGACTGAGCCAAGCAGAGAAAAACAAGCGTTGGCATTAAATCTAGCAAGAAAGCATTAAATCTGCATCTCTGCTCAAGCTGGCTTTATTGGAAAAAATTATCTCCCCACCTTCAATGTCACCTCTTCTCTCTTTTCTGTTCTGTTCTCTCCTTCCCCCTCTCTCTCGTCTTTCTCCTCTCTCCCCTCTCCCCTCTCTCTCCTCTCTTCTCTCCTCTCTCCACTACCCTTTCCTCACTCCTCTCTTTCTGCTCTCTCCTCTCCCCCTCTCTCCTCTCCCCTCGCCCTCTCCCTCTCTCCTCTTCTTTCTCCTCTCTCCCCTCTCCCCTCTCTCTCCTCTCTTCTCTCCTCTCTCCACTATCCTTTCCTCATTCCTCTCTTTCTTCTCTCTCCCTCTCTTCTCTCTCCCCTCTCCCTCCCCCTCTCTTCTCTTCTTTCTCCTCTCTCCCCTCTCCTCTCTCTCCACTATCCTTTCCTCATTCCTCTCTCTTTCTTCTCTCTCCCTCTCTTCTCTTCCCTCTCCCCTCCCCCTCTCTCTTCTCTTCTTTCTCCTCTCTCCCCTCTCCCCTCTCCCTCTCTCCTCTCTCCACTATCCTTTCCTCATTCCTCTCTTTCTTCTCTCTCCCTCTCCTCTCTTCTCTCTCCCCTCCCCTCCTCTATCCACTATCTTCTCACTCTTCTCCTCTCTCCCTTTCTCCTTTCCCCCCTCTCCCTTCTCCCCTCTCTCCTCTTCTCTTTCCACTATCCTTTCCTCATTCCTCTCTCTTTCTTCTCTCTCCCTCTCCCCTCTTCCCTCTCCCCGCCCCATGGCTGGCTGGTAAATTCTGGGAGATGGAGTCCATACATTTTATGGTTGCCAAAGTTAGAGAAACACTGGTCAGCAGGGGGGAGTACTGAGCTGATTCTTTTACTCTGCCAAAAAAATAATTCTGTCACAGGGCTGGAATTAAACCTGGATATATCCTTTCCTTTAACATTGCAGGTATAGAATTGGAGAAGAGGACAACTTACCATAGGGACAAGAAAGATCTTAGTTTTCTCCTTTCTCTTTCACTAGCAGAGTGGGCCGGTCCACTTCTTGCCTTTGCAGGAACCAAATTATCACATCCCTGGCAGATGCTGATTAAAATGGTTTCTAAAGAGTGTCTTGATTAGACAAAAGCATCGACTGAAGCATCTCTCGGAAGCAAAGCACTGAATCAAAACCACAAAGGAGTGGGGAGCTACACTGCACACAAAACTAAATGCATAGTCCAAGAGTTTTTGATCAAGACACATAGTTTGCAGAGGCCAGATTTCAGAAGATTCTTTTCCCATAATCTGACCAGCTCACCCATGATAATCAAAGGTTGTCCAGTTGATCAACATCTTCTAATTTGACCAAGATATGTTGACTATCATTAGAACATCAACTCAACCAATCATCTCAAAAACATCATCTCAAAAAACATCATCTCAGAAACATCAACTCAACCAATCATCTTCATTTCAACAAGCATAAAATTCCCTAGTATGTTATAATTCTTTTTCATACTAGAGTGCTTTTTCATGAGGTAACTGGACTTATTTCATTTTTTCTTGAAGCCATATTGTATCAGGAGAATGCTGAACTTGCTTGGGCTAATGTGATGCACATGTTTTAGAGACAGAATGAAAAGTTTAGGTCAACCCCAAATATTTCTTAAGTCATTGTTTTTATTTATGGTAGTTTCCCTGACTAAATAAGTTCTTCTCACTATCAAGTAGACTGACTCTAGTCTAATAAATCCTCACCAGCCAAGTTAAAAACTTCCCCCTATGTCCAGGAAAAATCTCCTAACAGAGGCTATTCTGAGTCATTTTGTATTTGTAAGACAACAATATGGAAATGCCTTTCATTCCTGTGTAATTTTTTAACCTCTCACTGAATAAAATAAAGGGCCTCTATAAAGTGCAAAATTGTTCCATCTTGCAGAAGAAATTAAAGTGATGTATTTGAAAGCTTCTTTTGATTTTACATATGATACATTTTGAACATAAATATATGATGTCAAGCTATAGGCGTTCATGATTTTCTTTTTATAAATTCTCACTTGATAACCACTGAAGTCATCTTGATACACATTCTAGATCAGGGGTCGGCAACCTTAAACACTCAAAAAGCCACAAAGGTCCAAAACCAGAAGGCCCCCTTTCAATTCTGGAGCCGACCGGAAGTCCGGTTCCCCCACCGTAGAGTCTCCTCCTAGCCCAGTGTCCTTTTTTCCTCTGCCAACTGGAAGTACAGCTTCCACCACCATAGAATTTCCTCCTAGCGTGCCGTCCTTTTTCCTCTACCTGTCTTAACCAAATTGTAGAGCTGACCAGCAACAGGGGGGGGGGGGGCGCAGCAGAGGGATGAAAGAGCCACATGCAGCTCCGGAGCCGCAGGTTGCCGACTCCTGCTCTAGATCTTCAAACCCTAAAAGATGGATGGGCTTTGACCATATAGTCACAGCTATATCTTATAGCATTCGTATATAATATGAATCCTTGTGGAGCACATTTTAATTCTTCCTCCCTAGTCCAAGCTTGGAGCATTCAGCTCAGGTAATAGATGTTTCTTTCCCATTTTTTCCTGGGTTCCACCCTCTCCCCCAGTAGATTCTGATAGGCTAGCAGTTCATTGGTTAGCTTTCTCATTGGCTGGACTCAGTTCCCTGAACAGGCCCACCACCAGTTTTAACTATAGTACATTACCATGTCGTCATATAAATGACAGAGTGTGTAATTTGCATCAATCACCTCATTTTGATTAACTAGGTGTCCTCAAGTTAACTCTTAGTAACCGCTTAGAGGCCTTAGAGATTTCCAAAGGTGCACCGTTGTTACTGTAACTAAGACTAGCCTCTTCTTCTTTTTTCTTCCATCTTTCTCAACATTATCAACTTCTCAAGAGAGCCAGGTCTTTGCAGAATGGGCCCAACGTAAAATAATTTAAGGCCGATCGTTTTTGTACATTGAATAAGAACGTTGATTTGTTTTCTTGGGGATTCATCTTATTCGCAGCAATCTTGTCCAATTGCAAAGTTCAAAAGCATCAACAGCTTTTGTATCCCGCTTGTACAAATCCAAATTTCACTTCCATATAATGTTTCAGGGAAAACCACTGCATGCACAATTTGTAGACACAGATGCCTTGGATCAATCATTCTCTTTCAGCTCATCTCACCTCACAGGGTTGTTGTTATGGGGAAAATAGGGAGAGGAATGTATGTTGGGGCACGTCTTCCACCTTGATAGTCCTCGATTTACAACAGTTCATTTAGTGACTGTTCAAAGTTACAACGGACTGAAAAAAGTGACTTATGACTCTTTTTCATATATTTACAACCATTGCAGCATTCTCATGGTCAAGTGGCCAAATTTCAGATGCTTGGCAACTGACTCATATTTATGACGGTTGTCATGTCCCGGAGTCACATATCCCCTTTTGTGAACTTCTGCCACGCAAAGTCAATGGGGAAGCCAGATTTGCTTAATAACTGTGTTACCAACTTAATAAATGCAATGATTCACTTAACAACTGGGCAAGAAAAGTCATAAAATGGAGCAAAGCCTACTTAACATATGTCTCACTTAGCAAGATAAATTTTTGGGCTCAGTTGTGGTAGTAAGTCGAGAATTACCTGTATTTGTAAAAATAATAAAAGTGGTACAAGAAAACAAACAAAGAAACAAATAAAAATAAATCACGGCATCTTCTCAAATACCTCCACTGATACTCTATCAAGAGCTAGCCTGTGCTGTATTTCATTATCTGAATACAGTTTATTATTTGCTTGATGATGTCATGGAATATCCAATGTCACAGCACCCCTTCGGTAGTTAAGGATCCTGTGTTCCCTTTCTCCTACTGGATTGACTCGGCACGTATCTCTTCCCTTCCATGCTCCTTCTCCATCACGTTGCATTCCATATCTCATCTTGGAAGCTATCACAATTTGAATCTAAACGGTCCAATTTAATATGGGTTATTGGGTGGGCAGAAGGCAAAAGTAATATAATATAAAAAGAAATACTGTATTTTCCTGCGTATAAGACTACTTTCTAACACACAAAAATCTTCTCAAAAGTCGGGGGTCGTCTTATACACCGGGTCTCATTCTCCTGTAACCAGGCAGACCAGCCCATAAGGCTCTGATGAGCCTTAAATGGCTCTGAGGAGAGTCGTCTTATACACCCAGTCGTCTTATACGCTGGAAAATACGGTAAGTTTTTTTTTAAAAAAATCCAGAACTGTACTCCCCCTGCTGTACAGTAGGGGAAGTCCAACCCTTTTTTGCCTGGCATGTCAACTGATCAACGTCAATGAATATTTGGCCTCTAACGATCCAGCAAAACCTTCAGCCTTAAGCAAATCCTCCTCCCATTTTTTTTTTTAAACAATGAAAAGAATAAAGGGAGCCTTGAGCTATACCTGGAGGGCAAATTTGCTTTTATGAGCCTCGGAGCCTGAATAATTCAGGCGTGTTCATTTATTATTAATAAATATTCCATGAACAAGCCTAGTTTATTCACCCAAACAAAAGAAACCACCTGCCCCCCCCTCCTCCCCCCTCTCCCAGTCCTGGACGATTCTTTTCACACCTCCTTGCTGCTTCAGATGAGCTCCTCGCCATTGCCAGCCAGCTGGTTTGGCACAAGCTTTTGCAATGGTCGGTTCTGCCAATTGGATGGGAGCCCAGCAAGATGTTAGACCAGCGTTTTTCAAACCTGGGTAAATTACCCAAAATAGGGGTGAAAATGGTTTTTCAGGTAACAGCACGTAAACCCATCATCCCTCACAACAGGGACATTAAAATTGACTTGAAGATGGTCACATGTAATAAAATATATTCAAAAATCTCCCAAAGTATTCCTATTAAGACAAAAATCAATGAAATTACAGTAATTTGTGGAATGGCATAAAGATTGTTCAGTGGTATTGTTTGTGTAATGCCTAAGTCCATGACTTATGACTACAACTGAGCCCAAAATTTCCATTGCTAAGCCAGACAATTGTTAAGTGAATTTTATCCCATTTTACAATCTTTCTGTCACAAATGATAAGTGAATCCCTGCAGTCGTTAAGTGAGTAGCACAGTTGTTAAGTTAATCTGGCTTCCCCATTGACTTTGCTGGTCAGAAGTTCTCAAAAGAGGACCACATGATCCCAGGACACCGCAACTGTCATAAATTTGAGTCAGTTGCCAAGTGTCTGAATTTTGGCCATGTGGACTATGATGATGTTGCAATGGTCATAAGGGTGAAAAACGGTCATAAGTCACTATTTTTGAGTGCTGTTGTAACTTTGAATGGCCACTAAATGAATGTACAGGTAGTCCTCTACTTACAACCTGTAAAGTAGTCCTTATTTTACAAGATGTAAGTTACAGTTTGTACAGGTAGTCCTCAAGTTATGACCAAGTTACAACCAAGTTCAGCGACTGTTTAAAAATAAGGAGGTGCTGAAGGAAGGGACTTACTTCAAAGTTCAGACAGTTTCTGATAAATGTTTTGAGTAATGAAGGAAAATGTTTGAGGAACAGTGTGTTAGACTAAGGGAGGAGGAAGAGCAGACGACCTGAAAATTTCAGATGTTACCTGTACATACAGCCACTACCCAATTTGGGGTAGTGGGCAGGATATTGAGGTAAATACCAGGAGACTCTGAATTCTAGTCCTGCCTTAGGCACAAAGCCAGCTAGGTGACTTTAGGCCAGTCTCTCTCTCTCTCCCCAACCTTCCCTCCCCACTCTCCAAGGGATTTGTCTGAGCAATTTCTAGGATTCAACACAATGGGAGGGAGAGGGGAAGAGGGAGGGAGGGAAGGAGAAAGAGGGGAAGAGAGAGAGGGGGAGAGAGGGAGAAAGGGAGAGAGGGAGAAGGAGAGAGAGGGGAGGAGAGAGGGAGATGGAGAATGGGAGAGGGAGAGGGAGAGAGGGAGGGAGGGAGGGAGAAAGAGGGGGAGAGAGAGAGAGGGAGAGAGGGAGAAAGGAAGAGAGGGAGAAGGAGAGAGAGGGGAGGAGAGAGGGAGATGGAGAATGGGAGAGGGAGAGGGAGAGAGGGAGGGAGGGAGGGAGAAAGAGGGGAAGAGAGAGAGAGGGAGAGAGGGAGAAAGGGAGAGAGGGAGAAGGAGAGAGAGGGGAGGAGAGAGGGAGATAGAGAGTGGGAGAGGGAGAGAGGAAGAGGGAGAGAGAGAGAGAAAGAGAAAGAGAAAAAGAGAGAGAAAGAGAAAGAGAGATGCCTACCTCCACAATTGCCATACTGACTTTCTCTTCTTTGTGTTCCACATGAATTCAATTACATTTGAGCAATTAACAGGGAGAATTTAAACATTTCTGTTTACCAATCCACTTAATAAACCTTCTGTGGTTTAATTTTTCATTTCTGAAGACTGAGAGGAAACAGAATGAATAAATTATGGAGGTCTTTCCACCGTTTTTGGCTGTTCGAGCATCTCTGTTGCACAACTATACTAAAAGCATTAGTGAGAAGGAAATCCCCCTCACTAGTTTGGCTGTGTTTCTTCTGAATTTGCCAGCACTGTCCTGTGCTGTATCAGAGCTTTAGGTTTCCTAAACTGGGTTTTTCAGTCGCTTAAGTCATTGGGAATTTACTTGATAGCTTAATAAACGTGTATAAGGATTTAAGATAGATCCATAGTCTGTTCGTCTGCTTCACCATTTCTGCAAGGTTTTGTGGCCTCCAAGGTCGTGCTCATTGAAAACTAAGGATGGGCCTGGTTTTGCCACAATGTTGTGAGGCTTCTTTTGGAACTTCGGAATTGTCTTACTTCCTCTCGAGGAAACCTAGCAAAGACAACTTTTTCTGGAGTCACAAAGTAGACAACGAGGATACTGAAGTGGGAATTATAACTTCAGCCATTCAGTATTGTCTTGTAGAGATAATGAATGGGTTCCTATCATCCACAAATGGCCCAATTTCATTTTTTAAGCTAATACGTTGAGTAGACTTTCAGTTGCTTCGGTTTAGTTTAATTTTCAAGCACCATTTCTATCAAAAGACCCATCTAAACAAGTTGGATCTCTTTGTAATCATCTAAGACCGGGGTCTCCAACCTTGGCAACTTTAAGCCTGGCGGACTTCAACTAAAGCATAGCTGGCTGGGGAATTCTGGGAGTTGAAGTCCGCCAGGCTTAAAGTTGGAGACCCCTGTTCTAAGAAACGTACTCTCCAGCACATGACCATTTCTGATTGATGGAAGGCCCTCTCCTCAAAGAAATCCGCAGGTGAGGGAGTAAAAGAAGTGAAGTTGCAGCCACACTTTCATAACCCCTATTCACTCTTTACAACACACACGTTACATTGCTCCAATCAGAGATGGTATTTAGCCAGTTCAGACTGGTTTGCCCGAACTGGTAGCGGAAATCACAGGTGGGCCCGCCCCACCCTCTTCGGCTCTATGCCATCCTATTTAGGCACATTTTTGAGGCTGGGTGCATGCACGGAACGCAGGCGTGCGTGTAAGGCGTGCGTGTAAACACACACAAAGCAAGAATGCATGCATGGGGCAAACCAGTAGTAACATAAAGTGAAACCCATCGCTGGCTCCAATGATGTAGAATCCCTAAACAGCAACTAAGGTGTTTGATCCAGGTTGCCTTACTGAGGATCTTGGATGCCTTCCTAATTTTTTTTGAATTGAGAGAAGGAAGGGAAGCACTGCAGAATTCTGCTGCTTTTATAAATAAATCCCTGGAGGAACGAATGCCATTTGGTGACATTTGTGCTGCAAATTGAAAATTCAGGTTTCTCCCGATGCATTTATAATCAGCAGTTCCATTCCTCCTGGCATCTGGGTTAACTTATCACCCAGACATCAGTGTAATCTGGGTGTTCGCTAGCCTATTGAACTTCTGTGCTGCATTCTTGAAGGTTATTAATTCCTGATCAATAGCAAAAGTCACAGCCCTTTTTCTCCTGCTGTTCCGCCCTCCACCTTTCCATCAGCAGTTTTCTACCCTGTCACAAACTCATTTGCTAACTACATTGTCTTACAACGTTCCTCTTTTGGTCCAGCAGATTTCTCTGTATTTCTGCATCATTTATAGAAGACCAGAAAGCACCAGAGTGATTTGCATCCAATAAATTGAAAAGAATAAAGATGAACATAGGCAGATTAATCAATCTTGGAAAGTAATACTGCATACGGACCAATGGGGCCAGATAGCATGGATATAGACAACAATATTGTGCTTTCTGTAGAATCCTTTAGCGCTCTCTGAGCTGGGTTCTTTTCTTCCAAATGTTTCATTACCCAACTAAGTATCATCATCAGTGCTAAACGAGAGAAGGGTTTGTTCTCTTTTTATGTTCTGTCCCCGCTCCCCAGGAATACACCCAATTCAGACAGTCGGAGGTTAAAATAAGCTGGCAGGCAACCAAGTAGTCTGATAAGAAGCTTGGCAGCAATCCCAGAAGCTGCGTGCCAAAACCTTTATTAACGTAACAGAAAAATACACATCACAAGTGTCCAGAATAGCCAAAGCTGAGATGCAGGAATATTTGTTTTTGTTCATCACAAAAGTGCAGGCTGACTCACTCTCTTTTATAGGCTGTGGGGTGTGGTCCAGTGAGTCAGCTAATCACGAGCATGCCGTGCCTTCTGTTGGGCACGTTTCTCCCTGCGTCGCTGGCGAGGATCCAGCCAGCACTTATCTCCCTCATCGCTGTCCACCTGTGGCTGCGGGGATGTGCTTGGCTCTGGGCTTATCTCTTGCTCTTCGGTGTCCTACAGAGGCATTGCCAGAGAGGAGGGTCCTGGAGAGGGAGGTCTTGCCAATTCCTCCCTTTCACTCTCGGAGTCCTCTCCTGACAATGACACAGGCTCAGGCAACGGAGCCACAACATTTTATGTATTGGTGGCTTGCCCTGTCAGTGGGGGTGTTCTTGGTGGTTCCTTGATTCGGCTGTTGTTTACACTAACTTGTTTGTCTGGTATTGCTTTCTAGATAGGCTTCCAAAGGTTGATTGGTTGTGATTATATATTATCAAGTCAATACCAGTTCTGAGTGACTATATGGATTTTCTCCAGGAGGAACTGGACTGACCTGGTTTCTTTAGGTCTTTCTGTTCCAAGGATGTGAGAGAGAATGTGTGTGTGAGAGAGATCAACACACAAAGTGAGTCTAGATTATGCCGAGTTTTGGAGTGAATTGATTCTTCATTCACTGTACAATAAACAGGCTTAGCAATGATTGGTCTTAGATACAGGATATCAAAGAATCCTGCCCCTTACTGGATATAACAGCTATCCAACTCAGGTTGGACATGTATTCATTTTCTCATATTATTGGCCTCCCATCTTTTTCTCCAGCTGTTCAAGGCAACTTAAATGGAAATTTCTTTTTATTTTATATTCACCACAATGGTAAGATGGGCTTGAGAAATGTATTAGCCTAAATCACTCAGAGAGTTTTCATGGATAACACTGGATCTGAACTGAGGAATTAATTAATCTAGTACCTTGTCCCCTGCACTCTGGATCTTAGCGTACCTGTTACAGGTAGTCCTCCATTTACGACCTCAACTGAGCCCAAAATTTCTGGCATTTCTAAAGTGAGCTTTTCCTCATTTTATGACCTTCCTTGCCATAGTTGTTAAGTGAATTACTGCAGTTGATAAGTTAGTAGCCTGGTTGTTAAGCAAATCTGGCTTCCCCATTGGCTTTGCTTGTCAGAAGGTTGCAAAAGTCACATGACCTTGGGACACAGTAATGGTCATAAGTATGAACCAGTTGCCAGGCATCTGAATTTTGATCACACAACCATGCAGATAACACAAACTGTGAAAAATGGTCATGTCACTTTTTGCACTGCCGTTGTAACTCTGAACGGTCACTAAATGAACTGTTGTAAACTGAGATCTGTCTGTACAAGGCCCCTGCAATAAACCCAAGAAGGTTGGGGTAATTTCTGTACACATTAGAATTTACTTTCTAACTCATAGCAATGAGTTTTGTAGGTTGAGCTGCTGTGACAAGTTCAATCATCTCATGTGGTGTCTAGATTTCTGGCAGGAAGGAAAATATTGGGTAGGAGTCAAAACTCACAAAGGGCAGGCTAAGAATCTAGAAAGGGCACCAGCTATGATGTAGGGAAGAGAAGACCCCAGAAGAGCTAGAAACCAGGAGGATGAGGGAAAACTCCATTGTACTTCAAATAACAGAATAAGAAAGATAGATGAGAAGAAAAGGATGGTGGAGCTGTAGACAGAGAGCAGAAGTAGAGAATTAAGAGAATGGAAAGTTTCGTAAGTACAGTAGTGGCCAAAATCATGGAAACCTTTTGGGGAAAGTATGTTTTTGAGGTTTTATGGCTAATAACACCACTTTTTTTTGGAGTTTCAAGATAATCCTATTCCACTGCTGGAATGGCCTGGGAATAGCCCAGACCTTAACCAATTAAAAATCTATGGAGCCAACTAAAGAAATTTGTTAGTCAGAAGCAACCCAGCAATAAAACCCAGTTAATAGAAGCCATCATTCAATCTTGGTTCCACATTATAACAGCTGCAGTACTGAAAGACTTGGTTCACTCCATGGGAAGACGTTGTAAGGCCGTAATTCATGCTAAAGATTACTTAACTAAGTATTAACTGATATGGTGATAATTTTTGTATATCTCATTTTTTCTATGGAGATCATTTTTGTATATCTTGTTTTTTTCTACGTGTTTCACTTTTCTTCTTTATATTGTAACTTCTAATAGCAAATCCTTCGTAAACGTTATTGCATTACATTCTTGATTAAATTATCTTTCCATTGATATATAATTTTATGGTACTATTCCTCCCCAAAAGTGGTATTATTAGCTAGTTTTAGAAAATACACTTTTCTGAAAAGGTTTCCACAATTTTGGCCACTACTGTATTTCATCCAACTCCTAAAGACTTCAAAGACATGTCCATTCAGGTAGTCCATGACCTAAAACCATTTATTTAGGGTCCATTCAAGGCTGTAATGAAAACAGTGACTTATTTATTGGTTCGATTTATATGCCGCCCTTCTCCGGAGACCCAGGGCAGCTTACAATACGTTAAGCAATAGCCTTCATACTTTTGTATATACCTGCTTAGTAGGGCTTTTGCCCCCCGCCCTCCAAGCGGTGTTCTTTTTTTATATATACAAAGTCATTTTATTGCCCCCCACAATCCGGGTCCTCATTTTACCTACCTCAGAAAGATGGAAGGCTGAGTCAACCTTGAGCCTGGTGAGATTTGAACCTGAAGTAATTGCAGGCAGCTGGCGGCTAAATGCTATTTAACAACGCTTTAGTCTGCTGCTCCACCAAGGCTCCTGACTGTTTTTCACTTATGATAGCTGCAGCATCTCCATGGTCACATGATTAAACTTTGGATACTTGCCAACCAGTTCATATTTATGACACTTGCGGTGTCCTGGGGTCATGTGATCCCCTTTTGCGACCTTTTGACAAGCAATGTCAATGGGGAAGCCAAATTCACTTAACAACCATATTACTAACATAACAACTGCAGTGATTCCCTTAACAATCATGGCAAAAAAAAAGGTTGTAAAATGGGGAGCAAAATTCATTTAACAGCTTTCTCACTTAGCAATAGAAATGTTGGACTCAATTATGGACATAAGTAGAGGACTACCTAGATACATATAGATTAACAAGTAGTCCATCTTTCAGTGGTGGTGCTTTAAACAAAATTTTCAGTATTTTCCTGCATATCATAGTCAAAGGTGGAACCTATAGTCTTTGGATTAATAAGCAAAGAAGCTTCTTGGATCAAAATATGATTCATTGCTTCCAACATATTGTGGTGGGAGGAGTTCCCATATTCAATTATATGCAAATTCAGTCGATAGCTTAATCAACTAAAGCTGATCCACTCAATCCATCAAAGTGTCCTTAATCAAGTCTCAATTTTCACAGAGCAATATTAGTCAAGTATGCCACTGTCTCTTTACATATTTTCTTTTTTTAAAAAAAATGTTTTCTTTGTTTAGTTTTTAAAAACCATCCTATTCCTTACCTGGAGGCTTTCTGTGATGAGTAGAGCAATCTCTTTTGTACATTTACACTGGAAGTGGTATTCACTTACTTTCCCTACCGGTTTGCAAATGTGAGCGTGCGCTGGCTTGCTTCGCTTACACGCACCTCGTCCACGCATGCGCCTGGCCTTCCACGAATGTGCTTTGCTGGCACACACACTTTCCGTGCAAGCACCGGACACAAAAACATGCCTAAATAGGATAGCATAGAGCTGGGGGCGGGAGGGCAGGGGGGGAGGGGGCAGGCCGACCCGTGAATTTTGCTATTGGTTCAGGTGAATCAGTCTGAACCGGCTGAATATCACCTCTCATCTACACATTGACTGGGATTTCAGATCACCAGGATTCTCTTGCCAAAACATGCTGTCGATGGCGCGCCCTAACAGATCAGCCAGCTATGCCAAATAGCTCCTGAATTTGTGCTGAGATTATAGGTAGTCCTCGACTTATGGTCACAATTCAGCCCAAAATTTCTGTTCTGCTATGCAGTTATAAAGTGAGTTTTGTTCCATTTTTAATCCAGTTGTTGTTATTATTATTATTATTATTATTATTATTATTATTATTATTATTATTATTATTATTATTATTATTATTATTATTTGCTAGGGCTGCTAAGTGAATTACTGCAGTTTTTAAGTGAATGATGCAGTCATTAAGTGAATCTGGCTTCCCTCATTGACTTTGCTTGTCAGAAGCCATTGGGGAAGGCTACAAATTCTGATCACATGACCCTGGAACAATGCAACCCGTGGCGGTTCGGACTAGTTTGGGAGAACAGGTAGCGGAAATTGTGGGTGGGCCTGCCCACCCACCCACCCCGGGGCTGTGCTGTCTTATTCAGCCACGTTTTCGAGACTGGGCACATGTGCAGAAGGCTGGCAGCATGCACGGAAGCAGGGGTGGGTTCTGAATTTTTTTACTACCGGTTCTGTGGGCGTGGCTTATTTTGTGGGCATGGCTTGATGGTCATGTGACAATTCTTTAGGATTTAGCAGAGGTACTGGTCTACCAGGCTTTTAACTGCTTGCAGAGCTGTACCGATCTACTCATTTATTTTTGCAGGCACTGGTCTACCCATTTGTTTTCTTTTAACACTGATCAGCTGTAGGGCGGCCCTTTGAAGCCCCGCGGCAAGAGCTTAAACGGTTTTTCTTCCCTCTAGCCATCAGCTGGGACTCAGGAGGCAGCAATAGATTGGGGGTAGGGCCAAATAAAAGGTAAGAATAACGCACGGGGGCACGGGGGGCAGAACCAGTTTGGTGACATCATATCGTCCCCATTACCAGCTTGGGAGAACCAGGCCAAACTGGGAATAACCCACCACTGCACGGAAGGTGCGAGTGTGTATGAAATGAGCGTACACATGTGGAGTGAACCGGTGGTAAAAATATATGCAATCCACTTCTGAATGCAACTGTCATAAATACTTGCCAGTTGCCAAGTGCTCAAATTTTGATCACATGACCATGGATATACTGCAATGGTCATGTGAAAACCGGTTATAAGTCACATTTTTCAGTGCCATTGTAACTTTGAACAGTCACTAAGCAAATGGACAAATGGACAGCCCAAAACAGATACAGGTAGTCAAGGACTACCTGTATCTGTTTTGGGCTGTCACCAGTGGAGTCTTTTTTTTTTTAATGCACTTATAAGATCAAGAGTTTTTCTCCCGAAGTAAGATTTTGCAGCCACAGATGTCTCAGAATTATTATTGATGGATTTCGATGTAGTCCTCCTTTCTTTTTTCATATCTATTTCATTTGTGTTTAATTGTTTCTCTTCTTTCTGTCTTGACATATTTGATCTTCTGGTAACGGCTAAAACTACTATTTAGTCAGTGAGTAATTGCTAGTGTGTGGTTAATTAGTTGAGTTAATCAGTAATGTTTAATTGCTGTGGGAAAATAAGCAAGCAGTAACCCTGGCCTCTGCGTGGACGGGCTACCAGCAAGGAGGTCAGCCAAAGATAATTCATAAGACCGGAGAACCCCCTTGTAGTAAAGAGAAGGGCAGATGTAGCTGTCACCCTTTGATGTTTTACAGATGCTCCATGGATGTGTAGGTGTTTTAAACACCTATCGCTAACCTCTATCTCTAAACTGTAAGAAAGCTATTTTTGCAGCCTCATTTGTCTTGATTGCTAACAAGTTTAGATATACAAAGAAAAGCCTCTCCATTACGGCTTATTTACATCATCATGATTTCTACTGTACATATGATGGTTTGTCAGCCTTACTAGATTAGATCAGCCAAGGAACATGAGCAGATGAGCTAATTCAACTTCACTGAAAAGCAAATTGACAGAATCTTGCAAGTGGGAAACTCCATTTCTCCCTGTCTCCTTTACAGCTGAAGAAAATATAGAGGGTCTTTTGTGAGCCCCTTGCCCTGACCACTATCCAGGCTGTGCTGTCTCTCAAAAGAAACCATGGGATGATTTTAAATTCACTCAAAGAGAAAACTAACTCTGGGGCAGGAGGAGATGCTGGGTACAATTCGCCATGACCAACCTGCCACAAGCCTCTTGCTGTGGCCAACTGTGGGGCAACTTGTCATGGAATATCCCACGGAAATGTGGGATAACTCAATGCGATGTTACCCACCACTGTTTCTTTGATATGATTTCTATCGACAAAAATGGACATTATGTTGAAGAAACAGTGACAGATAACATTTATAGTGTTAAGTTATCCCGCATGGAATTTTCTGTGGCGAGTTGTCCTACGACAAGTTGGCCACGGCCATCTATCCTGCGGTGAGTTGGCTGCAGAGACTCCAGTTTACCCAGTGTGAAGAGGAAACATGCCAGCAATTTGGGGAGAGGCATCAAGCTGGCCACACCCACACAGTTGGCCATGCCCACCTGTTCCCCCTCCCCCCCAGGTCAACCACAGCCCTGATGCAGCCCACAATGAAACTGAGTTTGACACCTGTGCTCTAAAGAGCAAGGGCAAATTTAAATGTAAGCCAGCCCTCTTGCATGAAAAGATTTTGGAAAACACAGCCACGCCAGAGATGGAGGTGTTGCTTTCGTCTAGAACTCTGTCACTGGAACAGCCTGTAGCTAGTGCTTCAATATCTGAGCAAACCTTATTATCGGTTGAATTTCTCTCTTAAGTCTTCAGTGATTCAGTCAAGTGCTAGAGTCTGTCCTTTATAAAGTCCCTTTATTAGATTATGCCAGGGTGCGTTCTTAATGGAGATCAGATTATTATGAAGACAAGAAAAGAATATTTCTAATGTGAGTTTAGGCTGCTAACAGACTTTCAGGTTTTTATACAAATGCAATGGAATTAGCAGAGTTGGACATGATCATGCCACAGCTTCACAAATACTTGACGTATGGAGGTAGGGGAAAACTTGCCAGAAAGAAAAATATTAATTATTTTGGGAGGTAGTTTCCATCCAGATTAGAATATTGCAATATGTGGTTGGCTCTCTGAAGACCATCTGAAAATGTTCATTGATCCAAAATATGGCCACCAGCATTTGAATGGCTTTGCAAGAGATCTGGCACAAATATTCCTTTACTTCCTCTGACCATAGAATGCAAGTAGTCCTTAACTTACAACATTTAGTGACTGAAAAAAGTGACATGATTGTTTTTCAGAATTATAAACATTGCAGCATCCCATGGCCACGTGATAAAAATTCAGGCACTTAGCAATTGAGTCACGTTTATGACTATCCAGTGTCCCAGGGTCATGTGATCCAGAGGTGGGTTTCAGCAGGTTCTGACCAGTTCTGGAGAACCGGTAGCAGAAATTTTGAGTAATTCAGAGAACCAGTAGTAAAAATTCTGACTGGTCCCGCCCACATCTATTCTCTGCCTCCTGAGTCCCAGCTGATCGGGAGGAAATGGGGATTTTGCAATAACCTTCCCCTGGAGTGGGGAGGGAATGGAGATTTTACAGTATCCTTCCCTCACTTAACAACTGCAGTGATTTGTTTAACACATGTGGCAAGAAAGGTGAGATGGTCCCTCATGTCATGCAGTGCTTTAAAGGTGATCATTAACACATTGAATTGCACCCGGAAACAGACCAGCAGCCACTGTAGCTCAACCATAGGGCATTGCACACCAGAATAACTAGACACAAAGGCAGTTTTTTCCCCCATACCATCATTCTGCTACACAACTAATTCCCAAAACACTTCCAAGTTATCTATTAAGGCTGTATTACTATTATTCTTCCCATCTTTCTTATTACTTATCTCTTTATCATCTTACGACTATAACTTTGTTGCTTATATCTTATGATTTCTATTATTTTATTTAGTATCCTAGTATGATTTATGCTGATTGCT
Organism: Coluber constrictor foxii; assembly: GCA_038048745.1. Taxonomy (NCBI): domain Eukaryota; kingdom Metazoa; phylum Chordata; class Lepidosauria; order Squamata; family Colubridae; genus Coluber; species Coluber constrictor. The sequence goes on along the minus strand of CM075961.1, from coordinate 163,921,386 downwards.
TATTTAGTATCTTACGACTATCAGTAAGTGATGTATCTTATCATTTCTGATGAATGTATTTTATGATTATCATCAAGATTTATCACTTATTGCTTGTATGTACACTGAGAACTTATGCACCGGAGACAAATTCCTTGTGTGTCAAATCACACTTGGCCAATAAAGAATTCCATCCCATCCCATCCAATCCCATCCCACCCCACCCCACCCCACTCTATATAATTCATCTTTATTGTAAAGCAAATTACAATTTTCCCCCTGTCTCCTATACAGCTAGAGAAACTAGGGAGTGTTTCTTCCGAACCTCTTTCTCCACCCAATATCAGCTTTAGGAAGCTTTATGGGAACTGAAAATATATTTTCAGTTTTACAAAAAAATATATTTTACAAGAAGAGTCCTCCATTCCTCTAACCACAATAAAATACCTTATGCCACCAGACTCCAAATTTTGGGCTTAGACAATTTAGAACTACAAGGACTTCAGTCTGACCTAAGCATAGTACATGAAATTATTTGCCACAATGTCCTTCCTGTCAACGACTACTTCAGCTTCAACCACAACAATACACGAGCAAATAATAGATACAAACTCAAGGTAAATCGCTCCAAACTCGATTGCAGAAAATATGACTTCAGTAACAGAGTGATCAATGCCTGGAATGCACTACCTGACTCTGTAGTTTCTTCCCCCAACCCCCAAAACTTTAACCTTAGACTGTCTACTGTTGACCTCACCCCCATTCCTAAGAGGTCTGTAGGGGGCGTGCAAAAGTGCACCAGCGTGCCTACCATCCCTGTCCTAATATTCTTTTTACTTACTCTTTTCATGTTTTCAAATTACGTTTCTGCTTTTACCTGTTATCTTATATATGCTTGACAAATAAACTTATAATTATGAGTATGAAAATAGTGGGTGGGCTGAGCTGCCCACTCGACCTCAGAGCACTGTGCTATTTATAAAGGGAGTCAAGAAAAAGAATCTGTAATTGTTCAGACTTAGCACGAGTAAGGCAGTGGCAGTGATTTTCAGAAGCTTTCCATCCATCTACAATCATTTTTGACTCTCAGTGGGGTTGTGTTTTGCCAGAGAGAGCAAGTTCACAAACCACGATTCTTCTGGAGAAGCCAACGAAGGCTCTAACGAGAGGAGCTTTCGTTGAGCCCCAGCTGGTACACCAGCTGCAACCTCTCCTGATCCAGGATGCTCTGAGGACAATTACTTAGATCCCTGTTATCTCCTGATTAGAGTTCTGGGATTTGCCCTGCAGGAAGCTACCTTTGACCACCACCTGAAGACCAGCTGATCCAGAAAATGCGGCATCCTGGATGCTCATTGGCCAGTTTAGAGCCGTCATTGCAAGAGATACGGCTGGATCGTTACTATAAATATGGTCACGGCTGTGTAGAAAGTAAAGATGATGATGAGGCAGATTTGTCATCAATGTGATAAAAGGGAAACGTTGCTGAAATCCAAATGAGGTGGAAGAATTACAGAAACATCTAAGGTAGACCCTCTCCCGATTCACAATCAATCAATCAATCAATCCACATGTATGTAAGACGAAGGAAAGGAAGCACCATCAGACCATTGAGATTAGGTTACTCTGGTCAGTTGAAATACAGGTAGTCCTTGACTTACAACCACAACAGAGCCTAAGCGAGACATTCGTTCAGTGAGTTCCGCCCTGTTTTGCAAGCTTCCTAGCCAAAGTTGTTAAGTGAATCACTGCAGTTGTTGTGTTAGTAACACGGTTGTTAAGTGAACCTGGCTTCCACGTTGACTTTGCTTGTCTAGAAGGTTGCAAAAGGTGATCGCGTGACCCTCCCCTCCCCCCCTCCCAGGGACACTGCAGCCGTCATAAATATGAACCAGTCGCCCAAGCAGGTAATTTTGATCATGTGGCCGCGGGGAATGTTGCAAAGGTTCCAAGTGGGGAAAAACAGCCATATCAATTTTTTCAGTGCCGCTGTAACTTTGAACGGTCACTAAATGAACTGTTGCAAATCGAGGACTAGTAGTTTTTAATCCTCCCTGGAGTTTTTTTCTTGATCTAAACCAACTTGCAGAACTAACAGGATAACCTGGATATCTTCAAGGCTACCTTTCCTAATAAAACTCCACCTGCTCAACCCAGATGGCTGAGATAGTCCTCAATTTATAACCACAGCTGGAGCCAGAATTTAGACTGCTAAGCAACTGTGGTTGTTAATTGCCTCTCCCCTGATTTTATGGCTTTTTTGTAAGAGTTGCAGTTGTTAAGTGAATCATGCAGTCATTAAATGAATCCGGCTTCCCGTTGACTTGTTTGTCAGTAGCCTGCTGGGAAGGTCCGAAATAGGGATCACATGACCCTGGGAGGCGGTAACCAATGTAAAACACATGTGGTTGTCAAGGATCCAAATTCTGATCACGTGACCACAGAGATGCTGCAATGATCAAAAGTCACTTTTTTCAGAGCTTTGAATGATCACTAAACAAATGATGATTAAGTGAACGACAGCCTGTACTGAGGGTACCCCTTCTCACAGAAGGAATCTTAATATATGACTCCCCTCCAGTGGTGGGTTTCAAATTTTTTTACTACCAGTTCTGTGGGCGTGGCTTGGTGGGCATGGCCTGGTGGGCATGGCAGGGGAAGGATACTGTAAAATCTCCATCCCCGCCCCACTCCAGGGGAAGGATACTGCAAAATCCCCATTTCCTCCCAATCAGCTGGGACTTGGGAGGCAGAGAATAGATGGGGGCGGGGGCCAGTCAGAATTTTTACTACCGGTTCTCCGAACTACTCAAAATTTCTGCTACTGGTTCTCCAGAACTGGTCAGAACCTGCTGAAACCCACCTCTGCTCCCCTCCTAGGGCAGGGGTCTTCACTAGCTGAAGAACTCTGGGAGTTGAAGTCCACAAGTCTTAAAGTTGCCAAGGTTGGAGACCCCTGTCCTAGGGGACAAGAGGACAGGACAGTCTCTATTCTTATAGCTTTTCAGAGACTGATAACAACTTTGTTTTTCCAGGAGAGCTTTGAGAATTGATTGTGGTAGCTAAAAGAGTGTGTGTGTGTGTGTGTGTGTGTGTGTGTGTGTGTGTGTGCGTGTGTGCCTGTGTGTGTTCTTAGTCATTATAATATTGTTATTGTTTTTAAAATGTAATTTTATTTTATTGCTATTTCAGTATCTCTAAATCACCTGCTGCGCGTGAGAATTGAGGCAGCAGATAAATTGCATAACTAAAGTGCATAAATGAATAGGATGTCTAAGTAAATAGGTTTGCCAGCTACCTGCAGATGTCATTTGCTGACAATGACCATGGCAAGCTGAAAGAAACAGCAGAAACTGGGTGGGAGGAAAGGGGAAAAAAACCCAGTTAGCACCTTAGAATGGCAGCCAATTTAAAATGGTTTAAATTGAGTAATCATCTACCACTTAACTGGTAAAATTTATGTACTACCCAAGCTGGCATAAATGCCTTTTTTTTTTGATGGATGGATGGAAGGTTGTAAACAATAAATTACAATTTCATAATCCCAAAGCCAGCAAGCTTCATTAGAAGAAAAGGCTGTTTTTAATCTTTTCTATCTCCCATTACCCTTGAGCCAAAGTATTTGAAAATATAAATACATTACTGTTCATTCAGAGTTCTACAGATTACCAATCAATCACCTTTGTGCTGTACGATTGATCCATAGAGGCTTCTGTATTTTCAAATTTTCTTTTATTTATTTATTTTTAATTTTTTAAAACCTTTATTGTTAAAACAAAAGTTGGATATGGTGGAACCGTCTTGGTGATTTCTCCGCCATACAAAATATAGCATAAGTTTCTTATATCTTCAATATACATTGCTATTTATTAATTCTATACACGTACTTAACTTCTTTTACATGTTTACAGATATATACTACATTACATATATTGCATCTTGTTTTGATCTATACATCCTTGTTCATATCTGTTCCGACTTCCATTCCTTAAGTCTAACCATTGATAAAATTTATTCCAAATCTCATAGTATTCTGTCTCTCCTTTATTTTTCAGTTCTAATGTCAGTCTATCATTTTCTGCACATTCAAGTACTTTATTATTTCCCATTTCTTTCAGTATGTTTTCCCTCTTCCATTTTTTGGGCATTAACTATTCATGCTGCTGTTATGATACGCAGTGTTAAATATGTTAACCCTTTACTTAAACCTTCTTCTGTAATTCCTAATAGAAATCGTTCTGGTTTGAGTTCCATTTTCTGTCCTGTCATTTCTTCTAACCACATTTGTATTTTCAAATTTACAAAGAAAGCAGGAATTAATTCCATATCGTTTTTTCCCTATTCAGAATTTTATGGAACTGATACCCCTGGAGTATCCAAGAGATGTATTTTAAAATAAGTCAAAATAAATCAAAATGATGTGATTAAAGTTCTACCTTTTTTGTCTGTTTGTTTTTTATTTGACACGCACACACAAAAAGCAGACAACATTTTTCTCACAACCACTGGTGGCTTCAAGTGTTGAACAGGTAATCCTGTTGATTACAAACAACATTAAGTCAACGATGATCAGAATTTCTTTCACTAAGTAAGGAAGTTCTTAAACTAGTCGCGCCCAATTTTATGACCTTGCTGCTATGGTTGTTATCTGAAGCACTAAGTTGCTTTGTGAATCATATGGTCATTAACTGAATCCTGTTCCCCTAATTGACTTTGGTTGAAAGATGGTCACATGCCCCTGAGATGCTGCAAACAGTTACCAAGTGCCTGAATTTGGTTCACGTGGCTGAATTTTGCTCACTTATGACAATCATAAGTGGAAGGATCTGGTCATAAAGTCATTTTTTCAGTGTAGTTGTAAATTTCAAACAGTTGCTAAACAAATGGTTGCATGTCGAGGACTAGCTGTATCTTCCCTGTCCAAAATTTGAATATTATTGTCCTCAAAAGAATGTCCTTTTTCTTTTAAATGAAGGTGCACTGGCAGTTCTGGTCCTGTGGTGTTGCTATCCTTTGTGTAAAGGCTGTTTGTTTTCTCCAATGTAGAACCAGGGGTGAAATGCTCCCGATTTGCACCGGATTGCCTGATCCGGTAGCGATGGAGACAGGTGGTTCGGAGAACTGGTAGCAAAAATCCCTACCCCACCCTCTCCCCACCCCTTGCGCAGCTGAGCCGCACAATAATCAGAGGCTTTTTTTTAACTTTTAAAAAAGCATTTTTTTCTACAACCCTTTCGTCCGAAAGGGTTTTTTTTCCTTTTAAATGCCTCTGATGATCCAAGATGAGTTGCCTGATCGGCAGAGGCATTTAAAAGAAAAAAACCCCTTTTTTCCTTTTAAATGCCTCTGACGATCCTAGCTGAGTTGCCTGATCGGCAGAGGCTTTTTTAAAAACTCAGCTGGGATCGTCAGAGGCATTTAAAAGAAAAAAACCCCTTTTTTTCTTTTAAATGCCTCTGACGATCCAAGTTTTTTAAAAACTCAGGTGGGATCGTCAGGGGGATTTAAAAGAAAAAAACCCCTTTTTTTCTTTTAAATGCCTCTGACGATCCCAGCTGAGTTGCCTGATCGGCAGAGGCTTTTTTTAAAAAGCCTCTGCCGATCAGGCAACTCAGCTGGGATCGTCAGAGTCTTTTGAAAGCATTTTTTTTTACAACCTCTTCGCCAAAGAAGTTGTAGAAAAAATGCTTTTAAAAGTAAAAAAAAAAAGGCCACACCCACCCAGCCACATTCCCCCCCAAGCCACACCCACAGAACTGGTAGTAACAAATTTTACTAACAAACTCTGAACCCTTCTCACTGCACTGGACTGCATACCCCGGAAGCTTTTGTCATTCTACCCTACAACAATAAACTAGTGACTTCTTAACCTTGCCTACCTCCAACAACCTGCCCTTGTAAAGCTTGACATCCGGGTACCTGTACAACCAGGTGTTCCACCTGAATTAACTCAACCTTCTACGTTGGTCAGGAGAAGGTCCTTGTAGTTCCCTACTGCTGTGGGATGGGGACAGCTAAAGCCAAAAGATTGTGCTTCTAAGCGACAATCACACTCTTTAGACATTCTTCGGATTTTATGATTTAATTATCAAATGGCATTTTTAGCCGGACTGTGAATGTTTCAGGGTTTTTTTCTCCCCCCCACATCATGTGAGTCACCAGACTGTGGCAGAATATACATGCAATAAATAAATCAATGAATAAATCCATCTTGCTTTCCCAATGATAGTGGAAGGTCAGTGACATGGAGAAATGCTGACTAATGTTCTTCCATTGAAATTTCGAAAAGTAATTTCTCAGCAAGGTCAGCTTTGAATTAAAAAGACTAAACCTAGCATTTTTGGATCTAGCTTGGTCTAGGATAGTCACAGCTCCCCAGCTGAAACCAAGACCGAGTTTCTGCCTGTGGGGTGAGATTAAGAAGTTGTGTATTCTGACTGCTAGTTGGTGTTCAAGAATATGCTGTGCCAATCACTACCACTGTTTCAAATGGAAAACTGTACCCCAATGAAGACCCCACTAAGGTGAAAACTATACCGCCACCAATTGTAGGGCTAGTTATAGTATATAAACAGGAAGTAAACTCCATTCTCACTAACACTGATGACGTTCCCAAGTTGGGTAATGAAACATCTACAAGAAAGCAAACCTCATAGTTCACTCCCGTGCTACAGACATTCCTTCCTTTTGGAAGGTTTCTGTTCAACCTGAGGGGTGAGGAATTATTAAATTTGTTTATACTTGTGAGGAAGATTGAAAATCAGTTCTTTGTGTATGTCTTTTCTTTCTTTCTTTCTATCCTGTCTTTATTTTTTTAATAAATAAATAACCCAAGATGGCAAACAAATGCAATACTTCTTCCTTCTCCTATTTTCTCTACAACAACAAGTCCGTAAACTGGATTGGTCTGAGAAAGAGGCCCAAAATCACCAAACTGGCTTTCATGCCTAACGTGGGATTAGAACTCACCATCTCCTGGTCATTGGCTCAAAGTCACCCAGCTGGCTTTCATGCCTAAGGCGGGACTAGAACTCAGAGTATCCTGTGATTGGCCAAAGTCACCCAGCTGGCTTTCATGCCTAAGGCGGGACTAGAACTCAGAGTATCCTGTGATTGGCCAAAGTCACCCAGCTGGCTTTCATGCCTAAGGCGGGACTAGAACTCAGAGTATCCTGTGATTGGCCAAAGTCACCCAGCTGGCTTTCATGCCTAAGGCGGGACTAGAACTCAGAGTATCTTGGCTTCTAGCTTGGTGCTTTAACCAAATCCACTCTTTATACTACTTTATTTTTCTTTATCATCTCTTCCCCCCCCCCTTTTTTATTGTTTCTTCCCATTCTCTTCTCTTTATCCAAGTTTAAAGTGTACTAGATTTTACTACTGTGATTAAAATTCTTAATAAAAATTCTGTTCAAATATAACCCTAGAAGTTCTTGGTGGTCTCCCATCCTAGTGGTAGTGAATAAATCATGCCCTACTTAAGTGTTTTCTCAGATGAACCATATTGGACTGGTTGCAACCTGCTAACTGAGGTTTCAAATTATAGGAGAAGCTATAAGAAAAGTTTTCCAGTATCTCATTCAAGATCCAGGATTTATTTAACTGTTTATTTTCTTTACACCCTGACCTCTTACCAGAACTACATATGGGGCAGCTTACTGGATTTTAAAACAATTAAAGCCATTAACAGCTAACATAATTGATTTTTTAAACAGTTAATGCAATCACAATAATTGAAAAATAATAAAATGCTGCGTAGAAGCGCACCCGATTAAATTGGATCATAAAATACACTCTTAAATAAAGTTTAAAAACATAGACAGAAGGAGCTTCTTGGATTTCCCTGGGGGGGAAGTTTTTAAGGTTTGCTGCTAAAATGTCCTTGTCTCCTTGGCAGAGTAACAGATTCAATCAGAATCTTAAATGCTCAGGAGAAAAAAAAATACTCCTTCCCAACAGTGTGCATCTAAGGCCTTTTAAAGGCAGGAACATCAAAATTGGTCTCTCTTAAAATGCTGGCTGATACATATATTTTACACAAAACATATTTTACACATTAAATTCTTAAGTCTATTTTACAGTTACTTATTTATATCCCACCTTTATTATTTTTACAAACAATCCTAATACCTAACCCTCCTCCTCGTTTCCCACAACAACCCTTTGATGGCTGAGAGGGGTTGGCGGCCAAGGTCATCCAGATGGTTTACTTAAGGCTGGGCTAAAACCCACTGTCTCTTGGTGATTGGCTCAATATCACCCAGCGGGTTTTCCTACTTAAAGCGGGATTAGAACTAACTGTCTTTTGGTGATTGGCCCGATATCATCCAGTCAGTTTTCATGCTGAAGACGGGACTAGAACTCAGTGACTCCCAGCGATTGGCTCAAAGTCACCAGCTTTAGCTTTCACGTCTAAGGTGGGACTTCAACTTGCAGTCTCACACTTTCTAGCCTGGTACCCAGGGATGGGTTCTACTTACCTTTACTACTGGTTCGCAACGGGGCTGTGTGGATGCGCAGAAGCATTTTCATGAGGTCAGGGTCAGTGGGCGGGGCCTCCTGGTTTTACTACCGGTTCTATAGAACCAGTGCGAACTGGGGGCAACCCACCACTGCTGGTACCTTAACCACTAGGCAGTTGACAGAACAATTCATCAGTGGAACTGCTTGCCTCCAGAAGTTGTGGGTGTTCCAACACTGGAAGTTTTTCAGAAGAGATTGGACAACCATTTGTCTGAAATGGTTGCTGCCTGAGCTGGGGGTTGGACTAGAAAATCTTTAGAGTCCCTTCTGTTATTCTGTTAGATCAAGTTGGCTCTTAGTTATTTGTGAAGATTAAAAAAAAGGAAAGGGTTTTGTTGTTGTTGTTGTTAACTGCATTTTTCTGATTACAACAAGGTACACTGTGAGTCAACAAGGATCTCCTACAGAGTCCGAATACACCAATATCTATATTTAATCTCCCAAATGCATTTTAAAAAAGTGTACAATGCACATTATAATCCCTTCTGTGGAATTTTGCACAGTTCACCATGCAAAAACAGATATGCACATAAATGCACATAGTAGGGGGAAATTGCATCTCAGATGCAATAATTTTTTCTTCAAAGCATCACAAAAATTTATTTATCTATTTATTTATTCAACATTTATATAACTGCCTATTTTATATCAAATTCTGGCTGGCTCGATCTGTCTTTTTATCCTTATTTATTTATTTAGCACATGGCATAGAGAACGTGGATAAAAGTGGCAAAAATAGATAAAAGGATCACATAATACCGTGATAGGTGCATGATGGAAATACAATATATAGTCAATTTTATCATTACATAAGAGGAGGCAGGAAAAGAGAATAATGTTTGCCTTTCACACCCACTGCCTAACTTGGAGAAAAGGCTTACAGAAAAAAATTTATTTCGAAAGTGTGGATAAAAATGGGCAACATTTTCCTGCCTTATTCATACTTCTTGAACCAAAAGCAAAGCATTTTGTAAAAACAGTAAGAGCAGAATTGTTCATTTCTAAGAAACGGGGATCTGTGGATGCATACAAAGATAGGCGCATAACTGTATGCAGATTACACGCAGCAATATATTCTATTCACAGACATGTTTATCTCTGCATGAAAACACTTGCTTAGAACACGCTACACCGCCATCTGTCAAATAAATCTGACATAATAAATATGTCATTGTACTTAACCAGCGCTAAAAAGAAATAGAGGATAAGAAGTCAAGAGATGGGTGCATTTTAAAACAAATTCACTCACATCCACCAACACATGCAGTCAAAATGGCAGGAATTAAAGCAATCAATCAAGGGGCTCTCAAAATGTCAACATCCTTGGAATAACATTTTGTTGTGAGCTATTGATTGGATCCTGCAGCACCAAACTGCAAATAGTGAATTCTGGTATTTGGAGAATAAGGTTTTATGCTGGAATAACTGAAACGAAAATCTAAGCAAGCACTTGGGGGATTTGGAGAAATCCCCAAAATTTTGACTTAATTTTATTAGGACATGGCCCATAGAAGTAATTCCTCCCTCCCTTCCTTCCTTCTTTCCCTTCTCCTCCCCTCTAAAAGACTACAATTAGAATAGAATACAATAGCAAAGTTGGAAGGGACCTTGGAGGTCTTCTAGTCCAACCCCCTGCTCAGGCAGGAAACCCTATACCCATAATGACGAAACTATGGCACATGTGCCGCAGGTGGTCGTAGAGCCCTCCCTGCAGGCATGCCAGTTGCCGTCCCATCCCAGTTCCACCACGCATGTGTGCGTGCCTCCCGTCAGCCAGCTGGTCTTTGAGTCTCTGCCGCGCAATGCGCTCACATTTCATTTTGGGGGTTCGGGAACACACACGTGTATTTGTGCACGCTTTGGGCACTCGGCACCAAAAAGGTTAACCATCACTGCCCTATACCACTTCAGACATATGCTCCTCCAATCTCATCTTTAAAACTTTCAGTGTTGGAGCATTCATAACTTCTGGAGGCAAGTTGTTCCACTGATTAATTGTTCTCACTGTCAGGAAATCTCTCCTTAGTTCTAGATTGCTTCTCTCCTTGATTAGTTTCCATCTGTTGCTTCTTGTCCTGTCTTCAGCTGCCAGTCAGGAGTGGGATATGGGGGTTCTCCAAACTGCACAGAATCTTAGCTAGAGGTTCTCCTGAACCCCCGTGAACCCTCAGCATCCCCCCCACCTCTGGGTTCAGCTAATTTCAGAAGGCTCCTTCCCCTAAACACATGAAGAAGGTATCTATTTTGGGGTAGCTGTGGCCCCAATGCTTCTAAAAAGGGACATCATCAGGACCTCTGGCCACTATTTTTTATTAGTTTATAATATAAAATACAAAAGAAAATAGTAAGAAAGCGGGATAGAGAAGGAAAGGGAAAAGTATAGAGAAAAGGGGAGAAAAGAAAGAAAAGACTTTTTACTTTTACATAATAATATAAACTAGCCATTGCTATAGCAACAAACCTATCTAAACGGTAAAACCAAAATCAGCTTCATTTTTTTTCCACCTCAAGCACGAAGTCCAGAAGTGGTTTACATTTAGAAACAAAAGTAATTGTATTTTTGTTTGCTTTAACCAAACCAGTCAATTTAGCCATCTCTGCTAACTGTTATTATACCTGCAATAATAAAATAGATTTCCAGCAATACTTGTGGAATCCTTTTTTCGTGACTTGAGCCAACACCTTTAGAAATTTGAGGCCATTTTCCAGTGCCCTTACACAAAGGAGAAACACTGCATCCTTTCTGATAGAACAAGAAAGAGAAGAGCAATAAAGATGATAAGGGGACCGGGTGCTAAAACATATGAAGAACGGTTACTGGAATTGGGCATGTCTAGCTTAGTGAAAAGAAGGACGGTGGTGACATGGTAGCACTCTTCCAATATCTAAGGGGTTGCCACAAAGAAGAGGGAGTCAACCTATTCTCCTGAAGGCAGGACAAGAAGCAACGGGTGGAAATTTATCAAGCAGGGATCCAATCTGGAACTAAGAAGAAATTTCCTAGCAGTGAGAACAATTAATCTGTGGAACGGATTGCCTTCAGAAGTAGGTGCTCCATCATCGGAGGCTTTTAAAAAGAGAATGGATAGCCATTTGTCTGAAATGATATAGGACCTCTTGCTTGAGCAGGGGGCTGGACTAGAAGATCTCCAAGGTCCCTTCCAACTCAGTTATTCTGTTTCCAGAATCAGCATAGAAAATTTTTTTGCTTTGTGTTCAAGGCATCCTCTGATGGAATCTCCGAAAAGGATTACGGTAATCAAAAGGATGCAGATGAAATTACAGCGGTGCCTTAGACGTCCATCAGTTTGACCAGGAACCTAAAGGGGTGACCAATATCAAGGGCTAAAAAGCAGCGACCGGACCTTCGGGGGTCTGTCCCCCTCTCACCCACCTCATTTGCTTCTTGCCCAGAGTTCATCTAACCATCGAAAAGACTCTCCCTCTCCATGGCACTTGTGCAAATTTTTAACAGATGGCCTGTAATAAGTAAATTGAAAAGTGCAAATAAGGTTAAAACAATTTTTCGTTATTGAATATCATTAGCTTCAAGGCTGCCCACTTTAAAATGCTAATTAAGTTTTCCTTCTCCTTTCGTGGGGTGCTGGAGAAGACAAATGGCGGGAGAGTACATTAATCTTATTTGCAAAAGGACCGACCCAGGAGAGGGGGGGGGAGGGGAAATCTGATGAATAGATCTTCATTCCTTCAAGGTTATACACTGCATTTTTGATTTCCCCCCTACCCCCACAGCTCGCACTTTCTCGGACTAATTAATTTCTTCTCTAAAATTAAACAGGGAGGTGGGGGGTCAAGCTTCACGGAGTAAGGTGCGTGGATTAAATAGGAAAAACCTCCTGTATTTGCCCATGAGCCCTGAATCTTACTCATAATTAATCAGACTTAAGGCCAGGTTCTCCCTTAGCAAGCTGTCATGCACATGTTCATCCAACAGGGGGTGTCTGAATATAAGATTGAAAGAGTCAAAATGGCAGCAATGCTCATAAAAAGTGGGCGGAGATTTCATGAAAACATCACGTTTGATCTTTTGGGGTGGTGGCCTAGAAACCTAGGAGACAGTAAGTTCTAGTCCTGCCTTTGACATGACAAGTCAGCTGGGTGACTTTGGGTCAATCAGCAGGAGAATATGAGTTCTAGTCCCGCCTTAGGCATGAAAACTGGTTGGGTAATATTGGGTCAATCAGCGGGCGACAGTAAGTTCTAGTACCACCTTAGGTACGAAAACTATCTGGATGACCTTGGGCCAGTCCCTCTCAGCCCAAATTACCTCACATGGTTATTGCTGCTGGGAAACTAGGAGGAGGAAGGAGAATCAGTGCTCCTTACTAGCAAACCTGCTCCTTACTACCACTGATGCTATTACCTAGTTTGGGTAATGAAGAAAACTGCAAGAAAACAAGCAAACTCAGAGAGCACGAAGGATCTCTCATTTCAGCCCTGAGCTACAAATATTCACTTTTATAAGAATTAAAAAAAAATGTGCAGCCTTTCTGAAGCTGGAGCCCTCCATCTGTACTTGGGTTAAACATTAGGAATATGTAAATTCATGCAGAAATTCAGCCTATTTATTGCTTGTTTTGCCTCTTTGGGCCTAGCCTTTGAATGAAGTAGCTGCACAAACATGGCCTGATCCAGTGAAAAGCCAGGTGTTTGTTTCTACTCATTTTTGAAAGTTTCTGAGGGATTTTCACTTCTTTTTTTTTTTTTTTTTGGAACAAAAATGTCCCACCTTCTCACAGTAATGGGTGGAGTTCTGCCAGGCAAATCTGGAAATGTACAATAGACATGAGTGTATTAGTAGTATTACATTTAATTTACAATCAAGTAGTACCGGTTTATTTCTTTCCTTACATAGCTACCCAATTGAGATAATGTGATTCTGGGTGGTGTACAAAAAAGGGATGAAAAATCAAACCCACAAATATTAATAAACCATATCATCATCATTATCATCTTCTTCTTCTTCATCATTCTAGCCATTGTCTATCCACTGCAGGGTGAAGGCCTCTTCCACATGTTTCCAACCTATCAGAGTATGCACGATGTGACTATTTTTGAGACAACCCAGGAGCAAAACACAGCAAATAGAGTTTTGTCTTTCAAATAGTGATTTATCTACAAGAAATAGGTACATATACGTACTAGGCAAACTCAGGCAATCAATCATCAACTATAGCACGGAAGCACAAACGAAGAGAGAGATGCCCTCACAGGGCCTCTCTTATATATATAGCCTCTTAAAGTGATAACAGTTAAATAACTCTGCTGACTCATTCTCATTTCATCATCATTTTAGTATTACAGCAGCTGTTCAGCTATTAAATCATTACCTTAACGTAACCAATATGGACCTGAGCTTTCCTTTGCCAATTGGATCCCCAATACTTGCTGATGTCGTCGTTCCATCTTGTTTTATGTTTCTTTTGTGGGTGTTTTTTTGAGGTGGAATCCATTCTACGACTGCCTTGGTCCACCTGCCATCAGTTCTTCTTGCTATGTGAGCATCCTATCTCCATTTCAATTCTTTTACACTCTTGTTGATATTGTACACTTTTATTTGTTCTCTAATCCATGTGCAGGTCTTTCTATCTTCCATTTAAACCGTATACATCATTAAAATCTGCTGTGATAATACCATGAAGTTCAGAAGTAAGATTTACTATGGATCTTGATGTAGGTCCTCTACTCATTCTGACCCAAGTTCCTGGAGAAAAATCCAAGTCTTAAACATCTACAGTAATAAAAGACCTGCAGAATCAGGAAGGGTCAATTGTATTTATTTCAAAAGTGAAGCCACCACCAAATCACCTTTTAGATCCCATAAGTTAACTTTGCTTCAACAAGAAGACCTGGAATGCCCTCCCGGTTGATGGGTTCATTGTCTAGCTCTTTCTACTTTTGTTTTCTACACAAAGACATAAGGTGTGCATCTCAATGTCATCTAACTAGATCTAGGGAACATAACTTATCAGTCGCAACACCTGCCCTCTGCATCAGTATCCCCCATTTGTGGTCCCATCTTGATGATGTTTTGAAAGTCTGGCCCCTCAGGTCTTCCAACATTATATCCATTATTACCGTAACTAAGACCATTCATCTTGCTGTTGGTCATCTTCTCTCTTCTTCCACCTTTCCATGCTTCAAGGACTTTTCCAGAGAGCAGAGTTTTCCTACAATGTGTCTGAGATGGCAAAATTTGAACCAGATCATTTGTGCCTCAAGTGAGAATTTGGGTTGGATTTGGGGGGGGAGGACATAGACAACCCTTTTGTTTAATTATTCTGCACTTTTTTTAATGGATAGTCATCCAGAGTCCCTTGGATAAAATAAATAAAAATAAGTACATGCAAATTTTACCCCGATCCACTCCAATGGGGCCTTTCTGACATGGGCCTCTGTGGTCAACAGAGGTCAACTTTTGACTTCCTATCTCAGAAGACCATGCTTCAAAACCTTACTGGATGGATCTCAGTCAAACCAAAGGCAGGGAGATTGTTGGCTGGATGAATACCAAAGGAGTCACTTTCTCCAAGGATATGTTATTGATCCGTGTAACCCAATTATGCTTCCTAAGGGAAGGGCAGTAAGCACAAGGCATGGAGCACCACATCTCTTGAGCCAAGAATTGTTCTCCAGACCAAAATAGGACCAGAAGATGAGATGGCCCATCAGGTTTTGTTTTCTAGATCATAACTTCTGGGGATAATTTGTCACAGCCAGAATTGGAGAAAACAATTAATTATTCCTCTCCAAATTTACTTTGTTTATTCTTCTTAGTCCTGCGAGGGAGACTATGCACACTATACTTGCACCCTCACAGACATCCCTGCAATGAACCATAAACTAATCAGTGCAGGAATATATAAAATCCACTCTTCTATAGAACATAATAACAGGTTGTAACAGGGAGTAACAGAGTGGTCAATGCCTGGAATGCACTACCTGACTCTATAGTTTCTTTCCCAAACCCCCAAAACTTTAACCTTAGACTGTCTACTGTTGACCTCACCCCATTCCTAAGAGGTCCGTAAGGAGTGTACATAAGTGCACCAGCATGCCTACCGTCCCTGTCCTAATATTCCTTTTTACTCTTACTCTTTTCATGTATTCAAATTATGTTTATACTTTTGCCTGTTATCTTACATACCATATTTTTCAGTGTATAAGACGCATTTTCACCCCCCAAAAGGGGGTTATAAGATGCATTTTCACCCCCAAAAAGGGGGTGAAAATCTCGGTGCATTTTATACGCCAAACGCATTCCTGCCCATCCGCTAGACCCCACCCTTTGACCTTTTTTGGCCAGTTCCAGGCAGCAGGGATCTGGGTCGGGGCACAGCCTGAGGAACAACCCTCCATCTTCGGGACGGTCAGGGGGGGAATCTGCCCAGTAGCTTCGGGGAACAAGGCAGGTGCCATGATTTGTGGCTGGTCACCCCCCTGGCCGCATTGACTTCATCCCTAGCAATGTGAGGAGCCGCCACCGCCACTGCCTAAGCCCTCTCTGCGCCCAGGAGCCAAGCCGAGCTGAATGGGAGCCCCTAAAGGGAAACGTTCCTCCTTTCCAGCCATTGCTGCGCGGATTCCCCAATGCAATTCTCAAGAGTCGCACTTCAGGTGGCGGGCAGTTCCCCTGCAATGTGCAGCAGGGAACTGGGAAATGCTTTGGATTCGGGGAGGAGATTGTAGCGCTGCTGCCTGAAAGTGTTTTTCTGCACATTGCAGAGCCGTGTGCCCCCATCCTCCTTCTCAGCAGACTCTTCTCTTTCCTCCTGGCCAGATCCGCCACCTGAAACATGGTGCACTTTTTTCTCTCTCTGCACACACACCCTGTAAGATTGGCGCAGGAAAGAAGACGTGACCAGCGGAGTCCTTGAACAAGTTTTACTTAACAGGAACAAGACTGGCGCTGCGCTGCCGGAGCTCTCCTTATATTCGCTCCGGCAGCTGCACCGCCCACTAGACAGCGATTCAAAATTCCCGCCGGAGGATTTTCTAACCAATCCCCGGCGGATGTCCTTATAAGGACATAACACACCCCATGTTTGGAATCAGGAAGGGGATCGCGGGTTTGGGCAGCCTCTTCTTTGTGGCAGCCCCTGAGATATTGGAAATACTGCTATCATGTCACCCCCTAATCCTTCTTTTCATTAAACTAGGCATACCCAATTCCAACAACTATTCTTTATATGTTTTAGCATCCAATCCCCTAATCATCTTTGTTGCTCTTCTCTGCGCTCTTTCTATAGTGCAGAGTTTACTCTTCAACATAACTAAACATAACAGCTAAATAGTACTCAATCTGTGTTCCAGACAAGTTTTTCTGAGGATGGTGTGTGCCAATTATTCCTCTATTTTGATCCCTCCCAATGTATGGGCTCCAGGGCAATCATCACCCCTTCAATCATAAGAGAGCACTCCAGCAGGAAACAAATAATGCACCTTCTTTGAATAGACCAGTCACCTGGGCTGTGAGAATCTCCCATAAATTGCTTGCAAAGAGATTCTCTTTCACAATTTTTGTTTGTGCCTTCAAGGTGTTACTGCACTTCAGAATGTCTGCAACAATACAGAAATTGGACAAGAAGGGAAGGGAAGGGAAGGGAGGAGAGGGGAGGAGGGAGGGGAGGGGAAGGGAGGGGAGAAGGGGGAGGAGAGGGGAGAGAAGAGAAAAGGAGGGAAGAGGAGAGGAGAGGAGAGGAGAGGAGAGGAGAGGAGAGGAGAGGAGAGGAGAGGAGAGGAGAGGAGAGGAGAGAAGAGAAGAGAAGAGAAGAGAAGAGAAGAGAAGAGAAGAGAAGAGAAGAGAAGAGAAGAGAAGAGAAGAGATTTATTTGTCCAAGTGTGGTTAGACACACAAAGAACTTGTCTCTGGTGCAGAAGTCCTCGATTTAACAACCATTTATTTAGTGATTGAAGTTGCAACAGTAATGAAAAAGTGATTTATAAACTTATGACCTACTGTCACATGGGCACATGGCAACCATGTATTTTACAATGGTTGCAGTATCCTGGGGTTATGTGATTGCTATTTGCAACCTTCCCAGTTAGTTTCCAACAAAGTTAGGAGCCTGTGTAGCGTAGGGGGCTAATGCCTCCTACTAAAGGCAGCAATTAACACCAGCTGCCTGTAATTTCTCTGAGTTCAATCCTAGCCAGGCTCAAGGTCGACTTAGCCTTCCATCCTTTCTAAGGTAGGTAAATTGAGGACCCAGTTTGTGGGGGCAATAAGCTGACTTTGTATAAATATACAAAAGTATGAAGGCTATTGCTTAATGCATTGTAAGCCGCCCTGAGTCTCCGGAGAAGGGCGGCATATAAATCAAATTAAAAATAAAAAAATAAAAATAAAAAAGTCGGGGGGTGGGTGGGGGTGGAGCCATATTCACTTAATGACTGCATATTTCAGTTCACAACTGCAGTGATCTGCTCAACAACCATGGCAATAACAATTGCAAAATCAAGCATGACTCGCTCAACCACTGCCACATTTTAGCCACAGAAGGTCTGGTCTCAATTGTGGTTGTAAATCGGGGATTACCTGTGTTGTGTTACACAGGAAAACGTTTCTTGTGTTAGTTTGTCCATCCCAGACAGGGCTTTTCAGGCACACTGTCTCTCCCGGTCCCCAAAACAGTAAAATTGAAGAGGAATCAGCAGAGATCCAATTGGGGGGAGGGGTTGAATTGTGTGTTCTCAAACTTGAACCCCCAGCTCCGATGCTTCGGTTTTGTCAGCGCTTTAAAAGCAAAGTGTCTCCAGGAAGCTTTCCATTTCCATGATCAAGGGCTTTCGGCAGCAAAGAAAATAATTTTTCATTGTGTCAAGCTTATTGGAGAATCAATAAACGTTTTGCAGATGGATTAGAGGTAGGTCTCAGGGACCATGGCGTTAAAACGGAACAGCTGCAGCTTGGTATTCAACATCTAAAAACCTGGAACTTAGCAAAAGAAGCATGTGAGAATTAAACAGGGAAAACAAAGGTAACTCTGCTGTGATCCTAGTCTTCTTCTTTGAGCAATGTCCTTTCTTAAAAACCACTCCATTATGTTCCAAAAAGCTTGTATTTTATTTTATTTTATTTTTAACCCTTACAGCGGCATCTGTCTTGCTCAAGAAAAGAAGGAATCTGGAATTAAGGAGAAATTTCCTCACAGTGAGAACAATTAAGCTTTTGCCTTCAGAAATTGTGGGTGATTCACCATTGGAGGTCTTTAAGGAGAGACTGGACAGCCACCTGTCTGAAATGGTATAGGGTCTCCTGTTTGAGCAGGGGGTTGGACTAGAAGACCTCTAAGATCCCTTCCAGTTCTATTCTAGCCTAATTAACAGGTCCTCTACCAGAGGCCTGGGCTTTTTGAGGGTTGAGGACAGGATCTCAGCTGTTTGTACCCCTGGCTTCCTCTGGATAGAGCTCTGACGTCACTCGTGGGATCAGTGGGAGCCCCTCTCCCAGCTTAAGTATTATAGCTACTAGTCCTCCTACCATCACTGGGACCACTTTGGCCTTGACTTTCCACATCCTTTCTAGCTCCTCCTTCAGACCCTGCTACTTGCCAGCTTCCTAGCCTCCTTCCTGATATTGTTGTCACTTGGTACCGGGGTGAAATCTAAATTTTTTTGCTACCGGTTCTGTGGGCGTGGCTTAATTAGTGGGCATGGCTTGGTGATCAGGTGACTGGGTGGGTGTGGCTTGTTGGTCAGGTGGGCGTGGCCAAGTCGACGTCACTTCTTTGCCCTTTTTTAACCTACAAAACACAACACAACACAACACAACTGGCTCACCCACAATGTAAAAGCAGCTGTGCTAGACCCCAAATGGCCCCTGCAACAAGCAGGAACCTCACACAGGCACAAAAAGTCCAAAAAACCAACTTTCACACTTTATACACACACAAACACAACACAACACAACTGGCTCACCCACAAAGTAAAAGCAGCTGTGCTAGACCCAAAATGGCCCCTGCAACAAGCAGGAACCTCACACAGGCACAAAAAGTCCAAAAAACCAACTTTCACTCTTTACACACACAAAATTCCACATAGAGATTTTGTGTGTTTGTGTAGTTAGAGTGAAACACTACAGAAACACACAAAATCTCAGAAAGCTGCACAAATATTATTTTATTTTATTTTTATATAAAAGTAGCTAAATTTAAAACTTCCTAAGCTTTAAATGGCTAGGTCTAAAAAAAGAACTAAAAAAACCTCCCAATTAATTATTTTTTTTAAAGCTCCCAAAAGGGGAGGGGGGAAGGCAGGTAGGCAAATAGAGCTGCTCACCGATGAGCTTGATTGCAGGCAGGGAGATTCAGTTGCTTGGTGATGCAATGGATTGTAGGGATTACAGCAAGCGAAGCAAGGAAGGCGTTGCAATCAGCAGCTCAGGGTTCGGTCCGAAGAGCGAAGATAAGCAAGCTGGAGGCTGGGGGGAAGGGATTTTTGCTACCGGTTCTCCGAACTGCCTGCCGCCATCGCTACCTATTCGTCCGAGCCAGTCCGAACCCTGGAGCATTTCACCCCTGCTTGGCACCGCTATATCTAGCACCACCACATTCCTCTGGCCCTTGTCTGCTGCCACGATGTGGGATTGATTGGTCGGAACTTGCCTGTCCATCTGAATCTGGAAATACCACATGATCTTATTCTTATTTTCTACAACCTTCTGTGGGCTCTCTCCTCTGGACTTAGGAGGGTCTGTCCAGATGTTTCTATACACAAACCAGCTACTTGGTTGCATCGTTCAGCGTACGCTGTTCCTGCCTGCATCTTACTCTCTCACATTATGTATTGGACTATCTGTGAAGCCTCTTCTACATAGTCTGCATCTTGGATCCTGTCCATTGTGGTAGACCCCCGGTTCTATGGATCTGAAACATAAGCCTCTATGATAGTGGTTCTCAACCTTCCTAATGCCGCGACCCTTTAATACAGTTCGTCATGTTGTGGTGACCCCCAGCCATAAAATTATTCCTAAAACCATTGAAAATATGTGTTTTCCGAAGATCTTAGGCGACCCCTGTGAAAGGGTCATTCGACCCCCAAAGGGGTCGTGACCCACAGGTTGAGAACCACTGCTCTAAGCCTTTTTGACAGGGTTTCTGCTGACCAGGGAATTCTGGAAGTTGAAGTCCACATATCTTAAAGTTGCCAAGATGAAGAAACCTGCTCTATGAAGGTCAAGACTGAGAGAGAGAGAGATGAAGTGGGTGGGGAGGCATATTGCCACTTGATTTTGAGGTTCACATGCCTTTTCAAATCCGACCATAATTACAGACTATCTTTTCAGTTCTCTGTACCACAATCCCTTTGCAAATATTTGTCTAAAAATAGAAAAAGAAGCACAGAAAGGATGAAATGTTCTAGCACTTTAGAAACTGAAATTGTGAAACTGGTGAATCATAGAATCGTAGGGCTGGAAAGCAACAGAGTTGGAAGGGACCTTGGAGGTCTTCTAGTCCAACCCCCTGCCCCTGGCAGGAGATTAGCTGCTAGGTAGTACTTTGCTAGTTCACGCACTGCACTGAGTAATAAAATGTATTTATTTATTTATTTATTTATTTATTTATTTATTTATTTATTTATTTATTTATTTATTTATTATTTCAATTTATAAACCGCCCTTCTCCTTGCAGACTCAGGGCGGTGGACAGCCAAATAAAACATGGTATACAAAAGTTAAAAACAATTAAAAAATTATTAAATATTTTCGGCCGACAATTAAAACAACCCAATTTAAAATCAATTTCAAATTTAAAACGGAGGATGGGATCAAGCTAGCCCAGCTAGATGGAACAAATGGGTTTTAAGGGCCCAACGAAAGGTCCGTAGATCTGGAATCCTGCGTATCTCCGGGGATAGGTCATTCCAGAGGGCTGGTGCCGCCACAGAGAAGGCTCTCCCCCTGGGGGTCGCCCGCTGGCACTGTCTGGCCGACGGCACCCGGAGGAAGCCCTCTCTGTGCGAGCGTACTAGCCGGTGGAAGGCTATTGGCGGCAGAAGGCGGTCCCGCAAGTACCCAGGTCCTAAGCCATGGAGCGCTTTAAAAGTGGTCACCAACACCTTGAAGCGCACCCGAAAGACCACCGGGACCAGTGCAGCTCGCGCAGGAGAGGTGTCACATGGGAGTGCTACGTCGCTCCCGTAATTCCCCGCGTGGCCGCATTCTGGACCAGTTGGAGCCTCCGGGTGCACCTCAAGGGGAGCCCCATGTAGAGAGCATTGCAGTAGTCTAACTGGACTACTAAAATGCTAACTGGATTTGTCACATTTGTACTCAGCAGTGAGAATCAAGACACTGAGCAACCAATGGCTAGAACTAACTAACAATGATGCCCCTGAAGTGATGTCCTGGTGCCTGGAGGCTGTGCGGATCTGGATGGGGAGAAACAGACTCAGGCTCAACCCATCCAAGACCGAGTGGCTGTGGTTTCTGACGTCCCGATATAGTCAGTTGGTGCCATCACTGACTATTGGGGGCGAGTCATTGGCCCACACGGAGAGGGCTCACAACTTGGGTGTCCTCCTGGACTCACGGCTGTCTTTGGAAGAGCACTTGACGGTTGTAGCCGGGGAGACTTTTTATCAGTCCTCCTTCGCCTGATTCACCAGTTGCGTCCCTTTCTGGATCGGGACTCGTTAAGTACGGTCACTCATGCTCTCGTTACTTTCTGCCTGGATTGCTGCAATGCTCTCTACATGGGACTCCCCTTGAGGAGCACCCGGAGGCTCCAGCTGGTCCAGAATGCGGCCCCGCGGGTGGTTATGGGAGCGACGTGGTGCTCCCATGTGACCCCCCTACTGCGCGAGCTGCACTGGCTCCTGGTGGTCTTCCAGGTGTGCTTCAAGGTTTTGGTTACCTTTAGAGCCCTCCATGGCATCAAACCAGGATATTTATGAGACTGCCTTCTGCCACCAATAACCTCTCACCGACCACTACGCTCCCATAGAGAGGGGCTTCTCAGGGTGCCGTCGACCAAACAGTGTTGACTGGCGGCCCCCAGGGGGAGAACCTTCTCTGTGGGGGCACCTACTATCTGGAACAAGCTCCCCCCGGAGATACGGAGGATCCCGGATCTGTGCACTTTTCGTCGTGCTCTTAAAACTCTTTTGTTCCAGCAGGCTGATCTGGCCTAACACTCCCTTTTTTAAATTTTTAAATTTTAAATTGTTTTAATCTGTTTTATAAATTGGGTGTTTTTAAATTTGTTCTTGGGCCAAAACTTTTAATATTTTTAATGGGTTTTTAATGTTTGTATTGTCTGTATTTTATCTTGGCTGTTTACCGCCCTGAGTCCTTTGGGAAAGGGGCGGTATACAAATTTGATAAATAAAATAAATAAATAAATAACTGTAGTTAGTAAGAAATCTCACCATTCCAACCTTCTTTCCAACTCGTAAGAAACTTTATGCCTAGTCGAATCGGAACCACAAGTCCATTTCGGCCCATCTCCAAAAAGCTACACTTGGTTGGGTTTGATTAGTATTAAGATGGGAGACCAACAGGGGATACCAGAATTGTAGGCTAGAGTGGATAGTTTTTTTAAAAATTTCCAAAGAAAATTCCTGGAATATTTTTCTGCATTGTTGCTTAAAAAAAAAAACCTACTTAGGTGTGTCAATGAAGTCACCAGATGTATATTGATAGGAAGGGTCTTTACCATTTTCACCATTATGGACAGTCTGTCCTTAATAATGAGTTGCTTAGCAATTGTTCAAAGTTACAACCAATCTTCTCAGAATTATAACAGATCATCTTGGAACTATGGATAGGATCATGTTTTGGCAACCTGCTCACGCTTAAGGCAGTTTTCAGCATCCCACAGTCACGTGACCATAATTTTTTGCATTGTGGGGGGCAGATTTCTGCATTTGCTTCCAATTTCAGGCAAAAATACCCTTTGAGGGAAAACAGGTTGCCTTAATGATTGCAGAATTTGCTTAACAATTGCTACAAAAAAAAGAGAAAAAGATTATAAAATCAGACACAGTCACGCAGCGGACCTGCAACAATCACGTCTTATGACTGTAATTCCAAGCTCAATTATGGTCGTTAAGTCAAGCTGTATATGTTTGCAAAGCAGTCAGCAGCTCTTGTTCGGTTGATAAATTTCAATCCTCAAATTTCATTGACATTTCTCAAAACTTGTTTCATTAGGGGTTTATAGATTTGAGGAAGCTTAAATTTTGTTAGGGCTGGCTTAGAAACCAAACAGATTCCAAGAGATGAGCTGATAAATTGAAGTTAATCTTGTTTCTGTTCCCGCTTGGAGGATTGACTTACTCCAATTCTAGCTCTGATTATGTTATTTAGTTGTGTCCGACTTTATGGCGACTCAATGGGCCAGGTCTCTCCACATCTTCTGATCCTGCATTACTTCTTTGAGTGTTTCAATGCTCTGGCGAGTTGGCTTTGATGGTGTCCAGCCACCATGTTCTTGAGAGGCCTGGTTACTTTTTACCACTAACTCTTCCAACTCATAATTGCTTTCTCCAGTGAATTTCCCAGCATGACACGGCCAAAGACAGAGTTTTGTGATTTTTGTGCCTTTCACATGTCTCGTGTTATGCGCTCCAGTATTTGCTTGTAGTCACCTTGCTGTCCAAGGAATACGCGGGAGCCTTCTCCAACTCAAGCAAATCGATTTTCTTCTTGTCTTGCTTTTTTAAGGTCCAGCTTTCACAACCATAGATAGCTCTAGCAGACATAATTAGCTGGACCCCATAGAATGTCTAGTATCTAGTTTATATCTAGTTTAATGATAACAAGAACGAGGGGTTGACCCGATAGAAGTCTTCCAATGTTTGAGGGGCTGCCACAGAGAAGAGGGAATCAATCTATTCTCCAAAGCACCTGAACGCAGGACAAGAAGCAATGAGTGGAAACTGATCAAGGAGAGAAGCAACCTAGAACTAAGAAGAAATTTCCTGACAATTAGAACAATTAATCAATGGAACAATTTCCCACCAGAATTATGGGTGCTCCAACTTTGGAGGGTTTTAAGAAGAGATTGGACAACCATTTGTCTGAAATAGTATGGGGTCTCCTGCCTGAGCAGGGGGTTGGACTAGAAGACCTCCAAGGTCCCTTCCAACTCTGTTATTCTGAATGACAAGTGGAATTTAAGTTTATGCTTATTTCCTGTTGGCAGTGTGAAGGTTCAAAGCACTTGAACTGTAACTCATTTATAATTGGGTCACAGAACGAAATAGACTGGAAATCACATTGTTCTACAATGTACTTTTAGTCCGTCACTATACTAATCCCTGAAAGAGCTGCTAAATTCCCACGTGGTGGTGCATTTTCAATCCAAATTTACATTAGCTGACAAACGTTCCTTTTCTCCTATGCTTCTAAGAAGATGGAAGGAAGTGTATCTGAACTTCAAAAATCTTCGTTTACAGAAATGGGTTCAAATAAATGATAATAAGGTGAATGCATTTCAGCAGTGCATTTGAAATTAAACTTTGACAAGCACATCAAGATGATGAACATGATGGATTTTCAAATTGGGTGAAAGAGGTGATAAACTGCAGGATGTACAAATTGTGACTTATTAGGAGAGATCTCAATGTACTTCGTTTTTGCCACCAAGATCTAAAAAAGAAGAACACCCAGCCTCTAAGACCATCTGACAAGGTCCATTTTGGAATTCGGTGGGTCATTCTGCTTTTCTCAATATGGTAATCTCTAGTTATGACTTCAATTCCAAACTTCCTAACTAAAGTTTTTTTTAGAGTTCCAATTCCTGAGTCACTGGAAATTGCCAAGATGGATAAATCATGAATTATTTTCAACTACCCAATGCTAGAACGGTCAAAAGAAGTCCATTACTTCCATACTACTTGTACAGCTCTTCAAAACTCTAGAAACTAAGTCAAACTGACTTCTCTACTGCTGGCCTTGAAACACAGAGGACTTTCTGAGACCATCAGAACATATTCAGGTTGGCCAGTGCTTTGATTATGTGCCATCAAGTTGGTGTCAACTTTTAATGACCACATAAATAAATGTTCTCCATGATGATCTGTCTCTATTCTGATCCTTCAGATTTTCAAACAAGTGTGTCCATTACCACTGTTACTGAATCCATCCCTCTTGCTACTGGTCATTCTCTTCTCTCCCATCATTCCCAGCATTATGGAAATCTCAAAGAAGTCAGGTTTATTGACTGTGCCATCAAGTATTTGTTTATTAAATTTTTATGTCACCCATCTCCATACGAGGTGACTCTAGATAGGTCTTCTCCAAGAGAACCTGACCTGGTCCTTTAGATCTTTAAAATTAGGTCTTAGCATAATGTGTCCCAAAAATGTTAATTCATATGACATTTCTAGAGGAAGCATGATGAACTAAGAGCATCTCCATGACTGTGGAGATGACAACTATGGGGCAAAGACCAACCAATCTGCAAGTAGCCCCACATGTGCTCCAGATGGTTGTTCCTTGACGGGAGGCAAAGGGGTCAACCACCTTGCTCACAAATATAACACAGCCTTTTAAAGAACACTGGGTTTGCTAACCTCCCTTTGTAATCACTTTTTGAAATTCTCTATTTAACCATATTACGTATATTAGAGATCTTCATAAAGATAAGTTTGAAAAGCCATGTGATGAGTTTAATTTCATTCTTGAACAAAAAAAACCCTATAAATTTAAGAATTTCGTCATTGGCACCCTTCAGTCTCAAGAGACTATGGTATCATGCTCTGGAAAGAGGTTCTAAAAAAGCATCTAGTGTGACTAAAAAGGCCAATTCGAGAGTTGCAATCCCTTCCACACTGATGGCAGATACATTCTTTCCCCTCCCCAGCCCCCATATTTTGCTGGTTCTGGGACTGCCTCTTTGCCTCGAACAAGTGTCTCTTGTTTGGAGAAGGCCATGCTGTGTCTTTAGCTTCCAAGCTGAATGATCGGAGGTCAAGGTTTCCCAGTTGTTAATGTCCATTCCCAGGGGCTTTTAGGTCCCTCTTGCAACTATTCTTATATTGCAGCTGTGGTCTCCCTCTGAGGTGCTTTCCCTGCACTACTTCTCTATACAGGAGACTCTAAAGAATGGAAATAAACATAATAGAATTAAATAAGATTTTGATCCCTGAAAGTTATAAACAAATTAAGGGTCCAGACAAATTTGGACTATTGAGATTTTTTACTATATGTTTTTGAAAATAATTATATAAAATAAGCAGCTTTTTGTAAGAACCAAATTGATTGTTTAAGTCGTAACAGAGATTGGAGGCTTTATGATTTCAGAAACTCGGCACCAGAAGGGATTAAAGACTCCAGGCAGAAAAATTAGGAAAAGATTTTTAAAAAGTGAAAACTTGTAAAGTGAAGATTTATAAAAGACATAAAATGTTGATAATATTGGAAATATTCCAGGAGATTTTCAAAAAAACAGGGCCAGAAATCAGTAGTTACAATGTCAAAAATGGAGTTTGCTTCTATGGATAGATTATGCCCCAAAAAATGTCTTTCGCTATTCTTCACAGAAAGTATAACCCCACTGTCTTAAGTTACATATTATTCTGCTTCCTACTGTTTTGTTTTTTCATTTCTACATAAAAATTCCATTATAGGCTTCCAGTCACCAATAAATGCAGATAATTAGATTTCTCTAATCAAAGAAGTTTCCTCAAAATCTGTCAACTTCACCAACCATAGTGGCTAGTGGTGAATTTTTCTATCTCTGTGTATATAACCATCTCACTGCAAGAAGCTAAATCAGCTCTCAAAAAGAGCAAACATCATCTGAACAGGTAAATCCAAAGCTAATTTGAAATGGCAAAATCTCTATTTGGAAGTGCTACTAGAGGTATTCGTGGAAGTTGAAGGACCACTTGTGTAGACAGTGATGAACAGAACAAAAACAAAGCATTTATTCCACAGTGCTGTTTCAATTACAAAACCAAGGAATGTTTCATACAACTGTGAGTCCAGTTTCTTTCACTCTTCAATATGTTCTTCATTTAAATGAATAATGACAGATTCTCTTTGAAGATACTATTTTGATTTATTCACCACCTTCTGCTCAAGTTCCATGTATCTTTTAAGTAAAGGTTGGTAGATCTAAAAGAGAAAAGAAATACTATGGGTTAACAATGGCCACTAATGAATTTGTGTAAGATATTGTTCTTATAGGTTATTTCATGATCATTGTGGAATATTCTTCATTTGAAAAAGTGACCTATTGAAGGAAAGGAAGAATGTCAGTTAGAAAAAAGGATATAGAAGGCTATTGAACTGGAACATCTGGAGAACTTCGTAAGTGCTATCAGGCAAACAAAGACAGGACCATGTTTGCTTTTCCCAATCTCACCAGGAACCTGGGAGTAGCATCTAGTAGGCAGGGGCTCAAGGTTGACTCAGCTTTCCATCCTTCTGACATCAGTTAAATTAGGGCCCAGATTGTTGGGGTCAATATGCTGACTCCGTAAACTGCTTAGAGAGGGCTGTAAAGAACTATGAAGCTGTATATAAGTCTAAGTGCTATTGCTATTGCTGATATTGTTTATAAAGTTTTGAGGTTAAAGACCCCTTCAACAAGAAGCTACACTTCTTGTGAAATGTCCTGTATACACAAAACAGGGATTGTCCTACCAACTCATCCTTTCATGTGATAATTCAAAGTCCAAAGATGAAATTACAGAGAGCACAAGGGCTGAGAATTTACTCCATAAGACTGTTATTGGTTGCTCTGCAGTATTTATCCTAAATTTGACAGATGGAACTACTTTAAAAAAAACTATTTCATTTGTCAAACAGAAGAGCTAGTAGACGTATCAAGATAGGGCAAAAAAAGGTTCTAAAATACAGATACAGAGGTTGATGATCTACTAATCTCTAATTTAACTAGACAAAAGATTCCGTTTTGGAAAAGAGAGGAAGAAATATTTTTGTCCATAGACAGTTGGCCACTTGGAAATACAAGTTCTCTCCATAATCCATCCATCATAACTGAAGATAAAACTTGAGTTCTGGCCTGAGAAAATGGGCGTGATATGCCCTTTCTCTGACAGGCAGGCACAGCAGTCAGACATGGGTGATGACTTGTCTGTGCTCCTATAGGACCGAGTCTGCTGAGTAAAGAAGTCCCGCCTCTTCCTGTAGCCTTCCAGTTTTGAGACTAGGACGGGCAGTAGACTGGCTTGTCTAGAAAATACAAGGAAGAAGTTAGCAGCCACCACCCACCCCAAAATCCCGGGGATGGCCCAGGAAAGGTGGGGCTGAGTGCCGTGCCTGCCTGTCAGAAAAAGTTCATATCAGGTAAGCCAACGCCCATTCTCCTAACGGCAGGAATGGCAGTCAGGCATGGGACATACCAAAGTAGCGTGTCTGACAGGGAGGGAGTATGCAGGCCCTGACAGTCGCATTGGCATGAACTGCCTGGAGAACCCTCCAGCTGAAGGAGGCATCTGCCAAAGTGTAGGAGTCCAACCAGTAATGCTGGATAAACGGAGTCATGGAGGCCCACGTGGCCGCCCGGAAGACCTCCTCCAACGAGGCTTGAGTGGACCAGGCAGCTGAAGTGGAGGCACTCCTGGTGGAATGCGCCGTGACGTTGGCAGGAACAGGCAACCCCTGCACGACATAGGCCATGGATAAAACAGCCCTGAGCCAACACCCCAACACTGGAGCCGTGACCTTTGAGTCCATGGATGCCAGCTGGAAAGACACAAAAGCCATCTGGCTCAAATGTGAGGAATGCAGGCACGGGAAAACATCGCGCCAAACAAGCTGCAGGGCAAATCCTGATTCGTAGCAATACTCCAGCAAGCGCAGCAGAGCAAACTTGTGCGCCCTGCTTTCGGTTCTGCCAGCCGACAGACCAACGCCGTGAGGCAGCCTTCAGCGGAACCAGGCAAGCCCTTCACACTGGTATAAAGAATTAGAGAAGAAATGCCAAATAAATCCAAGGTAGCTGAGACTAGACTAGACACAACCGTCCACGACAGACCAAGTTGAAAAACTGGAAGGCTACAGGCAGAGGCGGGACTTCTTTACTCAGCAAACTCGGTCCTATAGGAGCACAGACAAGTCATCTCCCATGCCTGACTGCCGTTCCCACCACTAGGAGAACTAATTTTTTTTTGTAAATTTTTTTTATTTTATACACAAGCAAACATTTAATACATCAATCATCCCTCTCACTTCGGCATTATCTCCATGAGAAAGATAACTATGAGAAAACTATTAAAGGGCCAGAATGTATTCCTGTTTTCAGCCACTGATACTAGATAAAGGAAAAAATATATTCTTTTTCCCCTGCCTTTTCCTTGTAAAAATCTTACATTTGGGAAAAGATGTCATTATGCAGTTCAGTCTACATTATATGTTAGATTGCCATAATTTAGTAGAGGGATCTCCAAACTTGGCAACTTGGCAAGACTGGTGGACTTCAACACCCAGAATTCTTCGACTTCCAGCGGTGACATGGGGCCAGAGTGGTACGGGAAAAGATCGCTCCGTTCCCAGTGCCGATTTTCTAATGTTTGGGTGCCTTTTGTGGGTGAGGATCGGTCCTCGTGGGATCGGCATAGGGAGGGGAATCTTTGGAGGAGGCGAGGAGAGGTGCAATCCTCCACCACACCAAGAAGGACCCTCTATCCAAGCGTAGAAGAAGCCAGCCGGTACGGCTGACTCAGAGGCCTGATGCCCCGAACAAGAAAAATGGGAAGCAGAAGAGTGAGTACGGTGTGAGAATCAGCGGGGAGAGCAGAACACGAAGAACTTAAATCATTTTTTACCGAAAAAATTGAAAGAGGAGAAGAAGTTGGATTTCGGAGGGGTAGCGAGCTGGATGAAAGGCTCAGAGTGCGAACGAACGGCAAACAACGAGGGGAGCAAAACTTAAGACACGAACTTTAGACCTGCTGAGAAACATTAGAGAAATCAATTGAAATATCGACCATAGAAGATGGGTGACCCAAGAAGCTGAAAAGGAGAAGTGAACAGGACACAAGATTTTATTTATATCCCCATTTTAGCTGCCCCAATGGAAAGGAAAAGGTGGATTGGCAAAAGTAAGAGACGCATATGAGTGACAGTGCTGATGAGAGATCGCCATATTGGATTACTTCGGAGACTATAGCTGAAATATACTTGACTTTTAAATATATATACATGTATAAAAATATATATATACATGTATTTTCATTGTTGGCTGTTCACCGCCCTGAGTCCTTTGGGAGTAGGGCGGTATATAAATCTAATAAACCTAAACCTAAACCTAAAAACATAAAAAACTTGGAAACATAGTGAACTTTTGGTTAGATAATTCAATCATTGATAAATTAATACATTACTAGAGGATCATTGTATTTTTGGACATATCTGGGAATTATATTTAATTGGCAGTAATTTATTATCTATAGTGTTATATATATATCCACAAACTTCTACATTTATATATAATCTGTATTTATATTTATAGCAATTTAAAATTTGTATGTTTAATTATTATTGTATCTTAATTATTTATTAACCTGTTAAAATTGTGATAGTTTCCTTTTCTATTTTTTTATTTTCTTTCTCCTTTTCTTTCTTTTCAGTACATTTCCTTTTCATTAATTATTAATTATTTAAATTAAATAGAAAAGTTGATATTAGAATTTTCTTTTTAATTGAGTAACTTTACTAAATTAACTAATTGATTAATTAATACTTAGAAATTATATAGAAGATTACAATAATTATTAAGAGATTAATGAATTGTCTTTTCTAAACAGAAATTTAATAATTAATTTAGTACTATAGCATATTAAGAGGATAGGAAAAGGAGGGAAAGATAAGAAACTGGTGAAGGTGATTTGGGAGAAGATAAATAAAATCTTAGTGGAACAGTACAGAATATTAAAAGAAATGACTAGTACCACCACAACAAAAAAGATGGAATCGATACAAGAAATAATACCAAAAAAATGATCAACGAATAATAGCTATAGAAAAGAAAATAGAATTGACGGAAGGAAGATTGAAATCCCTGGATTTGAAAATGATGGGACTTAACAAAGAGTTAGAAAATACAGTAGCGCTCTTGGAGATGGAGAGGGCTGAATTTTATCTATGCTTTCAGAACGTGGTCGAAGATAGAGAAGAGGATTTAACGTTAATAATGGCAGAAGTGATAGCGGAGACTCTTCAGAGAGAAGGATGAAATAATAAACAAGTTGGATGAAGTTTATAGAATCCACACAAACTATGCTAGACAAAACAAGTTGCCACGAGAGGTTCATGTAAGATTCGTGAGATGGAAGGTTAGAGACATTGTTTACAAAAAAATGATCCTATGTTTTATAGAAGTA
Source organism: Coluber constrictor foxii (assembly GCA_038048745.1). Lineage (NCBI taxonomy): Eukaryota > Metazoa > Chordata > Lepidosauria > Squamata > Colubridae > Coluber > Coluber constrictor. The sequence continues at coordinate 163,889,562 of CM075961.1, read as the reverse complement.
AAGAAATAATCACACTGAAGCAAGTTCCCAAGAGAATAAGGAAGTTAAGGAAGGAATATTGGTTCCTAGCCACATTACTGAATAAAAGACATATACCTTTTCGATGGATAACTCCAGAAGGAATGTTAGTAACGTGGCAGGGGAGGAAAATAAGGGTAGACTCACAAAATAAAGCACAGAACTTGCATGACCAAGTGATGGGCATAGGAACAACAAGAAATGGCAGAGAGGAGTTGGAACGGAATGCTAAAGGAAAACAGAGACAAGAACAAGAAAGAGTGCCAGAGGAGGAAGGAAAAGAAGAAGAAGAAGGAGAAATCCAGGATGAAGAAGGAGTGACAACAAGAGCCAAGGGAAAGGACAGGAAGAGACAACAGGAAAACTACTAAAGAATGGAACAAAACTTAAAACTCTTATCACTGAACGTAAACGGTCTGAATTCACCAGCCAAACAACATCAAATCTTTAAAAACATTTTGAAACAAAAAGTGGATACCGTGTGCCTCCTGGAGGTACACATAAGAAAATAAGACGAAAAATATATACAATACAAGAAATTAGGTAAATCATTTGCAGCACTAGCAGAAGAAAACAAAAAGAGGAATTGTGGTATATGTCAAAGAAGGAATAGAAAGTAGTTTAAAGTATGTAGATTTAGAAGGCAGAATATTAATGTTAGAGGTTAAATTTAATTATAAAAACATTTTATTACTGGTTATATATGCACCAAATAGTGGACAAATACTAGAATTTTATAAAAAAGTACATGGAAAAATAATAGAACAAAAAAGGGAGAATTTGTGTATGATTGGCGATTTTAATGCAATTATGGACATAAGAAAGGATTATAAAAGTAATCAGAGAAATAAAAGGAAGAAAAATGTATTGCCTAGAACCTTTCTGGATTTGGTAGAAGAATTAAATCTAGTTGATAGCTGGAGATTTTATAACTTGGAAGCAAAAAAATGTAAATATTATTCTAACCCCCATAAACCCTGGTCTAGATTAGATATGGCATGGATAACCAAAACATTGATACAAGAAATAGAAAAAATAGAAATAATGCCAAACAGCTGGGTTGACCATAATCCAGTAATGATGATATGGAAGGGACAGCAGGAAAAAAAGAGTAGATGGATGATGAACACACAGATATTCAAAGAAAAAGAATATATTGAATACATGGAAAAGGAATTAGAATTATTTTTAAAAGATAACACAAAATACCATACCTCCCTCCAGAATTTGTGGGATATAACTAAGGTTTATGTGAGAGGACTAACTATAGTGTACAGTGTAAAATGGAAAAAAAGAAAGGGAAAAAGAATATAATGAGATATAAGATGAGATTAAAAAGTGGGAAGGGAAATTACAAGAAAACCCAGGGGACGAGCAAATTAGAGGTAAATGGATAACAGCTAAACATAATTTGAACATATTAGAATAGGGAAAATACATAACGGCATTGAAATATATAAAACAGAACCACTTTGAGCATGCAAATAAGCCAGGGAGGTGGTTGGTTTATAGATTGAGGAAACAAAAGGAAAAGAGAATAATCCAACAACTACAAGATAAAAAAGACAAAATGCAACAGAATTTAGAAAAAAAGAAAGAGATAATAATCCAATTCTATCAAGAACTTTATGAAAAAGATAAAACGACAGCCGAAGAAATAGAACAGTATCTAAGTGGGGAAGGAATGTCAATATTAACAGAGAAAGAAAAAGATATACTAAATAGAGACATCACTATAGGGGAGCTAAAGGAAGCAGTGAAGAATCAAAAAAAAAAATCTCCAGGGACTGATGGCTTACCAACCTAAAGGTTTAGGAGAAACACTGAATTGGATATTATTAGAGATATATAATGAGGCATTGATAGAGGTAAAGCCACCGGACTCATGGAGGGAAGCATATATTTCACTGATACCAAAGGAAGAAGTAGATACAACACAAATAAAGAATTACAGACCGATCTCCTTATTAAATATGGACTACAAAATCTTTATGAACATAATAGCAAACAGAATGAAAAAAATATTGAATCACAGAATACATCCAGATCAAAATGGTTTCCAACCCACAAAACAAATAAAAAACAATATAAGAATGGTAATCAATGTATTAGAATACTATGAGATGCATCCAGAAAGACAAGTAGCATTGATATTTCTGGATGCACAAAAAGCATTCGATCAGGTTAACTGGCAATTCATGATTCATCAAATAAAAAATATGAAATTTGGGGAGAGATTTGAAAAAATGATAGTTGCCATATATACCAAGCAAAAGGCAAGCATATTAGTAAACAGAGACACTACTAAATTTTTTGAAATAAATAAAGGAGTATGGCAAGGATGCCCGCTTTCACCTTTACTTTTTATTTTGACACTGGAAAATTACTTATTAGAATTAGGTCAAATAAAGAAATAAATGGACTAAAAGTAAAAGGAGAAGAATACAAGGTCCAAGCATTTGGGGACGACCTTGTATTCTTCATAGAAGATCCATTAACAACATCATCAAAATTAATAAAAGAGAAATAGAGGAATTTGGAAAAGTAGCGGGCTTAAAAATTAATAAAGAGAAGACGAAGATGATAACGAAAAATATAATAGCAAAACAAGTAGAGAAATTAGGGAACGAATCAGGACTACAAGTAGTAAAAAAGGTGAAGTAGCTAGGGATAAATCTGACATCTAGAAGTGCAACTATAAAGGACAATAATAATGGAACGATAGTCCAACAAATAAAAGAAGACTTAGAAAAATGGGGGAAATTAAAACTATCTCTATTAGGGAGGATTGCAGTGATAAGTCAAATATACTCTCGAGACTCCTTTATTTATTTCAAACAATCCGTATAAAATTGGATAAGAAATTTTTTAAAAACCTGGATAAAATAACAACAAAATTCGTGTGGGAGGGAAAAAAACCAAGAATTAAATTAAGTATCTTACAAGAAAACAGAATTAGAGGTGGATTTGGATTGCCGGCATGGGAAAAATATTATAAAGCATCAAGTCTCACATCAGTGAGAGAATGGGTAAGCCTGAAAAATCAAAGTTTATTAAAATTAGAAGGACATGATTTAATGAAGGGGTGGCACGCCTTTTTATGCAGTACCAGGAGCAAAACATATAAGCATTTTAACGACCATATTATTAGAAATTCGTTAATTGGCACATGGCAAGAAATTAAAAATAAACATTATATGAAAGTTCCCGGATGGTTATCAACAATAGAAGCGACAATGCACCCCAACACATTAACAAAGCAAAAGATAATAAGATATAGGGATATATTGGATTCACAGGGATTATTGAAAACACAGGAAGAACTTAAAAAACAAGGAATATTAATAGATTGGTGGCCCTACTTACAAATAAAAACAAGATATAGAAAAGACCAAGAGGAAGGAGGAATAGAACCAAAACCGAATCAATTAGATAAATTATTGGAAACCAAGGAAGAAAAATTAATCACAAACATTTATAAATATTTACTAGAATTTGATTTAGCAGAAAAATTGGTTAAAGGACAAATGATAGCACGGGCAAGAAATATTGGACGTAACATACAGCTAGAAGAATGGGAAAGGGTATGGGAAACCAATTATAGCATGACAAAATCAGTAGCGTATAAGGAGAATCAGTATAAAAGGTGGTACAGATGGTATCTAACTCCATCGAGGTTAGCGAAGATGTACCCAAATCTAAACCCAGTGTGTTGGAAATGTAAACAAGCTCAGGGTACATTCTTTCACATCTGGTGGCTTTGCCCAAAAATCAAGAAACACTGGAAGAAAATAAAAATTTGGATATCAGAAATAACAGCAGAAGAAATAGAATTAGAACCAGAAATTTTTTTTTATTAGGTATGATTAAAGAAAATATTAGAAAAGAAACAAAATACCTAATATTATATATAATTATGGCGGCTAGATTAGCATTAGCACAATTTTGGAAAACAGATCAACTGCCAACAGAGCAACAAGTTATTCAAAAAATTTATACATGCACAGAAATGGATAAATTAACACTGAAACTAAAAGACAAGGAAGACTCAATTTTTTTTAAGGTATGGAATAGATGGTAGGAGTGGATAAACCAAAAGGAAAAAGGGTAAAGGTAAAATTCAATAAGAAATTGAAAGTAACAAATAGGCACGGTCATTAAGATAACAGAAGTAATAAGTCACTGTCTATATACATATATATAAAGATTTATACATATACATATATTTAGTTTGTATGTGGTTATATGTATTGTTTTACATACTTTTATGGTTGTGAATACTTTGTACAGTTTTTATCTTTTAACTTCAATAAAGTTTGTTTGTTTTAAAAAAAAAGACCACTCAGAATTCCTCAACCAGCATGGCTGGCTGAGGAATTCTGGGAGTTGAAGTCCACAATCTTAAAGTTGCCAAGTTTGGAAACCTCTGATTTAAAATCATGGGATGATTATGTTAGAAGGAGGCCTTCTGGTCCAGGTCTCTGCAGAGGGATCTTCATATCATCCAGGGCAATCATCCAGGATTCCTCATTTTTTTCTTGAAAATTTCCAATAATGAGATACTCACAACTTCAGGAAGCAGGCTATTCAATGTTAGTAGTACTCAGAGTTATGATGTTTGCCCTTATTTCAAGCCTGAATCTCTGACAAAAAATCTTCTACGCTCTGATCTTGTCTTCTATCAGAAAGTCTACCATTAGCAGCACGGGCAAAGCTACAGAAGCCAACTGAAAGTTGGTTAATCTTGGTTAATCAACACCAGATCTGTAGGGTAATTGCTGGGTTTGTGCAAAATGATCATTTTTGTTCATGACTTCAATGTGTGTGTAGATCTGGTGGATATTATTGAGAACTGCCTGCAGAAGAGTAGTGAAACAACTAGATTTTGAGTCTTGCACCACTCAGGATAGAAGAAGTGGGATGAGGCTGATCTTGCAGAGGTTGGGGGCCTCTGCTGCAGAGGTGATAGGCAGGGAGTGTCTGTTCACGATGGAGGCCAGAGATATTTTCATGATATTTCTACTCTATAACTATACCTTCTCTCCAGAAATCTGAATGCTTCTTACCATAGTAACCCTGTGGAGAGCTGGATTATTTTGTGCGGTTTTAAAGAATGAAGAAGGAGGAAGCGATTGAATTAGGTCTATGTTGAGGGTGAAGAAGATTTCAATGTTTCTATGGTTAATTCCCCCCCCCCCCCAATTGTACGGGATTTATAGTCAAGCTCCATAAACTGCCAGGAGTCTTTGGAGACTTGGCAATACAGAAATAATGTAAATACAAGCGTACTGCAGTGCCTACAGAGATTCTCAATCATCCAAGTCATGGTTGTCCCAGAGGTGATTTTACAAAAGGCAACTGGGTTCTTTCTGTCCTCAGAAGTTTCTTAGATGAGAAGCGAAATGTTTTCAAGAAAGTCCAGTTGTCTTTTGAAAAGCACCTTTGGGGCAGTGTGATACAGTGTTGGAGCTGCTGGATTAAGTGTGGGGGACACACGGGTTTTTAAACGTGGGACATAAATCTCACATGTAAGCCTATCTCAAGGTAGACTTTTTTTTTTTTGAAATTTGATTTATATGCCGCCCTTCTCCGGAGACTCAGGGGGCTTACAATGCGTGAAGCAATAGCCTTCATACTTTTGTATATTTATACAAAGTCAACTTATTGCACCCACAAACTGGGTCCTCAATTTACCTACCTTAGAAAGGATGGAAGGCTGAATCAATCTTGAGCCTGGGGAGTTTCGAACTTACAGTAATTGCAGACAGCTGGAGTTAATTACAATGCATTAGTCTGCTGAGCTATCCAGGCTTGACTTACAACCATTTGTTTAACGTCCATTTGAAGTTACAAGGCACTGAAAGAAGTGACTTAAACCAGCCCTTCTATTAAACCATCATTGTAGCATTCCCAATGATTATGTGACCAAAACATGGGCTTTTGGCAATCAGCATGTATTTATTATGGTTACAGGGTCCCATGGTCATGGGACCACCATTTATGACCTTCCCAGCTGGCTACCAACAAGTAAAGTCAATGAGGGAAGGCAGATTTGCTTAATGACTACCTGATTCACTTAACAACTGAAGTGATTCACTTAATAACCAGGGCAAAAAGGGTTGTAAAATTGGGTGCCACTCACTTAACAATGGCTTTGAAGTTTTGGTCTCAACTGTGGTCGTAAGTCAAGGATTACACATAAAGAATAAATGAATGCTCCCCCAACTCATAAAACTAGACCTGCAGCTAGACAATGAGGGAGCCTTTTGTCACCAGAAAGGGAGTTTCATACAAATACAGGTAGTCCTCGACTTACAACAGTTCATTTAGTGACCAAAGTTACAACAGTACTGAAAAATGTGACTTAGGACCGTTTTTACACATACGACGATTGTGGCATTCCCACGTTCACGTGATCAAAATTCAGAGGCTTGGCATCTGAATCACATTTATGACGGCCGCAGTGTCCCAGGGTCACGTGATCCCCTTTTGCAGCCTTCCGACACGAGAAGTGAACGGGGAAGCCCGATTCACTTAACAACCGTTACTAATGAAACAACTGCAATGATTCACTTAACAACTGCGGGAAGAAAGATCGTAAAATGGGGCAAAATTCACTTAGCAGATATCTCACGTAACGACATAAATTTTGGGCTCAACGATGGTCGTAATTCGAGGACTACCTGTAGTTATCATCAGACTCCTCAGCATCTCCTCCATGTCTGGCAGACCAAGTCTGGAACTTGGCCTCCCTCACAAAAGATGTATTTAGCGGTAGCTATTCTCCGGGGCGGGATGGGGTGGGGGAAGCGGAGGGGCCGTGTGGCAGGGTGGTCTTTTGCTGGAAAAGGCACTGAACCCAGCTTGACTTTTGCCGAGACAAATGAGACCGGCGGTGAAGTATTTTGAACATTAACAGGGAAGATAAAATGTTTCCACTGGCCTTATATTAGCAATTATTTTACAGCTCCATTTTAATGCTTAACTCGGTCAGTTTCTATGGAGATGCGAGCGGTGGACTTTCGCTCTGGCCTCCTTCCTCTGTGCATCAGCCACTTATTACAGCGAGACACATTACGATCGCAAAGGACTTTAAACTAAGCACACAGTCTGGAGATGATGGCAGGCATCTGGGGAAAATTTAGGTGAAATGCACCATCGTCCCACTCACCGTGATTTGAAAGCCCTTTAGACTGCGTCTGTGCCCCACCCACTCCCCACATATCCGCTCCAGCACTTTGCAAATTCCCATTAGGGCCAACTCAATACTCAGAAACAGATCCAAAACTTCTACCATGAGACATTATATAAACGGAAGGCGACTCTTGACTTAACAACCCTTCGATTAGAGTCCTTGAAGTAATCACGGCACTGGAAAAAGGTTATTTACAAACAGCCCTCGCACTTAGGACCGTCTCAGCATCCCCAAGGTCACCAGATCAGAATTTGGGCACTTGGCGGCATCCCAGGCTCACATGTTTTCTGCTTGTGAGAACCTCTGACAAGCAAAGTCAATTGGGAAATCTGGGTTCACTTAATAACTTCGGTGACTAACTTGACAACCGTGGCGAAAAAGGTTGTTAAATTGGGTGTGACTTACTTACTGACTGCCTTGCTTAGTAATGCAAGTCCTAACAGTGGTCCTAAATTGAGGACTATCTGTAGCACAAGGCGAGCAACGAGTGGGAAGCCAGCAGAGCAGAGGGATCATAGTGTATGCCTTGGGCGGAGTTCAGAGTGACACAGTGGTTAGAATGCAGAATTGCAGGCAAACTCTGCTCACTGTCAGGAGTTCGATCCTGACGGGGCTCAAGGTTGACTCAGCCTTCCATCCTTCCGAGGTTGGTAAAATGAGGACCCAGATTGTTGGGGGCGATAGGCTGACTGTGCACACTGCTCAGAGACTGATGTAAAGTACTGTAAAGTGGTATATAAGTCTAAGTGCTATTGCTATCTTGATGTAAGCCAAAGCTGGTAACTCTTAGGTTTCCTTCAAATCGGGAGACTCCCAAACTGTTTTAGGGGTGTTTTTGGGGGCCATTTGCAACAAGATGCTGGGGAGGATCCATAGGGATAGTCCAAAAACATGGTAGCCGCAACTGAGCAATCAAGTTATAGGTGCTATCTTGATTTTTGTGAACTCCTGTGAGGAGAGTCTGTTCCAAACACTCTGCATAAGTTTGCCAGATCCCTTCCTAGGATTCACATCCTCATATTCCAATGAAATGTTTTTATTTAAGGCAGGGAGATGACAATCTATATGAGGCAAAAAGGAAATTCCTTATCCCAATAGCACCAGTTTTTTTCTTTTCCTTGGGTCTGTTGAGTCCAAGTGTTTCCGGAAAATATCAAACCCAGAAATATTTCAGAAAGAAAAGGGAGAGGGGAGAGAGAGAAGGAAGAAAGGAAGACAGAGAGGGGGAGGGAGAGAGAAAAGAAGGAAGGATAAAGAAAAGGAGGGGAGGAAGGAAGGAAAGACAGATAAAGGAGGGAGGGAGGATAAAGAAAAGGAGGGAGGGAAGGAAGGAAAGATGGATAAAGAAAAGGAGGGAGGGAAGGAAGGGTAGATAAAGGGAGGGAGGGGGAAGGAAGGAAGGATAAAAAAAGGAGGGAAGGAGGATGGATAAAGAAAAGGAGGGAAGGAAGTAAGGAAGGGTAGATAAAGGGAGGGAGGGAGGGAGGGAGGAAGGAAGGATAAAGAAAAGGAGGAAGGGAGGATAGATAAAGAAAAAGAGGGCAAGGAAGGAAGGGTAGGTAAAGGGAAGGAAGGAAGGAAGGAAGGAAGGAAGGAAGGAAGGAAGGAAGGAAGGAAGGAAGGAAGGAAGGAAGGAAGGAAGGAAGGAAGGAAGGAGAACTAAAGAATGGGAACTTCAGGCCATAGAAACCTAAACAAAAGTATCACTAAAAAGACATTAATCGCCATCCTGAAACTCCTAAACTTTCCTTGCCAACTATAATGCACTGGATTCATTCTTCCCAAGCTCTTTGGCATGTGGGGTCTGAGTCCCTTGACCCAGTCAGACAAAAACAGTTGCTGAGAAGACTTCCTAGTCTGACTTTTGACCAAAATGGTCCACAACATGAGACAATAGTCAATTTCGTTGCTTCTGAATCCTATCCTCTGATGTCCATGGGGTGGGGGGGGAGGGAGAGAGAGGGGAAGCGAAGAGGGTGTTTATATTTCCGCAGACAGTGACCCATCTGGTCACTCACTTAAGAGTCATCAGTTAGCCTACAGACCCTGGGGTCACATTCCTCGAAACAGAATTGCTGAGAAGAGATAACACATTTTTCTGCCAAGTTGAGGTGAGAAAAATAAGCAAAATGTAGCAGAAGGCCAGAAAAGTAAAGCATAGCAGAAAAAAACAGAAAAGAGGAAGTTTGAGGGGCTGTCACAAAAAAAGAGGGGGTCCACCTATTCTCTAAAACACCTGAAGGCAGGACAACAAGCAATGGATGGAAACTAATCAAGGAGAAAAACGACCTAGAACCACGGAGGCATTTCCTGACAGTGAGGACAAATAACCAGTAGAACGGCTTACCTCCAGAAATGTCGGGTGCCCCATAACGGGAAGCTTTCAAGAAGAGACTGGACATCCAAAAAAAGAGAAGCAGAAGAAGGCAGAGGAGAAAAAGAGGAAGAAAAAGAGGAGAAGGAAAAGGAGAAGGAGAAAGCAAGAAAAGGCAGAGGAGGAGGAGAAAGAGGAGAAAAAGGAGAAGAAAGGGAAGGGTGGGAGGGAGGGAGACAAAGGAGAAGAAGGAAAAAAGGAGGAATAGAAGAAAGAAGGAGAAAAAGAAGAGGAGGAGGAAAAGGAGGAGAAAAAGAGGAGGAGAAGGAAAAGGAAAAGGCACCAAAAATGGAGGAGAAGGAAGAGGAAGAAGAGAAGGCAAAAAAAGAGAGGCAGAACAGGAGAAGGAAGAGAAGCAAAGGAAAAAAATAGGAAAAAAGAAGGAAAAAAAGGAGGAGAAGGAAAAGAAAGAGAAGGGAAGAAACCCATCCCTCAAGTCTCCCCAGAAATAACAACAACAACAACAACAACAACAACTACAACAACAACTTGGAACTGGTTAAGATCAGGAGTACTGAAAAAAGAAACAGAAAGCTTTATTTTGGCAGCTCAAGAACAAGCCCTAGCCACAAACTGCAGGAAGGGAAAAATTCAACATGTTACCACCAACAGCAAATGCCGCTTCTGCAATGAGAAAGATGAGACAGTCGACCACCTGATCAGTGGGTGCAGCAAAATTTCACAAACTGACTACCTACAACGCCATGACCGCGTTGCTAAGATCATTCACTGGAAATTGTGCCAGAAGTTTGGATGTGAGTACAGCAAAAACCACTGGGAACATCGGGTTGAGAAAATTCTAGAGAATGAGAAACTCAAGATCTTGTGGGACTTTAGGATTCAGACTGACAGGCACTTGGTCCACAACACACCTGACATAACAGCAGTTGAAAAGAAAAAAGTATGGTTCATTGACATTGCAATACCTGGGGACGCACGGATTGAAGATAAGCAGCAAGAAAAAATCACAAAGTAGCGGGACTTGCAAATCGAAGTTGAGCGACTGTGGAAAAAGAAATCGTGTGTTGTCCCAATTGTAATTGGAGCCCTTGGAGCAATACCCAAAGGGCTACCCCGCTATTTAGAAATTCTAAATTTATCGGACTTGAACATCTTGACTCTACAAAAAAGCACCTTACTCGGAACAGCTTACATCCTCCGACGATACCTTAACAGTTCCTAGGTCCTTGGTTAGGACTCAAGCTGCTGAGCTATTAACCAGCCTCAAAGGCTGTGAATCTCATTAAAGATTAAATAATGATGATGATGATGATAGGTTCCATGAAATCCTGGCCTCATTTGCACACAAGACATGACTGTATCCACTTTGCATCATCGGCCATCATGGTCCTTGCTCAGCTTCTCAATGGGACTTTGCCCTCAAAACAAAGAAAAGCACAAGAAGAGGTGACTCCCATAAAACTGAGACTGAGAAGACGGAAAAGGCTCCAAGTTCCTGACTATCCTAACAAACCTTTCCATCCCCCCAGTCGAGTAGAACATCTTATTTTCCTTGGATAAATATATATATATATATGTTGCAACCAGCAAACTACCGAACAAGCACTTATGGCTACATTAAGAGCATCAATATGTCAGGCAAAAATAGCTCTTTTATTTACTGAAATATCTACAGTCAAGCCCCACTAATTCTCACTTTGATTATCTGCAGCCTTGATAAAGTCAGCTTGCTCTGTTCCAACTGAGATTTAATAGAATGGCCTCCCCTATAGCTGAAAGCAAATTTGCTGCCAAAATTGCAAGCTCCGTGTTCCTTCTTGGCTGCAAATCTTATTAGTAGCATTATTGTTTTTACAACTGAAAAGGAAAGAAAGAGAGAGAGAGAGAGAGAGAAAGAGAAGGGGCCTTATTATGACACCTTTATATATGGGCATACACAGAGACACTGGGGTGATCCACCGGGCTTTAAATTAAAAGTGTCAGATGAAACGAACAGCTACATTTAAGGCTACAGCGCTTTTGACTTTTATTGGACTTGACTGCTTAACTTGCTAATTTGCAAAATCCAAGCATTCTGTTGCAACGGATACCCCAGTCATTAGCATGAATAACTGATGCTTGGCTTTGGTTTCAAATCCATGCAACTGTGGAAAGAAAAATAAAGGTTTTTTGTTGTTGATGTTGTTATTGGTGTTAAATCTTTTCTAAACATTCACCTCTTCTAGTGTGGCAGGGTGCCCTGGGAGCAGGGTTCAAAAAAACCCTGCCTGGCACCTGCAGATGGTCAAAGCCCCGCCTCTTTTTAACATGCATCGAGGCAGGTTAAAAGGCCTCTGGTCAGATAGCTGCCCCTGCCATTTTGATGGTTTTTGATCTCCCCAGCCAAACCGCCGCATTATGGCCTAATGCCATAGGTTCCATTATGTAGCTTAAAATTCAATATTCAAATCCTTGAAAAGTTGTCCCAGGAAGAGTGTGGTTGATTGATTATCCATACCATCTGAATGGAAGAACTGGAACTAGAGAGTGAAACCTTTACATGGAAAGACTAGGAATAAAGAGGAATGTCCCAACCGTGAGAGCTATTAATCAATGGGAAAATTTGTCTCTTGCAGTTATCAATGTCCGTCACTGAAGGTTTTCAATCCAAAGTACGGAGAGATAATGAGGACCTTGATGGGAAGTAGATTAGAAGGTTTCCAAGGTTCCACCTCTGTGATTCTCTGTAAAATATGAAAATTACTATATTTTTCGGAGTGTAAGACGCACCTACCTTTTTTGGTGAAGAAAAGAAGAAAAAGAAATCTCCCACTGCCTCTGCTTCTGAGCAATTTTGCCTCCTTGCAGCAAACAGCAAACAGCCTGCTTTACTTTCATTTTTGCTTTCAACATAGCTTGATTAGCACAAGGGGAAAAAAAAATCTGCTCCAGCAATTTACCTCTTTGCAGCAAGCAGCAGAGCCCTGCGCAAAACAGCTGAGAGCAAAACAGCTGAAAGTCGGGAGGCCGATCCAATCAACTTGTGATAATTAGGATGTGCTGAAGCTGAAAGGAGCTGTTTCTTCTTGCTGCTTGCTTGCAAGAAGGTAACTGCTGCGAGGCAGAGGCCAAAGGGTGGGGGCCAGAGGGTGGGCGGGCTACACTCAGTGTATAAGACACACTTAAATTTTCACCCTCTTTTAGGGGGGGAAAAGGTGTGTCTTATACTCCAAAAAATACGGTAGTTTCATGTCTGAGGGATGCACCTACCAGGTTTCCCCGAAAATAAGACCCAACGCCCTACCCCCAACGTCCACATAAGAGGTGGTAAGCGCATGGGCACCAACGGTATCCAGCAGTAGCTGCAGCCCACTAGTCTCTTGGTTGGCATACTCTGGTGTTGTGCAGGTGAGTTGATTCTCTGTCCAATCAGCAGATGGAGGCAGAGGCATGAGGGGGGGAGGCAGGCAATCTCGATGTACCGCAATGGCCGTGGGGAAACTGAGAGTTGGTGAGCGGGCGACCATGGGAGGCTCGTCTTCACACGGTGGCACCGGTACGGGACGGAAGGCAGGTGATCCTGATGTGCCATACAGGCTGCAGGAAAGCCAAGAGATGCAAAGATGAGCCTCCCGTGGCCGGCCACCTACTTCGGCTCACCAACTCTTGGCTTTCCTTCATTCCATGCAGCACATCCAGATCAACTTGCCTTCCCCCCAGTGCCTCTGCCTCTGTCTACTACTGGTGCTGTCATGTGAAGATGAGCCCTGTGTGGGTGGCCGCCACTCTGGCTCACCGACTCAGCTTTCCCGTGGCCTGTCCAGATTGCGTGCCTCCTCCCCGCTTGATGCTTGGACAGGTAATCAACTCACCTGCACTGTGTGGGCTGCATCTGGTGCCGGACACTGTTGGTTCATGAGTGTTTGCCCCCTCCTATGCTGGCCACACCCAAACACCCCCCCCCCTTTTTTTGGGGTAGAGTTTATATTAGGCACACACTTAAAAATCAGGCTAGGTCTTATTTTCAGGGAAAACACAGTAGTACCGTATTTCCCCCAAAATAAGACCTAACCAGAATATAAGCTTTAATGTATCTTTTGGAGCAAAAATTAATATAAGACCCGGTCTTATTTTCAGGGAAACACAGTACATCCTTTACTTACAATTGAGCCAAAAATTTCCACCACTAAGCAAGGCAGCTCTTAAGTAAATTTTGCCCCAATTTTATGATCTTTTTTGTCAGTTGTTAAATGAACTATACATTAAGCAAATCTGGCTTCCCACATTAATTTTGCTTGTTAAAGGCCGGCTGGGAAATGGTGATCACATGACCAGGGAGATGCTGCAATGGTCATTAGTGTGAAAACTAATAAGTCACTTTTTTTTCAGTGCCATTGCAACTTCAGTCACTAAACAAATGGTTGTAAATTGAAGGCTATGGGTACTCATTTGCTGAGTCCTTTGATTGCTCAGAGGTGGGAAAGAAGATGAAGCATATATAAAATGAATGAGAAGGAAGGAAGGAAGGGCAGGAATTTAAAGCTTTAGCACTACTCACATTTTCACATTAACCAAGTTGGCATTCACATCTGAACAAACAAGAAAATTATTGTGCTTGTTGAAGTTGTTAGGCCATTTTGTAGGGCCTGTGACTTGTGTGCATGTGTATGTACGTGCACCTTTTGGCTTAATTAACCAACAAGCCAAGCATCTCCAGCCTTAATAGATTGCTAAACTACTCCAGCATTTTAATGTGGCCATTATGGCTTCTTACTGTCTGTTAGCACATACTTAGTGTTATAAAATCTCCCGAGTTATTTCAGTCATGCCCGCTGCTCTGGATTAATCTTCCTTTTCTAAAAGAAATACTTCCAAATCTTCCTTTCTTTCCTCTTAATGGGGCGGGGGAGGGGGGGAGAAGGACCACAGAGAGTGAGAACTTCAACAGATTTCCTGGAACAAAATGCAGAAAACTTCATGGGCTCAGCTGGCCATTCCAACCTCACTTAGATGGATAATGAGCAAAAGTTAATTACCATCCGATGGCCTTTTTAACACCCTATTCATTTCCAGCTGATGGGAAGAAGGATCAGCTGCTTCGGGCCAGCTCTTCCAAACCTACATCATCGTCATCGTGATAAATGTGGCCCTTCAGCAAGAATCCCAGTCACAAAAGACAGTATACTTCTGCTTAGCTAGTAAAACTCTCCATGGATTTATATCTGTGATGGGAGAAGGTTCCTCAACCATTTGATGTCCAGATGTTGTGTCTCTTGTTGGGACCTGTGTTGACTAAGACTAGTAAGAGCTGGACACCAACTCCAACTCCACCCATAACAAGATAAAGATTTAAACCGCTTTCGCTCATACACAACCCTCTCTGCAAGTTCAGGTGATGGGCACGTGTGGATGAGGTGGTAAGATACACCTCGCAGGTGCTAGGTGCTAGGCAGCACCAAAGAGATCGGAGGAAAAGGAATATGACCAGCAAGCATTCCTGAAACTGCCTGCTGCAATCTCACAATCGAGAGATGCTTGTTTGTAGTGGTACTCAAGCTATTGGAGGAATACAACTCGTTATCAGATTGGTCCATTACCAAAAGAATCGACGGATGGAAATTCTTAGGAAATCCCGTCTAGTCCCTGCAGAAAGAAAGCAAGAGGAAGTGATGTAAAAGCTGAACATGTTTAACTCAAAGCTCAAGGCTGACTCAGCCTTCCATCTTTCCGAGGTGGGTAAAATGAGGGCCCAGATTGTTGGGGGCAGAGGCTGACTCTGTAAACTGCTGTGTCCACTAAGACTCCAAGATCCTTCTCACAGTCACTGCTATTAAGCTTGCTTTCACCCAGTCGATATGCGTACTTTTGGTTTTTCTTACCTAAGTGCGAGACTTTACTTTTCTCTACGTTGAATTTCATTTTGTTAGACAGGGCCCAGTGTTCAAGTCTGTCAAGATCCATCAACTTACAATCACAACTGGGACCAGGATTTCTGTTGCTAAGCAAGTGGCTGTGTCCAATTTTTTTGCCATGGTTATTAAGCGAAACACTGCAGTAAAGTGAATCATAAAATCGTTCATCAAATCCCGCTTCTCCTGTTGACTTGGCTTATTGGAAGCCAGCTGGGAAGATCCCAAAGGGCGATCACATGACCCTGGGATGCTTCAAATAATTTTAAATACACGCCGGTTGTCAAGGGCCTGAATTTTGATCACGTGACCATGGGGATGCCGTAAGAGTGGTAAGCGTGAGGATCTGTCGTTAAGTCATTTTTTTCTGCGCCATTGTAAGTTCAAATGAATGCTAAATGAATAGTTATAAATTAAGGATTACTTGTATTGTATTGTGGCGTTGGCAGTACAAGAACACCAGAAATCCAGTAGCATCTACACAAGGAAGGTCAGGGGTCAATAACAGCAAGATGGCTGAGGGAACATCAAAACCCAAGCTCCCTCTTCCCCCCACTTTTGAACTGCACTCTGAAACCATGACACACCATTAACTACTTTACCAATCTGGAGCCCTCCTACAGACATTTCTGAATGTCAAGGACTGTAGAAATGTTTATTTAACTTAATGCCATCGAGAAGTAATCCTTTTCCATAAATTAATTCTATCCATTGAAAAAAAACAACAACTCACCAATGCTGCAGAATCAGCTATGGGGGAGACAAAACATGTGTGTGTGTGTGTGTGTGTGTGTGTGTGTGTGTGTGTGTGTGTGTGTGTGTGTGTGTGTGTGTGTGTATTTATATATTTGCCTAAGTGTGTATAAACAAATACATACATATCAACAAATGCAAACCCATGTAAATTCTGCCTTTTGAAGGTTATTTATATGCAAGTGTCTGTTTGCATTTCTTTTCTCGCTGAAAACACCTATTTTGTATACCCTGAAAGCAAACTGGAGGGGCTCTGATCAAGACAACACTTCACACAGTTATTTTACAGAGAAGACAGCACTTAACCTCTGGTCGACTTTGAGGTTTATAAAAAGAACCATCACTTAAATGAAAGCTGCTAAACTCAACAGAACAGAATCAGATAGACAAGGAGATGCAGCCTGTTAAAAACAGAACTAAACTGACTCATCAGATTATAAACTTCCCTGGCAGTTTTCATATTAACACTCTGGATTATTGGGAAACTCTCTGGCTTCTGGCACGGTGATGCTTGTGGAGGAATCCAGACTGCCAGCAGGCAAAACCGTACAGATTTCTATCACGGGGAAATGAGGGAGGCCAGGGGGAGACAGTATGGGGGCATCAAAAGTTGTCTTCTCCATAATACAGAAAAACCAGGATTGATGATCAAGGTAAGTAGAGACATAGCACAAGGGAAGGCAGGCGCAGGGATGCCCCAAGGGTTTATCCAATGTAATTTGACACCCCAACTATGTTTCCCAGGAGCTCTGGAATCCCCGAGAAGTTCATCCAGATCTACAACGGCAGACAAAAAAAATGTCTTCCTGCATTAATCCTCCTTCAACTACCAGGCAGTCAAGAATTCAGTACTGGCTTTGAGTTCTTCAACACATGTGTAATTCAGGAAGCAAGCTTGGGTCAGTGCATTCATAATACACCATAAAATGAGGTTAGGATTCACCAGGAAATACATTTTTGTAGGAAATTTGTGGGAAGAAGTATAGCTTCTTCAATGAGTGCTCTAAAATATAGGTAAGCAGCCTGATGGCTTCCAGATGTTTTAAACATATGCCTCATCCAATCTGTCCAGCAGGAAGGGACTGTGGGACATATAGCCCAAAACATCTGGAGGGCATCCAGTTGCCTGTCTGCTAAAGATATTTATTATGTACATATATATCACAATGCATTCATTTTTCCTTTGTTTCTGCCTTCTCATAGCTCCCCATTGTCATGCAAACCTGATATGGCACCCCAACCATTCCTCAAAAAGGACTCAAAAGTTTCCAAATTCATTACAAATGAACAATTATAATAATTTCTACAAGTGGTCCTCGACTTACGAACACAATTAGGACAAGAATCTCAAGCAAGGAAGTTGTTAAGTGAGGAGTACTTGGTGCACTCTAAGCTTGATGGTTCTATTGTAGATGTTTCATTACCAATAACTTTCACTGGTTGTTAAGTGAGTCATGTTCCATGTTATGAGCTTTTCTGCCACAGCTGTTAAGCGGCTCACCACAACTGTTAAGTGAATCATGCAGTCATTAAGAAAATTTGGCTTTCCTCTCGACTTTACTTGTTGGAAGCCAGCTGGGAATTATTGCAACTGGTGATCACATGATCCCGGGACACTAAAACTGTCATAAGTACATGCCAGTTGCTAAACAACTAAATTTTGATCACGTGATTGTGGGGATACTATCACGGTCATAAGAGCGATCACTAGTCATAAGTCATTTTTTTCAGTGCTGTTGTCATTTCAAACGGACGCTAAATGAATGGTCCAATGCAGTAATGAAATGTAAAATTTGTTACTACCAGTTCTGTGGGTGTGGCTTGGTGGGAGGGTGGGTTAATGTGACTGGGTGGGCGTGGCCATTTTTTTTTTATTTTTACTTTTAAAAATATTTTTTCTACAACCACTTCGGCCACAGAGGTTATTAAAAAAAAATGCTTTTAAAAGGCTCTGACGATCCCCAGCTGAGCCACGCGATCATCAGAGGGTTTTTTTAAAAACTTTTAAAAGCATTTTTTCGTCGGAAGAAGTTGTAGAAAAAATGCTTTTAATTTTTTTTTAAAAAAAAAACCTCGGATGATTGTGCGGCTCAGCGGAGCAAGTGGGGTGGGTGGGGTAGGGAAGTTTGCTACCGGTTTTCCGAACCACCTGCCGCCATCGATCCGGTCCAAACCGCGAGCGTTTCACCCTGGTCCAATGTCTATGGAGATTCACGGTCATCCAGATCATGGTTGTCCCAAAGATGCTTTTTTTTCCGAGAGCCAACTGGACTTTCTGGTTTTTCTTTGAAGACGTTTTGCTTTTCATCCAAGAAGCGAAAATGAGAACGGAGAGAAGCAAAACATCTCCAAGGAAAAATGAAGGAAGTCCAGTTGAATAAAAAATCACCTTTGGGATAAATGAATGGTTGTAACTCACCATTGCAATTTTAAATCCAGTAGAACTAAGAGAAAAAAGAAAGTAAGGCCTCCTCCTTACCTGTCTTGTGCCTGCAGCTGGAGTAGCAGCTAATCGGGGCCCCGGTGCTGATTTCATGACATCGGTCAAGGGCAGTCCTGCCTCTGTCGCAAGTCCTACAAAGAAGATCAATGAGGAGAAACAAGATGAGGAATTGTCTGAACTTCTTGGCAGATGCATATGTTGCATTGATCTTCCCCAGGCGGGTCAGTCTTCAGAAGTGAAGGATAAAGAGTAAAGATTTTATTTTCAAATGCACAGATCTAGGCATGTGGGGGTCTCAGAGATCACATCTGGGTCAATAATTCAATTTGTCCCATGGAGGGTAAAGCTGGCCACACAGATGCAAGTTCAACAGTATCAGTGATCGCTGAAGAATGATGATAAGGCAGCCAGGAGAAGCGGACGGATGAAGAAGGAATAAATTGAAGGCCCAGGACCGTTTCTTCTTTTAAAAAGGAGGTGCACAAAGGGGAAACTTCATTCAGCCTTATAAACAAAGCCGCGGACCAGAATTCATGGTCTGATCCAGAGGATAAGCCCTATTAGTGCACTCATTCAAATACGCTCACACGACTTGTCTTGTAGGACATCCAAATCTTAAAAAAAAAAAAAAAAAACCCTGCCTAGGGAGGGTGGGCTTTTATTCGCCAAAGTCTAGACCAGGGTTTTCCAATCTTGAGCCCTGAAGTTGAAGTTCACAATTCTTAAAGTTGCCAAGTTTTGAAAGCCCTGGTCTAGAATATAATAATTCAGGAGCCTTTTAGAATACCACAAAGCTGTTCTTGGCCATAGACGTAAAACAAAAATACACTGGTTTTATGTGACATTAAAAGAAAATACAGAGACTCTCCCACAAAAGTTGATTTATCATTAGCAGCTACAAGGAATACCTTTTTATAAGCCTGGTGACCAGAACTGTATTGCTCTAAGACAGAAGTGTCAAACTCAAGGCCCGGGGGCCGGATCCAGCCCATGGGTTGTTTAGATTGGCCCGCAGGGCCGCCCTGGAAAAAGCAAAGGACCGGCCATAAAGCCTCTGCCAGTGAAAACGAGCTCCGAGCTCAGTTTTTGGCTGCAACGGCCTCCTGCAACCCTCTGCCAGAGAAAACAGAGCTCAGGAGAGCCACATGGAGCTCAGGAGCCCATTTTCTCTGGTAGAGTCCTCGGGCCTCCACAGATGCCCCCAATAAGAGTGATGTCGAGCCGGCCACACCCACTCTAGGCCCCCGGAGGTCAAACCAGTGGTGGGTCGCTTCCTGTTTGTACTGGTTCACAAGAACCAGTAGTAAAAATTTGTAGTAGTCCGGAGAACCGGTAATAACATTGGCTGGCCACGCCCCCAAACCGGTCCCCGGCCTGGTCGTTGCTCGCTTACCCTGCCCACTTCATCAGAAGCTTTTTTTTTTTAACTTTTAAAAGCATTTTTTCCACAACATCTTCGGCCAAAAAAATGTTTTTAAAAGTAAAAAAAAAAAAAAAAGCCTCTGATGATTGCGCGCGGCTCAGCTGGGATCGTCAGAGGCTTTTAAAGGCATTTTTTTTCTACAACCTCAGGTTGTAGGGGAAAAAAATGCTTTTAAAAGCCACTGGTGATCCCAGCTGAGTTGCCTGATTGTCAGAGGCTTCTAAAAGCATTTTTTTTCCTGCAACCTCTTAAGGTTGTAGAAAAAATGCTTTTAAAAGTAAAAAAAAAAAGTCACACCCACCCAGTCACATTATCCCCCACCAAGCCATGCACATAAAATAAACCACACCCACAGAACTGGTAGTAAAGATTTTTAGAACCCACCCCTGGGTCAAACACAACCCTGATATGGCCCTCAATGAAATCGAGTTTGACACCCCTACTCTAAGAAGCATTATCAATAAATAATGCACTGATAAGGTCCTCTCTTTTTTTTAAGCCTTGCCTTCCTCCTCATCACTGTATAACTATGGTTATCTCAGCTTCCCCAACATGGCAGCCCCATCCTTCATATACATGCTGCCCTTCCGGGAATGAAGACTAGAAGTGATTGATTCATGGAACCACAAAGCCAACGTAAGCAGAAAAGGCCATGGGTGTGTGTGTGTGTGTGCGGGTGGAAGAGTAGCATTTTTCTTCATTGTAAGGGGCCCTCCTCCCTGGCATTTCACATGGTTAATAAACTATCCACCCTTCTCCGATTCTTCTCACTTTGCAATACAATTACTCCTCAACTTACAACCACAATAGAGTCCAACATTTACGTTGCTAAGTGAGACAGTTGTTAAGTGAGTTTTGCTCCATTTTACAACCTTTTTTTGCCACTGCGGTTAAGTAAATTACTGGAGTTGTTAAATTAGTAACATGGTTGTTAAGTGAATCTGGCTTCGCCATTGACTTTATTTGCCAGAAGGTCGCACAAAGGGATCACATGACTCCAGGACATGGCAACCGTCATAAATATGAGCCAATTGCCAAGCGTCTGAATTTTGATCTTGTGGCCATGGGGATGCTGCAATGGTTGCATGTGTGAAAAATGGTTATAAGTCATTTTTTTCAGTGCTGTTGTAAATTTGGACAGTCATTAGACAAATTGTTGTAAGTCGAGTACTATCTGTATGGACCGTACCAACAGGAGTGGGATTTGCAAAAATCTGGAATATAGAACTGGGGTGTTTGCAGACCAAGGTTGAAGGTTAGCAAGGCAGGATGACCCAATGAAAGGGGAGGGGGAGCCCAGCTCACTTTACATCCATATTTCTCTTGCTGATTTACTGGGTGATTTTTTTTTTAAGGGCGGCAAGACCCAGGAATCAATACTAGCCATGAAACAGCCTGAGAGTCTTTCGTGAGCCCTGGTGGCGCAGTGGTTAGATCACATCATTGTAGGCTAACTCTGCATTCCCACAGCCTGGAGTTCAATCCTGACAGAGCTCAAGGTTGACTCAGCCTTCCATCCTTCGGATGTTAAAAAAACACGAGGACCCAGATTGTTGGGGGCAAGAGGCTGACATTGTAAAGCACCAAGAGTCTGTAGCTACAGTCTGTAGCTGTAAAGCACTATGGGGAAATATGTAAGTCCAAGCGCTATTGCTATTGCTGTGAGAAGATCCCAACCCCAAAATGAAAAATCTTGAATGGAATAAGTGATGGTTAGCCTCAATTGTTTTATTATTTTATTTGGGGGGCAGGGAGAGGGGATGCTGATTTTGTCTACAAACATAATCAGTTTTTGTGGAGTTTTTTTGATGCTTCTGACTCATTGTAAGCCACCCTGAGTTACCTTTGTGAGTTGGGATGATGTGTCAATGAAATAAATAGCTTAAGCAAACTGACCAACAAGTAAATAAATCAGATGATGATCAACTACCAGAGAAGAAGATGAAAGGCA
Organism: Coluber constrictor foxii; assembly: GCA_038048745.1. Classification (NCBI taxonomy): domain Eukaryota; kingdom Metazoa; phylum Chordata; class Lepidosauria; order Squamata; family Colubridae; genus Coluber; species Coluber constrictor. The sequence goes on along the minus strand of CM075961.1, from coordinate 163,867,556 downwards.
GTGTAGCCCAAAGATTCTTCCTTGAGGATCAAATTTGAGGCCTCCTGATCCACAGGAAATACCATGCAAGAAGGGAAGGCTATGCTTGAGACCCATTTAAGAGGAAGCCACTTTAAGTGTATTCTGGAGGTAATCCTCGACTTACCAACCACAATTTGGACTGGAAGTTCCGTCATTAAGCCAGGTGGCTATTAAGCGAGTCATGCCAGATGTTATGGTCCTTTTTTTTTTTTTGCTGTGATCATTAAATGAATCACCATGGTTGTTAAATTATTCCAACTTCATTGACTTTGCTTTGTTAGGAGATGGCTGAGAAGGTGGCAAACAGCAGACTCATGACCCTGGGACACAGCAACTATTTTAAATGCATGCTGGTTGCCAAATGCTCAAATTTTTATCATGTGACTGTGGAGACACTATGATAGTTGCAAGCAAGGGTGAAATGCTCCCAGTTTGGACCGAATCATCTGATCCGGTAGCGATGGTGATGGGTGGTTCGGAGAACCGGTAGCAAAAATCTCTGCACCCCTGCACTCCGCACAATCATCAGAGGCTTTTTTTTTTACTTTTAAAAGCATTTTTTCTACAACTTCTTCTGCCGAAAAAATGCTTTTAAAAGTAAAAAAAAAAGCCTCTGATGATTGCACGGCTCAGCTGGGATCTCAGAGGCTTTTCAAAGCATTTTTTTTCTGCAACCTCCTCCAGGGAAGAGGTGGTTTAAAAAATGCTTTGAAAAGCCTCTCTGAAGATCAGGCAACACAGCTGGGATCATCAGAGCCTTTTCAAAGCATTTTTTAAAACAATCAGGCAACTCAGCTTGGATCATCAGAGAGACTTTGAAAGCATTTTTTTCTGCAACCTCTTCAGCGGAAGAGGTGGTTAAAAAAAAGGCTTTGATGATCCCAGCTGTGTTCCTGATCGGCAGAGGCTTTTCAAAGCATTTGTTTTTTTTGCATTTGCAGAAAAAATGCTTTGACAAGTTAAAATTAAAAAAAAAAAGTTGGCCCCGCCCACCCAGTCACATTACCCCACACACACCAAGCCACACCCACAGAACCGATAGCAACTAATTTTACATTTCACCCCCGGTTGCAATTTCTTTTCCAGTACTGTTAGAGAGTGATCAATTCGGCACAAGAAACCATTGGTTGCCCTCTAACACCACTGGATGACATCACCAGGTCTCGATGCTTTAGCAAACTAAGGAAGATACTCAGAAATGATTTACACCCTGGTCAGTTTCTCTTCACACTTCTACCATCGGGCAGAAGACATCAAAGCATAGCCAACCGGACAAATAGGTTTAAAAATAGTTGCTATCCTTAGGCTGTCAGACTTTTAAACACAACCACAATCGCTCCATGTACACAAGGAAACGTATGACTAGTTTTTCTTTTTCTCTTCTTTCCCCCTAATTACTTGCATAGGGATTATTCCTTATATTATTTATGTTGTTTGTATTTTTTGTCATGGATTGTACCAGTGAGGCTAAAACCAATTCTGTTGGAAATACATGGTGTAACAATGACAATAAAGGCTATACTAAATGGCTAAACAAATGGTCATAAATTGAGGATCAGTTGTACTGGCTGTGTGCCCAATGCTTACAGACTCTTCTGGTTAACTTGCCTTGGATGGCCCTGTAAGCAGAACCTAAGCAGGCTGAATTAGCCGTGTCAATTGTGTACACTGGAACACTGAAGACATCAGACAGGATCTGAAAAGGAAAAAAAAAAAGTCTATCACAATTTGATTAAGAAACAAAATCACTCTGCAGTTCGCTTCCGTTGTCAAGACAGACAGACAAGATTTGCAGCCAGAAGAGATCCGATGCTAGGAATCACCATTGGGAAATTAATTAAAAAGTAGCTTAAGGCATCTTTTGGATGGAGAGACGGATCAACGGAAAAAGGTAACAGGTAATAATTAAGGTTAAGGTTAAAGTTGGCGGACAAAGCTCTGGAGTCTTAGGTTGAAATCCATCCTCAACCACGGAACCTTATGATGTAGAAGAACACAGAAATAACTTTGATGTAAGAATGGAGGAATGATTATAGGAGAAAACATGAGTACTCAGGCCTGGGAAAATGGGGGGAGGGAGGTAAAACACAGTACCTCAAAATAATTTTTTCTCGTTTCGCTTTGTTATAACACCAAGTAGAGGGAAACTCCTGTAGGCTTTCAAGATTATTTTACTACACTGTACAACAATAAAGTAAATTCATCTAACGTTGCAGTGACTGTTTCCTGGCCTATAAACAGCTGCTCTTTCTCAGCCTACTTCAAGGCAATAAGGTTGTGGTTGGGATAAAACGAAGGGAAATTTTCATCTGAGCATCCCTGACACCTTGGAAAAAAGGTGGAATATAAATCTAATGCCTACATAGACTAAGGACAGTCCCTGGATTTTCTAATTCTTATCAAATAAATCCAGTTTTAAGTAAAAATATATGAGGATGCGTCACTTGGCAACAATTCAACATGAGCCAAAAATCAGCTTTAAAAAAGAGCAGGAATGGAATTTTAAAGCTATCCAATATTGTCTGCATTCTATTTTGCGGCTTGGAAGCTAATGGGCAACTGGGTTTTTAATCAAAAGCCAGATCCAAAGAAATATTGCACTTATTAAAAACCGAGCAGTCTGCTGGAGATCATATTATTCTTGTCAGAGATGTCTCAGGATTTGGGAAGAACCCCAATAGTCAAAATCTGGGCTACTTTTCACATTAAGCCTGCAATGAAAGAATATTTCCCTTCCAATTCTGGAATGTGCAAATAATATCTGGGAAAACAAAGTACTGAATTAAATCAGGAGTTTTTGAGAACTATTACCAGGACACAGGGTTAAGGAGGAAGGATGGAGAAGATACTAGACCGAGATGAATTTATGTAGTTATTTTACACACAAAAATCTTAATTGTCTTTACCCATTATTGGGGGAAAAAAATAAAATCCCTATCCAACCTTTTATCCCTGAGAAATACCGGACTTTGGATTTCTTAGCTCCCCAGCAGCATGGCCATAGAGAAACTAAGAACAATTAGATACTTGCGAATTATGGGCAGCAAAAAGGAAGGAGGCCATAGGACTGGGTAGAACTGCTTCAATATCACTTAAAACATTCACTGGGGGGAAAAATGCAAGAATGTTTAAATATGTAAAAAAAAAAGTGAGCAATGTTTGGAGCTTGACATCTGCTAATCAGGCAGAAATAATCGGGTTGCTGACTTGGCTTCAAAATACCCTTCAGAATTTCTTCTCTTCCAAAAACCATAAAATGAATTTCCTAGAAATTATATCCTCATCAGATCATTTCTGCATGCTCTATGATCTTAGCTGTGGTCAATTGTAGGCAGATCTTTATTTATTTATTTTTATAATCCTGCAATCACATGGTCTTTGACTTACAACCAGTTTATTTAGTGACCATTCAAAATAACAATAGCACTAAGAATAAGTGACTTACAACTGGTCCTCACACTTATGACCATTGCAGCATCCCTACTGTCATGGGATTAAAATGCAGGATTGGCAACCAGTATGCATTTACAACAACTGCAGAATCCTGAAGTCATGCGACCGTCATTTGTGACCTTCCCAGCCAGCGTCTGACAAGCAAGTCAAAATGGAAAGCCAAATTCATTTAACTACTACAATGATTCACTTAAAAACCACGCCCCAAAAAAGCTGCAAAATCAGGGATGACTCACTTAACAACCATCTTGCTTAGCAAAATAAATTCTGATCCCAATTGTGGTTATGAGTGGAGGATTACCTGTAACTGTTTTTAGTTAACAGGATGCAAAAAGGCTAATGTTACAAAACCTTAGACAGCTGCAACCAAATGCAACTGTAATACACAATGGTAGTAACACTCAGACAATAGCAAAAGGTTCCAATAAAGTTGTGGCTTATTGACTATTCCCAGTTGTTGACTTTGAAAAGCACCTGCTTTAGTTTTGCCTTTTCTAGGAACCTAAAGATGTGAACTTTTGCGGTTTTCCAGGTTCAGATTGGTGTACAGGTACTTTTCTTCTTGGTGTCATGTTACAGTCCCACGATGTGTCAACTGATGACGTAAAGCCAAAGGCCTCTTTCCAAGTATGGATGAGCTGGGCTTCATCAACACCGGCAACAGGAAACAGTGGCTGAGAGAACAGTTTAGGAAGGGCTATTTTTTTAAAAAAAACTATCTTGCTTTCAAGTCCCTTCTTAAATTGTCAAGAAGTGCCAGTTCTCTGTGCACATACAGTCAGTGTTGCGAATAATACATTATATTTGCACTCTCACAGATTCTAAAGTTCCAAAATCACAGATCAAGTCTGAATGATTGTACAAACATAGAATCATAGGGTGGGAATAGGCCTTCTAGTCTAAGACCCTTCTCAAAGCATATGCTGTCCCAGTCAAATGATTGTCCAGGCTATTCGTGAAAATATTGGGAGTGATATTGGGAGTGACATGGCGCTCACATGTGACACCACTCCTACGCGAGCTGCACTGGCTTCCGGTGGTCTTCCGGGTGCGCTTCAAGGTGTTGGTTCTTACCTTCAAACTCCTCCATGGCTTAGGACCTGGGTATCTACGAGACCACCTTCTGCAACCGATAACCTCCCACCAACCAGTACGCTCCCACAGGGTAGGCCTTCTCAGGGTGCCATCACTAAAGCAATGCCGACTAGTGGTTCCCAGAGAAAGAGCCTTTTCTGTTGGGGCACCTACCCTTTGGAACAGGTTACCCCCAGGGATACGAATGATCCCAGATCTTCGTACTTTCCGTCGTGCAGTTAAGACCTTTCTTTTTCACCAAGCCAGTCTGGCATAAATCTTTTCTAATTTTTTAAATCTTATGCTGAAGTTTCTTTACTGTTGAGCCAAACTGGCTTAATTATTTATATTCACATTCTATATGTATGTCATTTTAACTGTTCACCGCCCTGAGTCCTTCGGGAGAAGGGCGGTATAGAAATTGAATAAATAAAATAAATAATAAAATAAAATAAAACCTCCAGTGACAGAAGCACTCACAATCAGGGAAGAAACTGTTCCACTAATTAACTGCTCTGTCAGAAAATTTGGAACTACAAACGAGTAAGAAATAAAGTTAATAAAAATTAATCTTACTTCTAGGTTGTGGGTCCCTAGAAACTTCCACCTTGGCCTTCTTATCCTGCCCTCTAGTGCAGAGGTCTCTAACCTTGACAACTTTAAGAGAATTCTGGGAGTTGAAGTGCACAACTCTTAAAGTTGCCAAGGTTGGAGACCCCTGCTCTAGTGCCCTATAAATAAGTCAATCCCTCTTCTCCGTGACAGCCCTTCAAATCTTGGAAGACAGCTATCATATCCTGCCTAATCCATCTAGTATCTAATATTTACACATAATAGGTGCTGAACAGCAGATGGTGTTTAGTAGGATCTAATTTGACTGGAAGTTTCCATGGTAGTTTTCCAGACCAAGTGGGGCTAGCCCCAGACAAGATCTTTACCTAGGAGATGTGCAGATGACCAGGACAGTAAATCCTGTATGTCCTTCCATACAAATGGCCATGTAAACATCTCCTACGCAAATTACACTGCTGGCTAATTCCTCCTAAGGCTCTCTCTGCCCACTCAAGACCTTGGTTCCCTAGTTTTGATTTTTCACTCAAGAGCTCACCAGCTGACTAAAATGGCACACTGGATGCTGATCTCAAATGCAAAAAAGCCACACTTACTTGTAAGATTGCCTTATTATGGGAGGCCCCACCGGTAGCCAAGATTTTTGTGGTTGGCACTACAAGCAAAGAATAAATGAAATTAATGGAGGTAGGGTAAGATCCTATCTACATTACAGAAAACTATAACAGGTTTACAACTTCTTAATGATAGAACTCATTAATAATGGTACTGAAAATACCAAAAGCTGACACATCTGTTAATTGGCTTAGAGGGTTGGATATTGGCAAGTCAGGCGGAGAGGATTTCATTCTGGTTCTGAATTCTGGCTTGACCCTTCAGATGCCACGTGAAGCAATGAAGTTAGGCACTGATATCAGGCCCACTGTTTACATAGTTGAGGAATTCTGGGAGTTGAAATCCATAAGTCTTAAAAGTTGCCAAGTGTGGGAGATGCCAAACTGGCTTAATTTTACACTGCTGTTTTTATTTTCTTATTCCCTCAGTAGGGCCTTCAGGTGTACAAAAAGAAATGAAAGAAGAGCTGTTAAGGCAGCAAACATCCAGAAAGCATGGTAGTCTTCAGGATTCCTCCTAAATCAGATGCCAAGGAAGGTTTGGCAAAGGCCAAGGCACCCTTCACCAAATTTTTACAATGCATTGCAACAACTCAGAATTTGTTTTTCAGATTTTCATCTTGCCATTTTTTTTTCATACACCAGGTATAGTCCTTGACTTACACCAGTTCATTTAGTGACTGTTCAAAGTTACAACAGCACTGAAAAGAACTGATTTATGACCATTTTCAGAGTTACGATTTTTGCAGCCTCTCCCTGGTCACCTGATCAAAATTGAGACTCTTGGCAACTGGTTCATATTTATAACGGATGCAGCATGTTAAAGATATTGAGTTACACCCGAAGTTGTGGCTTATAAAGCAGAGTACCGTTAGAGTTTTACGCACGGAAACGTTTTGAGAGTAATTGTGAATAACATACAGACAAACTGGGTTTTATAATATTTTACTTTTAGGGAAAAGCAAAATCATAGACTTTAGCCATCTAAAGTGCAATATAAGATCAATCCAGGGATATAAAATCTTCTTACCAGTTTGTAGAAAAATACAAGGAACAATCAGGAACAATATAAAAACAGTTCAATAAGTATCAGAAAGCAGTAAATAAATAATCATGATCAAATAGTTGACTATAGAGAGATCAAAGAGAGTTACAGCGTACTAGCAGGTAAAATGGTGTAGTGTCCACACTAACCATAATTTAGCTCTCCTTAAATACATTGGCTACAGAGCTCAGCCAATCAGGATGCAGAATAACTCAGCACAATTCTTAAAGCTAGATAATACATGCACATAATACAAACATACAATGTTGGCTTATATATTTCCTGGCCAACCAATTAGGCAATAACCATTTCCTAACACAGTGTCCCAGGGTCCTGTGATCCCCTTTTGCGACTTTTTGTCAAGCAGAGTGAATGGGGAAGCCAGATTCACTTAGCAAGCATGTTACTATCTTAGCAACTGCAGAGTTTCACTTAACAATGATGGTAAGAAAGGTTGTAAAATGGGACAGAACAAACTTAACCAATGCCTCACTTAACAAATGAAATTTTGGGCTCCATTGTGGTCATAAGTCGAGGACTATCTGTACAGCTCAAGGATGAGAAGATACCTAACTCTCCTTCCACCTTTTATTTTCCCTAGAACAACAACCCTGTGAGGAGTTAGGTTAAAAAAGAGTGAACAGTCCAAGGTCACCCAGCCAGTTTTTCGTGCCTAAAATAGGATTAGAAGTAGCTGTCTCTTGGTTTCTCAAGCCAACCACTACACCAAATTTTCACTCTCAGCAAACTTGTCCTAGCCTGCTGGTAAAGAATCTAAGGGCGATGGAGACCCAGCAGCCTAACAAAAGTTTCCTTAATTGCTATAATACTGAAATGAGGCATATATCCAAACATTTGGGGGTGGGGGGAGGGGAATCTTCAAAAAGGTTGCCACTCTTAAGAGCGGCTACTTGGCCAAGTTTTCATCAGAAGATCTGCTCTGAACAACCTCCCCATGAAAGTCAAGGAAGTAGACTAGAAGTAGATTCTGGGAGATGAAGTCCTCCAGGCTTAAAATGGCCAAGATTGGAGACCCCTGGACTACATACAAAAGTGTTCTTGATTATTTCACTGAGGCTGTCATAGCAGCGCCATCTTTAACGGAACTTGTAACTTATGATTAATCGTTGTAACTACGATTTATTACCTATGACCTGTTATTTGGTGTTAATATGTACACTGTGAAGTTATGCACTGGAGACTAATTCCTTGTGTGTCCGATCACACTTGGCCAATAAAAAATTCCTTCCATTCCATTCCATTTTTGGTAGTAGCTCCCAAAGGCAGAAAGGTTAGAGAGAAAAATGTCTATGGAGATACTCAGTCATCCAGGTCATGGTTGTCCCAAAGGTCCTTTTTTAGGAGGCCACTGGAGTTTCTGGCTTTTCTTCAAAGACGTTTCACTTCTCATCCAAGAAGCTTGTTCATGGTGGTGAATGGAAGGATTTATACTCCTTGCAGACAGCTGGTCATTCGCATTCTTTTAACAAGTCTTTAAGGCCCCCTGGAGGCTTATATGTGTCTTCAGGGTCATCTGAGTGGTGCAAATGGGTGTGGAGCCTTCTTGGAACTGTTCCTCACCATCCAGTCAGAGCTGAAGGAGCTTCTTGGATGAAAAGCTAAATGTCTTCAAAAATCAGAAAGTCCAGTTGCCTCTTGAAAAAGCACCTTTGGGACAACCATGACCCTGGATGAAAACACACTTTTGGGTTAGAGAGAGAAGTTCTCTGAGGATGGGCTCCAACACGAGTCCCAAAGCTCAAAAGAGTACAGCTCTGGTCCTGAGGACTGACCCAGATTGGATCCTGCAACATTATCCTAGGACACGCATATTTGCCTTCATTTATGAGTACTGCTTTGCTCATGTAGAACACCCAGAGTCTTTGATGGCCTTAAATGATATTATGAATATAGGAACTGAAGGCCCACACATCTGGAGGGCGCCAAGTTGGAGAAAATGCTTTACATTACCAGCAGTGAAATCCAGCGGGTTCTGACAGGTTCTGGAGAACCAGTAGCGGAAATTCTGAGTAGTTCGGAGAACCGGCAAATGCCACCTCTGGCTGGCCCCAGAGTGGGGTGGGAATGGAGATTTTGCAATATCCTTCCCCCAGGAGTGGGGAGGGAATGGGGATTTTGCAGTATCCTTCCCCTGCCACACCCACCAAGCCACGCCCACAGAACCAGTAATAAAAATGAATTTCACCACTGTACATTACCCTAATTTAACATTGCCATGGGATGTAGAGTCTCCTAAGAATAAAAACACAAACAATCTCCCTGGCGTACCAGGTAGCCGAAAGGGTGGGATGAATTGACTGGGAGCGCTATGAAAAAGGATGTCCAAGTGAGCAACATCCATTTTCCATAGCGCTGCCCAGTCAATTCATCTGTTGGGATATACCCAAGCAGTCAAAGTCAAAGGGAGGGAGGCTGACTGGACATACCCTGCGAGTCAGAGCACACCCTCTGCAACACTCGGTGGCCGAATGAGGCCTCGGCAGATGCAAAGCTGTCCAACTTGTAATGTCTGACAAATGGCGTCAAGGAAGACCATGTGGCCGCTCTGCATATTTGCCCTTGGAACTATACGCCAACGAAATGCAGGCCTTAATCCAGTCTGCCACCGTTCGAGATGAGACCTTTTTTCCCAAAGTCACTGGGTGGAACGAGACCAACAGGGCCTCAGTCTTACGGAACGAAGATGTCTGTGCGATGTATCTCCTCAACGCTCGCCTGACATCAAGCGTATGCCACTGCATTTCTAACCTATGTTTTGGAGAAGGACAAAAGTCAGGTAAAATAATCTCCTGGGCTCTATGAAACGTGGAGTTTATTTCTGGTATAAAAGAGGGGTCCAGACGTAAAGTCACTGTATTGGGCCTAAAAATACATAAATCCTGGCGAATAGATAAAGCAGCCAGCTCAGACACCCTCGTGGCGGACGTTATTGCCAGAAGAAATGTCAACTTAAAGGTAAGTAATCTGAGACTGGTCGACCCCAGTGGCTCAAACGGGGGCATCGTAAGAGCTTGGAGTACCAACGATAAATCCCAAGAGGGATAGCGATGTATCGTAGTGGCTTGATATTCGTTGCGCCCTGTAAAAACCTCCTAACCCTGGGATCCTGTGTCAACGGGTGAGAAGCATCTTTGGACAGAACTGTTGATAGTGCTGCAACCTGCCTCCTCAAGGTGGCGGGAGCCAACCCTTTGTTGAAGCCATCCTGTAAGAAAATTAAAATGTCAGTAATAGTGTCAGAAGTGGGATCAACATGGTGGAGCCAGCACCAAGAGCAGAACACTCGCCAAGACGCCTTGTAAATTCTTGTTGTGGAAGGCCGCCTGGATAGTCTGGATTACCTTCCCTGGGACATCACTTTTTCTTAGAAGGATCCTCTCAAATGCCACACGGTTAGGTGTAACCAGAGAGGGTCTGGATGTTGAACTGCCCCCTGGCATAGAGAGACCCGATCCTGAGGTATCTCCCAGGGAGAAGACACCGAGAGGTCCACCAGGTCGGCGAACCAAGATTGTCTTGGCCAATGAGGTGCCACCAGCAGGATCTCTGCCCCTTCCATTATCAATTTCCTTACCACCCTTGGTATGAGGGGTAGAGGGGGGAAAGCATAAAGGAGACCCTGCAGCCAACTGCAACGAAGGGCATCGTAATCCGCTGCTTTCGGACACGGGAACCTCGAAACGAACCTTGGGAGCTGGGCATTCTCTGGGCAGGCGAAGAGATCGATCTCCGGCTGGCCGAACCTCCTCACAATGTCCCTGAACAAATCCCTGTGGAGCATCCACTCGGACGGGTCCAACTGCGTCCGACTGAGCCAGTCGGCTCAAACGTTCGAGGTGCCCGAAATATGTTCCGCCCTCAGAGAAAGGACATGAGTCTCTGCCCAACTCAACAGTTTGCCGGTCTCAGCATCAGCAGGTGAGAGCGAGTCCCCCCCTCTCGGTTTATATGGGCCTTTGTGGCCATATTGTCCGTCAGAACCATGGCAATGCATTAGTCTGTCCTGGAAGTGACGAAGTGCCCAATGAACGGACCTTAGCTCTAGCCAGTTGATGGGATTCTTGGCCTCCGACTGGGACCATTGTCCCTGAACCACAAGATGATCCAGGTGAGCCCCCCAGCCCACCAGGCTCGCATCCGTCGTTACCACAATCCGTTTGGTTTCCAGGAACATACACCCCTTGCTGATTGCTTCGGAAGTCCACCAACGGAGGGATGCACGTATCTGCATCCCTCCATTGGTGGGGTATCTGCATCCCTCCGTTGGTGGGGTATCTGCATCCCTCCGTTGGTGAGGTAAGGCGGTCCTGGTAGTGGATGTGCTGCGGCCCGACCTCTGAGCCGGAAGGAGGAACCACTGGAGCTATCATGCGTGTCTGCGTGCCCAGGGAACCACTGAAATACAAAAAATAAATTTGCCAAGCAATTGCAACAATGTGAAAAAGGTTACCTGTCGCTGGGCCAAAATCGTGCGGACCAAGTCCTGAATGTCCTGTTGTCTCTCCACCGACAGGAAAACTTGTCCTTTGGTCGAATCTATGGACACTCTGAGGTGAGAAATACAAGTGGTTGGATGAAGGTGACTCTTTGCCCGGTTGATGGAGAACCCATGAAGAGTAAGCACGTTGCACACTGTCTCCAGATCTCGAAGAGCCTGTTGACAGGAATGAGAGAGAAGCAGAATGTCGTCTAAATAGCAAAGCATCCATACTGCGATGCGCCTGACTGTGGCCGCCACAGCTGCAAGAAGTTTCGTAAAAGTCCGAGGCGCCAAGGAAAGACTGAACGGCATTGCCCGGTATTGGAAGTGTCTGCCTGCATGTGCAAACCTCAGAAACCTGCGATGGTTCGGGTGGATAGGCACATGCAGGTATGCCTCCTGTAAGTCCAGGGACATCATCCAGTCTCCCTTCCTGACACAATCTAATATAGTCCTGAGGGACTGCATCTTGAACTTCTTGACTTGCAGAAACTTGTTGACAAATTTTAGGTTCAAAATGCCCCTCCAGCCTTCTGAAGACTTGGGGACCAGAAACAGTACAGAATAAACCCCCGACCTCTCCTGTCCAGCCGGAACAGATTCTATTGCCCCAAAGTCCAGAAGATGTTGAATCTCCAGAGACATCAGCGACCTTTCTCTGGTTGCCTGTGAAGAGGACAAGAAACGAAATGGTTGGGAGGCTGGGCCCTGAACTCCAGCTGAAGTCCCAGGGATACAGTCTGAAGAATCCAACACTCTGATGTTGAAGCCTCCCACTGGTGAGCAAACTGGCTGAGACGGCTGCCAATGGGAGGCGGAGCTTCCCTCGCTTGGCGGGCCTGGAACTGGATCCACCTAAAGGTCTCCTAGCTGTGGGCTGGTATCTGCCTCTGTCCCTAAAAGACTGTCTGTCAGAATACCTGTCCCAACTGTGACTATATGATCTATTGGTAAAGGACCCACTAGGCCCTGGGTTGGAACGAAAGGGCTGCTGTTGTGGATATGGAGTAAAACGACTCTCTGGTCTATGATACGACACAGGCAACACCTTACGCTTATCCTTTCCTTCCACTAAGATAGGCTCTAAGGCTGCCCCAAAAAGATCTGAACCTTTAAAGGAGCTGACGCCAATTCCACTTAGATTTTAAGTCAGCTCACCAGGGACGCAGCCAAAGAAATCTACGGGACGCGACCGTAGATGCCATAGCTCTAGCCGCAAACTTAGCCGCATCTAAAGACACGTCCGCTGAAAACTCAGCAGCGGCTACCATCTTGTTAATATCTTGTTGAAGCCTTAAATCCTCAGCCGGAAGATGGTCCCTTAGCTGCTTCAACCAAATAAGATTAGCACGATTAAAAAATGAAGCCAAGGTGGCGGTCTTAACTGCCCGGGCCGTGGCTTGATGGGTCTTGTGGAACGCAATCTCCGCCTTCCTATCCTCTGATCTCAATGCATCTACTACATCATTGGATAACACTGTAGAAGATGTTAGGTTCACCACAGGTGAATCGACCGAGGGGAGTGCCACTAGCTTCTCCAAACTAGGATCCACACAATACATCTTTTTATCATGGCCAGAAGGAGCTGAAAAGAAACCTGGGTGGTCCCACTGCTTCCTAATTACTTCGGAAAATAATTCCGGACAGGGAATAAAATCCTCATCCAGAGTTGGGATTGCAAAAAACTCACTCTGGGGAGTCTTTGTCTCCTGATCTAAAGGGGTCTTAAAGGAACCCATGTTGGTTGCCAACTTGGCCTTACATAACGAAGTTTTAAACACAGATGGTCTAAACAGATGAGTGAACGTAGGCTTATCTGTTGTTGCACCCTCGTTGTCCGAAAATTCCAGATCCTCCTGTTCCTCCTCATGTTGCCATGACTCTTCCTCAAGAGATCCCTGGTGACTGATAAGAGGCGGTCGTGTAACGGGCTGTGACGAGTGGACCTGACATGGATGACGTGGAAAGTAATTGCATCTGCTAAGAAAACCCGAAGCCAAGGCTTGGGCCAAAGCATTAATGAGAAGCGTTTGAAAGTTAAATAGCTGAGACAAGTCCGACTCCTCCCCCACTCGAAGACCAGCCGCAGTCAGGGTAAATGTAGACTCTGGTGGAGGTCTACTCTTGAGTTAACATGTCTTCCGCCCCCTGGAAACCTCTTGTCCGGTGTCCTGAGAATGCTGTGGAGGCAACTCAGAAACATAGGAAGTCTGGTCAATATCAGGCTGAGGCAAATCCTCAACTTCCTCTGAGAGAGGAGAAGCTGGAGCTATAGATACCTGAGCTCTCTTTTGAGCTCTTTCACATTGTTTCTCCAGGGCATTATGCCTTCTCAGGGCATCCCTGTCCAGCTTACCCTGTTTAGGATTAGCTAACTCCTGTTCCTTACTGGTTGAAGGAACCACAGATTTAGACCTTGATTTAGAATTCTTTTTAGGTCTGGGAGGAGTCTGAGACTGTTCAGGATCTGAGGAGAATTCCTGGTCTGCCATGACAATCAGACTGTATATATGCAAACAGCCAGTCTCCAGTCAAGCAATCTGGCAAATAAATTAATCGTCACACAGTCATTATAACCAGGATCCACCTAAGCCACAACTTTGAGTCTAGCACAATTATCAAACCAAGTTCCAAAATCCTTAAAAGTGAAGGAATTAGTGTTCTCATCTCACGTCTTCCCTGAGTCCTGGGCGTTGAAAATGGCGCGAAGAATTGGCGCCAGAATGTGCAGCCTCTAGCGGTCCCAAACGCCTCTACAGCAGCTCCAAAAATCGCGTTTTGAAATCTGCAGCCTCTACTGAGTTGCTATCTCCACTCCGCTTTCTCCCAACAAGTTGGAGACTGAAGCAGCAGAAAAGCTCCTGAAAACAATTATATAAGTACCTCAGAGTGTGTCTCTATGAGGAGCAGGGACTCCGGAGCTGCCTTCACTACATGGAGCCCAAAATGGCGGCCGCGGTTCTCCCGACTCACTACAGATCTGCAGGCACGCCAGCGGCTTCAGAAAACGGCCAAAAACCAATTATAGCTGCCCAGCCGGGTCAGCCACCGATGTTGCTATTTGTTGAGAAAAGGGTAGGTGGGGAGGTACTGGAGCCCCAGCAACACTCACCCACCACGAGCAGCAGGGAGCAGCTGCAGCCGCAAGCTGTCCCTTTGAATCTTCAGCTCCACTAATCAAAGTGCTGCAAGGCAAACGAAAATAATAAAACCTAAACTAAACTAAAAAAGGCACAAACTGCTAGATCAACTCAAACAAAATAGTAAGTGTCAGAGCAGTTCAGAAAAAAACGTCTTGAAGCAAGACTGAGCGAAATAACTGGGAGGCAGGAGAAGGAGGGCGTGGTCAAAAGAATTTTAAAGAAACACCACACTCAGTCATTGACAGACAAACAGCGAAAGCCCAACAGATGAATTGACTGGGCAGCGCTATGGAAAACGTCAAGATGATGATTTCAATCACAGAGTCAAGCCTTACCTTTTTTTACGCAAATGTCCTCCTATGGAAACCTCTGGCTTCCTTTGGTGCAGGAACTCCCAATGCAGTCAAGACCAGTGCTGAGAGTTTGAGTGTCATCCACCAATAAATTTAATCAGAAATTTCAACGATGCACAAATTGGGTTTAAAAAGCCATTAGGTTCCACATCACTGTCAATAAATAACTCAAGCGCTCAGCCCCGGTAATCCCTTGGAGAAAACAAGTTTCAATTCTACTCGTACGCGGTGGCAGAAGCTTGCCAATATTTGTAGAAAGGTGTTACAAAAGCCACTGGGAAACCTCTGGAAACCACTACTCTCAGGAGACTAAATGAACTAAACAAACATGCAAAGCCGCAACTAAAACCATCTCTTACATTTGGTCCTCCAAAGCATCTTTGTGCTTTTCTACCAGACCTGCACACGACATTCTGGGAAAAGAAGCGGGAAGCTGTGACGCAGAATTAAAGAGTTGTGCCTGCAGCAACTTATCTCAACTAGGGAAGACATTAACAGTGATATCGCACTTTCTTAGGATTCACATATATCTGGGATTTCCAGGAGAGCTTGAGGTAATCCCCATGCTTCAGGAAACAGCACCTGGCCAAGAAACAGGAGCCAAATATACAGCAATACAAGCACTCCAACCTAATAGGGGGGGGGGTGTATCTAGGACAGGGGTTAGCAACTTGCAGCTCTGGAGCTGCATGTGGCTCTTTCATACCTCTGCTGCAGCTCATCACTCAAAACATGTGTCACAGCCGCCAATGTGCAACACCCGCTGGCATGAGATTTATTGAGCTTTTCAACCCCTGGTAGGCCAACCATGGATAAATCCAAGAAAAGAAAAGTTTCAGAAGAAAACAGAACGTTTAATTCAAGCCTGAGTAGCATAGGGGAGTAATGCCTCCTACAAAGGCAGCATTTAAGATCCAGCTGCTGCAATTACTTGTGAGTTCAATCCCAGGCAGGCTCAAGGTCGACTCAGCCTTCCATCCTTTATAAGGTGGGTAAATTGAGGGCCCAATTTGTTGGGGGCAATAAGCTGACTTTGTATAAATATAAATATACAAAAGTATGAATGCTATTGCTTAACGCACTGTAAGCCACCCTGAGTCTCCGGAGAAGGGCGGCATATAAATCAAATTTAAAAAAAAAAAAACTACCTAGGCTATTTTTGTGGCCGTTCAAGAAATAGTCAGGCATGGTGTTTTCTTTTCTGTGGGAAATGGGTCCAAATGGCTCTTTTGAGTGTTTAAGGTTGCAGACCCCCTGATCTAGGACAACTCAGCATGGCCTACTCTCTGCAGCCAACTCGCCACAGGATGACTCACTGCAGGACAAGAGTTAAACTAATATCAAAGAAATAGTGGAAGAATCATTAAAGAAAGGGTGCAAAAGGAGGGACAAAATGAAATGTGAATGGCAAAGATTTTTTATTTAAAAAATTATTATTTTAAACACTTGAATTATTGAATTGTCCTGTGGTGAATTGGCCACAGCGAGTGGCTGCACAAATTGGCTGCACTAAGTTGTCCCATTCTGACTTAAGGGGGACCTGGTTCAATAGGAGCCTGTGTAGCGTAGAGGGCTAATGCCTCCTACTAAAGGCAGCAATTAACACCAGCTGCCTGTAATATCTCTGAGTTCAATCCTACCCAGGCTCAAGGTCGACTCAGCCTTCCATCCTTTCTAAGGTGGGTAAATTGAGGACCCAGTTTGTGGGGGCAATAAGCTGACTTTGTATAAATATACAAAAGTATGAAGGCTATTGCTTAACGCATTGTAAGCCGCCCTGAGTCTCCGGAGAAGGGCGGCATATAAATCAAATTAAAAATAAAATAAATAAAACAAAAGTTCCCTTGGTCAGCAATATCAATATCTGGGAGAACTGAAGTCTGGGCAAAGCCACAATAATAATCTAGAATCTAATACAGAGGATCGTGAAATCCTTGGTGCTCTCTAAGCTTGGTTTGCTTGTATATGTTTCATTGCTCAATTAGGTGCACTGATGATGTTACTGGTAGAGCAATAAAACATCTGCAAGAAAATAGCCAACTTCAAAGAGCACCAAGGACCCCACAAGAAATCCTGAATTTCACAGGTTGTCTACTCCAGAAGACCAGAAGAAAGGATAAAATAATCAGATGGGGGGAGGGGAGTCTACTTGGGGGTGGGATGGGGGTGGGGGGTTGCGTTCCTGGCTCAAAGACTTGAGCTATTCTTCCATACCTGACAAAAGGAAGTTGAGTGATATCACATTTCCTTCCAGCCTTTTTTTTTAACTGTCCATCTCTCCTACATCTTAAAGCAGGGATGTCAAACTCAAGACGTGGGCCAGATCTGGCCCATGGGGTGCTTAGATCCGGCCCACAGGGCTGCCTGGAAACAGCAGACCAGCAGTGAAAACGGAGCTCCCGATCTCTGTTTTCGGCTGGGATGGCCTCCTGTAACTCACTGCCAGTGAAAACGGTGGATTGGGAGCGCCATTTTCGCTGGCAGAGGGTTGCAGGAGGAAATCCCAGCCGAAAACAGAGATTGGGAGTCCATTTTCACTGACAGAGCACTCAAGCCACCATAGGCGCCCCTGACATGAGTGACGTCAAGCTGGCCAAGCCCACCCTGGCCATGCCACACCCCCTGCCCCCCCTCACCAAGGTCAAACACAACCTTCATGCAGCCCTCAATGAGATCAAGTTTGACAACCCTGGCTAAAAGCATCTCAATTCTTCCTTGAAAACACTGCTCTGACTTCTCTGGCTGGAAAACTGCTGAGCTAGCATTTTGAGCAGCTGAGATAAGAAAGGTAAGAGTTGTATATCTCAGTGTAGAAGACTACAGAAGGCCTTTGGTCCTTAGCTAAAGGGGGAGAGAGTTTCTGTGCCATCCCTAATCTCCTTCCTTACTTGGAGTTGGTCCCACCATCTGGAAGGCACCCAGATGAGTGACCCTGCCTTAAAGCTGGGTCTATGCAAGGCGTATTAAAGTCTCTTTTGCTTCTCCAGATTTTTAAGCAAGGAACCATCACTCCCATGCAGCTTAGAAACCATGACACACATGTTAATCTTTTGAAAACCAGCAGCCAAGTAAAAAGACTCTTTGTAAGAATAAACACACTTCTGTCGGCCTGGTTATATAGATTGGGAGATGATGGATCCTTCAGCAGGAACCAGGTGGTAGTCATCTATTCAACGGATAGATTCTCAGAATTGGATGCTGCTGTTGCCTAGCAACCAGAAGATACTTACAGCTTGGAAATTTAGCTTATAGAATGCAGCAGCCTATAGGAAAGCCACGCCATCTAATTTATCATCTTAACTAAAAGCAGGAAAGAAGCCATACTCCCAATTATGCATCGCTTTCCCTAACCAGATGCCCTTTAAATGTATATATTGGTAGTCCTCAACTTCATTTACTGACTGTTCAAAGTTACAACGGCGCTGAAAAAACTGACTTAGGGCTACTTTTCAGAGTTACAACTTTTGCAGCAACCCCATGATCATGTGATCAAAATTCAGATGCTTGGCAAATGGTTCATATTTATGATGGTTGCAATGTCCTGGGGTCAGGTGATCCCCTTTTGCAACCATCTGACAAGCAAAGTCAATGGGGAAGCCAGATTCACTTAACAACCGTGCTATTAACTTGTCAACTGCAGCGATTCACTTAACAACTGAGGCAAGAAAGGTTGTAAAATGGGGCAAAACTCACTTAATAGGTGTCTCACTTATAAACAGAAATTTTGGGCTCAATTGAGGCCATAAGTCGAGGAATACCTGTACAACCTCAATTCCCCAGCACATCCTTACAGGTAATTCTTGATTTATGATCACAATTGGGAGCAGAATTTCCATGACTAAGCAAGGTGATAATGGAGTGGTACCCAATTTCATCATCTTTTCTGCCACAATTGTTAAGTGAATCATGCAGTTATTAAGTGAATCCAGCTTTCTCCATTGACTGTGCTTGTTGGAAGCCATCTAGGAAACTTGCAAATGGCATTCACATGACCTGGAGATGTTGCAACCACTTTAAACACTTGCCGGTTGCCAAATGTTGAAATTTTGATCAATGACAATTGTTGCAGTGGGTTTCCAGAGGTTTTTGAAAGAGGTGCAAAGCTTTTAACGGCTGCCAAACCTCAAAACAATATTGCGTTTTTGACATGTGTTGCAAAAATGAACTATCCAGAGGCATTCCACATCTGCAAGACAATAGAAAAAAAGAGGAAAGGCTAATGGCTCTCTTTAAACTAGCCATTTCCCAGCCAGACCTTCCAGTTTCAACATCTGGAATTGCCAGAAAGCTCAAAAGGCTAGTGTCCCAGATTGGGAGACGCCAAAAAAAATGCACCTAGAGTGACCCTCTTGTACAGTGAATATATCTTATGTCTCTTTTGCATCCTATGATGCAAAAATAAGAGAAATATTAGATTGCCACAATATAAGAGGTGCTGAGATTCTAGAAAGAGTGCAAAAACCCCCCAAAAAGATGATTAGGGCTGGAGGCTGAAATTTATGAAGGAGTGTGGCAAAAACTGGCATGTGTAGTTTAATGCAAAGAACAAGGGTGGCATGATAGTAGTGCTCCAATATCTCATGGGTTGCCACAAGGAAGAGGGGATTAACATATTCCCCAAAGCACCTGAAGGCAAGACAAGTAGCAATGAATGGAGTAGATGGAAGCTAATCATCCGAACTAAGGAGAAATTTCCTGACAGTTAGAACAATTAATCAATGGAATGACTTAACTCCAGAAGGTGTGGGTCCCCTCCATCAAAGAGGTTTTTAAAGAGAAGATTGGCAACTATTTGTCCAAAATGGTATAGGTTATGGCAAAATGGTATAGGTAACGGCAAAACTATGGCATGCATGTCAGAGGTGGAGCGGCGCTCCAATCCAGCTCCGCTGTGTATGTGTGCGCAGCTCCCGCCAGCCAGCTGGTCTTTAGAGCTCTGCTGCGTAGCTTGGGACGTGTGCGCAGATCCGCCTGCGCACGCGTGCGGGCAGGGCACATGCGTGTGGAGGTGTACACACATGGACAAGACACTGTGGGGTGAGCACATGTACAGAGGATGGGGCTCATGAGTGGGGGCTGTATGCGCATTGCATTGGGGGGTTGGCGGCACACGAGCGCATTTGGGGAGGGGGCACACATTCCCAACTGTCTTATTCTGTTAAAATAAAATAAAATCCTCTCCAGATTTACAAAGGGGATTTATAAATGGGTATGAGGGGAGGAGATGATAGCCCCAGATAATTGCAAATAGCCACAGTTCCCTTCCATATGCCTGCTTCTTGCTAATAGACATGCAACCCGTGCTCACCCTTGAAGACACTTTCCTTTGGCAGCTGTCAAACGTTCTGTGGGAAGTGTGAATAGGCTGTGTAGAATAGGTTGCTCATATGCAAGTCTCTATTTTTAGATTCCTACGCATTATCAATATTCTCCATATTCCCAGAAATAGCATGAAATGTTGACTCCTCCCCCAAAAAAACCCACATACACACTCTCTCTTTTTCTCTATCATAATGCTTCCAGGAGTCCAGAATGGTGAGTAGGCCAACAAGGTTAATTATACAAAGAGTAAAATAATGTCCTCGAATAAATTGGGCATTTAATAGGTAATGGAGCAAAAGCTGACAGGTTGCCAAAGAAAACATGAATGTAGAAAGAAGAGAGACTTAGGCGATATGTGTTGTGGGTTTCATCCATATTATTAGGATAATTCTCAGCAATGGGCTGGACAAGGGTGCAAAAGTGGGAGGGGTTTCATGCTACCACAGATTAATGTATAGGCATCTTCAAAACGAAATGCAAAACTTGTTTGAAATCAGTGAAGCCATACTTTAGGGAGCAGCATGAAGAGCAATCCATAATTAACAATATCCAGCAAAATTCCTCCGCTGGAAGAAATGTTATTCTGCAGTTCTTTCCTACTTCTGTTTTATTGCAAATTTGTTGGTGTTCTGGGAGTTGAAGTCCACAAGTCATAAGGGGGACATAGTTCCCCACCTCTGATCCACATAATAGCTTAAGAAACAAATTTCCTGAAAAGAAGAATGCCTTTCAAGATTCATAATAATAGGCAGCATATGGAGACCCAGTTTGTTAAAGCACCAGGCTATAAACCAAGAGATGTGAGTTCTAGTCCCGTCTTACCCATGAAAGCCAGCTGGGTGACTTTGGACCAATCACTGGGAGACAGTGAGTTCTAATCCCGCCCCAGGCATAGTGGTGTATTAACCATTAAGCAAACTAAGCATGTGCTTAAGGCACCAGGCCCAAAGGAGGCCCCAAAAAGTTGAGAAAGAAAGAAAAAAACAACGAATGAAGATTTGTACAGTATGCACAAAGGCGGGGGGCACCACTGAGCCTTAATACACCACTGCCCAGGCATGAAGGCCAGTTGGGTGATTTTGGGTCAATCACCAGAAAATAGTGAATTTAAGTCCCTCTTAGCCATAAAAGGCCAGGTCATGAAGATGAAACTCAACTACTTTGACTATCTAATGAGGAGGAAGGACTCCCTGGAGAAGAGCCTAATGCTGGGAAAGATTGAGGGCAAAAGAAGAAGGGGACGACAGAGAAACGAGGTGGCTGGATGGAGTCACTGAAGCAGTCGGCGTGAGCTTAAATGGACTCCAGAGGATGGTAGAGGACAGGAAGGCCTGGAGGAACGTTGTCCATGGGGTCCCAATGGGTCGGACAGGCCTTCGCAACTAATAACAAAAGCCATAAAAACCAGTTGAGTAACTTTGGGCCAGTCCTTCTCTCTCAGCCCAACTCACCTCACAGTTTGTTGTAGGAAAAACAGGAGGAGGGACGATATGTTTGAGTTATTTGTAAAAAAATAATAAAGGTGGGATATAAATAAGTTTAAATAAATAGTAAATAACACAACTGGTCTTCGACTTACGATCTACTGCTTAGCAACCATTCAAAGTTACCACAGATTCCCTCCTCCCGAAGATATTTACAACCTGATTCCAAAGTTTTGACACCCCCACAGTTATGTAATAGCATATTGAGCACTTGGCAACCAGCCTGTGTTTACTACTGTTTGCAACATCCCACGGTATTTTTTTTAAATCAAAAAATGGTATTCACTTCCAGTTTACAGCAAAAATGCTTCATAATGAATAACAAGTTCACTATTGTTAAGTGAGTACAATCATGGTGCACACTTAGCAACCTCCCCCCCCCCCCCCCCCCACACACACACACAAGAGGGTGTAAAGTTGAGTCAGTCATATGGGAACTGACCCAGAGACAAACTACAGCTATAATGGGAAGGCTCCATGATGGTCATAAGTTGAGGACTGTCTCTGCTTGGCTGGTATTTATTTTATTTATTCATTGATTCAATTTCTTATAGCTGCTCAACTCAACCAAATGACCTGGCTGGCCTACAATTCTAAAAGTACAAAACCATTAAAACTATAAAAAAAATCAGCAAAATAGTAAAAACTACCATAAAATAAATTGCCCAACTTGTTAAGCTTTGGGCCATTATTGCTTTTGTGCACATTCAGCCAGATGTTCAGACTGGATTTGGCATTTTTATCCACCCATCATGCCCTTCCTGGAAGGGCGTGATGGGTGGAAAGGCAGGCAAGGAAAGGCAGGTGTGGATGTTTGATGGTTTTAAAAGTTAACATTGCAGGATGTAAAGTGTAAGGTATAAAGCTGCCTTTTGCAATTGACTTATGCTGAATTTGTCAATGGCAAGGGTATTCAAGCTGTTTTGGGATTGCACCCAAGGTGCCTAGTATTATTGGTACCACCTTTGCTTTCTTTTGCCACAATCGATCTATTTCCATTTACAGGTCTTTGTATTTTGTTACATCCTCCAGTTCCTTCTCTTCTATTTTGCTGATTATTATTTGACCACCATTATGGTTCATGCTAAGCATGAAAAGCTGAATTCTGCAATTCTGTGGTGGAGGGGCTCCATTATAGTCCTAAATTGAAGATTACTGGTACATATATTGCTAAATAAAGAACTGGGGAGATGGAAAATCTGAACCCCCATCTGCTCGTATGGGGTGGCTTTGCCCCCTTGCAGTGAATCGTCTTTCCAGGCTTTGTCCCAACTCAATTAAATGCAGCCTCAGCACTAAAAGTTTTACTAGTGCTATTTTAGTAGATAGATAGATAGATAGATAGATAGATAGATAGATAGATAGATAGATAGATAGATAGATAGATAGATAGATAGATAGATAGATAGATAGATAGATAGATGAACAGACACAAATAAATTGACAGGTATAAATAGGCAGATCACAAACAGATAGATAGGCAAATTTAGATAGATAGACAGATAGTCCAGGATTTATTTACTTATTTATTTATATCCTGCCTTTATTATTTTTACAAATAACTCAAAGCGGCAAACACAGATAATACTCCTTCTTCCTCCTATTTTCCCTACAACAGCCTTGTGTGAGAGAATGGCTAGCCCAAAGTCACCCAGCTGGCTTCAGTGACTAGGTCGGGACTTGAACTCATAGCCACTTGCTTTCTAGACTGGTGCTACACCATTATACCAAACTGGTTCTCTATGGCATATCTCTAAATGTTGTATTTGGTGATATTATCGTAACAGCTTAAGATATGGCGCCTTCAACTGGGGTAGGCTGAGCTCTAAGTGTGGCTCCTACCCAGATCAGCCATGCACAGGTATTACAAGCATTGGGAATCTGATTCAGTGCTCAAAAATAATATCATCATCTGTTTCTAACCCAAGGACAGTGGTTCGCCTTTCAGAAAATATCAGTGTTTGTTGCCTGGCGGCCTTGAATTATTCATCAAGCTCCGCCACTTTCTTGTCCAATTCACTTTGTCATTTCCCTCCAACTTATTCCCAGCAGCTCTGATGAAAATATAACACAATAACACCTGCTTACAAGAGGCATTCAATTTACTACATGCCCTGATTGAAAAGACATTTCCTCTGCTCCCAAGTTAAAATTAGATGCTCTTTTTTTAATGGAAGATTCGTGTTTTGGGGTAGAGTACAGCAACTTGATACACAACGCGGCAAGACTTCTTCAGCAATCTTATCCACAAAACCTAAAAATTTTGTCCTTTTTCTAAGAAAAGAAAAGAAACATGATATGACATTAGAGCAAAGTATGAAATTCCACGCACACCAACAAATAGTAAGCTGACTTTAAATTAAGAGTTCCTGGAGATTTGTGGGCAGACTGCTGTACATGGAGACAAGATTTCCCACTCCTGTACCCAAACTTGGTCCCTTGTTTTTCACTCTCCATTCCTTCAACTAGATCTTTCTTTTCCAACCAGATGTTCTCAATTCTTAGATAGATGCTTGCATGTACGTAACCTTGGATAATTTGGCAGAAGCTCCTAGTTAGCCTTGGACACCAAATGAGTCTTCCCATCTGCAAGAAGTAATGATAATTTAGCTGACCATGAAAAGGAAAACCAGGGTTGAACAGTCTTAATCCTTAGGTGGCAAAACACCAGGAAATGCCAAGACAATCAACCAGATGGAGAAATGAAACAAGTTGAAGGTACCTACGTCATCTCCAACAGCTGAGTTTGACTTAAGAGAGTGTTACTGATTTTACTTATCAGAAGCTATCTGGGAAGGACGCAAATGGTGATCATATATCTCTGGAATGCTGAAACCATGATAACAAGAAGACAGTGAGTTCTAGTCCCCCGTAGGCTTGGAAATGGCTGGATGACTTTGGACCAATCATCAGGAGATGGTGAGTTCTAATCCCACTTTAGGCATGAAAACCAGCTGGGTAACTTTGGGCCAGTGACTGACTCTCAGTCCAGCCTATTTCACAAGGTTATGTGGGGAAAATAAAAGGAGGAAGGAATATTAGACACGTTCGCCACCTTGGCTAGCAGGTAACAAAGGAAAGACATAAATAAAATAAAAAGTTGTAAGATATCAAAATCAGGGTAAAGCTACCCTTTCAATTCATATAATATAAATTTCTCCCTATTACAATTTCCACGTGATGTTAAAAAAAATGAGCAAAGTTTTATTTACGAATATTAAGTCCTAGTTATTTTTTTTAATCTATCTTTAGAGGAAACTCTAACTATTTCTTCTTCTGGCAACCTGTCAATTATAGTAAATTTGCAAATAAACTCTTGGACTCAATTCTAGACACCATAGGTAGTAAAACTAGAGCAGCTGATGTAAATTCTTCCTCCACCCACCCAATCTACTCCAGTTTTTTCAGCTTTTATCCAGGTTCACTGCTTCCCAGCAAGTCTGATCAGATCTTCTGTGTACAGAAATGAATGGCATATTTGCTAATCGTCCCATTAAACTTTCCATCTTTCGGCTTAGCAAAGCAAAACAAAGCCCATACCCATCAAATGACTTTTTCAAGGACACCGAGGCATCATGATTTTGTAAACAATCAACCCAACCAATGAGTTCATTCAAAATGTGGTGCATATATAAATACACACACACACACACACCCAAGGCAATCCTTCCAATAATGGGGAAATGGAGCAATTATTTTTATTCTAAGAAATGGAAAATGCAAGAAAAGAAGACGTAAACAGTCAAGGAAAGAATGCTGACTTAATGCATTTTTACCCCCAAATTGATTAGACATTCTGAAAAATATTATTTGGGGGGAGAGGGGGGAACCCTAGCATAGCTTTCTCCGAAGAGATTTCCTTCACATATGCTAAATACTTTATCCAAGATAGCTGGTAATTCTGGTAGCTGCAATCCAAAACATTTGAGCAGCGGTCAACACCTGGTGGTCCGTGAACCACTGGTGGTCCATGAGAAAATTTAGGTGGTCTGCAAAAAAATTATTTGCATGTTTTAAACTGCACTAAATCAGGGGTCTTCAAACTACGACCACTGGGCTGGATACATGCAATGAACGTATGTGTTGCTGCAGAGAGTCTCCCCCTTCAGGGTCTTTTTGTGTGGGTCAGAAAGGGGCAGAAATTCCAACTCGGGGTCTACTTCAGCCTCCTGGTATGGGGCTTTGGACAAAGGCTGGAGGGAAGCGCTGCTGGTGGTGAAGAGCCAGAGGGCCTCGTTCCAGTGGGACTGCATCATGGCCTGGAACTGGCTGACCATCTCAGCCCACTGAGCCTGCAGGTGCCAGTACCTGGCCTTGCACTCCCGCAGGTCTTCCCTTCCCTTAGTGAGTGCTTCTGCTGAGCTTCCTTCTCGGTCAGATCCAATTTGAACTGAGCCAACTGTTTTGCCAACTCTTTGTTGTGATGGCTGCTTAACTCCAACAACTGCTTCCTGTTGGGGCTCTAAGGAGCCCAGGTGGAGAGGCGAGGAATGGTTGGAGGGGTGACTAGAGGCCGGTGAGGTGCCCCTCGACACAAGTGACATCGAGTTGGCCATGCCCACCCAGTCACATGACCACTTAGCCATACCCACCCATGGTCATTAGGCAGATTGTATTAGTGGTCTGTGGGATTTAAAATTATGAATTTAGTAGTTCCTGAGGTCCAAAAGGTTGGTGACCCCTGATCTAGAGGGTATATTGCTGAATGTATGCTTTTTCTCATTGCCATTTAATAAAGGAATTTGGCATTTGTCTCCTCTTATTGTTTTGCAAATGAAGACATCAGCAAATACTGGTATTGAAACTACGTTTCCCCTCCCCCCCCCAAATAAATCAGTATAGTCTGTGAACATAGCTCTAACAGCCCTCAACTGACAGGGAGTAGATCTGGAGTCTGAGAACGCCATGGAGGATCTCACAAAATGGCTGACCCAGTGGACATGAGCTGATAAAAGACATCAACTGCCAAAAAAATGAATCAATTAAGCTAAAAGGGAGGCATTCCTTCTAACCCACCAGAGATTAAGGCAAAACAAAATTCAGAGATAGTACAATACACAATAAACCAAAGGACCTATGTTCCAAATGCCAAATTTAACTATTTTCTCTTCTCAAACACAAAATTCCAATTTCACACAAGCAAAGCAGGGGTGAAATCTAGCAGGTTCTGACAGGTTCTGGAGAACCAGTAGCAGAAATTTTGAGCAGTTTGTAGAACCAGCAAATACCACCTCTGATTGGCCCCAGAGTGAGGTGGGAATGGAGATTTTGCAATATCTTTCCCCAAGGAGTGGGGAGGGAATGGGAATTTTGCAGTATCCTTCCCCTGCCACGCCCACCAAGCCACACCATGCTCACCAAGCCACACCGGTAGTAAAAAAATTTGGATTTCATCACTGAAGCAAAGGGGCAATGCTCAGAAATGGCAAGAGAGAGTTAACTTTTAAAGGAAAAATGAAGCTAAATAGATATAAAATCAGGAGAAATGGGAGATTCCAAGGAACGTCCTTGGGAGGTAGGGTGAAGGAATTCAATCGCCCCATTCAAAGCTCTAGCCTTGCGATAAAACGCTCAGTCAAGGAGGAAAAATCTACTGAAAGCTCTTCACATTCCATGTTCCCCTTGAGGGACAGTGATAGTGAAAACTACCTTGCAAGGTTTTAGAGAAGTATGACCAGTCCACCCCCATATAGCAGCCAACTTCAGAAGCTTATGAATCAAATAAGTCCACTAGGAGAAAGGCGGTATATAAATTAAATAAATAAATAAATAAATAAATAAATAAATAAATAAATAAATAAATAAATAAATAAATAAATAAATAAATAAATAAATAAATAAATAAATAAATAAATAAATAAATAAATAAATAAGGCGGTATATAAACTAAATAAATAAATAAATAAATAAATAAATACATAAATAAATAAACAAACAAACAAACAAATAAATAAATGACTACCCTGAGTAATATGGACGAATGCTATGCATTGTCTAAGGAGATTCTCAGTCATCCAAGTCATAGTTGGTTGCCCCAAAGATGTTTCAAGAAAATCTAGTTGACTTCTGGAACAGCACCTTTGGTGCAATTCCATGCATTCATTAAGAACTAAGACAGCCAGAATTCATCCCCAGAAGAGTTGAAAAGGCCTTCCCGGCAAGCTCCATAAGTCTACCGATATATGACTTGCTTTGAAAAGGAATTGTGGCAAGCTCCTAAATTGAAGCTGATAGGCTTCCAGCTTTATAAGCTTCTTAAGTTCTTCAGTCTAGATCTAAGTAAACAGCCTGCTCCACTTACAAGCTCTCCTACTCCTGTTATAATGTCATTAAGCCTCTTAAGCTGACAGTTCCCTCTTGATTCTGGCTGGTAGGTTTTTCTTCATTCCCCAGATAAGTTTGCACCCTGGACACATACAGGACGTTTATATTTTAATCAGCAGGGCCCAGGGAGCCAGGTGGGAGGTGAGATGGGAGGCATAAAATAATAAAGAAATCCAGATTCTGCAAACCGAAGATTTTGTTCCAGAAGCTGTGATCAGCTTCAAAGAATGGGATGGTTTTTGTCTGCGGCCACGTGCGAGAAAAAATGGCCAGAGGATCAACCAGATAACTTCATGGGACCCCAGGGAAAAAAGACACTTCTGGGGAGCCCCTGGTGCACTATGATGATTTTCTTCTTGCAGATATTTCATTACCCAACTAGGTAACACCCTCAGTGTTAGAAGGAAGTGTATTAGGTCTTATTTTTATATACTAGTAGCTTGTCCTGTTAGTGTTAGTGGGAATGTTCTTGGTGGTTCCTTGATTAGACTATTGTTTACTATTAGCTTGTTTGTCTGCATCAGTAGTTCCTTGATTGGGATTTACTTTACTTCTTGATTGTTGGTCTAGTACTAATCTTGGTGTTCATCTCTGCTCATATGGGTATAGATTGCTGGTGAGGAGCTGTTTTGGCTTCTTGATAATCTCTTTTGACAGATAGGTAGAAGTTGTTTTATGTTCCTGTTGATGGCCGACTTATCTGAGTGCTAGGCCTCCAGGAATTCTCTGGCATTTTTGGACTTGGCTTGATCTAGGATGAACACTCCCACCAACACTGACAGAGCAAGGGCCAGTTCAATCCTGAGCTACAAATATTCTCTTCTATCAAGACACCTCTGCTGGGTAAAACCAAAGGAACCTAAGGGGTTACTTATCTGGTTGCACGCAGGTAAAAGATGGCTGGTTTCTAATACTTTTCCTGCAGGGGACTCTAGCTCCAACTCTTAAACGATATCTAAAGTTGCCGAGTCATCACCTTCTCTTGTGGATTGCAAATGAAAAGTCACAGATCTGCCCAATTTGCCTCACAACCTTGCTTACCACAGCTCTAAAAGAAGTCGGACTTCCAAAAGAGATGCCACCAGAAATATCACCCATAGGAGCCTGTGCTTGAATCAGTGCCTTAGGCCGTCTTCCTAATTGAAGAGAAAAAGTCTAGAGTCATAAAGCTTTGGTGGCACAGCGAACTAAAGTGCTGTTAAATAGAACTTAGCTGCCTGCAATTACTGCGAGTTCAAATCTCACCAGGCTCAAGGTTGATCAGGCTTCCATCCTTCCGAGGTAGGTAAAATGAGGACCCAGATCGTGAGGGCAATAACATAACATGTTATTGCCCGCTTGGGGGGGGGGGGCAAAAGCCCTACTAAGCAGGTATATACACAAACTATGAAGGCTATTGCTTAACGTATTGTAAGCCATCCTGAGTCTCCAGAGAAAGGCGGAATATAAATTGAACCAAGAAAGAAAGAAAGAAAGAAAGAAAGAAAGAGAGAGAGAGAGAGAGAGAGAGAGAGAGAGAGAGAGAGAGAGAGAGAGAGAGAGAGAGAGAGAGAGAGAGAGAGAGAGAAAGAAAGAAAGAAAGAAAGAAAGAAAGAAAGAAAGAAAGAAAGAAAGAAAGAAAGAAAGAAAGAAAGGATTACCCTGTCTAAACAAAGTTCATTTTGATGTGTCTGGGACCCTCCAATCATCTTTTTCCTTCTGTCAATATTTGGGCAGAGCAGTGAATTCTGGAGATGCACTGGTTGCCTTCCTATAGGTGGGCAATCTGGGATCACAAGAAACTTTCCTTCATTTCTGTATTTATTATAGTGCACTAGCAGATTTTTTTTTTTTTTGCAACACACAAATACCCCTTCTCGCATGGTTTGGAAATTATGGCATTAAATCACAAAGGAGTGAGATTTGCAAAATGACACCAACTATCCAAAGCAGAGGGCAAAGAGTTCATGCATCCATTTGGCCAATGTTAGGATTTAACCATTGCCATTCAGCCAGGAGGTGAAGGAACACCCCCACCACCCCT
Organism: Coluber constrictor foxii; assembly: GCA_038048745.1. NCBI lineage: Eukaryota > Metazoa > Chordata > Lepidosauria > Squamata > Colubridae > Coluber > Coluber constrictor. Next base: position 163,837,629 of record CM075961.1, on the reverse strand, counting down.
CAAAAACATCATCAAGTTCTTAAGACATCAGCATGGCATTTTTTAGCTGCTCAAGGAAACAGAGTTCTGCCAGTACCAATCTTGCAACTATATCCATTGAGGCATCCATAATGCTGTCTTCTACAAAATCAGCATATGCTCAGCTTTTAAGCACATAATTCAGCATTTTCATGAGCAAGGAACTTAATCGTGCCTTCATTTTAAAAATCAATGAACGCTGTCCCTTTGCGAGCCAGATGAAGGGCAGCCTCAGGAATTTACAACAAGCATACAACAGAATGCTTCATGTGGAAGCATTCATACAGTCAGTGTTTTGCACCTTGATACCTGGTGCAAAGTTGTTGTTTTTTTTTAACATAACCCCTTCCTATGTAGAATTATGGGGATATTTCACAAAGGTGCATAGATATTTTCCCCCTTTGGTTTCAAATCTGCAGAAAATGAACCAATGTTCGTTTAAAGAAGATTAAAAAAGGAAAAACCCAAAGGGAAAAAACTTTAAAAGTCCATCATCTTGCCATATCTTCAGGTTCACTGCTACGAAATGATCAATAGGAACGGTCAAAGAAATGGCGAAGCACCGAAGGAAATAATCCCACACTGGCCTTTTGAGAATTAGTGTTGTCGAGAGCCTAGTTTAAGAACCACCACCTACAATAGTTCAAATCTCACAGGAGCATAAGCCTTCCCAGATCAGGCCAAGACTAATTCTAAATCACCATTTGGTTTCTCAGAGTAACTGGTACTGAAGAATGATCCCACCTTGGAGGTAACACAGGATCTCTAGACTGATGGATCTGTCCTCCATGAATTTATCCAGTTCCTTGTAAAAACCATCTAACCAATAGTCTGTAGAGATTCTCAATCATCCAAGTCATGGTTGTCCCAAAGGTCCTTTTTTTGGAGGCAACTAGACTTTCTTTCTTTTTTTTCTTTTGAAGATGTTTTACTTCTCATCTAAGAAGCTTCTTTCTAACAATTCCTGTGATTTGCTTAACAATTGCAGCAAAAATGTTCATAAAAATCGACTCACTTAACTGCCTTGCTCAGTAGCAGAAATTCTGGTCCCAACTGTGGTCATAAATCAAGAAATACCTGTAAAGAAAGGATAGTTGTGGCCTCTTCGACAACCCTTTATCAAAATTGAGCGACCCTCTCTCAACAGAGGGGGAGGGATATGACATTACCTATCTCCAGTCTACAACATGGCCCTTTCAAGCAGTTCCAAGAAGGCGCCACACCCATTTGCACCACTCAGGTGACCCTGAGGACACAGTTAAACCTCCAAGTGGCCTCAACAACTCTCTAAAAGAATGCAAATGACCAGCTGTCTGCAAAGAGCATAAATCCTTCCATTCCCCACCATCCTGTCAGAGCTGAAGAACCTTCTTGGATGAGAAACGAAATGTCTTCAGAAGAAAAAAAACAAGAAAGTATAGTTGCCTCCAGAAAAAAGCACCTTTGAGACATCTAATTAATATCCATGTCTTGCAAGCATGAATTCCAGAATCCCTTTCTTTTGTTGCTTGTTCAACATTTCCATCTAATCAGGTTAGTTGGATAGTACTGGTCCTAGTATTTTGGAAGAGGAAGAAAAAATATCACCTAGTCCAGTGATGGCTAACCATTTCCCCCTCAGGTGCTGAAAGCGTGTGTGTGCGTGCCCACACCCATAATGCAATGCATGTGCGACCCCCACCCCCCGCTGTCCCCTCCCTGCACATACGGACCTGACTTCCCCCTATGCCCCGTTTTGGGCCTAGCAGGCCACCCTGAAGCTTGTTTCTGGACTTGTGGTAGGCCTGTTTTTTGCCCTCTCCAGGCTCCAGGGGTTTTCCTGGAGCATGGGAAGGGCGAAAACGGTCTCCCCGGCTCTCCGGAGACTGGAAACAGCTCCTTTCTGGACTTCCGGGAGGCCCATTTTTTGCCCTCCCAGAGCCTCCACACAAACCTTATACTTACCTGGCATCCAGAACAGGCCGCATGGGGATTCCTGGGAGAGGAGAAGTGGCATGGGCAGGGCCAGCCGAAAATCAGCTGGCCGGCACACGTGCATGGGTGTTGGAGCTGACCTAGGGCAACAGCTCACAGGCCCGTAGATATGGCTCCACATACTACCTGTGGCAAGTCTACCATATTCTCCATCATGGGCCTAGTCCATGCTATGCATACATTTATACACCCTGATTGTACCAAATATCTTAGCCTTGTTTGTAGTGAAGACGTTTAAGCCATCATTCAATTCCACTCTTTCCTCAGTCCTAATACACAGTGTTTCAATCACAATTATACTCTAAATTTGTATCAGGATTTTATATTGTAAACCTTTCCTAATGAACCATACATTGACAAGCAAGCCACCTGGATATAGGTAGTCCTCAATTTACAATCATTCATTTAGAGACTGTTCAGAGAGTGGTGCAGTGGCCTAGAGGTAGTGATCTCACCTCACAATCAGGAGGCTGTGAGTTCGATCCTAAGTTGAGGCAGATATTTCTCTCTCCGGGCACGATGACTATATATCTGCTGAATTTTATAACCCTGCATTGGTGACAAGAAGGGCATCCGGCCAGAAAACACTCAGCTCCATTCAGTTGTCCAGACTCCGCCCCACAAGGGATTATGGGGTCATTAAAAGGAAATGATGATGATTTAGAGACTGTTCAGAGTTACAATGGAAATGAAAAAAAAATGATTTCTGATCATTTTTCACACTTATGACCGCTGCAAATCCCCATTGTTACATGAGCAAAATTTGGACGCTTGGCAACTGATTCACATTTATGATGGTTGCAATGTCCCAGGGTCATAGGATCACCTTTTGCGACCCTGCAAAGTCACTGAAGAAACCAGAATCACTTAACAACTGTGTTACTAACTTAACAACTGCAGTGATTTACTTAACCATTCTGGGAAGAATGGTTGTAAATGGGGTAAAGCTTAATTAACTGCCTCACTTAGCAACAGAAATTTTGGGCTCAGTTGCAGACGTAAATTGAGGGCTACCTATATGTATTTGATTCCTGGTGACCATGAATATGCTGGTATAGTATTTCTGATAACAATATGGAAATGACTGCCATCAGTCATCTGGAATTTATTGCCAATTCTCATCCAAACATTAACTGAGCCTGAACTGTTTAATTTGTAAGCTTAAACAAGGTTGCTTTCTTGACATCATCAAGATAAAATATATTACCATAAAAAGAAGAAGAAGAAGGAGGAGGAGGAGGAGGAGGAGGAGGAGGAGGAGGAGGAGGAGGAGGAGGAGGAGGAGGAGGAGGAGGAGGAGGAGGAGGAGAAGAAGAAGAAGAAGAAGAAGAAGAAGAAGAAGAAGAAGAAGAAGAAGAAGAAGAAGAAGAAGAAGAAGAAGAAGAAGAAGAAGAAGAAGAAGATAAAATACATTACCTACACTAAACTTTTAGGAACAGTGTGAAGAAAAGGGTTGATTATCTATGTACAACTAAACTCTAATTGCGTTTCTGTTTGTCTGTTGGGTATTCCCAAGTTAGGCCAAACAGTGCATTATACCGCAACAATTTTTAAATCCACTGACTTAAAAGAACGTATAAAAAATCCAGGACTCATTACTTTTTGTGGAATTGAAATTTCCATGATCCTCAAACCAGTTTAATTCACAGAGGAGCCTATGTGATCATGCAGTCTGACATTTGCTGCCAGTTTCCTTCAAACAAAGTCAGTGGGGAAGCTGGCAAGAAGTCATAAGCCGCTCCTGTTCCCACTGCTTTTTTTGTCTGCCTGCTGTCTTTCTGTTTATCTGTTTAGGTTAAGTAAATACGGACTTATTACTGAAGTTCATTCACCACTACAATTATTTTTCTACTTCTGATGGAAACAGCAAGGAAGAGTTAATTTCTTAGAAAATCATGGGACCATCCAGCATTGAAGTGAAAAAAAAATGCCGATAGCCACAAATTTAATGTTCATTCTGGTCATTCAGATCACATCTTTTTTTTTAAAGAAGACCCAACCTGTCACAGGGTTGTCTTGTAAATCAGGGGTCTCCAAACCCAAGCTGTGACACGGCCAGGGGTCCCCAATCCCAAGCTCTGCCATGGCCAATTCGAAACCGGACCACGGGAGATGGGCAAGCATGTGTGGTCAAGAAGCTCCATTCACGTGAGCAACATGCGTGTGTGAATGGGGCTTAGTGTGTGAGCTTATTGTATGAGCGCTCTCCGTTTGCATGACCAAAGCTTCGCGCACAAGCACAAAAGTGCCTGCCGCTCACATGCGCCTGTCACTCACACCACCGTCCCCACTGTGCCTGGCTGGGCCACCAAGCTGGAAAGGTTAGGGACCACTGTTGTAAATCATATTTCTCCAAAGATATCTGGCAGTAGTTTTGTGGGCCTATCACCATCCCTTAAGGAGGAGATGAAACGTGAAGAGCTTCTAGTAGATTTTTTTCCACCTTGACTAAAAGATTATCACATGCCAAAGTCACAGAACCCTTGGCATAATGCAATATGGCATAAAGATGAAGGCATTCTTCATTTGTCAAAAATAATTAAACATGTCACCGACATCCTGCATAACTCAAGAGCCAGCTGAGAAAAGAGCAGTAAGTCTCCAGTTCCGTTTGAGTGACAAGGTCAGCTCTGCCCCCTTTTTCCTCAGCTGCTTCCCCTTCTCTGGGCCTGTTCATTATGCCATAAATTAATCTGTAAAATTGGGACAGACTACGTAATGTAATTAGCCCAGTCTGTTCAAACACAAGAAACTTATATGGAGTAGCAAATCAGAGGTACCAAGTGATCTGTAGCCAACAAACGACAGAAAGGTTAATTTGTGCAATCCGTACTCCAAAAGGAAGCCTATGGAGTTTCAAGACCTTCATGTCCAGAGGTCAAGAAAATGTCACTTTCAAGTTATTAACCTTCTTGAGACTGAACTTTAATTTTTTTCTTGAGTCTTCCACACCACGACATCATAAACACGAGTGGGCCTTATGGTCGTTCTCTGAGCTTGTTTTCTTCCAGACGTTTCATTATTGAACTGGGTAACATCATCAGTGCTCATCACTGGTGATGCTTTGTTGTTGTTAGTTGCAAAGTCACGTCCGACCCATCGCAACCCATGGACAACATTCCTCCAGGCCTTCCTGTCCTCTTATCATCCCCTGAAGTCCATTTAAGCTCACGCCTACTGCTTCAGTGACTCCATCCAGCCACCTTGTTTCTCTGTCATCCCCTTTTTCTTTTGCTCTCAAGTCTTTCCCAGCATTAAGCTCTTCTCCAGTGAGTCCTTCCTTCTCATTAGGTGGGCAAGGTATTTGAGTTTCATCTTCAGGATCCAGCCTTCTAAAGAGCAGTAAGGGTTGATCTCCTCTGGGACAGACCGGTTGATCGCCTTGCAGTCCAAGGGACTCGCATGAGTCTTCTCCAATACCATAATTCAAAGGCCTCAATTCTTTGGCACTTGGCCTTTCTTATGGTCCGACTTTCTTTATTATTTTCTTGCAAACATTTCATTATCCAACCAGGTAAGTGCTCATCATTGATAATGTTACCTAGTCGGGCAATGAAACATCAGCAAGAAAACAACTAAACTCAGAGAGCACAAAGGACCCCACTGTTCAACCCTGACCTACAAATATTCTCTTCTATTGCTATATCCTTACAAATGCCAAATTGTCCCACATCAAATTATTCATCAACTATGTCCCAAGATGCTTCCACTCTTTTGCTAAGAAACTACAAAAACATCTCCTTTTTCATGACCAAAAACTGAAATACAGAGCTGCCCAGAGTTTACCCGACACAAATTTTATTGGAAGCAAGTTTTGCCAAAGATTTCCACTAGGGAGCTTTCTAATGATATCTTACAAATGTTTACCATGGAAATAATAATTTCCAGAAAACAGAAGAATACATGAAGTGCCTATCTATTTATTCTTCGTGTTCCTTTCACTTCTACTTGTGTATATGTGTGTATAGATAGAAATATATGTATATTTTTTATGTATACATATATTATATGTATACATATGCATGTACATGTACATGTATATATATATATATATATTTTCTTCTCAAATACAGTGGTTAAGGTGTTAGATTTGGATCAGACTACATTCTGCCTGCCTGCCTATCCATCCATCTACCCATCCATCTATCTTAAACTGAGAACTGTGCTGAAAAATCTGAAATATGTACAGACTGATGATTAACTGTTAAGTTGAAAGTTAGAATTAACATGGTTCACAGTACAGACTTAGTGAAATTTTTAAGCATTATGCTTAAGCAAACTGACTGATGCACACAGGATTCCGTTTCAAGATGGCCTATTTGTGGAATCCTTTCTTTCTTTTTTTAATTAATATTTTTTATTTTATTTTTCTTTAAAAACAAAAAAAAAGAAAAATTTCCATTTTACAACAGTTCTGTATCGGTGTAGATCCACAGTTTATGTTTCCCCCCCGCCCTACATATTCACATATTTATTTTTGTGGTTCCCTTATGCCTTATATATTATATATGCTACCCCTTACTTATTATACATACTATTATATCCATGTTACTTTACATACATTATATATTTAATATTGTTTTATTGATGCTTCCTGATTTCTAGATCATACATGTTATGTGTTTTCTTGTTTTTTATTCCTGTCCTCTAACCATTTGTACCATTTTTCCCATATTGAATAATATTCCGTTTCATCTTTTCCTTTTATTTCTTTCATCAATTTATCCATCTTCACACACCTCTTCATCTTTTGGTATGACATTATTTTTCCAATTTTGGGCATAGCTGCAGTTATGATACGTAGAATGAGATATTGTTATTTCTATATTATAATTTCTTGTGGGTATGCCCAATAAAAATAGTTCCAAGTTATATATCTATACTATACTATACTATCTATACTATACTATTATCCAGAAAAATTAATGATGTTCAAAATTAGTTTTCATATATTTGTTATATTTGTTATACTGCTGTAAGTTCTTACAAATGATTTATGGTTACTATATATTTGAATTAAGGGGGTAAAAGAGGGTGTTAGAAGCTTAGATTAATTTTTTATTACTTAATGTTAAATTTATTATATTTTATCTGGATCTCACCTATTTCTTTGTTTGATGTTGATTGACATATATGACTGATGTTTGATTAGCAAAGGAAGTCGGGGGGGTGGGGGAGGGTAAGGGAGGGAAAGGGAGGGGGTGATAGTTGGGTGGGGGGGTTGGTGGGGGGAAAGGGGGATAAAAATTGTATTGTAAAACTTTTTCAATAAAAAAAAAAAGTTCCAAGTTCTAGTCTATTTGTTGTTCAGTTATCTCTTCAAGCCACTTTTTAATTTTAGTCCAGTGCTTTTTTGCGGAATCCTTTCTACCAACTGATTTGACTCCTTTTGTCATATGTTCTGATTATCTATAAAATCCTTCTAAATCCAAAGTGCTTTCTACCCCAGGTCCAGAACTGCCTCATTTTGTTTCCCGATTCTGGACATTTCCATTAAGTGCACAAAGCCTATAATTAATCTACTTAGACTAGGAACACCATTTGTAAAGCACTATTATTATTTGGTGGCTTCCCAGAAATCAGTCCTGCCTCCAAAGAGGGGAAACTATGAGCAATGGGGCCATTTCTTAGCAAGTTAGAAGTTGTTATTCTGAGGATCCATTAGGGAGAATCCTTCATTCAACCTTCATACCATTTTTTTTTCTTTAAGAGAGTTGGTTAATAAATGCAATAAATATGTCCAACTCTCAACCATGCTAAAGAGCCTTAGAGGTTTTCTCCTCTTCCTAGACCAAAGCAACAGATGTCAACCAGCTTCATATGTAACTCTGACCACAGATTCCAACCAGCTATATAACTTTATTTTTAAAACATTTATTATTTAATATTATTATTCCCACTATCTAATTTTCTAAACAAACTAAGCTGATCCGTGGCTGTCTAATAGTGCAGCTAACATCCTTTTTTGCTAAATCAACATTCTGTGATCTCGCTGGATGACAAAGGTGAATTTATTCATGCCCAAAACATGATAATTCAGCTACCAGAGGAATCAGATATGGTTGGAAATCAGGAAACCCATGCTCATTAATCATATCGATCCTTTAACTGTATTAACAAAATCTGCATGAATTAGATTTAAGTGCAAATAAAAAAGCTAAGTCCCAGGATGTTGCAGGCAAATTCTCAGTTCTCCCTGACAATAAAGAGAACTATAAAAGGTTATCCAATTATAAATGTGTTCGTTTCTTAAGGAGCCTCAAGACATTTTGTTGGTTTTGCTACAGAAGACTAATAAGGATACCTCCTGGAAATGCTACTAAAATTCTTCTTGTTATCAGTCTCTGTATTCATACTAACAGTATTAAAATTATTTCCATAAATTAGCCCGGGTAGCTAGCTAATTAACTGACTAAATACTGCACAATATAATGGAACAAAATGAAGATAATTAAACAATGGAAAAATGTCACAATATATCAACATATTCTCCGTTTTTCACTTGTTATTCATACTCAAGTCCATTTCTTTTAGGTGTTTAATTAAACTCTTCCATCTCTCTCTCTCTCTCTCTCTCTCTCTCTCTCTCTCTCTCTCAGAATATGGAGTACATGCACCCTTTTCCTTTCCTTCACGTGGTTAGTTTTTCTTCCCCATTTTACTTAAGATGATTTATAAATACCGTGTACAGATAGTCCTTGACTTATGACCAGTAACTGAGCGACCATTCAAAGTTACTATGGAACCAGAAAAAGGTTCTGAAGTTATGACCTCTGCAGTCACATGACTACATTTGGTACACTAAACCAACGGCCCCCAACCTTTTGAGTATCAGAACCAGTTCCATGGAGAGGGATTCTTCCGTGGACCGGAGAGGACCTGGTTTCACATGCTGCCTGCATCCTGCAGATGGGGTTTGGCTTGTGCATGGCCTGGTGCACTGCAGCCCAGTGCCAATCCACGGACTGGGATTGGGGACCCCTGCACTAAACAGCCAGTCCTCATTCACAGGCTTTGGCAATGTCCTACAGGCACATGACCGCAATTTATGACAATGTTTGCTAAAAACTGGCGTTTTCTTCCAGTTTCTAGCAAAATTGCCCTAAAGTGAACTATGGGTTTGCTTAAAGAACGTGGTGTCTGTTTAATGACCATGATGTTTGCTCAGAGACCACTGTGTTTGCTTAATGACAGGTGGGTTCACTTAACAACCAAAAAGTTATAAAATTGGATCGGTCTCTTGACGATCTGCTTCATGACCATCACAACTTACGACCGTCATTGGCAGTCTTAATTATGGTCATAAATCAAGGCGTACCTGTGTTTTAAAAATGTATCTCTTTGTAACTTAAATTTTTAACTGATTGCCATTTTTTAGCCTAATCACTAATTCAAACAAAATGGCAAAGATAAAGAATTACCATTAATCATTATTTTATCTCCTAACATACACCAATTTTAAAAAATGATATAAGCTCTTAATACTCAATTCCAAATAATTTATTGGTCAACCAAAATTCTAGCTAGTTCCATCCTGGATTTTTATTATAAATTCCTGAATCTTTTCCAATTAGAGAAAGGAAATAATTATAATTGTACTTAATCAACTGTCAGTAGTGTACAGCTTTAATACAGGCAACCTATTTTGTAATGGTTTTAACTTTGAGGGGACAAAGAAAATTATTTTGCATTCAAAAACTTTGAACACTAAAATGGTACCTCCCTAGCTTGCAGAAATTTGCAGAATAAAGTCAGATTCTTCAAAGATTGTAAGGCATCACATTGGCTCTGCAGTTAAGACGCTGCATTTGTCGGCTGGAAAGACGGCACTCGGGTTTGAGACCGAGCGCTTGTGAATTCCTGTTCCTTGCCCCAGCTCCTGCCCACCTAGCAGTCTGAAAGCATGCAAATGCGAGTAGGTAAATAGATACCACTTTAGTGGGAAGGTAACAACGCTCCATGATATCATGCTGGCCACATGATTGCAGAAATGTCTTCATATCACACTGGCTCAATGGCCTTGAAACAGAAATCGGCATTGCCCCCAGCAATGATTACCCTGTTTTTCTTAAAATACGACCTACCCTGAAAGTAAGTCCTAGCTTGATTTTTACACGTGCACCCAATATGTCTTACCCCAAAAATAAACCCTAATTAAGATCCTGCCCACTCCGAGGTGCATAGGTAAAAATTAAGCTAGGGTGAGGATGGAGGTGTGGAGCTGCCCTACTATTTACCTTTGGACAGTTGTAGCCGGGCCTCGCACACCCCAACACCTGCCTTGCCAGCCCATTTCTTCTGCAGCTGGCAAGGCTGACAAAGCTTTCCTGAAAGCCTCTGTAGCTGATAACAAAGCTCCAGGTCGATCCGGGGTTCTGTTATCAGCTGCAGAGGCCTTCAGGAAAGCCTTGCCAGCCACAGAAGAAGTTCCTAAAGGCCTCTGACAGCGAAAAGGAGGGCGGGGGTGATGCATGCAAGTGAGGTTAGTCAGTGGATGACATGCCCCAAAAATAAGACCTAGTGCCTTTTTTGGTGGCAAAAAAAAATATAAGACAGGGTCTTATTTTTGGGGAAACACTGTAGCAGTGACTCCTTTCAAAAAATGCGTAGAAGAGAAGACGTAGTTGAAGAGAAAAATTGGACTGTTTCCAATTCATTGAAATTGTAGGTGTTGTTAAATGTTAGAAAACATATTATTCAATAATTATAGCAAGCAATACAATGCTCCTTTATCTTGGTTTCCTAATACAGAAGATTCACTTAAATCATTTGAATGACTTGGTTGCTTGAAAGTACAAGTTTAGAGATTCTCCACAAATTTTCTCATTTCTTATGGTCTAGATCTCTTAGTTATTTATCCAGAAATAGAAAAATGCTGCCTAGCATTTTTTTTTAAAAAAAATATTTATTTTTGACATAAAACATAAAACAACATCTTTTTAGAGCAAAGGTTTGATCCAGTATAAAATAAGTATAAATTCCAAATTTCATCGATTAACATCTTAAAAGAAAAAGAAAAAAAGGGAAAAAAACAAAAGAAAAGAAAAGAACAGAACAAGTCTAAACCCATTTTTTGTCATTCAATCTAACATCTTATTCTAACATTTAGCGTTCTATTATGTAATCACCCTAAATCTTAAAACTTCAAAACTAAACAGCTCTTTATAATATTCATTTACCATTTTAACAATCAGTATTTCATATATTCTCCTTTCTTCAAAGACCCAAATAAAGTCTACATTTCTTTTAAATCACATCTAATAATCAACATATAATATTTTATTCCTCTCTTAAAGACATTTCAAAATCAGTAACTATTCTTCAAAGATAATTCCTTCACTCCTCCCAGTTTCATTTTTGGCTGGATTTGCAGCTTAATTAGCTGGTTTCCAAGGATGTTCCTCCACTCCTAACCTTATTTGTTGGCTGGATCACAGTTTAATTTTAACTGCTTTCCAACATTTTCTCCTTCACTCCTCCTAGGTTTATTTTTAGCTGGATAACGGCTTTTCAGCTGTTTTCCAGTGGTGTTTTCCTCCACTCCTTACCTTATATTTAACTGGTTCACAGTTGATTTTAACTGGTCCCCAGCACTGACCAAGTAACAGGACAGAGAAAACTCTGCAAAGTGGAAGAGATACTAGTACAGTAGCATATAAACTATATCTGGCCAAAAAGCCAATCCTATCACTGCTGTAGGACAGAACAATTCATCTGTATTTTTCTCTGCAATAAACATCTATTTTAAGCATCTTACCTCAGAAGTATGAAGCAACAAGAAAATATCCCATCCCATCCCATAACTACAAGTAGTCCTCAATTTATAACTATAAATGAGCCTGGAATTACAATCATAAATTGTTCTGGTCATCAAAGGGCTATCATGTGACATTCAATTTTATACCTTCTTTTATAGTAGCTGCTATGTGAATCCTATGATCAATAAGTAGGCCAAAAGTCCGCAATGGATGCTTGATATTTAATCCCTTTATTCAGGGTAGAGTCAGGGCAACTGAATGAAGCTGAGCATTTACTGACCGGATGCTCTTCCTGATGCCTATGCAGAGTTCACAGCAGATATTTTATCTTTGCACCCTAGGAGAGAAACATCTGCCGCTACTTAGGATTGTACTCTCAACCTTCATGTGGAACCTGAGTGGCTTATTTAACAGTTAAACTGTAATCCAGTTTAGTGTGATATCATGTCAACACACTCATTATGTCTTGTGATGGATCTGTAATGCAACATAATTTTGACCACTGCACCTTTGCAGCATATTTTTATTGCTGTGATTTTGCTGTTCCCAGAAGCGTCAGCATTCCAGTATCCATAATCTATGGAGAATTAAAACTGAGATAAAAGCAAAAAGATTTCTACCACACCAGGACTAATTTCTCCCTGGGTAGAACATTTAATGGAAGAAATTGTGCTTGCTGACAAGTCAGGCACTTGCACCGCATTAAACAGATCAAATCTAATTGGAATTTGTTCCATGCTACTGCTCTACAGATTGTCAATAAAAACAATATCCACATTGCATTTCAGGTTCACTTCATTTGCATTCCCTAATTTAGAGTTTAAGTAATTTAACAATAGTAACGATTTCATTCAAATTAAAGTCCAGGCCAAAATTAAAAACAATTTTAAAGTGGTGTTAGAAAACATTTCATTAAGTACCTACTACAGTACTACTCGCTTTCTTAATATCTCAGTCAATCTCTCACTCGCTTTGCAACAAACACTAAGCTTCTCCTGTGCAGCCAAGCTTTAGACAAGCCTTGTTAGATTTATTGGCATTATTTCATGCAATTAATTAATAGATATTAGAGTTCTGCGAGGAAAAAAAGTGCACAAAGACTGGCACTAAAATAAATGAGGCCATTTGAAAAAAAAATTGCATTCCACCAAGATAATTGCTCTCTCTCTCTCTCTCTCTTTTTTTTAAAATTCAAATACTTTCTTGATGGGAGCCATCAAGGAATATTCTGCCAATTATCCTTTCCACTAAATGCTGGAGGCACCACATTTAGCTACAAGGCTCTTAGCTGTTATAAGGGAAAAGCTGTAAGGCTGGACAAACCATAGAAGCAGTCACTGCAGCTTTCCCCAATCCAGATCAGAGATGGGTTTCAGCAGGTTCTGACCAGTTCTGAAGAACCGGTAGCGGAAATTTTGAGTAGTTCGGAGAACCGATAGTTAAAAATTCTGACTGGCCCTACCCCCATCTATTCTCTGCCTCCCAAGTCCCAGCTGATCAGGAGGAAATGGAGATTTTGCAGTATCCTTCCCCTGGAGTGGGGTGGAAATGGAGATTTTACAGTATCCTTCCCCTGGAGTGAGGAGGGAATGGAGATTTTGCAGTATCCTTCCCCTGGAGTGGGGAGGGAATAGAGATTTTACAGTATCCTTCCCCTGGAGTGGGGAGGGAATGGAGATTTTACAGTATTCTTCCTCTGGAGTGAGGAGGGAATGGAGATTGTACAGTATCCTTCCCACGCCATGCCCACCAAGCCACGCCCACCAAGCCATGCCACGCCCACCAAGCTACACCCACAGAACCGTTAGTAAAAAATTTTGAAACCCACCACTGATCCAGATGCACGAGGACTACAACCACCAAAATTCCCAGCCCGCATAGTCTTGATATTAAGGCTCAGTTTTCTTTCCAAGAAAGTGCAGATATAAGATAACCAGAAACATACATAACCCTTGTTTCCATACAAGGATGGAAGGGCTCCAGTATCTTTCATTGGTTGACTTGGAATGTTTGTTGCTATAACTTATTTTATTTATTTATTAAATTTTTATACCGCCCTTCTCCCGAAGGACTCAGGGCGGTGTACAGCCACAATAAAACAACATGAAATACAAAATTTAAAAGCAATTTAAAAACAAATTAAATATTTTGTCCCCATGGTTAAAAACCCAAAAATTAAAATACCCAATCCAAATTCTTATTAAGCCAGTCCAGCCTGTTGGAATAGTAGAGTCTTAAGGGCACGGCGAAAGGTACGCAGATAGGGAATCATACGTATCCCTGTACTTACTGTTATTGAGAGAGACAATTGAAAAAAATGAATGTTTAAAATTAAGAAGCTGTGCAATTTTTATTTGAACTGAAAGACACATACACCACTCTAAAGAATTTTGAAGGAAGCTAAACAAGTATTGCTGGGCAAATAGTTGACTGGGGCTATTGGCTGAGGAATTCTGAAGTCCACACATCTTAAATCTGCCAGGTTTTAAAAACACTGCTTTACAGCAGGGATGACCAACCTTGGCAAACTTATGCTGGACTTTAACTCCCAGAATCCCCATGGCAGCATGAAGTCCACAGATGTCGAAGTTGCCAAGGTTGGACAACTCTGCTCTAGAACAGGGGTCCCCAACCCTTTGAGCTGTTCAGAAAACAGGCCGTGGAAGTGGCGGGTAAGCACGTGCACACTCCCACTTGCACAAATAGTGGGAGAGTACGTGCACACATCCTTTTGCGCAAGCCAATCCACAAAGCCAAAAATGGGGAACTCTGCTCTAGAGCAGGGATCCTCAAGCCCACGGCCACGGCTCTCTATTGGGCCAAGGCCTATTTGGAACCAGGCCGCAAGAAGAGGGCTAGCCTGCAGGCATGAGAACAGCTCCAATAACACAAGCGGTAGCCCGCTGTTCACGTGGCCCAATTCCTCTCTGCCCCCCACCCCGAAGCTGGGCTGCCAAGCCAGTTGGGGATTGCTGCTCTAAAGTATGTACAGTTTACCCCAAGAGTTGTGTCCTGTGGTTTCTCTAGTGCCCTCTTCTTTACCATTACACAAAACAGGAATCAGTCATTGATGGAGGGAAATGAAGCTCTCAGATTGAGAAGAAATCGTTTTTTAGCATACTGGTAGCCCTCAATTTACAACAGTTTGTTTAGTGACCATTCAAAGTTACAATGGCACTGAAAAAACTGAATTAGGATTGTTGTTCACACTTGCAACCATTGTGGCCTCTCTTTGATCATGTGATCAAAATTCAGGCCCTTGGCAAGTGGCTCATGTTTATGACGGTTGCAGTGTCCCAGGATCATGTGATCCCTTTTTGTGACCTTCTGACAAGCAAAATCCATGTCAAAGTCAAAGAAGTCAAAGATGCTTCTTAGATTTAGATTTAGATTTTATTTAATTTATATATAATTTCTTCAGCTTCTTGGATGAGAAGCGAAACAGCTTCAAAGAAAAACCAGAAAGTCAAGTTGCCTCTTGAAAAAAATGCACCTTTGGGACACCTGAAATTAAGGCAACCATTTTTGAACTGCAAAAATCTGCCTGGAAGCAAAGAAATATAAAGAAAGCCGAATTCTTTGCAGCTATTCAAGGCTGCATGATGATCCTATAAACGCCTTTTTTCAACCTTCTGTATATTCTTGACCAATTCCAACTTCAGATACTGAAGTAAAATTTTCATCTGCATTAACAGTAGTAGGGATAATCATACATTTAATAACTGGTCTGATGAATTCCATCTGGAACACGAATGCTTAGAGTCCTTGATAAATTTAATGGAACCATTTAAATCTGAAGTATCCTTTAAATATAAAAAGAGTCTTTTTAATACAAAAAGACCACTCAAGCAGTTCTAGGCTTTCATTACTGTGGAATTAATAGACAGGCTTGGAAACCAAATTTAGCCTTAATATGAAAACTGGCGTCGATAGCAAGTAAAGAAATGGCAACAACACCTTATGGCCCCGAATCAAGAATGGAAGACAAATAATATGAGAACCAGCAAAGATAAAACAGAAGCAACGACAATCGGAAGGGGAAAAAAACCATACCCTAGACCAGTGATGGCTAATCTTTTTGCTGTCACATGCCAAAAGCGGGGGGGGGGGGGGAGTGCAGGGGGAGCGCGGGGGAGTCACATGCGTGCGTGTCCACACCCATAATTCAATGTGGCCCGCCCCCCCATGCATTCATGCGCAACCCCCCCCCCCAGTTCTCCTCGCTTTTGGCATGCGATGGCCCAGTGGGCCCATTTTTCGCCCTCCCCAGGCTCCAGAGGCTGTTTTGGAGTCTGGGAAGGGCAAAATGGCCTCCTCCCCCCCTCCCGGAGGCCCTCCGGAGGCAGGAAACAGCCCATTTCCTGACCTTCAGTGGGCCCAGAAGGCCTGAAAATCAGCTGGCCAGTGTGGGCATGCACTCTGGAGCTGAGCTAGGACAACACTCACGTGCCCACAGATATGGCTCCATGTGCCACCTGTGGCACGCGTGCCATAGGTTCGCCATCAAAGCCCTAGACATAGTAATAGGAGGAACAAGCATAAAATAAGGATCAAAGTTCAAAGATTTAGGAACAAAGTCCCGTGAAGATGGTAAAATAGATGGAGGAGATTAACATAAAATGGAGTAAATCAAATGAAGGGTTGGGACAGCTTGCTCCACTCCTACAATACAAGGCAGTACCGATCAGCATCTCCTGCAAAGCATACTCATCTCCACTCTATGCTACCAGAAAAATAAAGCATAAGCAAAAGTTAGTCACCACAGAAATGAGATGTTTGAGGGAAACGGCTGAGGTGACCAGAAGAAATTAAATCAGAAAATCAGAGACACAATTGGCATAGAGCCAATCTTAAATTATATGCAAAAACAGGAAATAAAGTGGTTTGCTCACCTGGAGAGGATGTTGTGGGATTCCATACCATACAAGGCATATAAAACAAGAAGGGAAAGTCAAAGAATACAAGGCAGAGCCAGAAGACGACAGAAAGACAAGATCGAAAACAGAAGACAACAGTATCAAACAACGATGGTTGAGGCTGGCAGAAGGAGGAAGAACCAGAATATTTTATCCCCCTCGATAGAAGAGGGAGGAGGAGGAGGAGGAGGAGGAGGAGGAGGAGGAGGAGGAGGAGGAGGAGGAGGAGGAGGAGGAGGAGGAGGAGGAGGAGGAGGAGGAAGAAGAAGAAGAAGAAGAAGAAGAAGAAGAAGAAGAAGAAGAAGAAGAAGAAGAAGAAGAAGAAGAAGAAGAAGAAGAAGAAGAAGAGAATAATCATCTAGTACTACTAGTATCACTAATCATAATAGGCAACA